>OY971416.1:10625000-11250000 GCA_963853865.1 Helleia helle | reverse complement strand
AAATTCGCATAAGCATTAGTAAAAAATAACATTAATAAAAACAAACTTATATATAAATAGTCAATGGTATATCGGGTAGGATCAGTATCTAGAAAGGTCGCAAGAGTTGCCGCTGTTTATACTATTTAGTTTATTTATTTCACACTGATGTGTAAAGTTTCTTATTTAATTGTTTTTCCACTTTATTGTTATTTCTCTTTTACACCGTAATCAACTGGCGTGAACTGATCGTGTAATTAGAAATTATTTGATGGAGTGTCTAGTTTGCATACATTAGGTCAGCGTCTATTAGCTGTCCTTTCCTGTTTTCGAGTGCCCAGCAGTGGGACGAAGGGTCAAGAGACTTATGAATGGCTCGCCAATAACCGTTCGTTTGATCGATGGGAAATTGAGGACTAATAGATGTTTTGTGATCACAATGGGGATGTTTGCGTTGATGGTCGATTCTATAAACGTTGTGAGGTCAGTAAATTAACAAGAACATGTGCATTGTCGTGCACAAACATTATGATTTATGCGAAGGCGCGGCGCATCTGTGAATGGCTCCCAGGGATTGGGCACACATTCCTACACATTTTCGATAAATGTAAGTAGGATATTCTCTAGAAAAATTGCAAAGCTTATGAAAATAAATGTTCTGGGGATGACTAGTTCTTTATATAGTGTATTGCAAATCAATATTCAAAGTTTTATGAAAAAACTATCGCAAGTGTCGTCGTCTCGGATTCAGGCCAGAAGTTTTCCATACCAACGTATGACATTTATGTGTTGATATTGTCATTATAGACCATGAAAATAGGTCTTTAAACACGAATTTTGAGGTAATAACAATAAAAAATACTTCAATTTTTTATATTAGTTACTTTGAAAGATTCAAAAACGAATCGTGAAAGTTTTTCTTAATCACCCCCGAGAAGGGGGGGGGGATATAAAAAGAGATTTTTACAATTTTTGGGCAAACGGTAAGAACTAAAGAAAGTTTAAATAAAAGATGTAGAACATAAAATTTATAAAGAAATAATTTCAATATGTTTTTCGCTAAAAATTAAAATTATCCGAGACATGGCGGTGAGAATGAAATAGAATATTTAAAGACCTATTTTCTTGGACTATTATTGAAATCAAGTAAAGAAGCAGATTTAATTTTAATATTATTTTATTTATAGTTGGAGACTTACACAATTACACACTATGAGATTTTTTAGCATTTATGTGTGACAAATGAGTGAAGTTGCGGCTAAAAACTCATAAATTGAATGATAAATTTCCGCAAAATGTGAAAGTTTACATGTTCGCTGTCATTTAATTTATTGAGCTGGTAAATCTTAACGCTCGCGTACATCAGTTTTATCTTATCATGGTCAGCATCCGACTACTGACGTACATAAGGAACAAAGAATCCTGTAAATCGTATCTAACGTACAGAAAGCCATCTTTATCTTTATATCTCTTTTACGTTCTTCATAAATAGATCATTATAATCAATCTTTGCCGTCCACCACCTAATACGCCTTTCAATGAACACCAAGATGGCCGATCTCCTCTTGTTTCGACCGGCCACTATACGGAGACCGTCGTCCCATCGTTCGTACCTATTAGGTCTATCGAGTCATGCCATGCTGCTTTGCAGCCGAATTGGGCCGGCACGACCGGCGTGGTACCTCTCGCTCACATGATACTGGCGTAAAGTGACAGCTATGCCGTGGCGTTTCGTCCGGCTTGTGAGTTTCCGGTGGCCCATTGGGGGTTATGGGAAAAGGAGGGCAACACATCTGCATAATCTCTGGTTGTGCGGATGTGTATGGGCGTCGATAGTCGCCAAAAGTATTCGACTGCTCGTTTGCCCTCCTATGCTATAAAAAAAAACCGAAGTATAAAATCACGAAAAAAATCCTGGATTAAGAAAATCCGTCTTGGATGCGAGTGGCGAGGGATCGGTCTTCTTGGCGTTCTTTGAAGGAGACCTATGTTTAATAGTGGACGGATATGGGATGATAATGATGATGAAGAAAATCTAGAAAATATATCTATACATAAACTGGGAATAACGTGTTTCTTTATTTCTAGTAAATCCTGAGATTTATCTTTCTATAGATCGGTATGATGAAGTTTAAGGACAATTTCTATAATAAACTAGATGTATCTCGCGGTTTTGTCAGCGCGTATTTATCTTCGGAAATTTTACATAAATAATGCCTAAAATTTTCACTGTAATTCATAATACCGTTTCAAAACTTATTATATGACCTTACTACTTGGTCATTATGAGTACTTTAGATTTTTAAATAGCATCTATTTATAGGCAATTTTCTTTTGAATATTAATCAATTTAACTTTTTTGTGAAAATAGTAATACGGATAATTAAAACGCCGTGTAAATAGATGTATATGCGAGATAAAAATTTATCGCGTCACTTCATTAGAAGGTTCTTCAACACATTCTTTTCCTATGTATAAGGCTAACGGAGATCTCGCGTGCCTA
Source organism: Helleia helle (assembly GCA_963853865.1). Lineage (NCBI taxonomy): Eukaryota > Metazoa > Arthropoda > Insecta > Lepidoptera > Lycaenidae > Helleia > Helleia helle. Next base: position 11,247,518 of record OY971416.1, on the reverse strand, counting down.
ATAATAATTCCATTTCCTTTATTAAAGTGATTTGCTGAGATTAAACTTATGTAATATTTTTATATATTGATATTAGTGTGTATATTAATTATCAATATTAAATACAAACTATATATTAAATTCACTTTTATTGGCATCATGTATATTAGTAATTGTAAAATATTTAAATATTTATTTTACTGAGTTTGTTTCATTGGTTATCAATGGACTATCTTTGAAACCGACAGTTAATTTGACGTTCATTAAGACACATTTGGATACATTAATGAATATTTTTTAACTCTACAATTATTATATGCTCTAGGGAAGCATCGAAGAATACCTACCTACTAGTATTAAGTATAGTATATTCCTGTAAATTAAGAGGCCATTCTATTCGAATTGATCCTCTTTAGATCTGAATTTATGCGACAAAATAAAGCATCTTACATTCGTGATTTTTAGACTCATTCATTATATTATGATATGTTAATTTTTAAATCCAATTTAAATAAATAAAAAAAGATTCCGACGAATTGATAACCTCCTCCTTTTTGAAGTCGGTTAAAAATAATAATTAAATATTGTACATCGTTGGCCTGACAAATGCAAAACTTTATGTCTTGTACGCTTGGATAGAAAAGACTTAAACGAGTTTAAACCTTATTGCGTAAAATAATAAAAAGCATCCATACTATTAGTAAACGCCTAACATAACTGTTACAGTAAATTTACTTATTACTTTCAGACTATTAATGAGTATTAGTATAATTAATAAGTATTATTATGTTTGATATTTAATATTAAATTTTATTTCAAAGTGCAGGTGTAATAAAAGAGAACGATTTTTATAACCAAAATTATTTTCCACTTCACCATTTGTATGTAAGTAATCAATTATCGTTAACAGTAATTAAAATAGTTATTCAAATTTCGATATAACGAGGGGTTTAAAGTGGATATTGTTGGTGTCCCGTTTGTATTTCACGTAACAATCGCGGCGGTCGCTTCCTCCTCCCATATTGGACGGAGCTCGTTAGCCGGCTGCGGTATGTGTAAACGAACCAATGGGCCTCTAATTCTTGTTTATGATTTCAGAGGGATAATGCGACATAAAACCTTATAGCGACAGTGTCTGCGTCGTCAATTGAATAATAAAATTATTGATCATCATCATCATCATCATCATCATTACTATTCATGTTTCTTCGTCCACTGCTGACTGGTCCAGTCGCATCCTACTTAGTCCGGCCACTGCATGAAAATTGTCCCGTCTAGATAGTGGTCGATAGGTGGGTCTTTCAATAAAAAATAAAAAAAATAAAATAAAAATATTTTTATTCAATGTTGTACATGAAAGTATCTTATTGAACGTCAAATGACTCTACTACCGATTCCAAAACTAGTCCACTGAGAAGATCGGCGAAACAAACTCAGTGCAACTATTTTTTTCAATTTTTCAATATTATAGGTACATATTATGATATAGATAAACTAGAGCCGCTGTTAGAACTTGTGTTACGGGCACCTACTAGGGATAAAAATATTTGTTTGAAAACATTCACCATAAATCGTATCATTCGAATTAGCGCTTAAGGGGATTCGAACCCGCGACTGCCCGTCCAGTTCTGACCAACTATATATTAACCAATTGAATTGACCGTGTTTCACCTGCAATAGTTTTTTTTGTCAGCCATCAAATGGTGCGCATTAATAAGAGTCACGATGGGTATCTTCGTGCCAGTGCCCCAGTTGCCGTAACACTTGTAATGTACCGGATACCGTTCATAGTCACTTGGCCTTCTCGGAAGCGTAACGGTCCTTGGCTAAAATGCACCAGTTTTATGATAAACTATGCAGGGTCCGCCATAACGTGATCCCGTGAACTTAGATTTTGTCGAAACGACAGCTTTTTACGACATCTGATAGTGAAAGAATGGCGGCTAAAGTTTTTTTTATTTTTTATGTTAGTTGGATAGGCGACTGGCAGACGAGTCTGATGACGTCTCCCATGAATATAAAGAAGTCTGAGACTAGCCCAGGCAACTCATTTACCCTCACCAAGGTTCAAGCCTTGGCGGTGAGGCTCAGTAGCATAAGGTGAACCCCAGTACCTTGGGTGTGGCAAATTGAACCGAGGGAACTGCTCTTTGAACCCCTCTTATAAGTAGAGGGGACAAAAGGGTAGGGGGAGACAAGGGGAGAGGGTGGGAACCTCACCCCACTGTACTGTCTTGGTGTTGCGGGACAACCTCTCTATGGAGGTGGCGTCGAGCTGCCTTGTTTGCTAAGCAGATCCAGAGCACCTCACCGGGTTTTAGTGGGTAGAGCTGCGTCCACCTTACCACCTTTCGGGCAAAGCGAGTCCCACATACCCACCCACCTGGGGAGACCCACTCCCTGACGGGATGCCTCAGTTAAGAAACACAGTTGAGCTGTTACGCGGATAACATAAGTACAGGGTAATGTACACTTGTAGTTACACTTTTATTCATTGTTAACTATATATTGATACTGCATAGATAAAAACATCCAGCTTATTTCTTATATGAGACAGCAATGTTTTCTCAGAAAGTAGGGCGGTACCTTCTTTCTGAGAAAACATTGCTGTCTCATATAAGAAATAAGCTGGATGTTTTTATCTATGCAGACTGACGCGTGGTACAAGCTCTTACTACTAGTTCTCTCTCACTGTCCCTCTCGTTCTCTCTCTCACTCTCCCTGTCGTCTCACTCGAGTCTAGTTGAACACACCCATTGAGGATTCCCACAATTCATCGTTATGAATGCGCTGACGTGATAAGGCCCATTCGTTCCCAGTCGTGAGGCGCCCGAGATATATCCTCCCCATTACTAACGCTAAGTCGACGTTACAAATGTCAAAGCTCGTATATTTGACGATTCAGCTGCGACGTGATTTATTCAAATGTAGGAAATATTTGTGGTGGTGTCACTGTGGAGTGGGAAAGTTATGATGTACCTAACATAACTTTAACGTTAAAATTAACAGTTAAATTTAGAAACTTATTAGTAAAAAGGGATCTTATTTTACGTGTCAAAATCAAATCAGAGTACAAAATAATTACCTAATAAAAAGCTAATACTAATATTAGATTTAATTAAACGCAAAATAATATCAGTTTTCAATATTATTTATATATAGTAGTACTTTATGCAAATATTGACAGAGATAAATCATAAACCCATGGTTTTATTACAATATGTCCGTAAACTTTAGAAAACATTATCCTCACGTATCTTCATTAATATTATTGGTTGGCATGTTTTTGTCTTGTGGCTTCTCTGAATAGTAATTTGACTACTGACTAGAATATTAGCATAGACGGTAGACTCTTCGTCTCGATGACTACTCCTGGTCTTAGACCGACCTACTCCCAATAAATAATTTCACAGACAAGACTTGATAATCTACGTTTTCTCATTCAGATATTTCGATATAACGGATCGATGCAGTTTTAGTGCTATGTTCATGTCCAAAATGCTTTATTAAAATCCAGTTCTGCGTTACCGTTTTAAAAAAAAAACTGGATTTCGATAAACAATTGGAACACGTCAGTTTCTTTAGTATAATTAGCATTATCATATCAGAAGTAGCTTTTTAAAAAGTTGCAACTTGCAATTTTGAAAGTAAATGACTTGAATTAAAAGCTATATTGTATATGATCGATTACTTTTTCGTTATGTTTAAGTCAATGACATAGTATATGCAAAATTAAGGTCGTATACGACGAAAGTAAACATTTGTCCAGGAGTGAGTGTATTTTAAGCCAACAACTTTTACTCGCGATCCGCGGGCACAAAATTGTACCGTGCGGTAAATTTAAACCGAGGCATGAACAACGTAACATGATTATAATTTTTATTTCATACACACAATATTATAGCTCCAACTCCTGCCCCCTGCCCGTGGTTGTGGCGGAGCTGTGTCCGGGTTATAGTAGATCAGTACAGATGAAAAAGGTGTCATTTTTTTGTTTCAATGTACATCAAGTTAACGTTATAGAGTAGCTATCTTACAAATTTACTTCTTTCAACTCTTATCACGCTTATAAAATTTACATTTTAATACAAACGGTTATTACAGGCTTTGCTCGCCTGGGCTAATTACGCAGCGTTGACGTAAAATACATGAAATTTCATAAAACGAATTTTTTTATAATTGTCACGCCAATAAAGCTCAATGGCGCTGCTTTCAAAGCTGTCAACCAAAGTCATCATTGAAGACTAAATTAATGCGCTGGATGTCGACATAACTGTTAAATAAGCGGTGATAAAACAACCGTCTTCTAATTATTTATATGGAAATAAATTTATACTAGATTTTATAGAGTAAAGAAACCCATACCGGTGCGGGAGCAGCGCTGTGCCGCGCTCCCGGCTGCATGGGTACCACCATCTTGCTTGTTTCTCCCGTGAAACAGCTTTGCTGTGTTTCGGAGAGAAGGGCAAGACAGGCAGTGAAATTACTGGCACCGAGACTTAACATCTTATGTCTCAGGATAGGCAACACATAAATGAGTTGCCTGGGCTCGTTCCAGGTAAATTAGTTTATGTTCATGGGCGCCGTCGACCACTTACCATCAGGTGGCACGTTTGCCAGTTTGCCTACAACTAACATAAAAAAACCTGCAACTTTTCCTGTGTTAGCTTCGTTTTAGACGTAGGTATCCGGACGGATAATGATTATTTCGAAAGCCCATGCTACTTTTAGTATGTAATTAAAAAAATAATGTTTAATCTAACCAGATTTTTAAACAGAGCTACAATACAATATAAGTACGCATTATAAATGACTTCTAACTTTGAATAAAACAGAATTCTAACGTATTAGAAGTTAGAATTCAGTAATACTACGAGGTATAAATATAATACCGTAGAGTAGCTCACGTCGGCGTATATATAGCAATATAAATAGCTTGTTTATAGGATTAATAACGTAATAATAAACGGACAGACGCACCATCGGCCGCTGCGTGTGTGGACAATCTATGAAATAATTACAGTAAACGACTTACGACGCCATAGAAAAGTTAGACATTTTCGTGTACGTCGGGGTTTCATCAAATGCTTATTACTTTATTACCGTATTATCGTTTGTCGTTTGTGTATCGGGTATTTTACAACAACCTGGTCATGGCAGGACGAGGTTGCTGTAAAATCCGAAACGTCGGACATGTAAAAAACTTAATAAGCCGCGATAAAATCCGTAAAAGTTGTTTCATTGTAATAAGTGAAAATTTACAGCAACCTCGTCCTGCCATGACCAGATTGCTGTAAATTATCGGAAACGACAGGCATAAAAAAATATCATAAACCGCAAAAAAATGTTTCATTCATCTAGTTGGAAGACTTTCTTTATATAAGTTATATGCCTTTTTCCCTTTAACCCCGGGAAATGCTCTGAGGCATCCCGCGGTGGAGTGCGTCTCCTCACACAGGTATGTGGGACTCACTGCGCCCGAAAGCTGGTAAGTGGACGCAGCTCTATCCACTAAAACCCGGCGATTGCCACCAATGCCGCCTTTGATACAAAGAGCCCCCTCGGCTCAATTAGCTTCGCCCAAGATGCCGCGGCTCACCCTAGGCTACTGAGCCTCACCGCCACGTCAAGGCCTGAACCATGGTGGGGGTATAAGTTATATGCCTAACACGTTGCTAGCCGGGAAGTTTTGCACAGTAACTGTAATATTTCTTGTCAGTCTTTTAGTGTTTTTTTTATTTTTTTTATATTCTGCTCAACCTTAAAATTGGTGAGAGGGTTGAGCTTTGTGCCACATCCTTCTCGGCGTGTGTACCACCAATTTGATTATTTTCAAGCAGCTTCGATGTGTTTCGACAGACAGTGTAAAACTGGCACCAATGCTTGACACTAAGGCATACAGGATGGTAAACATCACATGTTGGCAAATATTTTTCGAAGTGAAAACTTCTTTTGGCGCACCGCACACAGATTTTTGTAGGGTATAAATGGGCCTGATCCGTCATGCTCGGAGGTGATAGGCTCGATCGGGTAAACTCGGGACCGCAGAGTGTGCCCGAGCGAGAAAGATACTATAGCTGCGTAACTTCAAAACAATGAAACATCACTGCTGTTGGGACCGATTTAAAATTATCTACGAAATAAAATCCGAAAAATAATTACGTAAGAGTGACATCTATTGACATCTATAGAAACCTTTTCTAAGATACGCATTATTATAATTAATTTTGTTTTCACTTTTATTGGCAGTCGATTAATGGTTAGGTTTTTTATCTTTTCAGGCACATTTATACATCATGCGGATAAATATGAAGGTTATTTGTGTATTTTCATATTTAAATATATTTTTATTGTTACGTAGGTCAGCAGTTACGGCAGTGTCATGGCATCCCCAATCGGGGTTATTGGCGTCAGTAGACCGCGGGAAACGAGCAGTGATTTGGGGAGACTTGTGACAGGCGTGGAACAGTCCCTCCCTCCCACCGGATGAAAAGGTAAATTTGATCACATCACATGTATATCATTTAGTGTTAGACTTTTAATTTTTATCAACCCGTCTAGTATTTGTTTATAAATACATATATATTAGCATACATACGCATAGCAACATATATAAGCTAACCACGAGAGATAAGAAAGAACTTAAACAAAAAATCTAAATAAGACCGTCGTTTTATCATCGACCATAATAATTACGTTTTAGACAAATATCATCTCTAATAAATAGCTACAAAAATGTCACCCACAATGCGGCTACTTAGTTACTACCCATCATATAGACAGATATTAATGATGCAACCGAGTTGTAAGATCCTTTGATCAATTACGTATATTTAATTAACAAGCGAAATAACATAGGTACTCAATTTCCAACAAATCTTCATGTCAATCGGCAGGACGATATTTTTGCTCTCCTTATCTTTACACCAGTATTTAACTAGTTGAGAATTTTAATTAAATTTTAAACATGCTGTTTACTTGATGTAGTGAGCTAATAAATTTCAAAGTAGCTTTAAGTAACTACGCTGAAGAGGCGTGTGCTGCAAATTAGCTTTAGATGACCCCAGGTAGACCGGGCAACACGGCCGGAATCAAGAGCTTTTATAATTATATCAAGTTTGAATGATAATGAGCTAATAAATTACATATTTTTAGAATTCAGTCTCGTGAACAAGCCATTCGTAGATAATATCGTAAGTACCTGGATGACCGAGCTTTGCTCGGTTTAAAAAAAAATGACATTTTCTAAAAATGATTCCTAGCTAGGTCGATTTATCACCCCCGAAACCCCCTATACACTAAATTTCATGAAAATCATTGGAGCCGATTCCGAGATTCCAATTATATATATATATATATATATATGTATATATATAATATATACAAGAATTGCTCATTTAAAGATATTAGATATCATAAAAATAATCATAAAAAAATTAAAACCGACTTCAAAAAATAAAAACTGAAAAGTAATAAAATAATCCTGTTTCTTTAATTTTTGTGCCTGCAACTTATAATCAACTTGTTCTTCTACTAATGTACAACATTTGTCTTTGCCACGTCATTATAGTTACTTTTGGAGTCGGTGTCGTATTTGTTGCTGTACCTATAAAACTTGACTGACACTGACTCCAAAACACTTAATTAAAAATAAGTTATATTTGTAGGGATGTATATAATTCTTTACCTGATTTTCATTTAATTTGCAGAAAACATGATATCAAAATATTCACAGGGTCAGCTAATTTGTTTATGGTATAATCCAAAAGAATGACCTCAATGCCTTAAAATATCAAACCGTACTCCATGAGAATTTCACCGATGAATCATTGATCATTGGAGAAATTGGAGATGAGTTTAATTGACGGCTGAATGAATACTTTGTATGAAATTCAAATTTAATTATAACAAAGAAACACGCTCCGAATGAACAAACACACATATAATTGGATTTTGATTAGTTCATTGTAACGGATAGTATTATTAAAAACACATACTATTATATTGTAGCGATGCGCGAATAAAGAGACGATGAAAAAACAGACATCCGACATTAATATGTTTGTAATAACATCCAACTGACCCAATCATGACTTATTAGACCATTAGCAATAAGTTATTGTTGAAAATGAATTCGGAATACCGTATAGTACAATGGCGTCCACAAGTGAAAGCGTGACTTTCGACTTTCATTGAGTTTTTGTATATATGTTCACCTGGCCGGGCCATATTGTCTCGCGACACGAATTTACCGAATTGTACGCTCAAGGAGGCTGCACACTTGTGAAGGTTTTATGCGTCTGTACTGCGTAAAGGAGTCTGTACACGTGTGTGTACTTGGTAACTGAGGCTGCACACTCGCGAAGGTTTTATTACACGTGTACTTTCCACGTGGTAGTTACGTTCGTTTTAGGCTTGTACGTTGTTTGTATGTACGACTCAAACGCCTTAACTATAAAAGATGACACGAGATAGTTTGTTGTGAATTTACATGCAATGCACAAAATTGTGTTAATATAATAATAATTAATAATAATTATTATAATTCGTATTACCTTATTTCATGAATACATAATTGAGAAGTAAAACTATAGGTATTTATAAAAGTTAAACAAATAAATTACCTAAGGTATAAGGATTAGAAAATGATTAAGAAAAAATTGAAGAGAAGAAATTGTGTGGTGATATACAACTTCCAGATCGAATCCGAATGTTATTACCAAACTTACGTTATTGGTTCATTTTGATTGGTATAGTTTTTACATGTTGTAGCAACTATATCTTCTGTACTTTCTTCTTTCGACATAATGACAGGAATACTCATAATGTATGTAAAGTAAAAGTATATATAAAAGAATATGTCAGTGATATAGTTTGTTTTTATAAAATATATATTTAAACTTTTTGTAGTACTGATGCAAATATTGTCACTGTTCAAAAATTGCATCTTTTGCAAACAATCTTTTCTCAACGGGATTAAATTAATTTTATTATTAAATTACGTTTTATTACCACAAACACAAAATATTCCTTTAGTTAAAATCTTTATACAATTTTGTATTTTACTCTATTATTTACGTGTCACTTATCACTGTTCTCCAGTGTCCATGGTTGCTGTGATATATCCAAAACGTCGGGATCTTAGAAAACCGTAAAAAAATCTGTTTAAAGTTTTATTATAGTATGCTCTATATTTGTTTTTCTTTTTTTTTTCTATTTTCATGTGAATTATAAACAATGGCGATGGCGGAAGTTGCCAACTCGCAATAAATAAGCTTACGTTTGACATCGAGGAATTATCTCTGGATAGACTTTCGATGACATCTCTGATAGCGGGCACGCTAGCAGAAAAAGTATGTATACCAGTTCCCAAGCACGCAAGTGGAACAGATGAGCGCTTTGTACTTAACATTACAATACAAAAGGCTTACTTAGTACAAGCTGTGGCCGATATTGATCCGGCGCCAATACATTTGTTTTATGTCATTAAATTCCGGATAGCCAATCCTATCCGGAATTTAATGGAATGTTTATTCCGGTTTTATGAACACGGAAGCGTTGGGATCACAGGTTTGAATCCCGCCAATCAGGTTATTAATGTCTGAACAGCGATCCCTAAGTCATAGATGTCATTTTATTTTATATTGAATATCATGTTATACTGATAATTTATAGTATATCACGTTATATTGACAAGTTACTACTAAGTTGATAAATTATTCATTATCGTGTTATATTAAAAAAGTTAATTTTCTTTCTGTTATACTAGCAGCGCCCCGCGGTTTAACCCGCGTACTTCCCATTCCCGTGGGAGTACGGGGATAAATTATAGTATATATGTTATTCTGATGTATAAGCTATATTATTGTAAAGTTTTATTTCATTCAAAATTCATTCAGTAGTTGTTGCATAAAAGAGTAACAAACATCCATTCATACAAACGTTTGCGTTTATAATTTTAGTAGGATGTTTAAAATTAACACAACAACTCTTATTTTGCTGTGTTAATTTTAAACATCCTACTAATCCTATCCAACCCGACGCCAGGAGGCCGTGTGGTCGCAGACTGCATGGTTGGCGGGGGGAAACCCCCCCACTTTAACAAACCAATAGTGAGCCAAATGGGCTCACATTAATCCGACGAAGCATTAGGGCCATTGGGCCATTAGCATAGATCACTCCGAAAAAAAAACCTTATTTAAAATCCAAATGTAGAATCTGTGGACAGACGAAATATAATAGCTACCTTCTTGCCTATTGTTAAAATTGTACGGATGAAGAATTGTAGACAATGTTCTCATGGCGGTAACTGCATAATATAGTCGGTCTAGGTCGATCTACCTCCAAGTAGAGGGAATAACCGCTGTGGCCGATCCTGGTTGGCGCGTAGCGGAGATTCGGCCCCGTTTTCCGTCGTCTCCGTTCATTAATAGAGGTCTGTGTCCTGCAGTGGACGGAAATTGACTGACAGTGATGATGAAGGTCAGACATACAAATGCGAGTTTATTATTATATTAGAAATGATATCATTTCAAATATTGAACAAAAAGTAACCTTTCTTTTAGTCCAGAAACAATTCAGCTGAAACAATGTATCGAACTAGACAATAATAATTCAAAAGTAAATTTGTCCATTACCGCCTGTACCTACCAGTAATAATTGTTACAATTTGCGGGTGGTTTGAAGTGGCTGTGTGAAATACGATAATTTAATAGTCCATTTTTCGGTAGATACGTGATCAATATCATACTTTTATTATTGTCATAATGATAGCACACTTTCGGTCCGAAATGAATCAGACGTCGCTTGTTGCTCTTATTGATACCATAATGTTTTTAGATTTACTTTCTGTCGGATTTATTTCAATTTTGATATTTATCATTATCATCAGCCTCTATCCGTCCACTGCTGAACATAGGCCTCCCTTAAAATACTTACATCTTTTAGTCGATCATTTGACAAGATATGCTTATATTTCTACTTCAAAAAATCAAAGCTCTAGTTATTTTATTAAGTTTATAAAGAATGTAATAAAAAATTACAATATAGATATGAATTAAAAACTACCACATTAATTCAAGAGAATTTAAGAAATTTCTAAAGAAAGAAAATATAATGCTGATTTTCACTGCATCATTTTCAAATGGTCTTAATGAGAGGCTAAATAAAACTTTAGTGAATAAGATAATAATTAAAATTAATTGATATTAAATAAATAGTTTTAGTAGTAGTAGTTTTCAATCCGTACAATAAACAATCTGAAGATAAAGTTAAATTATACGCTTTCCTTTAATATAAGGCAACAAAATTGTACCAAGTACCTATATCAGATGGGTTCAAATCCCAACAAGCAATCATTTAAATTTTCTCATACAGACTTCATTGCTATTTAAATAACGACATTTATTAAAAAGACCAATATAAAAATACATATAAAAACTTCGGAGAGATTAAATTTTAGAACAGACTAGCTGTTGCCTGCAGCTTCGCCCGCGTTACTCAACTCCTATATGTCACAGCGTGATGTTATATAGCCTATAGCCTTCCTCGATAAATGGGCTGTCTAACACTGAAAGAATTTTTCAAATCGGACCAGTAGTTCCTGAGATTAGCGCGTTCAAACAAACAAACAAACTCTTCAGCTTTATAATATTAGTATAGATTAAATCTTTAGTTTTAAACTCAGCGAAGAAAACCTTAATAAATAAAAAGTCATATTTCAAAGATATATTATACACCTTAAATACCCCTATAAAATATTTAAGCCTAAATGTTACGATTAATATCTTAATTATAAGCTTCCGCAAGCAAGTCGCGGATTAAGTTCCAAAAATTTGCAGTCGCCCATTAGCGGGTACCGTTGTTTTGTGACGAGTTTATGTCTCCTTAATAACCTTAATTATGTAGTAAGGCATTGCATTCCTTTGGTATCATACTAAAACACAGGTAATAATAGTAATTCATTCAGTTTGTATTATGACTTGTCGTCCGCTTCAAAAGAGATGTAAACTTTTTTAAGCGAAAAATGTAGTATGGAGTGTGTTTAGGCACATGAGTAAGTAAACGGAACAGAGACAAAGCTTCCATACAACGCCTAAAATTGTTACCTTTTATGGTAGGGTTGTCACAGGTGGATAAAATTAAACGAACAAAACGATTTTTTTTATTGTATAAATATTCTATCTTTATTACAAAATATTTTTTCTAAATATTGTGTTTATATTTTTTATTTTCAATAATCTGTTATACCTCTTAATAGAGTGGTAAATTCTAGTGGAAAGCACTCTCATTGCATATCAGTTTTTATCATAACTATTATAATATTTTTTTATTCCCAACAGGAGATCGTCTCCTAATTACGTATTCTGTACCAATTTTTTTTTTCTTTAACGCTGGGAAATGCTCTGAGGCATCACACCTGGGGAGTGGGTCTCCTATCGCTGCGTCCGAAAGGTTTTTATTTACTCTATTATTGTTCATACACACAGTACAGTATAAAATATTGACACTTTTTACTTTTAATTATCATCAATTATTTAAGAACAAACAATGTTATCATAGATTAAAATATGATTATTTTTATATTTGCTCTATTATTGTTCATACACATAGTACGCTATATCATATTGACACTTTTTACTTTTAATTAACAAAAATTTAAGAACGATGATAATAATTCGAAATACCCGCCAAGCGAAAAAAATATTAAATATACAACGCAACTTAACACGTGCACTCACATCCCGGCGGTCGAACACTCGTCGAACCGGTTTCACCCGTTTTCTACTCGTACGTGACGAGCCACGAGTGCTTACGCACACATGCGTCGGACGCTTGTAGTAGTGCAATCAATTCGCGCGGTTGTATTAAGCTTTGCCTCTGTCCGTTTATTTACTCATGTGGTTTAGGTAAAGGAATACCTAAAGAAGACACTGTTTTGTTCCCTCAACGGAGATATTTTGTTTAGCATAGGCTCGATGGCGAGATCCTTCCTTATATCTTGTGGCTAGAAGGTCAAAGATGTTTTATTCGACCTACTTAATATAATAAATCATTGTAATAAATAACCACTTTAATATAAAAAATAAGACTAGTATCTCTCGTTCGATTATCTCTTGCTTTAAAAAAATTATATAACTTCCTAAGACTCCAATTTTAACAAGCTTTTATTAGCTTTACCTGTGGATATCTATCTATCTATGTAACGGAAACTTTAAACGTTATTTTTACCCACTTTAAGACGTCCGATTAAATTGAAACTTTTCACACTTTTCAAGGACCGATGATTATACAATAATTTAATAATTTTGTTCCAATATCTGGATAATCAGGATAGTGCATGCAAGGAAGGCATAAGGCTCGTAAATTACCTACATCACTCGTGTGGTTTTTAGTCTCGCACTCATTTTAATCAAAACAACCTTTATAGATTTTATCGCAGCTTATTAAGATTTTTATATGCCCGACGTTTCGGATACTTCACAGCAAACATGGTCACATATATACAGATAAACATAGAACCTCGTCCTTTTTTGAAAGCCGGTTAAAAATTAACAAACACACTTTAATAGTAATACTAAAATTTTAAAAATAATTTATAATAATACTTGTACCTACTACATTTTTATACCTAATAGTTTCACTTTTAGCAATTTAGCTACCATTCATTAATTTCATCAGAGTTGAGGTGCTTCATATTTATTGCTATAAAATTTATAGCAATGAATATGGAGCACCTCACGCATTTTTTACAATAATATCATTTTTTTTTTGTTTATCCATTGAATTCTAATATTATTAAAAAAATCATCAATTTTTTGTCTGGTTTTCTATTAAAGCGTGCTTTTTAGTTTTTTAAACTATGTATTTACAAAATAGATAAAATAATAATTTTCGAAAACTGCAAGTCCTGAAAAATATTTTGTGCGTTCCGTGCACTCAGATTGTTTTCTGGGGGTATTTTGTGACAACCTTTTATTGTCGCAGTGGAAATGCTTTGAGCATTCACCTGAGGATGCGTATATGGGACTTCCGGCGCCCCCGAACTACCCCCGGCGCCACTAAAACCACTGCGAGTTGCCTTCAGCCGCTTGAAGGGGAGTGTCCTAGATCTAACACAGGAGACCACAGGACACCCCCAGCAACCGGTCGGTTTCCTCCTAGTATGGGGGAATTCCGACAACCTGTAGTACCTGCCGCCGCCAACGCCGGAACTTTTCTACCGGAGGGAACTTTTCTACAGGTAGAAAAGTTGAGAAGGAATAATGTTTTTTTTAATGTCATATGGAGGCAACCGAGCAGTCGGAGCCTTATGGCCAAATGCGTTGCCTTCCTTGTCCTATCCCCCACAAAAGGGCCACTGGAAACTCACAAAGCACACGAAACGTCGGGTCGGGTCGGCCCGATTCGGCTGCAAAGCAGCATGGCACCTCTTACAAAAATGGTGAACCAATCCTGATCAAATCGCCTGAATAAATAAATTATGACGTTGGATCTAAGTCTAGAAGCAATGTAAGCAAAGCTGCGGGCTGGTGCTAGTGGTGTCACAAACTCTATCAATTTGGATGCAATTTCATCTCCACTAAGGCCTGAAATACCTTATCCATTAGAGCGAATAACAAATAACAAGTCATTAGTTTAACTGGTTTTCAAGAGAGGTCTAATGAACACAATGAATCGCGTCTAATGAAATTGTTGCCGACGGATGAGCAGTGATAGTTTTGATGGCATAGTCTTGATATCTGAACCAGCATACGTTGCACTCGTGCAAGCTTCTTGGGAATGTATGACACGCGCTTTATGATACTCTCACTAAATGGTTTATTTTTTATTCTTCTGGATATATCGTATATTATGATTTCAAATTAACATGGGTATTTTTACATGTTTGTGATGTTGTTTGGCGGTGTTGGACAGTGTCTACGAATGTTTTGTTCCAGTCTCATGAAGAGAACATGTTAAATAAAAAAAATTAAAGTATATTAATTTCAAAAATGGAAATAATTCTCCTTCATCCACGCCGTTTGATGCCAAGAATCAAGGAGTAAAAATAATGATATCAAGGATGATTTTGGTATTTAATATTTATATTTACTTCCAAATTAAACGTGAATTTTATGACTAATTAAATTTTAAATACAGGACTTATTGGAAGTATTAATGTTTTCAAAAATATTTTGTGTCTTTAATTACCTAAGACACAAGGTACAAGGTACAGCGACCCCTGCCACCGGTATTTACAATCACATATACATATATATATACATATATCAAAAATAGATTGACATTATATTCGTATACTTAGTCTATATATAATATCCTTGCTGGGATAGAATAGAATAGAATTTATTTATTTGCAGAGGCATGGTACATCAGAGATCGTCATTAAACAATAATTGTATAAAATCCATCATGCTTCGCCGAACAATCAGCATGCAAATGTTTACAAAAGTTTTTTATAACTAGGTAGTAGATACATAATTACTTTACATAATAATTGTTATTAAATGTCACAAAATGAAAAGTTATTAATAAAGTTAAAATTAAATAAATTCAAATAGACAATTACATTAAAAGCATTATAAATTAATGAAGTTTGATTATAATATGAGAGAAAAATTAAATAATAATATTAATAATATATACCGTTATTCACATACATTAATTATTAATAAAGTCTTTTAGATTTAGAACATTTTTCTATTAACCATTTTTTTATTTATTTATTTTCGTCAAGGAATTCCCTAACACTAGATTTTTTTTGTCAGCAGCCCGTTTTTTTTTTTCGAATTTTCTCTTAGGTAGGCACTTTATTTGAGACGGTAGATTATTAAATATTTTTATACACATAGCATAAGATTTTTTTTTTTTTTAAATAAAACTGTGTTTGGTATTTTATTCAAAATTAGTCTGGTTTGATTCCGTAATTGTTTAATAGGAATAGTGGATACTATTCCTATTTTTAATTATGTTTAATGGATCATTAGGGTTACAATTTCCATCCATCCATTAGGGTTGTGGATCCATACTCGCTAGCTCACACACGAAATACCATATAATTATTAATTACACTCACGACAATTCTGAATGTCACCCCGCATAAGCAGCGCGCGGCGATCTTGACAAGATCATGATACTGCTACGATGACACCTCGGCCGCTAATTGGAATTACTTACGCTGTTTCTTATCGGGGCTGCGGACGCGTTACTGTACGTATAATAGAAGGAGACGTCGTCGGTCACGTGAGATGACGTTAATACAACCGCAAACCGACCTCTACAAATAGAAGGTTAATTAAGCATTACCGTTTGAAGGGTAATTATATTTATTGTGGTCTCACTAGGTAGGCTTCCATAGTGATGGGTACTTATAATCGATTTATCTTATCAACCGAAATGAAGTACTTTTATTTTACGTAATTATCTATCAATTTACTAGCAAACTCAAAATTTGACGACTTAGATTAAAATTTATATTTTGATAATATTGTCCTTTTCACGTTAATTGATATTACTTTCTTAAAAACATGTTATAAAATCTATTTAATCACTGTGACCGGAGTTGACTAGATATACGAGTATTTTTTTTCTATGACTATAATCTGGGGTTATGGCTTTCCATTAAACCTCATCCTTATCACGTAATATATTTGTATATAAAATAGAATAATTTGCCCTTTTATGTTCTTCTATTGAAAACAAATCTTCTCGAAATCTAATAAAATTGTATTAATTGGCTTAAAATTAAAATTGACTTAAAGCATAATGCAGAAAGATAAATTTTAAAAGCTGTAAAAGACTTAATCTTATGAGGCCATGCTAGTTTTTTCACGAATTTTCACCACCGTGAAAAAACTGGGTGCAAGACTGAAATCTATTTTAATCTATACTAATACTAGCTGTTGCCCGCAGCTTCGCCCGCGTTAACTTTTAAAATTTGAGGGGTTGACCACCCTTATCACTTAGGGGTATGAAAAATAGATAGTAGCCGATTCTCAGACCTACTGAATACGCATATAAAATTTGGTAAAAATCGGTAAAGCGGTTTCGGGGGAGTACGGTAACTAACATTGTGACATGGAAATTTTATATATTAGAAGAAGAAGATTATAAAGCTGAAGAGTTTGTTTGTTTATTTGAACGCGCTAATCTCAGGAACTAGTGGTCCAATTTGAAAAATTCTTTCAGTGTTAGACAGCCCATTTATCGACGAAGGCTATAGGCTATATAACATCACGCTGTGACATATAGGAATTGAGTAACGCGGGCGAAGCTGCAGGCAACAGCTAGTACATAATATAAATGAAAAGTTCATGTTCAATTTGTATTAATTTATCTTGTCTAAATTAATTTATTTAACTTTCAATTAATTTTTTATCGACACATCAATAATAATAATCAAAAAACGCTTAATTATGTGTAATCAAATAACAAAGTTATTAGTATATCAGAAGTAGTAAGCGCTTGTGCCGCGCTCCCGTCTGCATGGGTACACCATTCTGCTTGTTTTTTTTATATAGAAGAGGGGGCAAACAGACAGTCGGTTCACCTGATGGTAAGTGAATAGCGACATCCACAGACATAGGATCCGCTATACCATGAGATCAGCGGGTGCGTTGCCGGCCTTTTAGATGTGAGTATGCTCTTTTCTTGGAGGTCCCTAAGTCATATCGGTTCGGAAACACCGCAGGTGGCAGCTGGTTCCATATATTTGTGGTGCGAGGCAGGAAATTCTGTAAAAATCTAGATGTTGTGTATTTCCGGACATCAAGATGGTATGGGTGAAATTTGGAATTCTGACGCGATGTCCGGTGGTGGAATTCTGCCGCAGGTATTAATCCGAACAATTCCTCAGAACACTCCCCGTGGTAGATGCGGTAGAAGATGCAGAGCGATCCGACATCTCTACGCAGCGCCAAGGAATCAAGCCGATTGGAGATAACATTGTCATCGATGATTCGAGCCGCCCGGCGTTGGACGCGGTCAAATGGAAGGAGCTGATATTGGGGCGCTCCAGCCCAGAGGTGAGAGCAGTATTCCATGTGAGGCCGGATCTGCGCCTTGTATAATTGAACGTGGGGTGAAGGCATGAAATACTGCTTCGCCCTATTGAGCACGCCGAGTTTCTTAGAGGCTAGTTTAGTCTTTCCTTCTAAATGACCACGAAATTGCACATCTCTCGATATGTCGACGCCAAGTATCCCAATGCTGGCTACGGCAGTTAGGGGAGTGCCTTCAAATCGTAGAGGAACGACGAAGGGTGATTTTTTGGCGGTAAACGTGCAAACTTGTGTCTTGTTGGGGTTAAATTGGACTAGGTTAAGTCGTCCCCATTCCGAGACTTTGGTCAACAGAGACTCGATTTCAGACACAAGTTTGTTCCGACACTCATCGACTTTTTCCCGAGAAATATTAGAGCGGCCAGTGTATAAGGCATCTCCAGTGCTGTCATCCGCATAATAATGAATGCCGCTGGTTTGCAGCATATCATTGATATGGAGAAGAAACAAGGTTGGAGATAGTACACAGCCTTGCGGAAAACGAGCATTAACAGACTTGAGGTCCGAGCATGTACCGTCGACAACGACCTTGATGCTCCTGTCTGCCAAAAAACTGGTGAAGCCCATATGATGGTATCTTCGCTAGAAGTGCTTTATGCCACACCCGATCAAAGGCCTTCGCTATGTCCAAACTAACCGCCAGCGCTTCCCCCTTGCTCTCAACTGCCTCCGCCCATCGCTGCGTTAGGAATATTAGAAGATCACCAGCTGAACGATTTCGTTGAAAGCCATATTGGCGATCGCTAATCAGCTGGTGCTCCTCCAAATACCGCCGGAGCTGGCAGTTAATTATGGATTCCATAATAATCTTGGAGATCTTCTTCTTAGGGATCGGGTGTACCAAAGCTGTCTTCCAAGAGCATGGGACGACGCCTAATGAGTGTGAGTGCCGAAAAAGACGCTTAAGGATGGGTGCCAACTCAGGAGCACAAGTACACTAACGGAGGGATGCCGTCAGGCCCACTCGACTTATGGATGTCCAGCGAAAAAAGCGCTTTACGTACGGAGCTCTGTCGAAAAATTATTTCCGGCATTGAAGTATCACACCGAGGGATCGTCGGTGGTATTTTTCCCTGGTCATCCAAAGTCGAGTTGGAAGCAAAAAGACAGCCTAAAAGATCGGCCTTCTCCTTCGCGGTGTGGGCCAACGAGTCGTTCCTCATGTGCAGAGATGGTAGGGATGGCTTACAAAAATTCCCTTTAACAGCCTTGGCGAGCGACCAGAATGCACGAGTTCCCGAAGGAAGTTTAATCATTCTCTCGCCAATTCTGTTCATGTACTCCGCTTTTGCCTCAGCAATAGCTCTTTTGAAGGACCTGGAGGCAAAGTTATACTCCTTTTTCAATGCGCTGGTCTTTACATCCTGGGACATCGATGCATTGGCCCAGGCTCGGTAGCTTAACCGCTTGTGGCGTGCAGCCAACTCTTACAGGTTTGACCAAACCAGGGCTGGGATTTGCCGCCGATAGGCACTGCAGAGCTTGGAATAAAAAGCTCCATGGCTTGCAGCACCACCTCGGCAACAGAATCGGCAACGATGTCTGGATCATCCAGCGAGAAGAAAATTCGACCCCATCGGTAGGATGCAAAGAAGGACCGCATTCCATCCCTTATTAAGCTGTTTCTTCTGTGAAGCAGCTTAATGCTGTGTTTCGGAAATAAGGGCAGGCACAGATATTTGAAATAAGAAGGAAAGACAGGCTGTGTAATTGTGAACTACCATCGAGACTTGCCTCGCATCTTACGTCTCAGGACAGGCAACGTGTGAATGAGTTGCCTGGGCTGGTTCCAGGTTTACTTGTTCACGGTCATGGGCGATGCTGACCACTTACCATCATGTGGCTCTTCTGCCCGTTTGCCTAAACAACTAACATAAAGAAGTAAATTTTATACAACATAAAATCTTACAAGCGAGTTTAATAGCAGTTATTAACCAAACAATTTGTGCAAACAGCAGCTCGGACATGACCCGTGTCTTACCCGGTGATATTACATCTCTGTCAAAAGTGACCCACATTTTTTTTTATTCCGCTGATCGTCGAAACTGGACTATCCCGGTGCCAGATTAATATCACGTTGGAATTATCTGCATGCGTCTCGGACGATCATTTTATCATTTGCAAGATGAAACAGATTATATTCATTACGATTATTAAGTACAATTTTATAGCTTTCAATGTAAGTCATGTGTGTTTTTCGAATTGGTCTAAATTGTATGAGAACCAAAGTTAACGGTCTCGACACGAAATGGTAGGTTTAAATGTGGTTATTTTTATAATAACTTTCCTACGTGATTTCCTCATATTTGTCATCTTTGTTGTGAGAGATATTTGGGGAGGGGGATAGGAGGGCAACGCATCTGAATAACTTTTGGTTGTGCGGATGTCTTTGGGCGTCGGTACAACTACACGTCGTTCACCATAAGGCTCCGACTGCTTGGTTGCAAAAAACACTACTGCACACTTTTGTCACTATTTTCAGATATATTTCGAGCTCCTTTCATTATGACTTCCAGTAAGACAGATCTATATAACCTAGCCTCTGTATATATGTGTATAGGTATACTCAGACATATCTCGCGTCTAATCAATTCGCGCCTGCGTGTTAGATGTGTGAAGCTAACGCCCATCGAGGGGTGAGAAGAACCGATCCCATCCGCCATCTTCGTGGGAAGATGCGCTGAAATTTAGGTCAAGCATTATTTAACAGATTTAGGCTAATATTGGACTGGTCTCCATTACATGACAAGAGTGTAACAAACGTTGCAATCATAATTTAATAATGTTTGTTGTATAATAAGAGTATTCTGGATAGGACATTATTCTTACACTAACGGAAGTCTACACCGTATGTGTTTGTTAGAACCGACCGACCCGAAAATTATTTTAGCTTTTTCTTTTTATCATCTTGGTCGATTTACATAGTAGCTGTAAAAATGTCTAACCCTAATGTAAGTTTTAAACCTCTTTAAAAAGTAACTATTCTTCTATACACTCTTTTACTTATATATCGTTTAGTATTGTATATAAACATCACTCAAAGACAAGACCTTTTTCTAATGAAGACTTTATAATAATAAAGCTATTAACTTACGTACTGCGCTGCTCTTTTATGAGACAAACCATTATTAGAAACAAACAGCTAGGAACCCGTATAACAAACACATTACACCGGAGATGCAACCGTTTGTGAGATATTTTGACGTTCTCGATCGCTATATTATACTGTTAATCTATATTTATAATGGAAACAATTAAGACCGTAGATTGGATACGTATGTTTTAATTATTACTAACGATTTCCGTACATTGATATCTGAGCCAGTAAACGTCGACATTACACTAACGAACGATATAAATCCGGGGCTCCGATTCGGTTTGTATTGGCGGTAATATCTATACATACGATAAAGTTAATAGATATTGCAGCGTGTGCTGCACATTCAAAGTTATGACGATTCACAGATAATACTTTCATTTGCATTTTTATTTGAATTTTATGTTATGGAAAAGAATACGGAAATGACGGTTGTATGAATGTATTCGAACTGTGAAGCGGGCATTTGAAGACTTTCAAGAGCTTTCAAAATTGCCAAAAATCTTATTTGTAGTCTAGAAATATTATCATATAATTTATGTTTGTCATTGACTATATTTGACAGTAAAGAATATTTTATACTTTTTTCTTTGTAGTTTTATCAGATATATTGCGCTGGTTTTGCAAAGATAAGTATGCGGCTTTTTCTTCCCTGGCTTCGCGATGTTCTAGAATGGGGTGTGGATTTTATTAGAGGCCATGCTTGTTTTATAGAAGAGAGGCAACTGGACAGTGGGTTCACCTGGTGGTAAATGATAAGCGATATTCATAAACACCCACTATGCCGGCCTTTTAAATATGAGTATGATCTTTTCTTGAAGGTCCTAAAACGAGTCAACTTGGTCTTGCAGTGTTTGCTCTAGTCACGGGTGAACTCATGAATATTCGTAGGTGGCGTTGACCACTAACCATGTGATTCGCCCTGCTAGTTTGCCTGTCCCAACTAGTATAAAAAATAAGTAAGTAAGCTAGCTTACGCAAAAAAGTCATCTACTCGAAAAAAGTAACTGTATACAGGATCTTTTCCATAGGTACCTACTCGGATTTATAACTACATAACGGACTAATTATGTTTTATAATGAACGTCTTGACTTGATTGACGTAAGACAATGATAGGAATCTATATATAATCGCCACACTGAGTGACGCACAGACATACGGATAGATTATATCAGTGGCGATGTGGTCTATAATTTTTAGCCCACTGAGTCAGAAGGTGTTATGTTTTGTTTAAATAATAGACATACATACCATATGTATGTCTATTATTTAAAGACGCTCTGCAGCCTGAACTGCTTACAAAGTAAAAACTAAAACATTCTCCGATTGTTTGAGATATTGACTTTTTGTTTTGTTACAGATAACACAAAAATCTATTGAAGAACCTGAAAACGAAGGAGCTGAAGTGTTTGACTTCTTAAAGGGCTTCACTACGGACATATTGCATAAATTTTCTTAGATCGTTCATTGTAGAGTCATTGACTTATCTTCAATTTACTCAACACTGATCTTCACACTGAAAACGATTATGTGATTCATATATTTTGCTGTCTAACGAGTTGTTCTTTTTACTATTATTATATGTAGTTTGCAAAAATTTATTCCCATTCATTCTTAGCTTCACAAAATGTAATAAAAGTGTTCTCTTCAAGCAGAAACGATAATAATTATTAGTGCTTGCATGCGCAGGTCTTTAATGACAATACTAATAACCTATATAAATGATTATTTAAAAAAATAGAGAATCTGTTATTTTATCATTCTCCAAGTTTTATAAATTATATAAGATTTTATTCGATCAGTACGTAACAAATCGCTTGGTCGCCGTCAGTGTGAAATCCTACAATTCTTATACCTATATCTAACATAACATGTTTTATTAAAGTGATACAGATCAAAAGCGAAATGTTTGTTAATACGGACTTGTAAATATTGATTGGCATGTAAAAAAGGTGCTACGTTAGATAAAATTCGTGTTATATGTACTTCATAAGATTTTAATGAACATTGTCTTTTTTACCAATTAATGTTTAAAACATAGTCTTTCAAATGGGATACTTAACATGTTTTTCACTTTTATTCCGCGGAGCTTGATATTTTGGTGTGTTCAGCGTGCCTTAAGCGGAGGAGGAGGCAGACGACGAGGAGAACACCGCTGGGGTTTAGTGGTTAGAGTCTGCGTCCACCTTACCATCTTCTCGGGCGCTGCGAGTTCCACATATCCCGACAAGGTGGTATGCCTAAATGCATTGCCCATCGAAACCAAAAAAAAGTCTACGAATGCCTTGTTCTCAACCTTCAGCTAAATAAAAGTTAAAATATGTTAAATATCCTGTTCTAAAGAATTTCAATACCTGTGTTTTGACTACATGTGCAGCTATCTGGTAGACTTTTATACAGTTAAACGAAGAATGTCAGAATGTGCGTCGATAATTTGGTATAGCACTATATTTTAGTGCTATACCAAATTATCGACGCTCATTACGAGTGCAAAATGTTTGTAAATAAGATTATAAAATGTGTTTAACTTGAAACAAGAGTTCTTAACCCGTTCAATCTCGCCATAATGATTTTAGTCCGTCAATGCCTGAGACTTCGGCTTCATTGATAAGAACAGTCCAAATGTATGCCGTAGCCATTTCCACGAAAAACTTATGTATTTCTTTTTATTAGAATAAACATGTTGCCAATCTAATCTTCTCAGTAACAATGTAGATACATAATAAGCCTGGGGATATAATCTATATAGCTAGTGGGTCAATTAGGTTAGATTGGCCACTTTAAGAAAACCTCGAGCTTGGCGACGAAAGTGACTGAGCAGAGAAAAACAAGAAATGTACATAATATCACCATCGCAGAATATGACGTCACACATCTAAAAGCGACTAATCACAGAGGAGTCTGTCATCGATTGTGACGTCATATGCGTTCTAAAATTCTCTAAAGGCGTTGGTCATATAGGAATGACATCCGTGGTGGATGGATAATGATGACTTAAATCGCATACATTGTGATATTATAGCATCGTTTTTTAGATTTACTTTAATTGGTTTAGTACAATGTCTCGACGAAACATTTTGATAAAAACTTTATGAGTGTTTGTATGTTTTTAAATTTAGTGATAAGCTTGTTTGTACATTCATTCCGACCGAATAATTAGGTTGTAATTTAAGACTTCATATGTTGTTCTTATTGTAAACGTTAAAATAATATATTGGCTAATTTATACAAAATATAAAATTATTTGTGTGCATGTTCCAAGTGATTTATCTTGTACACGTTGGTATTTATAAATGGGAAAAAAATAGAAATATACAATTCCAGAAATAATTAAGTTTGATATCATTTAACTTTTTAAGGTTCATTTATCTTGATGTTCGTACAGTGAAAGTCGTGTAGATGTTTCACAAAGTACACTCGACACCAAAAACGTCTATTCAAATGCACGTAATAAATGCTCGAGTAGTTTTACAATTTACGTGTACCTGATATAAAGGAATATTGTATTGATTTATGATTAGAACCACACACTCAACAGGTGATAGCGTTAGAGTGATCAACGACAGTCTGTGGGACAATGAGCAATAAATCAATCTACGTAACGTGACATCATATTTGTTTAAGTTAATGAGCTCGGCCCACGGCCCACCTGCAGCACTCATTAACACACAATACCACTCGCCTTCCGAACGTCTTCTCGCGATCAATAAGCAGGGCTGTCAAAAGCGATTTATTTTGCATCACAATTTAAGCACTTGACATCATATCTGCATCTTACATTTGAACTTGGTGTTATTTTAATGATAAAAATATAGTTTCAGTTTGATCGTCGTGTTTTTGTGAATTGCGAGTTTTTGTGCGTTAAGTCACCCATTCAGATGAAATTGCCAATGATGTAAGACGTTTCGTATGATCCTGTGCATCGATAATCCTGTGACATGTTTTGACAGCGCTCGACCAGTTTAAACTAAACTATAGTATAAACTATAATTAAACAGTACACCGACCTTTCAAGACTCGTTTTATACTAATACAGTCACAATTAGTTTCGGAGAAAGTTCTGAAATTGCGAATTATGCATAGGTGCGATATATGTATGTATATTGACGTTTATATCTCTATTTGTATGTTTCTTGCCAATTAACATGTCAATTTTGTTTATAATTAATTACTTTCGTACACAAATTTATTCGTTAGCCATATCTTCGACTAGTCATTGTGTTTAAAACTTATTGTGAATTTTAGAACTTATGCAAAAATTGTATTAACCATCTGGTATTGCATACCAATTTATCATTAAAATTAATAGTAAAAATTATTTTTATCGCACAAATAAAATTAAATAATATAGTGCTTAAAAGCCACAGCTATTTACGGCAGCAATGTTAAAAGTATTTTCAAAAAGTGATTTTTTGTGCCTTTTAATAAATAATTTTTGAAAATGTTCTGTCTTTTGCAGTCTTATTGAATTTTTATGTCCACCGCTTGGTCAGAGTTGAATGACAACCCCAGAAATGCTGATTTTGAAATTTATTAAACGATTTTTATCTTACGGTGAATTCAAAGTAAAATATTTATTTAAATGTTATAGATAAAAGAACGTGTATTTTCATTCCACGATGGTATATGACACGGTTAGTGGATGCATGATATTTTTGGTGCCAAAGGAGGCTGAAATTACCATGACATAGTAAGTAACTTCAGTGGCATATGCATTAGTATAGTATAGTAATAATTGCATATAGCAATGAATACTATGTTACTAATACGAATAGTTTTAAAATTGTTCTTAATAATATAATGTATTAGCACAAAACAAAGTATCAAAGTGCCGAGCCAGACCAATCACCAAAATCCCAGATTTTAATAGATATTGTGGATATAACATAAACCTTCTAACTCTTTTGACACTGGCTACTTCTGAATCTTGACTATTAAAAAAGCTTCTTTACACTAGACTTTTTCTTGGTGGAGATACTAAAAGTATAATGCTTATTTAATATGTAACGTACTGTCGATAGGATTGTAGGCCAGTCCTATAAAAAATACAAATAATATCTAAAGTATTTAGAACTTTTAGGAATACTTATAATATTGTTAATATATTTGTTTATGTAGTTTTTATTTCAAAATTTAAAATATTGTTTTGTAATTTTATACAAAATGTGATATGTATATATATGCGTGTCAAAATTTATAAATTCCATGTATAATATTGTTCAAAACAATCGCACTGCCAAAGTAACAATTGAAATGTAATTAGTAATACATTCAAAATTTTGACAAGTTGCTTAGTTCGATTAGATGCTTAATTAAAAAAAAAAGAATGTCAATGTCAGTTTATAAATATACTATTGATTTTTAAAGAAACACCAACATCACAAACACAGGATATACATGTATATTAATGTACTAAATATTACTACAAATAAATAACAACATAATTTATAACGAGTAAATATCTATGTCACGTTATTTATATAATATTATAGATGCGAATAATATATATGATATAATGTGAATAATAAATATATATAATTTGTAAGTTTGATTGTCTCTTTAACATTGATATTATTTATAATATTAATATTATAAATATGATAATTATTTCACCAATATGGTTGTTTTTTGTCTTATATTTACAAAATATATACTTGTCCAATAATGTCATTTGTTTAACAAAATCTACTCCTAGTTTATTCTTCCTAAATTTTGCCAGATGATAAAGATCTATTTTTATATCATTCGCTGAATATCATGGTCTTGTAAAATAAAGTTGGTATGTTTGACATAATAATTGACATTTGAGAAAATAAACGTGTATAGGGTTTTTTTTCTATATTACTTAATATTTCTGTAAGACATATTGTACATAATTATGAGCATTCTGCACCAAACTATAACTATGCCAAATCTCATATTCCATGCTACTAATGTGCTTACCCTTGAGAGACCCTTCACGTATAAATATATAGATAAAGTATCAGCTTCATTGATTCTCTAATATTATCACAATCCTTCATCACAAGTATAGCTTCTATGTTGTGTATAGAAACCAGACTTAGGAAAAATAAAAAGGGTAACTTAGTGTTAATTTCAAATTTCAATCTACAAGAATACCTAATATGTAATTTTTTTACGCTTTAAAAATAAATAAGTTTTGACGCATTTATATGTTTGCTGATGTAAGATGAATTTGTATGTATGTATTAATCAGTTTTAATACGTAATATTATCGTATAAGTTCAATAAAGGCATAATGTATTATTAGTGGAACGACAGAACGAGTTGTATAGAAATGTTTCATATTTTTTATACTCAAAACTTTTCTTTATCGTACAGATAAGTTTTTAAGTGTTCCGTATGACTTGGTTAATTGAAGACGATAAGGTTGGCAACATTAATGCGATTTTTTTTACGTATTTTTAAGTTATAAGAATGTAATTATTAAAATGAGATAAAAAACGCAAAGTGAAAAAAATCTTAAATCTTTATTCAGGATTCGCTAACAAAACACAACACAACAAAAACATTAAAACTAACTATTCTATTTAACTAAAACTATCTAATTCAAATATAATCATACATGAAAGTATATTTAAAAAATATACTAGGTATAGATCATAAATTACACGTCCAATTTAATAAAACACATTTTTTTTAATGCATTCCCATGAATATTACGTTAGTCCTTTTCATTTGTACGGTTCAATTATAATTCATGTCTTAATGTTGCCGACTGTACCCGATGTGTGTATCATATAATATGACAAAAATAATATACTCGTTTTATATATAGAAAGTTGTTTTTAATTGATAACCTTATCATATTGCAGTAATTATAAATTTACGTGGGTATTAGTCGCATGCATCTACGATTTATTTGGAAAGGCTGTAATAGGCGTCGCGAATGATTTATACACATTCTTGATTGGCACAACCTATTGGCATGGTAGCCGAGTCCTCTATACATTAAAACATCTCATTAGCACACGCATACTTCTATTATTAATGTACTAATAACCGATGCAACCGGCCGAGCCACTGCAGCTAGACATTCCTGTTTCTTTTTGAACTCTTAGCGTATATTGGTCTGCAGTTACAAGTAGGACAGCTGACAGTATGTACGGAATGTTGGTATTTTAGAATTAATACCTTTTCATAAACTTGATTTCCTTGAACTTTGAAGACCTTTTTCCTATATATCTCTAATAGGCCAATAAAAGTAATCATTTTTATTTGGTCAACCTCGCACAAAATTTATATATCCAATTGTTTTTTTAAGGTTTAGGGTGACTTACTGAGTATAAAATCACAAAAGGCTGACAGAATCAGATGGAGCTGAATATGCGCTATCTTGAAAAAGGTTTTTGGCCGATATCTCGGATTAGAGCAAAACTATGCTTTAGAGCAAAAGTTATTGAGACCATTATTGTAGAGAATAAAATTTTGCATCATTTATTTTATACGTTTATTATTTATGGCCCATTTAATAAACCGGTTTTTCTATCTCCCGATGACTTAAAATTTTGGATCAGTCAATAAAATGAATGTACCCATTTTTAAAGATCAGATTATTTTCTAAAACTTATGTTTATTGAAGTGTATGTGTGTGAGTGTGAAATAATTGTGTGTAAGTGTGAAATAAGGAGTTTTTCTTTGCGCGCATGAGGGTAAAATTTTTACGGATGAAACACGACACGAAAATGTGCAAAGTTTTTGTCCAAGAAGAGGGAGAGAGTGATTGAGACCGATTGAGAGAGAGTAAGAAAGGGCGAACATGAAGCACATAGCCATGGAGTGAGAAGCTAGTGAGATAGAGCGAACGTCGCATCGCAAGTCTCGGAAATTTAAAGCTTGAGAATAGTATTAATATAAACGTGATTGAAAATTTTTTGCCACACGCACTTTTTTTTCTATTTTCCATACTTATTTTTAGTCCTTAGTTATTACAATTACAGGCAACAGTTAATAATTCTCCTCCAAGACGCTTTCTTGCGTTTGGAGAGGACAGGCTGAGTAATGGCAGAAACCGCAGACACTTAGGTATACATATTAACTTGCCTGGGCCGAGCACATTGTTTAAAGGTGACGTTTTCCTTTCAAATAATATTTTTAAAAGATATCACTTTTTTTCTTTTTTCTTTAACGCCGGGAAATGCTCTGAGGCATCCTGCGGGGGAGTAGGTCTCGTTAGGCGGGTTTGTTGGACTCGCTGCGCCTTTGGTGAGGTGCCCCGGATCTGTTGAGCAAACAGGGCACCTCAACGGCTAGTCAGTCCCTCAGGGGACCGACGCCATCTCCACAGAGGGGTTGTCCCGCATCACAGAACAACCTATCCCAACGTCGGGACAGTACAATGGGGAGAGGTTCAATTAGCTTTGCCCAAGGTGCTGGGCTCACCTTAGCCTACTGAGCTCTACCGCCACTGAACCATGGTGGAAAAAAATAGATCACTTCTACAATTATGCACATTATTATTCTTTAACATCGCCATTATCATTGCTTCTCGTTGTTATAAACCTCACGTAATGAACTCCGAGATTACATTTAAGGCTTCACACGAATTTAATCTTGTCATTCTACTTTTTACACTCACATTCGACCTGATGATAGTACTGATCCGTGTCACTAAGGCACGAGAACAAATCTAATGAAATGACACGGTGCATTCCATCCGAAGGGCTATTATTTTAATTGGAAATTGGTGAAAACTCGAACTTGCCCTTATTTGTTTAGCACGTCAATTAAATATATTTAATTCAGTAATTGATGAAATCTAAGGTATGTCACTTGATAAGATGTCCCGTTGCTGGCATATCCGAGGCACCTCAGCGGTGGTGGCGGATGGCCTCCGCGAAGACGTTAGGGGCACAGTCAAGTGGCGCAAGGAGGACACAATCAGAGCCAAAGCCGAGTCTGATATAACTACCTGTACCAGTTTCCACCTAATACTATTTCCCCCCAGGTCCCGTTGTTATGCGTATAAAGTATTTTTCCCACGAAAACGCTAACACAAAAAATAATAATAAAAGGTGCCGAAGCCTTTGAAAATGATAAAAAGTGGAACAAAACTATAGTAGAGTGAAATCCATTGAAAAAAGAATTTATAGTAATGTTTATTTTTCACACCAGCAGAAAGTACAGATTTTGACGAACAAAATGCCCACCGACTTTTTAAAAATCAGATATTATAATGACGTGAGATTTTACGATTGAATATTAGGTTGCATTTTTGTTACATTAAGTCAAAATAGCGTGAAAAATAAATATTTTAAATCAAAAAAATACATTGTGTTTGGGACATAAAAAGCTTACCTTTTTCACCATATTTCTTGTTTTTTTTTTTTTGTAAAAGTTAAAAAGAATAAACCACATACCTACTTGGTTTGAATTTGATTTTCAACACTTCACACTTTTTTCATTTGAACACAATGAATTAGTGTAAATGCAAAAGCTGTAGATCTCTTTATTACCTATAACTTTGCCTTTTTTTCCATAGGACTTGTAGCTTTGCCGAAAATCGGGATCTTAAACACCCCTACACTCTTCCATTTTCCCGCCCACAGATCGCCCGTAAATTATTTTTCCTTTCATTTTTGTTATATTCTCTTCCTTTTAAACTACTACATATTTTTTTTTTCTGTTTCAAAAATTTGCGATACTAGTATGTAGGAGTATGTATGTACCTATACTAGTCTTGTATGTCAAATTGACATACTAGACTAGACATTGACATTGTCAATGTAATTATTAATCAAGTTATCGCGTTGATATGAGAGATTCAGAATTGCACAAATATTTTTGCATTTTCAAATGAGGTTGAAATCAACCTCAGCCTATTTATTTTTAATAGCTATCAGTATGTAGAGATTTTAAATATACCTATTCAAGTAGTATAAGTTAATGTATATACGTCTCATCTACAGATTAGGTTTTTCAAAAAAAGCATTATATATAAAGCCACAAAATAGATTAAATACCATCCAAAGTTTCAAAGACCATACATTACTGCTAAATACATAATATATCTCAAAAACAAATATAACGGATAGCATGTCCCGTCTAAAATACTTAACCGAGATCCTCACCTTTTAACAGTTCAGCCAGAACATCTTAAGTAACATTTATAAAAGCCAATAAATCTCTACAAATAGCTTAACGGAGACAATAAACGAGAATACAATCTGCCAAGCGGATAGAGATGTTCATGCAAAATAAAGACAGCGAGTCGACGTCTCTTCAGCCAGCGCGTGCCCGTCTAATGGTCTGTCTTAATACGCTCCTGTACCCAATTAGTCCAACCAGACGAGATTATAGGTAGTAAACCGCGAGCAGACCTGGCCAATTCCACTGGAGAATCATTTGACGGATTGAAGTCATCTCAGTTGGATATTGAGGTTTATTGTACGAAAGTACTGTTTATCACGTTAAGTCTGGTATACCAATTTCCTAAATTAATTAAGTATTTATATATTAACGACTTCAAAATGTAATAACTTAATTTAGTTTAAATCATAGGGAGATTTTTGCGATAGATTGGATTCGTGGCTTAAGCAAAATAGTTTTGTAAGGATTTTACTTCGTATTTTGATAATAAGTGAATTACTTTAAAGGACATTTTTGCATGACAAAATGTTGTTATACCACAAGAAGGCCAATACGAATAGCTACTGTATCTATAGACTAAAACATATTGCATTTGATTATGGAATTATTTTATTTTTATACAAAAAATCTGATTAAAAAAATAAAAAATACATGCAGTGAAAGTAGTGGAACATAGAACCCTTTTATAAAGTCGGTTAGGAATGTGTCCCTGACGTATTATTTATAATATTTTGATTGAAGTAAATTTTTATTTTTTATTTTTTATGTTAGTTGGATAGGCAAACTGGCAAACGTGCCACCTGATGGTAAGTGGTTGACGTCGCCCATGAACATAAACCAGTTTACCTGGAACGAGCCCAGGCAACTCATTTATGTGTTACCTATCCTGAGACGTAAGATGTTAAGTCTCGGTGCCAGTAATTACACTGCCTGTCTTGCCCTTCTCTCCAAAACACAGCAAAGCTGTTTCACGGGAGAAACAAGCAAGGTGGTGGTACCCATGCAGCCGGGAGAGCGGCACTGCGCTTCCCTCCCACCGGTTCTTACAACACTCATTCTTTAGTTTTGACCATAGATGACGTGTAACCAAAAAAGCTAAAAAGCTTTCACGTTATCATGCTATTTCAGGTATTCGGCGTATAAGTGGGTATATAAGCATGTGTTTTATCATCTCAACACACAACTCATACTTCGACCTACTTTGAAAGTACTCCTAAAATTAGAATTGGCTGTTTTTATATCTGCTCCATAGCCTATGTTTTTATATCTGTTCCATATCCTATGTCTTATATCTACTCCATATCCTATGTCTTATATCTACTTCATAGCCTATGTTCTGAAATCCGCTCCATAGCCTATGTTTTTATATCTGTTCCATATCCTATGTCTTATATCTACTCCATATCCTATGTCTTATATCTACTTCATAGCCTATGTTTTTATATCCGCTCCATAGCCTATGTTTTTATATCTGTTCCATATCCTATGTCTTATATCTACTCCATATCCTATGTCTTATATCTACTTCATAGCCTATGTTTTTATATCCGCTCCATAGCCTATGTTTTTATATCTGTTCCATATCCTATGTCTTATATCTACTCCATATCCTATGTCTTATATCTACTTCATAGCCTATTTTTTTATATCCGCTCCATAGCCTATGTTTTTATATTTGTTCCATATACTATGTCTTATATCTACTCCATATCCTAGGTCTTATATCTACTTCATAGCCTATGTTTTTATATCCGCTCCATAGCCTATGTTTTTATATCTGTTCCATATCCTATGTCTTATATCTACTCCATATCCTATGTCTTATATCTACTTCATAGCCTATGTTTTTATATCCGCTCCATAGCCTATGTTTTTATATCTGTTCCATATCCTATGTCTTATATCTACTCCATATCCTATGTCTTATATCTACTTCAAAGCCTATGTTTTTATATCCGCTCCATAGCCTACGTTTTTATATCTGCTCCATATCCTATGTCTTATATCTACTCCATATCCTATGTCTTATATCTACTTCATAGCCTATTTTTTTATATCCGCTCCATAGCCTATGTTTTTATATCTGTTCCATATCCTATGTCTTATATCTACTCCATATCCTATGTCTTATATCTACTTCATAGCCTATGTTTTTATATCCGCTCCATAGCCTACGTTTTTATATCTGCTCCATATCCTATGTCTTATATCTACTCCATATCCTATGTCTTATATCTACTTCATAGCCTATTTTTTTATATCCGCTCCATAGCCTATGTTTTTATATCTGCTCCATATCCTATGTCTTATATCTACTCCATATCCTATGTCTTATATCTACTTCATAGCCTATTTTTTTATATCCGCTCCATAGCCTATGTTTTTATATCTGTTCCATATCCTATGTCTTATATCTACTCCATATCCTATGTCTTATATCTACTCCATATCCTATGTCTTATATCTACTCCATATCCTATGTCTTATATCTACTTCATAGCCTATGTTTTTATATCCGCTCCATAGCCTACGTTTTTATATCTGCTCCATATCCTATGTCTTATATCTACTCCATATCCTATGTCTTATATCTACTTCATAGCCTATTTTTTTATATCCGCTCCATAGCCTATGTTTTTATATCTGTTCCATATCCTATGTCTTATATCTACTCCATATCCTATGTCTTATATCTACTTCATAGCCTATGTTTTTATATCCGCTACATAACCTATGTTTTTATTGTTTTTATGTCCGCTCCATATCCTATGTCTTATATTAGGTCTTTACCTATTAAATTGCCGTTTTATATGAAAAAAATTAACGGATTTTTTTTTCGTGTATTTTTTATTTGTATTAATCGAAGTAATCAGTAATCACCCATGCAATCAATGCATCTTTGCTAACGCAGTGGCAGTTTATTGATGTCCAATTCTTAAAGAAATCACTGCTCCATAGCCTATGATTTTATATCTGCTCCATAGCCTATGATTTTATATCTGCTCCATAGCCTATATTTTTAAATCTGCTCCATAGCCTATATTTTTAAATCTGCTCTTCGAACATAGGCATATTCGTCTAACAAACAGTTATAAAAACATACAAATCGTCATACATTAATGATATTACAATAACATTTTAAGTTCTTTGTTTACGATTTCGTCATTGTTTTATTGGTATTCGTATATACATTTGCCATATCTATTGTGGAATCATTAAACAGCAAGTGCGTTCAGCACCGTCATGCTACCACTGGCGATCCAACTGTTACACTCATTAATTATTTTACCAAGATAGCATCTTGACGAACATTATTACAAGTGGTATGTTTTATGTTTTCTTCTAATGGACAAAGCGATATCTCATTCTAAACATCGTACCGTACGAGGCTATCAATACGAAACCGATATGCAAAACAAAAATAACTGTATAAGCGCGCTGGTATTTACACTTATAAAAAGTGCACGATATCAAGTGGAGCAAATTAAAATGGCGGTGCTATTAAGTGCAATATTTAGTGATTACTGAAATGAAATAGAAACAATTGACAGGTATTATATGTGACCCAGTAATGCCCAGTCGTAAACGGACTTCACCGCGACACGGTAAGTTCAAATTGCCAAGACCACAACCTACATCAACAGGTATGGCGCGTTTATTGGAAAAATCTAAGTGAATGGGAATAACAATACGTACGTTGGCTAATGCAAATCCATCAGTTGAACTGAACTGATGAACTAGATATACTAGAAAGTCATATTGCATCAGTTATTCCGACGGCCATCAATTGTTCTGGTTCCCTTTTTTACTGACATTAATATCTAATACAAAGAAAGTATCAATTGACACATTAATGACCGAAATTATTTAATCGAGTTTTTCCGTGAATCCTTATTGTAGTAATAAACACTTTAATTACATATTCTCTGATCCAGTAACGACTGTGTACAACTTAGTGACTTAAATTAGTACGCTAGACGCCTATGACTAAAATTGAGCTAAGAAAAGCAGCCCTGCTGCCTTCAAGGCAAAGATGCGTTAGTAGTATAGAGACAACGATTACAGTAGACATTATGATAGGGTCATCAGGCTTTCATAAGACTATCATAATTTACTGTAATCATTATTCTATAATTCGTACACCATACAACGATAGCATTTACCTGCACAATCTACATAATACAGTATTGAGACTTGTAACTTGTCATCCACACACAAATTATTTTATAGCTCATTTGCAGACAACCAAAGCTAAAGGGCACAAATTGAATCCCAGAAACATGTGCCGTGCTCCGTGGTCCAACATTGAGAATGGGCTTTCACATTCAAATGTCTATTACGAATAACCTTTCCCAAAATACATTCTAGAAGCTTCAACAGCCTAAACACGGCACAGTATTGTGTTAAGAAGCTGACGTAGGATTATTATAAAAAGTGTCAACTGTCAGCACTGGTCAGTACCAAACGAATTAATAACACAAAATACTTATCATTCATTGTCTGAATCGTAAATGAAATTTGTAGGTAAAGGGAACATATCTTTGTGATAGTCTGTTTGTGCATCGATGTTTTCTAAATTACATACTCTACTGATTTTGTTACGGTTTTCACTATCGGCTTCGATATGAAATATTATTATCATACAAAGGAGAGAAAAGTTTTTATAATGCGAAAATTGATAATTTTTGAGCACTTTCATTGTAATTAAGCCTTACGACTTATACATAATATAATACTAGATGGTGACCGCAGATTTGCCCGAGTTAGCTTAGAATTACGGACGGACGTATCCGGATTGATGATATTCATTTTTCTACTTAATTTTTTGTCATATCTCTGGAAATAAGGCAGTGTTCCGACTCTTACAATAATTGCCCTTATATTAATTATTTACCAATTTACACAAAATCTTGGTAAATTATATAGTATCTCATGTTGCAGAACAGAAGCGGCAGAGGACTTTG
The DNA here is from genome assembly GCA_963853865.1 of Helleia helle. NCBI lineage: Eukaryota > Metazoa > Arthropoda > Insecta > Lepidoptera > Lycaenidae > Helleia > Helleia helle. Next base: position 11,211,308 of record OY971416.1, on the reverse strand, counting down.
TTTTATATTATGTAATAAAAGTTACAAAATTCCACCATACATTGATACGCTACCTAAACTTTCGGACCGCCTTGGCTCGGGCGCGAGGCGCAGGGTAACGGGGTGCCCACGTGGCCCGCCAACCTATCGATTAACGGCGACACGAAATTAATTTTGCTCAGCATTATTTAGATTTTTCTATATCTCTTAAATATGAAGATCATAGAACTTTCAGTCTTATTTCACAGGTCTCAAAATACTCAGAAAATAATACAGAATAGGCTAAGACATAAAGTGGAAAAATGTCTGGGTGACGACCAATACGGATTTAGACAGCAAAAGGTTACCATAGACGCTATACTAGCATTGCGCATGATAATAATTGACAGAAGGATGGAATTAGGACTGGACACGCATTTAACATTCATTGACTTGGAGAAGATGTTTGTTAGGGTTGACTGGAAATTAATGATGAAAGCGCTGAAAGATGCCGGGTTGAACTAAAGAGATAGGAAAATTATTATGGAATTGTACAAGGAACAGAAAGCATTGATTGAGTTTGGAGAGGAAAAGGTCAGAGCAAAGATTAAAAAAGGAGTTAGGCAAGGGTGTCCACTGTGCAAAGTTCGATCAACAACATGGACAATATATTTATGGAATATCAATTACAGATAAACGCAAATAAAACCAAAACAATGATAACATTCAAAACGTCGACATACATTAGACCAATTAAACTAAATTACAACATAATATTAGAACAAGTTAATAATTTCAAATACCTTGGAAGCATAATAAATAGTAACTCTCGATGCACACAAGACATAATTACTAAAATAGCAATAGCGAAACAAGCCTCTATCCGCAAAAAAAACATATGCAAAAGAAAAACATCTCAATAAACATCAGAAAAAGATTTATCCGGTCTTACATTTGGAGCATTCTCCAATTTGGAACTCCTACGCGGCTGGACCGATTTTGATGGATATTTTGTGTGTATTGAAGTGGATTCGCGAATTAAATTCACATTTTGAAAAATGTTTTGGCGGTCTGATAGTTTATGTATAAGATATTAATTAGTGCTCGCCTAAGTCGCCTAAAAGTCGAAATTCGATGACTATGTCAAGCTGTTACGCGCTTGAATTAGGTAACTGTTTTCAATTTTACCCGTTGTGGTACTGGCAAACGTCGTCTTACAGGAAATTAAAAAGAAATGAAAGTACCTTTACCGTTTAATTGGCACGAATAAACGAGCGGTATTTAGTTAGGTTATATACACGTGAGGTGGACGTAATTTATGAACCACATTCTGTAACGGATAGACAAGGATGTGAGCTTGTTGTTCTGAATGTATTGTTGATGGCCCCGAGCACAGCCGACCACAGCCGTCAATTAGTACGCTTTTTAATGAACTTATTAACTGTATATTACAATAACTCGAGGCGGTATATCTAATTAGAATACACCAAACCCCTAACGGTAAAAGAGATGTGTATCGATGTCGAAACACACTTATTATATATATATCGTACAAGATAAAATTATAGGCTTAGATATATTTTTCATCATGCGAATACCATTCACGATACTAAATCTTTTCTCGCGCATGATACTAAAACTCGCCTTCGGCTAAATTCGCTGTATTGTTTTTAAAAGGGCAGGCAACGCATCTAAGCTGACCTGGTCTTTTTTTTGTTAACACGGGGAAACGCCTTTACGCGTCGTCAACGACCCTGGTTTGGTTGCGATGGTGTATGGGACTCGCGACACATATCTGTGCCGAATATCCACTATAACCCCGCGTGTTCCACCAAATACCAATGCCGCCTTTGGTGAGGGGAGCACCTCGACGGCTAGACAATCCCCCGACGGACTGACGCCATCTTCACAGATGGGAACCTTACCCCTTTGCACTATCACCACGTTAAGAGACTGTTGCCTCTTGTCCCCCCCCTACTCTTATAGCAGCCCCTTTGGTTCAATTGGCTTCGCCTAAGGTGCTGGGTTCACCTTAAGCTACTGAGCCCCACCGCCACGACAAGGCTTTAACCATGGTGGGGAAGTGGACCTTTTTTTTCTATAACGCCGGGATATGCTCTGAGGTATCCCGTGGGGGAGTGGGTCTCTCTACGCGGGTATGTGGGACTCGCTGCGCCCGAAAGCTGGTAAGTGGACGCAGCTCTACCCACTAAAACCCGGTGAGTGCCACCAATGCCGCCTTTGGTAAGGTGCCCCGGATCTAATAAACAAACAGGGCACCTCGACGGCTAGTCAGTCCCCCAAGGGACTCCTCGGTGGAGGTGGCGTCGCCATCTCTACCGAGGGGTTGTCCCGCACCACAGAACAACCCCTCCCAACGTCGGGATAGTACAATGGGGTGAGGTTCCCATCCTCGCCCCTTGCCCCTACTCTTTTGTCCCCTCTTCTTATAAGAGGGGTACAAAGAGCCCCCTGACCTCGGATCAATTTTCGGTTCCTTCTGATTAAATTTGTTGCGGGTCCCAACACAAGGTAGTTTTAACGTATCCCTCGGGCTCCCCGAGATCGAACCAAATGTCATTCGGTGGTTACCGCTGTCGATCCTGGCTATACAGGAGTAGCAGCGGTGGGAACGAGTGGTGGGCCTTCATACCTTTTTAGGCTATTTAGATAGACCAGTGGTTCTTAACCGGTGGTCCGAGGACCACTCGTGGTCCCTGGAGACATTCCAGGTGGTCCGCGAAGCCATCTGTCAACGCTTCTGAATAACAAAAACAAGCATCGAAATCGGTTGATCGGCTACTAAAGCGTACTTGTACCTAAGCACATAAAAATGTTGTTTACGGATGAGATTTTTTTACAATTGAGCAATATTTTAGCAAACAAAATAACCGTATTTATGCTCAAAGCCCTAAGAAAGTTTCCCAATTAGTCTACAGAGTACAACGTGGGCATTATACGAATTCCGTGCTGGTTTGCTGGGGTGTTAGCTATGAAGGAGTGACTGAGCCATATTTTCGTGAAAAAGGTATCAAAACATCAGCACAATAAGTGTATCAATATACCATTCTTGAGAAGATAGTTAAGCCCCATAATAACACGATGTTCAATAACCAAGAACGGTAATGGATCCCTTCAGCAAGACTCGGTACCGGGCCATAACAATCTTGATTAGAAACCAAGACTTTTCAGACGTTCCAGACTTCATCAGAGCTTAAGACTGGCCGTCATCTAGTCCTGGAGGAGGGCCCGGGATCGAGACTCTCAGAGTCCCAATTTGGGTTCCGGGTACACCGGTCGACCGTCGATGCCCTCAAAAACCTTCGGGCGGTGACAAGTGAGGCGGGACACAGAGGGCAGGTGGTGGGCGCGGTATCCTTGGACATTGCGAACGCCTTCAACAGGCTCCCTCACAGTGTGATACGCGAGGCGCTGAATTACTTCGGAAACCCCCCGTATCTAAGGGAGCTGTTGGAGGCGTACCTCTCCGAGAGAAGGGTAGCCTACGATCGTGCCACTGCCCTGGCCGATGACCCCCCGTGGGAGCTCCTGGCGGAGGTTCTTGCCGAGAAGCATTCCTATGTCTCGGATCTCTCGGTGAGAGAGCCTTACGCTGGACGAGAGTCTGCGTGTTCGCTGACTAGGGCAAGAGACGTTAATGCGAAGGTGGGAGGATTAGGAGGACCTGACGCGGCAGCCGTATGGCAAAAGCCTAACGAGATGCCTGCATGCCTGGATATCCGGGTCCCTCAAAAAGCTGCTGGAGGCGTTCGCAGTGGTTTTAGTTAGGGTGAGCACTCCCAGGTGCATCCCACTTTGGGTAAGGATCTACCCGAAAATCCTGGTTGCATCACTAAGGATTTCCCTGCTATATAAAAAAGGGTAGCCTACGAGAACCGGTGTAAGTCCGTAGAGTGTTGGTGAGTCGGGTGTGGTGTCCCACAGGCATCGGTTCCTGCGAGGCCGCCTCCTCCCCGGGATGGATGTCATCTGCTACGCGGATGATACCCTTGTGTACGCCCGGGGACGAGGCCATAAGGAGGTGGCGCGGCTGGCCAAGGTCGGGCTTGATCTCGTGATAGATAGATCGGTTAGGGCTTCGGGTCAGACCTGCGAAGACCGAAGCCCTTCTCTTCCGCGGGACCGGGCGGAAAGGACCCCCACCAGGGGCTGCCCTTCAGATCGGAGGGGCGAGGGTCAGGATATGCCCCATTTCAAATATGGGGCTGGGGCTCATCCTTGACGGTGGGTAGACCTTCGGCCCACATTTCTCAATGTTGGGACCAAAAGTCGTGAAGGCGGCAAGTGCGCTGGGTAGACTCCTCCCGAACCTCGGAGGATCCAGCGCCGCCTGCAGGCAGCTATACTTCAGAGTCTGCCGGAGTATGGCAACGTACGGTGCAGCCATCTGGGCGGGACACCTTACCGCGAGGAATAAGGCCCAGTTATGCTCGACGCAGTCTCTCGGCGAGGGCGTGACGTTGGGCTGCGGGCTCGCCGACTAGGGCAAGAGGCGCTAATGTGGAGGTGGGATGAAGATTTGGCGCGGCAGCTGTATGGAAAAAACCTAACATCCTGTCCTCGAGTGGTGGATGCGCCGTAAGCGCAAACCCCTCACCTTCCGTCTCACACGGGTGATCATTGGGCATGGTTGCATTGATTGACCTGTGCCAGACGGCCCACAGAGAGCCGGTAAAATTGTGTCACGATTGTGGCGCGGCGGTGGACTCGGCTCAGCACACCCTCGAGGTGTGCCGAAGGGCGTTGCTGCGTCGCGATCTGACATCAGTCAACGGATCGGACTCTGCCGAACTTCATCACCGCGATGCTCGATGACGACGAGTCCTGGTCGGTGATGGTCTCCTTCTGCGAGGCAGTTATGTTCCAGAAGGAGGTCGATGAGGGGGTCCCAGTATAACAAGACGTCGCGGAGACTGCTTAGTAGCGGCCGGGCAGTCCTCCCTTACGAGGAGTAATCTGGCCTACGCCGGGGCCAGTCCGTCGCTGAGATAATCCCGTTGAATGCAGATCCGGGACCCTCAAAAGGCGGCTGAAGGCGCTCGTAGCGGAGTGGCTGTCATCTATTCCCGATCTTAATCCGCTGGATTACGATTTATGCTCAATTTTAGAGAGTATGACTTACTCTTAATGCCATGATAATTGAAAAAAAAATCCTATGGAAAGAGTGCTTGCTTCTATTGATAACTGGCCTCAAAGTTTAAAGGACTGTATTGCATATATGTTTTTAATAGTTTTATATTTATTTATTAAACTAACACACTAGTCATAAATGTTACGTGCAATAGAAAAAATGTAATGTATATAATATGTAAGTGTAATAGACTATGACGTATAATACCAACAAACCAACTGGGTGGTCCCCGGCAAGAAAAATATTAGGTAAAATGGTCCCTCATAACCTAAAGGTTAAGAACCACTGAGATAGACTGTCAGTTTGCCCCTTCTTCTATAATAAAATAGGCAAACCCCAATAAAATCCGTTTAGGAAAATATAAATATATTTATAGGTTTTTTCTATGAAACGGGGCTTTTTATTGGACTAATAAGGTGCACAAAAAATACCGACTTCTCGTCTGACATGGATTAATGGTCGCTCGGTCAACCTGAGGCGACTTCGTCACTAGCCGTTATAGTAATTTTAGTGCAAGGCCGCTTTTGCGTAAGTAATTACTACTTTTTATAAACATTACTCTGGTATATTTTTATGCGTAAACTTGTCATCACATAATAAGAATCTCCGTAAGATAGGCTAGTTGACACACCAAATACAAAATAATATGTAAACGAATGATAGAGGGATGAAGATGAATCACCTGCCCCACCATGGTTCAGGCCTTGACGTGGCGATGGGGCTCAGTAGCCTAGGGTGAGCCCGACACCTTGGGCGAAGCTAATTGAGCCGAGGGGGCTCTTTGTACTCCTCTTATAAGAAGAGGGGACAAAAGATCAGGGGGCAAGGGGTGAGGATGGGAACCTCACCCCATTGTACTGTCCCGACGTTGGGAGGGGTTGTTCTGTGGTGCGGGACAACACCTCTATGGAGGTGGCGTCGGTCCCTTGCGGGACTGACTAGCTGTTGAGGTGCCCTGTCAGCTTAACAGATCCGGGGCACCTCACCAACGCGGCACTGATGGCACTCGCCGGGTTTTAGTGTGTAGAACTGCGTCCATTTACCATCTTTCGGGCGCAGCGAGTCCCACATACCCACCTGGGGAGACCCACTCCCCAGGCGGGATGCCTCAGAGCATTTTCCGGCGTAAAAGAAAAAAAAATGAAGATGAATCACCTGTGATCAAAGTAAAAAAAGAGTAATGTTTATACGATATTACTTTTTGTTTTTCGTAGATTTCATATTCATTGAGACGTACATATTGTGTTAGACACAGTACACAGCGATATTCTATTAATTAGTTGGTTCAGGTACCGGTGGAAGGGTTGCTCTGTGCCGCGCTCCCATCGGCTTCGGTACCACCATCCAGCTTATTTCTCTCGTGAAACAGCTTTGCTGTGTTTCGGAGAGAAGGGCAATACAGGCTGTGTAATTACTGGTACAAACTTAACATCTTATGTCTTTATGAGAGTCCCGGATCATGCAGGCAACGCAGGACCCTCGGCGACAGGCTGGCCCCGGCGAAAAGGCCAGACTCCTCCTCTAAAGGGGGACTGCTCGGCTGTTCGTTTGATTCGATACTTTTAGCAGTCCCCGACGACGTCGTGTCTAGCTGGACCCAGGTTAAAACCCCATCCTGGGCCCGACACGAGCACAGGGGCGTTACTGGAGGCGCATTAGGTAGCGCCTCCTACGCACCCCCGTTCGTCGCCCGTGGTGGGAGGCCTCGTCGGCGGCCTCCTCTCTCACCCGCTCATCGGCCTCCTTCTGGGACATTACTGCCTCGCAGAAGGAGACCATCGCCGTCCAGGACTCATCGTCGCCGAGCATCGCGGGGATGACACTCGGCAGAGACAAGTCCCCTCCGATGACCGATGTCAGATCATGACGCAGCGCCGCCCATCTCGGGCACACCTCGAGGGTGTGCTGGGCCGAGTCCACCGCCGTGCCACAATCGTGACACACTGCCAACGGCTCCCTGCGGGCCGTCCGGCACAGGTACTCACCAAAGCAACCATGCCCAGTGAGCACCTGTGTCAGACGGAAGGTAAGGGGTTTGCGCTTACGGCGCATCCACCGCTCTAGGACCGAACGCAGGGCAACCGTTAGGCGTTTGCCATACGGCTCCCACGCCAGGTCCTCTCCCCACCTCAGCATTAACGCCTCTTGCCCTAGTCGGTGGACCCGCAGGATCCCGTCCAGCGTCAGGCTCTCGCCGAGAGACCTCCTATCCGAGACATAGGAGTGCACCTCAGCAAGAACTTCCGCCACGAGTTCCCACGGGGGGTCGCCGGCTAGGGCAGTTGCTGCTGCCCACGATATCGTACGATACCCCCGAATCACTCTTACCGCGATGACCCGCTGCGCTGAGCGCAACTGGGCCCTACTCCGCGCGGTAAGGTGACCCGCCCAAATGGGAGCACCGTATGTCGCCATACTCCGACAGACACCGGAGTATAGCTGCCTGCAGGCGGCGCTGGGTCCTCCGAGGTTCGGGAGGAGTCTGCCCAACGCACTCGCCGCCTTTATGACCCTCGGACCCAACTGTGCGAAGTGTGGGCCGAAGGTCCATCCTCCGTCAAGGATGAGCCCCAGATATTTAATATGGGGGCTCATCCTGATCCTCACCCCTCCGATCTGGAGGGCAGCCCCCGGTGGGGGTCCTTTCCGCCCGGTCCCGCGGAAGAGAAGGGCTTCGGTCTTAGATGGTCTGACCCGAAGCCCTAACCTCTCTATGCGGCTGATCACGAGGTCGAGCCCGACCTCGACCAGCCGCGCCGCCTCCTTGTAGTCTCGTCCGCGGGCGTAGACGAGGGTGTCATCCGCGTAGCAGATGACACCCATCCCGGGGAGGAGACGGCCTCGCAGGACCCAGTCATACCCGATGTCCCACAGGATCGGACCAAGAACCGATCCCTGCGGGACACCGCAGCTGACTCGCCACCACTCTACGAACCCACACCGGTTCTCGCAGCCCACCCTCCTGTCGGAGAGGTACGCCTCCAACAGCCTCCCGAGATAGGGAGGCACACCAAAGTAGTTCAGTGCCTCCCGTATCACACTGTGTGGGGAGGCTGTTGAAGGCGTTCGCGATGTCCAGGGACACCGCGACCACCACCTCCCCTCTGCGTTCCGCCTCACCCGTCACCGCCCGCAGGCGTTTGAGGGCATCGATGGTCGACCGGCGTGCCCGGAACCCAAATTGGGACTCTGAGAGTCCCGGTCCCGGGCCCTCCTCCAGGTGCTGAACGAGCCGGGAAGCTACGACTCTCTCCAGAGCCTTCCCAGCCTCGTTCAGCAGATGAATGAGTTACCTGGGCTAGTTCCATCTTAACTTGTTTACGTTCATGGGCGACACTGACCACTTACCATTATGTGTGTCTGTTTGTCTGTTTGTCTATCCAACTGTTTGTCTATCCAACTATTATAAAAAAAAGTTAGGCAAACCCGTAGACGAGCCACGATATAGGTATTATGATCATAGAAGATCAACTCTTCACCCCCTCCAGCCCCTGTTTCATGCATTCCTATCATAAGAAGCAAGATGGCCTAATTACCAGCAAAAAGCTACCTTAAACTTTTTTCTCGAACCCAGCTGAGACGATGACGGCAACAAACAAAATAGAGACAAAAAAATATATTTTTCTATAAATTTTATTGGAATTTAAAATGTATTCATAACAAATTAATATTTAGGAACAAATACACCACGTAAACATGCTACCAAGCTCGTAAAAACTAATTATGTACAAGGGTCAACAATACATTAAATAATGTCATGTATACATTGAACACCGACACATTCAACCACACATTCAACGGTAACGAAATAAGTCTCGGCAAATTAGTTAACAGTCGACCCGAGTGATGTTCAACTTATCAAGACAAAACCGCAGCTGATTTGAAGTAAATCGCCAAATCGTGACCGAGCCGTTTAATAATAAGCATCTAAGCTAATTAGAGTAGGTCGCAAACCCGGGGCGGGTAATGAAAATCACAATTGAACCTAGTTGCGATGGAAAATTGCATCCCGACATTATCGAGACCACTAACCAGCGCTTATAAAAATTCAACCTCATTTTATCTTTAGCAAAAATGCACGCAATTAGGGCCGGATTTGAGAGCAGATGGGGCTACCGCTGCGGAGCCTTCACAGGAGGAGTAATAAAAAATCATCCTAATTTCCATGGGTAAGCTTTACGGTTTTTATTTAAACCAGAAATTTCCGAAAATTTTGTACAAAATAATAATTAATTGTATTAGGCTTTTTTTCTCCGGGAAATGCTCGGAGGCATCCCTCGGGGGAATGGGTCTACCCACGCGGGTATGTGGGACTCGCTGCGCCCGAAAGTTGGTAAGTGGAAGTAGCTCTACCCACTAAAACCCGGAGAGTGCCACCAATGCCGCCTTTGGTGAGGTGCCCCGGATCTAATGAGCAACCTCGCACCTCGACGGCTAGTCAGTCCCCCAAGGGACCGACGCCACCTCCACAGAGGGGTTGTCCCGCACCACAGAACAACCCCTTCCAATGTCGGGACAGAACAATGGGGTGAGGTTCCCGTCCTCGCCCCTTGCCCCCTACTCTTATGTCCCCTCTTCTTATAAGAGAGGTACAAAGAGCCTCCTCGGCTCAATTCGCTTCGCCCAAGGTGCTGGGCTCACCCTAGGCTATTGAGCCCCACCGCCACGTCAAGGCCTGAATCATGGTGGGGAATTGAATTAGACTAACAAATTACATTCTTTGTAATATTAATTTATTTTTAAGCATTACACATTTAAGTCTTGAAGATTTAAAAAAAAAATCCCTTTTATTCGGAAAATAATTGGGGGCCTCCTTTGTTACCCGCAGACTGGCCCAGACTTCCAAATACATTATTGTTATAACCGTAGGGCTATAATATAGACATTAACATATATAGTTATGTAACGTAAATGCGTTACAAACATTGGAAAAGACATAACACTCAAAACATTGGAAAAGATATAAAACGAACTATTTTTTCATAAACAGGTAACTTATCTTGGTTCATTGGAAAATTTACATTCCCGACGATTACGTTCGGATATATATAACAGCAACTATGATTATGGTTCGATGTTAATATCTTAATATACTCCAATATAATTTTATCTTAATGCCATTATTGCCTAATCCAATAACAGGAATGCCTTTTAAATTGACAAACAAAATTCAATAATTAAACACAACCTCTAAAACAAATAAAATGTTTTAAAACTGAGAATCGTTCTCCCTATCTTAATTCTTAAGTTAATGTCTATATTATTCCAGAAACTGCCAGAAAGATTTGCTGTTTATAATTTTGTGGCTTTATCGTGTTAAGGGCCCCTTATCCCAAATTGTTGTTTCTAGATCGAGGTGTTTTCATAGAAGTCGTCATTTTAAAATAATAATAAAAAATAGGGTATAGATACATCTTTGATCTAGGGATTTTTTTGGACAAAAATACAATATTTAACATTTTACTTTTTGGGAGAAGGGGCCCTTAACGTCATCAATTAATGTTTAACCTGTCAATTATATAGAATATTCATAGGTACAGCTTGGCAAAAAAGAGTTTGACGTGGTGACAGGTGGAACTAAATATTTTACTAAATGGAAACCTATGATGTTGACATACTTGGCCGACAAATACTAGATTTTGAGTAAAACTTAGTGGTTCACATTTATTTTTAACGATTTGATTAAATTATCTTACTGATTTTCCGTATTATGATGACACCTAAATGAAAGTGGCGCCCTCATTTTTTCCATACTCCATTTTGTCAAGCTGTATTGTGGTACATACCTATATTAGAAAACACCACAAACTAATATATATTTTTTATCTTTTACGCCGGGAAATGCTCTGAGGCATCCTGCTGGGGAGGAGCGGACTCCCCAGGCGCGTATGTGGAACTCGCTGCGCCCGAAAGACGGTAAGGTGGACGCAGCAGCAGACCCACTAAAACCCGGCGAGTGCCACCAATGCCACCTTTGGTGAGGTCGGATCTAATTAGCAAACAGGGCACCTCAACGGCTAGTCAGTCCCTCAAGGAACCGACACCACCTCCACAGCAGTGTCGTGCCGCACCACAGAACAACCCCTCCCAACGTCGGACAGTGCAATGGGGTAAGGTTCCTCCTCCTCGCCCCCTGTCCCCCCTGCTCTTTACAAAGAACAGCTCCCTCGGTTCAATTTGCTTCGCCCAAGGTGCTGGATTCACCTCAAGCTACTGAGCCCCACCGCCACGACAAGGCTTGAACCATGGTGGGTACAAACTAATATACTAGGCTCTCCTATTATAAAAAGTTTCTAATATCCAAACCTTAACGCTAGAGAGTTTTAGGTCACTAATGACATAAAATAAAGAGTTTTATTATAGACATTTATGTACTAAAATATGTCCGTGGGGTCCTAGCGCTTTAAGCCTCTTTAAGGAAATAACAAAAAGGTTAGTCGACATCACAGGAGACCGAAAAGCTGGCAGCTACCTCGGACAAAGAATTAGTTCAGTAGCTATTCAAAGGAGGAACGCTACCAATATCTTCGGAACCTTGCCTCAAGGGACTCCTTTTTAGGGTTCCGTAGCCAAATGGCAAAAAACGGAGCCCTTATAGATTCGTCATGTCTGTCTGTCTGTCTGTCTGTCCGTCCGTATGTCACAGCCACTTTTTTCCGAAATTATAAGAACTATACTGTTGAAACTTGGTAAGTAGATGTATTCTGTGAACCGCATTAAGATTTTTACACAAAAGTAGAAAAAAAACATTATATTTTGGGGTCCCCATATTTCGAACTGAAACTAAAAAAACTTTTTCATCAAACCCATACGTGTGGGGGATACCCATATCTATGGATAGGTCTTCAAAAATTATATTGATGTTTCTTATACCATTTTTTTCTAAACTGAATAGTTTGCGCGAGAGATACTTCCAAAGTAGTAAAATCTGTGTCCCCTCCCCCCCCTTTAACTTCTAAAATAAGTGAATGATAAAACTAAAAAAAATATATGATGCACATTACCATGCAAACTTCCACCGAAATTGGTTTGAACGAGATCTAGTAAGTGGTTTTTTTTTAATACGCCATTAATCGTAAACCGCAATTTACCTTTCATTCAATCAAATCAAATATTTAAAAAAAACATTTAATTTCATAAACATAAACCTTATTTTTTATTTAAAGTGTCCAACGTTGTATATTATGTAATGGTACGGAACCCTTCGTGCGGAGTCCGACTAGCACTTGGCCGGTTTTTTTAATAATATATTTTAGTTTTTTTTTCTTTTTAATATATTTTTTAAGGTTTTTAGTTTTAGGTTCTCTGTACATTATTAAATCTTTATATTAGTATAATCTCACTTTTAGCTTTAAATAATTATTTTTATGTAATGTAATGTATATCTTAAAATGAGTTGTCTGTTTTCACTAATCTTTTAATAAGATAGTAATTATAATATATTATATTGTAGTAATATGCACGATGTGTATTTTTTTATTTTATTTCGCGGAGCTCGGTAATTTGGCTAATGTCATACCACAGTCATACTCTCAAAAGCCAAATACATCCCGCTCTACGAAAAAAAAACCGAAAAATATCGTAAACATCTCGTTGAAACAGTAATTATTGAAAATAACCATTTAAAATTGAAATCTTGATCTAAAATATTAGCAATATTTGCCAATAACAGTTGTCACCACCTCTAAAGCCTGTATATAATTGAACAATACCTTTATAATCGCGATAAAGATTATAGCAAAAACGCTTTTGTTTATTAGCACAGGAAACACAACCAGGCATTAGGCCGATGTTGTTGTTAGCCGTACAACTCAATCGCGGACAGGACATCGATCAATTTGATGGCGATGTAATACGCTGAGATGATCAGCGAAGGAATACTATGTACTTAGCTGGAAACCAATACAAATAGTGTGGCGAGATATAAAATTTCTAAAGCAAAGGTGGAGATTTTGCAGTTTGCACCAATTTAAAATATTGGAAGCCGTTTAAGTCACATACAAAAACTCTTTAGCGTTGCTAAATAATAATAAAAATATAATGATACATAGACTGCACTAAAAGTATCGGGAATGGAATATTTCCACTGTTCCTGTCATATTAAAATCTTTTTAATTGAAAACTCCTTGGTTTTAAAAATCGAATACCATTTATTTATTTAAAAAAAGATTCTCGGTCTTGTCAAACTCACAACCGACGCCAGGAGGCCGTGAGGTCGCAGACTGCACGGTAGGCGGGGGGCAACCCCCCACTTTATAAATCAAAAGTGAGCCGAATGGGCTCACACTAATCCGATGAAGAATTAGGGCCTACGGGCCATTAGCATAGATCCCTCCGAAAAAAAAAAGAAAAAAAAAAGTCGTCAAACTTGTTTAGTCGTTGAGAAAATGGAATTGACTCGAGAAAATTCTAGAGCGATGATTTATTATGACTTTCGAAGTGGTTTAACACAAAAACAGTGTGTTGACCAGATGATTTCTGCATTTGGTGATGAAGCCTCATCTAAAACCACAATTTATCGCTGGTTTGCTGAATTTCAACGTGGACGTGTCAAGCTCAGTGATGATCCCCGTCAAGGTCGTCCAAAAACTGCAGTCACCCAAGGAAACGTTGATGCTGTGCGTAAGCTGATTGAGGAAGATCGACATGTGACATACCGCGAAATTCAGGCAACTTTAGACATTGGCATGAGTCAAATACAAATAATCTTGCATGAACAATTAGGTGCAAAAAAGTGGTTTTCCCGATGGATACCGCATTTGCTCTGTGAAGAGCAAAAAGCGGCTCGCGTTACTTGGTGCGTCAGAACTCTGGAAAGATTCCACGCAGGATCCTCAAATGCTGTATACAACATCGTATCAGGTGACGAATCCTAGATATACGCGTACGAACTCGAAACAAAAAAAAACAGTCACGAGTTTGGGTGTTCGAAAATGAGTTAAAGCCAACAAAAATTGTTCGTTCACGGAGTGTTGCAAAAAAATGGTGACCACGTTTGTCTCCAAAACCGGCCATGTTGCGCCTATTCCTCTTGAGGGACAAAGAACGGTTAATGCAGAATGGTATGCTAGCATTTGTTTGCCACAGGTCGTTTCTGAACTCCATAAAGAGAACTGCAACCGCCGCATCATCCTCCATCACGACAATGCGAGTTCTCACACCGCGCACAGAACAAAAGACTTTTTAGAGCAGGAAAACATAGAATTACTAGACCATCCGCCGTACAGCCCCGACCTAAGCCCTAATGACTTCTATACTTTCCCTAAAATAAAGAATAAATTGCGGGTCAGAGATTTTCATCGCCTGAAGAAGCTGTGGACGCCTACAAAACGGCCATTTCTGAGACCCCAACTTCCGAATGGAATGGTTGCTTCAATGATTGGTTCCATCGTATGGAAAAATGTGTCAAATTTCGCGGAGAATACTTCGAAAAGCAATAAATACATTTTTAAATAGTAATGTTGTGTCACTTCCTTGATTCCCGAAATTTTCAGTGCCGCCCTCGTAGTAAAACTTTATACAAAATGTTTATTAATAAAAGAATACTTACCTTCTATGGTGTTAGAACTTTTAAGTTGGACATAGGAAAAGTTCACTTGTATACAATTTGCATCCTTATACAAATGGGTTTGTATATAAAACAGACATTACCACAAAAAGCTGTAAAACTACAATCAATTAGGTACAAAATATTAAATGAAATATAATATTAAGAAATAAATACCAGTGTCATTTACATCATAGACCGTACGAGATCTTCCGAGTTTATACTGACTGTTAGAAAGGGGTGGATTTGTGTTTGATTGCTCGTGAACAAGACTTTTGTATACAATGCATTATGCAAGATTAGTAAGAACTAAGAGGTAGTGCCATGCTGCTTTGCAGCCGAATTGGGCCGGCACGAGCTGGGTGGTACCTCTCGCTCACATGACACTAGCGTCAAGTGACAGCTATGCTGTCGTGTTTCGTGCAGTTTGTGAGTTTCCGGTTGCCCATTGGGAGGATAGGGAAAAGGAGGGCAACGCATTCTGCATAACTTTTGGCTCAGCGGATGTCTATGGCTATCGGTAGTCACCATAAGGCTCCGACTGCTCGGTTGCCTCCTTATAACATAAAAAAAAAATATCAAGCTCCATGAAAATCAATGTGAAAAATCCGGTAAATAACCCGTTTTAAACAGTTTAATAGTGTATTTAATCATGCTATTTTGTTTGTAATCTATGTTTTTCATATACAAAAATTAAAAGATAAGTTGATAAAAGTAATAGTGGAAAATTGTAACCCGATCATGGCAAGCCCATGTCCAGATAATACCGAACTCGTCTGTGTGAATACGATAGCCAACGAGGTACACGGTACAACCGGCCAATTTGTTCCTCGATCTATTATTATTTAGTTATAGAGACAATATTGTTAAATCCCAGGTCACCGGGGTTACTATATTAATTCCCGGTGGAAGCTCGGATCGTTATTTAAATTGTCATCTTATAAATTATATTGTCTTGACTGCACGTTCACAAATTATCTGACGACGATTTAGAATGCCACTAATAATTACGAGTTAGTTAAATAATGTAATAATACTTACAACTTTTTTATATGTACCTAATTAAACTAACGAAAATAGAGAAAATATAAGCGAATTTATGAAACTAAACTATAAATAAGTTGAAAGAAGACTAGAATAAATCTAGGCTCAGATAAACAATCAGAAAAGTTTCGTTGTTTTGTTTAAACCTTGTAATTTTGGTTGTTGGCTCCTAATCTATTTTCACTTTATATAAAAATCTCTCGGGTGCAGTGGGCAAGTAATCGAATGTCACCAAAGCAAATATTTCTGTTTATTTTATTATGGATACATACGGTTCTCTTTGCCTCGAGCTCAGTATATATTTATAAAAGAAAAACTTTAATTAGACTTTATTATTTATTAAATGTTACACAAGAGGAGCTCGTGAAAGTAATAACAGCAGCTCGGATCGATCCATCAGGTGACCATCTTTACATAACGAGATTCATCTGTGCCTCGGAAAGCACGCTAAGCCCTAAGCCGTTGGTCCAGGCTGTCATTTGTGGATCTTTGATAGTTGTTACGGGTCATAACTCATAAGAAGGGTCTGACAACCAAACTTACAAAGGGGAATGGTATTATCCAGTTACTGGGTTGTGGAGGTCAGATAGGCAGTCGCTCCATTTAAAATACTGGTATCCAGGTCCATCTGGTTAGACAGAAAACCGACTGCAACATAGTTGGTAAAATGCTAGCAGAAGAATTATATGTTACACGAGTTTCTGCAACTGGTCTACACTCTACAGTCTAAAATCTAAAGTCTAAACGATAGAGTACTATAATTATAATATATTATATAAATTTATAACATTTTTTAAGTTATAAGCGTCATAAGTATAATAGGCATTTCGCTTTTAACTAAAACGCAATGGGTTATCATTATATTTATAGTAATGTACACATATTGATATGTTTGTATGTTGTAACCTTACAAATAGCGTAAAATTATCTTGGTACTATCATACATCAGCCGTGAACGAATGCCGGTAAATGATATTAATATATACATAAAGGATCTTATATTTTAATATAATTAAATAGCTCAAACAATACCATATGAATCCATATTCCAGATCAACACTAATATCAGACCGACTCTATCGGAAAACAGAGATTTAATAAACTTGTTTGTTCCAGGAAATCGAAGTGGTCCAACAGGAATACCGAGTTAATATGCGTGATCCTATTTACATATCGTTACTAGATGATCGGTCTATCAACAGCATAACAAAAATAGAATTATAACTTCAAATAACAGTAGACGGCGTATTAGTAGCTTGTCGCTTTGTCTATTTACATTTGGTCTACAATCGCTGTTATCTACACGTGTATCGGGTATCACTCTATATGGGACCAGTATAATCACATCAAGCTGGTCGCACGGTAAGGATATTCTATTAGCATACAAGTGAATATCTCGATCTCGCGCGCTGCGGCAGATCCCGTCGCCTCGCTGCTTACTTCCGCGCTGTATTGAATTCGGTCCCAAGTTCCAACGGGGACCGTTTACTTGTTAGTGTGATTCCCAAATGATAACTATCTGGCTGCGTACAGTCCATTGTGGTAGGAAATGCGTGCGGTGGCCCTTTCCACGGCAACATTACCTGAGCCATATTTCACTCCCGGTGACACGATGACTGTTCTAAACTAGGTAATTTGGAGCTTACTAGTTTACTTATGGTACGACGTTGGAACTAAATCTACATTTAATAGGATAGTGAGGGCAAATAACTTTCGTCTTTATCGATGAAAGTCAAATGTGCTACAAATCCATTTTTCACTTTATGTTTAGTGTTTACAGAATAAAGATTTCTTAAGATTTATATTTGACGACCTCTGTGGCTCATTGGTTAGCGCGTTGGCGCTTAGGCCGGAGGTTGCGGGTTCGAGTCCCAGGGGGAACAAAAAAGAGTTTTCGGTGTTCCTGGGTCATGGATGTGTATTAAATATGTGTATTATATAATAAAAATCTTAAATAGGTATATATATGTATAGTACCTGTAAAAGTATTAAATATATTTCCATTGTCTGGTACCCGTAACAGATCTTCGAGAACTTACCACGGGACCAGATTGACGTGGTGTAAAAGCGTCCATAGATATTAGTATTAGATATTTCATATTAGTATTAGTATTTTTTTGTGACGATGACATGTGAAAGTTGCTGCATACATTTTGGTTATTTGAATTGGACATATAAAAAAGTAAATGTGTACATTTTCCGAGCTTTATAAATTTCTTATTTTCAAACATTGTCTTGATAATTAAATATATAATATATAGTATGTTCTTTGTTCTACTATTCATAAATAATATAAAATTCATAATAAAAGTTCTGAAAGCGCCGTTTTTATTTACACGGCAACAGCTTATAAACGAAAGTAACATGGCGACTAAGCATGGCGACGTTTAAATACTATATTTAAAATAACAAGATCCTACTCTATGCTAGTGGGTCGACACTTATTGAATTGAGTAGGCAACATTAATAAATCCGCAAGCCTCTGCTTAGCAAGGCCTTCTTAGAGATTCATCATTCAATCAATCTAGTTCCACATTACCGAAAGTCTGTAGGTATGTCACATTTGTTTTTCATAAGTAAGGTTACATAAGATCAAAAATTCAATACAAAAAATTTACCCGCTACAGAACTTCACTTAAATTGTGAACATTCAATATCAATGAAACGGCATTCAATTTAAAAAAAAAAAAATCAAAAAAAAAAATCAACAAAAAAACTATTTAAAAGCTACAATGCTCACTATGCATTTGTACACTTTGAGGTTTAAACTTCACATGGTATCCAATTGAATAATTATATGAAAGAATTTACCATCTTAAAGCTTCCATACGACCGAACTGGGCAGGAGCATAGATAACGACGACATCCGCGATCGTGTAGGTACCCCTGGTACGGTCCTACGGGGCCTTGTCGCGATACCAGATTGAACCCGCCTGGACCAGTCTGGACCCGGGACAGACACGCAGGGTCAAGTGTGCGTGGGAACACGTCGCTCATTAATTTATGCCCTTTGCTAATACACGGTCTTTTCTTAGGTCTTTTCGATGTTTTTGTTTTAATATCCCCAATAGGGGAAACGCAAAGGGCTTATAGTCCATACAGCGCAGTCTGTAATTGTTAATTGCCAACCATTATAACAAAGGGCTGAAGCCAAGACGTGTGAAGTAACTTAATTTTTCTTCTGAGTCCATTTGGTAAGGCCGAAGCCAAGTCTGAAATTTTCCCACTTCTTGTCCCTACTCCGTGACCATAATTTATAAGGCCGAAGCCAAATCTGAAATATGAAAAAACACCGGTGAAACCCCAAAACGCATGGATGCTCCCCTGTAGTCCTCCAACAATCGACTATTATTCTCCACTGCCCTCACCCAGAACAGTCCTTCACAGTATCAAACAAGAGTTCGCCAATCAATACATTGCAACGAAAAAACACAACCACGCGCTCCGTTTCCCGCCGTTTTTTCCACGGTCTTTTCGAATACATTTTTTTAAACATCGTGGCGTGAGGCGTCACATGTAAAGTTTTTTTTTTCTCATAAATAGTTTACTGTGCTATGTTTACTAACATTTAAATAATATATTTATAAAATTACCTATTTAAAGGACTTAAATTTCTACTTAATATATTTAAATAATTACTTAATTTAAATATCTTTACATTTATTAGAAACAACTGCATGTCTTTGCAAAAAAAAGTTACTGTGTAGATATAACCGGAATCGAGCTTAAAACTGAAATAGAGAGATAGGTAACGTTTTTTAGAAAACAAATTCCGCCAAATTTGTGCTGCGACGGTCTGTGCTTTGATTGGCCGACTGATAGCCATTGACGGATGATTGGCTGATGGGACGTACATACGGATACTGGTTGGTTGAATTGCTATTACGTCAGTGGCAAATCACTGGCCAGTTTCGGAATTTTATGGCTCACCTTACTACTCTCTATCCGGTTATAGGCTCGATGGTGTAGGCTCACTACATGTTTATATAATGGCATAGATTTGCATCCATCTAGCCTAAATTCCGCTTAATTCTACCACACTTATAAGCATTAATGCCATCTTACATACTTTTAAACAGTTAACCTGTCTGAATTCAACTTCAAGACCTCATTTCGAAACGCCTAAAATGAAATGTAACGCAACATTATAAACGGTGTACCTATATGATATCATAATTCACAGAGGTACCAATTTGGGAAAAATGGTGTCGAAGTTCAAAGAGTAAGTGGGAGAAATAACTAAATTGCAGAGATTGTGGAGGGTGCAGCGGTTGTTGATAAATAAAGCGCACAGCATCTAGGTAGTTGTTAACAGAGGTCATGAGACGTTGCCTATTCTCCGAGCCTCGGCGGTGCCCCGCTAACCTATAGCGCTCGGATATTAATCCTGAGTATGACAATGGCCCAACGGCCTACAGATTATGCTAATTAAACTTCAACTTGGATGAACAAGGTATTTATACCTACCTTATTCGGCATAGTTTTTATAAAAATACTAGCTGGTGCCCGCGACTTCGTCTGCGCAGGATTAGTACATATCGTTATATTTTTGGAAAATTCACATAATATTTTTATAAATAATAGTCTGTGTATTATTCTGATATATATTAAGCCATATTATTGTCAAGTTGTTTGTGTGAAAGAGTAACAAATATTCATATATACTAACTTTCGCGTTTATAGGTAAAAATATTAATAGGATACATGCTGCTTTATCGAATCAGCTTGGGATAGGATATAAATAAAATGACTATCTACTTTTCTTCTAAAATTCCTAAAAATGAAGAGTACACGTATGGAAAAAGATTTTGGCGATTTCTACATTTCTAGTACCTACTCATACATTAAATGGTCCCTAAAAAAAGTTTTTTTAAGATTTTAGCATTTTTTTCGCTGACCGTAAACTTTCTCAAAAATCTATGAATGCAGTTCAGACTATCTTAAAAATTTATGGATGATCTCCTAGGAACGTTTTCCTGTAACTATAACGGTTAAGGTACCTGGCAAAACCAAATCCATTATGTATATGAATTAGACCAAAATAATTAAAAATTAGAAAAGGGTGGAAAAGTATAGTAAAGTTCATGGATTAGATTTCGAGGAAAGACTACCTTTTCCGAACTGTATCTAATAGTAGCTACGGTAAGTATATAAATATATAGTTTGTATGAAATATGTAAGTATTTCAAAACTAGGTAAATTATCTAGAACACTAGATACCTACTTACAGAAACATAACAAGGACCACGAGGAATTTCATTCATAATAAATTATTATAATACTAGCTGTTGCCCGCAGCTTCGCCTGCGTTATTTAGATTTACAACCGTTAGGATTGATGATGATTATTTTTATGGCCAAAGTTACGCCTTATAACATCAGCTATCTGCCAGTAAAAGCCTCGTCAAAATCGGCTTAGCCGTTTCAGATATTAACCGGAAAACAGACAAGCAGACAGACAGAAATTGTTTTTTTTTTTTAATGTAAGTAGGTACCGTATATTAATCCATAGCTTTTACCCGCGATTTCTTCAACATGTAAGAAGTATTTTTTTAAATCTTATTTTTCAAAAAATTATAATTTAAAGAATACTATTAACTTCCACTGTAAGACCCGATAGTACATACGTTTTTAGAAATATATTTATTTAAATTAGAAGTACCTACATATTGTTATGATTTTCAGTAGTATTTATATTAATATCGATTTTGTGCGTCACGATTTTCAGTAGTTTGAATTATTTATATTAATATCGATTTTGTGGGTATTGGTAGTTGTAGGTTTGTCTATTGTCAGTTTAGTATAAAAGGACGCCGATGGTGGTGTTGCGGGAATTCTACCAGTATATTTTGAGAAGGACGTTACTCTGCTGGATTACATTGCGACAAGGAGAGTCAATTGTGTTAATCGGACCATCAGTGCTGCGGAATTGTTTTATATTGTACACTTATCAAGTAAAGTATTTGTAAGTGGAATAAAACATTTTCGTCACATCTCAGAAGCGGGATACACCCAAAGGTACACTTTTATCCTATTTATAACGAATTTTAAGTGCCAATTCTGTAACAATATTGGTTAACAACAGTTTGTGCTAAGATTCAATGAGAAATAATAATTTTTTTCTTTCTCCAAAGTTTAAATTCACACAATTACTATCTATTGTAGTAATGTTGCATAGCGATAACGAAAAGCATAACGATGCGGAATGACATTACAAAATTATTCGTTAATCATTTTTTTACTTATTATGTTTGTAGTCGATGACTAATTTATGCTTGTTATGAAATTGACTATTAAGATTTTTCTTTTGAAGTAAAAAGTTTTGTTGAAGTAAACACAATGTACTAATTAACTTATTAAAGTTTTCTCAAGTATGAATATATTACCCGGAAAATAGTATAACGCAAAGCACAAAATTACAGTAAAGTAGTCGTTACCAATTCAAAGTACTTTTGGAATTTAATCACTAAGTAAATAAAGCTTTTATTTGATATAATTTCATTTACTGTATAATATACCACTGATTAGATTAAGTTGCTGTGTAGTGAACCACTGATTAGATTTAAGTTGCTGTGGAGTGAACCACTGATTAGATTGAAGTTGCTGTGGAGTGAACCACTGATTAGATTAAGTTGCTGTGGAGTGAACCACTGATTAGATTAAGTTGCTGTGGAGTGAACCACTGATTAGATTAAGTTGCTGTGGAGTGAACCACTGAGTAGATTAAGTTGCTGTGGAGTGAACCACTGAGTAGATTAAGTTGCTGTGGAGTGAACCACTGAGTAGATTAAGTTGCTGTGGAGTGAACCACTGAGTAGATTAAGTTGCTGTGGAGTGAACCACTGTATTAAGGTTTCAGTGAAAGGAGTTGCTGATATAATTAACTAAAAGGATTCCTTTGATTGGCCTGATTACTATTTATAATCCTCATAGTCTGAAATCAGAGTCCTCTAGTTGAGCGTTGATTTTATATACGGACTTATTCTGGAGATTTGGGCTGGATACCCAATTTCTTTGTGGGACGCTGTCGGGTCTGTCAAGAGTTAAGTTGTGATGCCGTTGAGAGAAAAGAAAATTGACTTGAGTGATAGCTTGGAGCTATACTGACGCCTTTTCTGGGTTTCAGACTGTGCCCATACCAAACTTCATTTGGATTGTTCATAGGTTAGACGAGGCATGGAACAGTTTATCCAAATCGTGACATTTTTCATATTTAGATTATGTATGCATACCCGTTATAACTTCTAAACGAAAAATTTGAACCGAATAATTTAAAGTGCAATTTACACTAAGGTAATCAACCTCGTTTGTCAGACAATGTAAATTGATAAGGATTAAGATCCTATGGTAGCAATTTCAACACTATATGGATTCCACCCATATTTCATATTTGAACTTGAAACTTTAACTGTAATTGTGCGTGTCGCGCGCGTTTTTGTGATTTGTCATGAGCACTGCAGTTAATATAATATAACGTTAATGGTTTTCGCAGGGCACACGACATAATGACATCTGTCGGCAAAAATTAATTTGATACTTTGAGTTACAGGACCAATGATTTTGACATGTGGTAGCGAAAGTCAATCGGGAGCACTGAAACGCCAGACTAATTATCGTGACGTCATGAGCAGGTATGAATTTTAATAATTTATGATGCAGCCCGCGTGGGCTGAAAATGCGTGGAGGTGAATGAGTGCCACAAGACCACGTTCAGACTCTTCACAGAGTCATTTAGACTTGGAAGTGAAGAGTTGGACAAGCGGGTGAGGACCCATCCTGGTAGATGGATAGGCTGGTGAATTGTTGCACAGTATTGAGGAATAAAAATATATTATTCTATAATATTAAAAGGTAATGAAATTTAAGATAACGACTGATATACCCATATTGATATATATATATATATACATATATATATATATATATATATATATATATATATATATATAGTTCTTCTGTACGTGTGTATGTCACGGAACTCCTAAACGGCTGGACCGATCTTGATGAATTTTTGTGGGTTCGAGAATGGTTTAGATTCACAAAAAAATAAAGATTTATTTAAAAAAATTGTATAGGATAACGTCTGTCGGTGCCACTTTACTATTAATGAAATAATAAACCAATATAAAATCATGTACGGATGTAAGATAGTTCTCTAATAAGATTTTACATATTGTCTGTTTTTGATTTGCTTAATCATTTGAATTTGTTATGCCGGATTGCCGAACGGTTCACTTTTTCCTTATTATATGTCTGTGACTTTTTCGTGTTTACGCTAGTTCATAGATTCCAAAGAGAGGAAGTAATGGCCGTTTGGGAGTTACTCACGGGCATAGGGAATTTGTTGGGTCCATTCATTTTTGTTATCTTATACAGAATTACAGAATATCCTTTTACTTCATTTGCTGACGATAGTACTGTGACGATACTGTGAATAACTAGATATGACTGTATATTATATATGACACTAAGTAATAATGCTTTAGCTTGTGTAATTCAATTGTTGAAGATTATAAAATGGGGTTAAACAAGACAGTGAGAGTGAATTTTAGGCAACGCCATAATAATGTAAATCCTTCTATAAATTTTGACTATAATATTATTGGCGAAGTCCATATGACAAATATATTGTAATCTAAAGAGTTAATATTAAATAGCAAGTCTCTATTAGATATTAAGAAATCGTTTATCATAGTTCATAAGTGCGAACATGTCTCATTATAATGCGTGCAAGTTTAAGTATAAATATATAATGCATGGTAAACACAAGTAACAAGTATATCTCATTGCTAAAGAGAGACAAAACTATCTCGTGTAAAAGTGCTAGCTTTGTAGTAAAATTTTTAATAAATTTGTATAATATTATATTAAAGTAGTAAAATGTTATAATAAATTAACGAACAACCTAAAGTCTTCTTGAATATACATACCTACTGTATACTAGTTTTGTGTACAGATGGAAATCTTATCTGTAGGACAAATGTTTTGTTATACATTTTAACTATATGCACTTGTTAGCTGTTGTCTGTCGCTACCGTTATTTCAATTTAACTACTGTTAGTCGCAGCGTGTGCCTATAGTCTTCCTCGATAAATGGGCTATTTAACACTGAAATAATTTTTCAGGTCGGGCTAGTGGTTCCTAAGATTAGCGCGTCCAAACAGACAAGCTCTGCAGTTTTATAATATTAGTATAGATTTCACATATTGTCATAGTTGGTCTCGAGTCGAATGCGCCTGTCACTTCTCTGAACTTTACGTATTATTTCATGATTACGATGAAGTTATTAACCTAGTAGGTCGAAACGTATACGAGCATTTTTAGGCATTAACTTTTCTATCCCAAATAGAGTAGATAGAACAAATGCAACAACGAGTATAAATATATTATATTGAAATGCGGGGTGACCATGCACACTTGACTAGGGTAATGGTATCATACATAGTGAAGTAATATACTAGTGTAGGTATATTAACTATGAGCTATTTATGTATGACTTGGGGATATGTTATGTTTCCAGTAATAGTAGTGGCAAAATCGCTTGAATGCACGGAAGTTTCTCACATCGTCCACGAGATCGCTGTAATAAGTTACTCCCGATTTGCTACGGATGTTGTCGAGCATTAATGTTCGTTCATTTTGCCAAAGACTGCACTCCCAAAGAATGTGATGTGCGGTATGTTCCTGTTTACTGCCTTCCGTCGAACAGCCGCATAAGGGAGACGGTACGAGATTAAAGCCAAATAGTTTACTTCTAAAGTTTCCGTGGCCGGTAAGGAACTGAGCGACACAGTGGTCAACCTCTAACCAATCCTTTGATAAACGATCGAATACAGATGGAAAGAAGTTATAAAGGTGACGTCCTTTAGTTGTATTATCCCATCGGGATTGCCATTCTTTAATAAAATTTTGAGAGGTTATTTCTATAGGATCAAAAAGTTTGGTAATTTTTTGTCGGTCTTGTGGTCTTAAGAAGTCGGCACTAGAAATATTTCGCGAATGATAATACAAGGCAGCGCGACGCTGTATCTCTAAGTCAACTGGTAGTACTCCGGCAAGAACTGGTAACGCCTCTGTACTAACTGTCCGATAGGCTTTACATAAGAATATTAGTGACAGACGTTGGCTTTGTAATAATTTACGACGGGCCGCGCCAATGGTGGATCTATCAGCCCACACGGGTGCTCCGTAGCATATACTGCCTAAATATGTTGCGGAATAAATTAATTTTAATGTTTTAAAAGAAAGACCCCATGTTGAAAATGATATTTTAGTAAATGCATAAAAAATTCGTTTTGCTCTTTCTCCTGTCTGAATTATATGTTCTAAAAAGGTGAATTTATTTTCAAGTGTTAGTCCTAGGTAGCAAAGAGATTCCTTTCCGTTTAACCGATCAATCAAGAAGTTATTAAAGGGCGTATATGTGGTAAAGGATATTATAAAGTAAAACATTTCATGGTAGATACCATACATTGGGAATAGGGCGTTCCTCCCAGGCAATTCAGGATAAGATGTAAAAATTGTTATAGATATTATTTGAATTGTATTGTTGAAATGATATTATACATATCATTTGATAAGATTAGTTCCACTTACACTTAATTTGATTTGATACAGTGATTTTCGTTTTATACTATGTTATGATTAGTAAGTTTCGAAATAGAGAATAAATTCTGATTAGGTTTTGTAGGTACAAAAGCTGTCACTTTTCCTGCGGCGTAAAATCTATAGAAAGAAAATGTTGTTACCATAGAAATATTAAGAACAAATATCTGGGTTGTTACAATACGTTGAACTAAACACTAAGTGCACGAAATTACCGCACACTTACGATGTTGCGCGCGAGAAAAATATACTGAATATGCGATCTATCGCTGTATGTTTTATGGTTTGGTTAGACGAAATAACTAGCGTTGGGCGCTGCCGACAACTTTAGCTCCTCCTTCATACTGTTGTTGGTATTTGAACGACTTGTTTGTATGAACGTGCGTGTCTATCGGTGAAATATAAGTCTATGGTATCATGCAATAAAATATAGTAAGATTTGGTAGATTGATATCTTTAGATTCAAAAATGATAATATTATGTGCGGTTAAATTTGACCGATAAGAATTAAGGGTATTACATGGCTCAAACCCGAGAAACACCCTTGTTCAAAGAATTTTTTCGTTGAAACCATGAGCGTATTTATCATATAAAAAATATGTTATATTTAAAATCGTAATAAATAAATTGTATTGTTTAATTTTTTTGTGAATTTATCTCGATTTTGAAAAATAATTGCAGTAAATAGGGTTTTTTTTATTTAAATTGTATTTTCCCTCCGTAACGGCATAATATTCGGGCTTGAATTTCACACTGAAAGAATTGTAATGAGGTATATAACACTTTGTATTGTTTTTAATTTTTAATTTACTTCTATATTTTGAAATAATAAATAAAAACACGAAACTTCACTAACTCCGCGGAAGCACCCCCGTAATGATCATGATGCACACTCGGGACGCGATAAATCAGTGTCTCGACGACTCTAGTGACGAGTGGAATGTACGTGCCTTATTTTTTACGTATAAATTTGAAAATCTAGTCATTTATAATGATTCTTCAATTAAACCATATTGTAAATATTACAAATATAAATACTACGTAGTAACTAAGTTTGTAAATATATATTTAAGGTAGTTTGTAAGTTTGTTTTGTTTTGAACTTATCATAGAGTAAGCCCGACTATGCCTAAATATAAAAACAAAAGTAAAGTGAAGCGTGGCCGAGATCTACAAAATGATTGGTGAGTAATTTACGTATCTACATAGCTTCGCTATCCTTCTATGCCAGTTTTTGTTTTATCGCTTTTAGCTCTTGAGATCTTGAGAATTATTTTCAACAAAATTCTTCATACATCATCATCAGCAGCCGAAAATAGGCTATATATTATATATTACTATATAATAGGTATTTCATATTCTTCATTCATCATCATCATCATCAATATTTATCCGTCCATTGCCGAACAAAGGCTTTATAATATATTGTATTTCATAGTCTTCTTTCATCATCATCATCATGATCAACATTTACCCGACCACTACCGAAAATAGACTATATATTATACTAGCTGTTGGATGCAGCTTCGCCCACGTTAACTCACTTAACTCCTATTAGTCACAGCGTAATGTTATATAGCCTATAGCCTATAGCCTTCCTCGATAAATGGGCTATCTAACACTGAAAGAATTTTTCATATCGGACCAGTTGTTCCTGAGATTAGCGCGTTCAAACAAACAAACAAACTCTTCTTCAGCTTTATAATATTATAGTATAGATATAATATTTCATATCATGCTTCATTCATCATCATCATCATCATCATCATCATTTATCCGTCCACTGCCGAAAATAGACTATATATTGTATATATTATTATATATTAAACTATATTATATTTCATATTATGCTTCATTCATCATTCATCATTGGTTCATCATCATCATTGGTTGTTTCTGGTATTGGATGGTCGATCATTTATTTTGAGTTAGAATTTGGATTTTTGATTAAAGTCTATTTACTTTATTACAGATTGGTTAAATAATGAGTTTGATGTAGTGAGTTACATTTATGTTGTAAAAGCCAATCATATTTTGGAACAGTTAGTTGTATCTGATTATTCAGTTCAGGTTGGCCGAACGGACTGGCTATTGCTTTATGGAATGTTCTTCTTCTCAGATTTCTTACTTGTGGTCGCGTGATGTGCAGCATGGTTGTTCCAGCTTACCCACACAAGGATATGTGAAGCGTGAAGTTTGGCTGTGACGAGGAGAGCTATCACACGAGGACGTGTGATCTGTCAGAATGGCAACTCATTGATAATAAATTGGGTTTCAACCTTGTTTGTGAAACCTCTTTAGTCATAACTTCTGTTTTAACGCTGGCACATTGGTAAACGACAAGGAATATGCTTGTGGATAAAAACAAAGTAGAGACGTAATTGTAAAATTGAAATAGATGGTTGCGTTACAGAGATTATCTTCGAAATAACACAAATATGATTATTGAATGGTAAATTGGATAATAGAAGGACACGTCTAACTCTGCGATTATCGCGTTTACTAATGCGTTAGCAAACCATGTGATTTGATGTTACCGAATTGATTGTAAAACAACTAGACGAAGGTCAGACAGCGTGCTGCTGGAGAGTTTGTTCTGCACCTCTGGCCTGGCACTAGCAAGCGGCAACGGGCGGGCTAACTTAGGAGCTGTCTTATGTAATGATGACACAGAGTAAAAGATGATATATTATGATATAGTGTTTCATTAAGTTTTATTCAATAAACAATGTTTAATTATTGAACAGAAATTACATGAATGATAAAAATAATATAATAAAATAATTCTGAAATTATATGAATGTTAAAAACCAGTTCCTCAACCACGTCATCATCCTCATTTAGATGAATGTTGCACCCCGTCCTTAATTCGATGAATGTTGAAAACCAGTTCATCCTAGCTATTTCCGTTTTCGAGAACCTATAATGACTTACCTGATCATCATCAGACCCTCAGGAAGTATCATGTAGTAGCACCCGTCCTCAAATAGGTGAATGTTGAAAACCAGTTCATCTTAGCTATTTCCGTTTTCGAGAACCTATAATGACTAACCTGATCATCAGACCCTCAGGAAGTATCATGTAGTAGCACCCGTCCTCAAAAAGGTGAATGTTGAAAACCAGTTCATCTTAGCTATTTCCGTTTTCGAGAACCTATAATGACTTACCTAATTATCATCAGACCCTCGGGAAGTATCATGTAGTAGCACCCGTCCTTAAATAGGTGAATGTTAAAACCAGTTCCATCTTAGTTATTTCCGTTTTCGAGAACCTATAATGACTTACCTGATCATCATCAGACCCTCGGGAAGTATCATGTAGTAGCACGCGTCCTCAAATAGGTGAATGTTGAAAACCAGTTTATTCTAGCTATTTCAGTTTTCGAGTACCTATAACCACTTACCTGATCATCATCAGACCCTCGGGAAGTATCATGTAGTAGCACCCGTCCTCAAATAGATGAATGTCGAAAACCAGTTCATCCTAGCTACTTCCGTTTTCGAGAACCTGTAATCACTTACCTGATCATCATCAGACCCTCAGGAAGTATCATGTAGTAGCACCCGTCCTCAAATAGATGAATGTCGAAAACCAGTTCATCTTAGCTATTTCCGTTTTCAAGAACCTATAATGACTTACCTGATTATCATCAGACCCTCAGAAAGTATCATGTACCACCACTAAATAATAAATAAAGCTAGCACTAGTCAATAAATAAAGATAAAGTAGGTAACTCGTACCTATATGATTTATATGTATAAATAAAGGAACAAAATTTCTTGTGTCTCAGAGAGCGAATAAAATATAGGTAAACACAATGACAACACTGCGACGCATCTGTTGTCTTGCATAATCTTCAGTTCCTTCGAATGTGTATGATGTTAATACGTACGCATGTTGATAGATGGCGCTAAACTGTGGCTAAACTAACAAATACTTGCACAAAGACCAAGTCGTCAAGGTCATTGAGCAATGTAGTCCCCTTAACTATCATTATGTATCC
Organism: Helleia helle; assembly: GCA_963853865.1. NCBI lineage: Eukaryota > Metazoa > Arthropoda > Insecta > Lepidoptera > Lycaenidae > Helleia > Helleia helle. The sequence goes on along the minus strand of OY971416.1, from coordinate 11,181,001 downwards.
AATCGCTAGTTTATATTAAAACGTATACAAATTACTTGTAAACTGTGGGCACTGTATTTTTGAAAACAAAAATGTATTGGAAACATTTTGTTAAACTGAGTGAATAACACTTCTCTGTATATTTTATTTTACTATTACTTAATTTTATAATGTAAATAATGAATAATGTAATAACTTTAAATGATAAAATTCTATAATTGGTATTAATTCAATACAATCGCGTAATAAATTTGACATTCTATATTTTGCCTTTGCAACATAATATTAATTGTAAGCCTAACAGGCAGGCCATAAAAAGACACAAATAAATATCTATTCCAGGTGTCGTAATCATTATTTGGAAATGTATTGTTATCCTTAATGGAACTATTGTTACTAGAATAAGTTATAACTAATAATTGTTCATCTTACTTAAACTTAATTTTACGACTACCTACTTAGTTGCATTTCGTATTTTGTTTCTCCGAATGTTATGATTCTTTAAATTTAAAATGTTATACGACGACATTTATGTCATGTATCTTTATTTTAATTATTGTAAATAGCCACACAATTATTATGTGACCCTTAAGCTGATCTGCCAATGCCAACGTGCGCCAGGAGGCTTGCACGTTGCAGGACGGCCGAATGTTATGATTTTCATTAGTATTTATATTAATATCGATTTTGTGGGTATTGGTAGTTGTAGGTTTGTCTATTGTCAGTTACTATCTATTGCGGGAATTCTACCAGTATATTTTGAGAAGGACGTTACTCTGCCGGATTACATTGCGACAAGGAGAGTCAATTGTGTTAAACGGACCATCCGTGCTGCGGAATTGTTTGATATTGTAGACTTATCAAGTAAAGTATTAGTAAATGGAATACAGTATTTTTGTCACAATATTTATATAGCTTTTACGGATTTTATCGCCGTTTATTAAGATTTTTACATTCCCCACGTTTCGGATATTTTACAGCAACCATGGTCATGGGAGGATTGAGGTCAGACGTCCTAAAATTACAAAGTTATTCGGAACTACCCTTTGATACATCAATATTTTAATTCAAATTAGTACCTACTACCAGCAAAAAAACACTACGAAAAAGAAATCTTATATTATTTATTCATATATTTTATTATTAGGTATAATATATAGGTACTTATACCTTTTTTTAATTCTATTAATAAATCATTTTGGATAAATATATTATATTAGTATATATGAAAACAGTATTCATTAAAAACGCATGCAATACAAAGGTGCGATCCTCATAAGGATTCGCATGTTGTAAAAGATAGCGTGATTTTTGTGTTAACGCCATCTATTGACACATCTAAAAAACTTCTTGCTACGCTTATACATATTATATCTTACATTGGGTCTCAAACTATCTCTATATCAAATTTCACTCAAATAGGTTCAGTGGTTTAACTAATACACAGTCCTGGCGTTTTAGCTGCATAACTCCCGTTCCCGTGGGATTTTCAGGATAAGAACTTATGTCCTACGTTAAGTTCTTAAGTATCTTCATATCAAACACCCAAATCTGTTCTGTGGTTTAGAAGATAGACACTCCTGGGGTTTTACCCGCATAGTTCCCGTTCCCGTGGGATTTTCAAGATAAAAACTATTTTAAGTCCTTTGTTAAGTTCCAAAGTATCTTCATATCAAATTTCACCCAAATCTGTTTCGTGGTTCAGAAGATAGACAGTCCCGGGATCTTACCCGCATAAATTCCGTTCCCATGGGATATCCCGGATAAACTATCCTATGTCCTTTCTCAGGTCTCAAACTATCAATGTGCCAAATTTCATCCAAATCTGTTCAGTGGTGATTAGGCATGAAGAAAAGACAGACAGACAGAGTTACTTTGGCATTTATAATGTTAGTATGGAGCAAGGAAGTAAGGATAATATAATATATAATAACTAGCTGTTGGACGCAGCTTCGCCCGCGTTAACTTACTTAACTCCTGGGCTATCTAACACTGAAAGAATGTTTCAAATCGGACCAGTAGTTCCTGAGATTAGCGCCTTCAAACAAACAAACAAACTATTGAGCTTTATAACATTAGTATAGATATCAACACTTATATGTCCCACTGCTGGGCATGGGTCTACTCCTCGAAATCAGGCGAGAATTATTTTTTTTCTAATAAATTATTACAACTCTAAATTAATTATTAAGGTATAAAAAATATGTAACATTGCAGAAAAGCTCCAAGTCCCTCAGGTTTAAACCTTCGAACGGTATTCTTTGATACGTTATGAACTACTATATGAGTAATTTTAATAAAATATATAAGGAATGATGATGACACGATAAATACAATAAATGCCCCATAATATATACACATATTATACCTACGAATAAATAATAAGTCAGGAAGTCTAACTCAGAACAAATGACACATAAAAAGTGGGCCTACTTCAAACCAAAACGACGTATGATTTAAAATACCAATCACTTTTGAGGTTACAAATAGACGTCATTGGTGATTTGTTTAATTTCAGAATAAATGCAGGCATTGGTCGGCGCGCATGCTGCAATGTCACCTATGACAGTAGTGATAGCTGCGTGGACGATGTCATGCAATAAGTGAACCAAGTCAATAATAAAACAATATTATTTAATATTTTACAATGATTTCTTTCGGCCGAGTCCACCGACGCGCCACAATCGTAACATACTGTTACTGACTCCCTGTGGGCCGTCCGGCACAGGTACTCACCAAAGCAACCATGCCTGGTGAGCACCTGTGTCAGACTGAAGGTGACGGGGTTTGTGCTTATGGCGCATCCAACGCTCGAGGACTGAATGCAAAGCAACCGTTAGGCTTTTGTCATACGACTGCCGTGCCTGGTCCTCCCCCCACCTCCGTATTAATGCTCCTGTCCTAGTCGGCGAACCCGTAGGATCTAGTAAAACGTAAGGTTCTCGCCGGGAGCCCTCCTAACCAAGACATATGAATGCGTCACGTCGCGTCACGATACTGTTCGGTACCAGCTGGGCCTTATCCCTCGCGGTAAGGTGATCCGCCCAAATGGATGCACCATACATCGCCATACTCCGGAGTATAGCTGCCTGCAGGCGGCGCTGGTTCCTTCGAGCTTCAGCAGGAGTCTGCCCAGCGCACTTGCCGCCTTCACGACCTTCAATCCCAATATTGACAAATGTGGGCCGAAGGTCCATTCTCCCTCTCCGTCCCTTGATCTGGGGGCTCATCCTGACCCTCCCCCCTAGGATCTGGAGGGTAGCTCCCGGACGGTGTCCTTTACGGCCGGTCCCACGGAAGAGAAGGACTTTGGTCTTCTCAACTCTGACCCGAAGCCCTAACCTCTCTATGCGGCTGATCACGAGGTCGAGCCCGACTTTGGCCAGCCGCTCCGCCTAGCTCCTTATAGGCTCTTCCCCGGGATACCCTTGTCTTTCAAGCCTAATTGCAGCTAACTACTTATTTTGCCGAATTGGATCGGCTGGGATACTAAAAGAAAACAAAGCAGGCAAAATGCACAATCATTTTTAAAATACCTCAATTATATCGATATAAATTTAAATAATGATAAAAATATAAACATATTAGGTATAATATACATTTCATGAAGAATAAATAAAATACCTTCTACATTGGTTCAAATATTGACTGACTTCATTTTGCATAGTATTGACCATCTCGGTTTGCTTATTACATTAACGTATTTGAATATAATATAATTTTACTACTATTTACTAGTGAGAAGTAATCCCTGGAGGTTTTGATTTTGTATGGCTCCTGCACCACTTCACTACAAATGATGGCATGATGATTAACAGCTGCAATTCATAATGAAAAAACGAAAACGTAAGCGTAAATTTGACGTGTGTTCGCTTGTAAGAAAAATGTCCGACTGATGAGTGATGACGCGCTGGACACGACTTTTAAGCCCCGCCTACTTGGACACGACTTTTGTTGGGTCATTTTTATAACGCAGTTACATTTCCTGACTTATTATTAATTCGTAGTATTATACTGACCCGGTTTCCTCTGTCTACTGACCGGCAGAAATATCAAATAATCGGTAATCCTGCCACAAATAAGAACGCCACCTATCGAACTCAAGAAGATCTTATCTGTTAAGTTGAGCTTAACTTCAGTGAGAAATTATTTTTTATTAAAATTAGTGCTCTGATTTAGGACCTCAGACAAAAAACACAACAAAATAAAAATATAAATCATATTATATAAAGTTAAAGCCAAACCGATTTATTAAAAAAAAACTATGTAATGCATCTGTCACATTTAATACGTCATTGAAATGTGTGTGACAAAAATGGTGCCCGTATACCAGCTGGCAATCCTTTAATAATACTTCTGATCAACAACTAATAATAATATAAGTTCAGTGTTATGGCGTCTATTTTAGACTCAGTTAAATATTATCAGCATTTAATTGAAACATGTCCGGATGATGAACAAAAAGTAAGTCCCCAAACTTCTGTTTCTCTAATTTTTTACATTGAATCCATATTTCGCAATATAGATTATGACAATACAATATTTTAATATGGATGATCTTTAAACTTCCTCATTTGTTCTTTTGTATAGCATCAAAATATTCTGATCATATTTCAGGTTCTAAAATGTATAGATAAGTTGTTTAATTTGGATGTAACCGTCCAGCACTTACAAGAAACTGGTGTTGGTAGAACAGTAAATGCTCTACGAAAAGAACCTGGAGATATTGGCAAAGCTGCCAGGGCTTTAGTTTATAAATGGAAGCTTATGGTTGCTGCAGAAGAAAGTGATCAAGAAGACCATAATAGCAGTAAGCTGATCCCTTTCAGATTTACCTTTGTCAAGTAGAAAAACTATTTGACTAGTGTAGATTTTCTTTGATATTTGCATGTATTATAAATATAATAATAATAATATCTATGGACGCTTTCACACCACTTCAATCTGGTCCCGTGGCTAAATTGTTTTCAATTATTGATTTATATATTTGATATCTCATGATTTTTCATCATCATCATCATCATCAGATGACTGTCAATGTATTATACCAACTGTATAATACACAGAAGAGTTAATCCAATATAAGGAAAACAAGTAAATAATATCATAGCATCTATATTCAATATAATAATAATATCTATAGACGCTTTCACACCACGTCAATCTGGTCCCGTGGTAAGTTCTGGAAGAACTTGTGTTACGGGTACCAGACAATGGAGATATATTTAATACTTTTATACTATACATATATTTAAGATTTTTAAGATTTTTATTATATAATACACATATTTAATACACATCCATGATCCAGGAACACAGAAAATATTTTTGTTCCCTGGTGGGATTCGAACCCACAACCTCCGGCTTGAGCGCCAATGCACTTACCACTGAGCCACAGAGGTCCTCATTCAAGTTCATCATTATATAGATGTATAAAATATATTCTTGGCCTGGATTAATGGCCTGAATATCAACATCTCTTATGTTGATAACATAATCTTATTGACATAGAAAAGTATAAAAATAAACATTTGAATATCATATTGTGCTTGATCCATGCATTTTGCATACCGGTTTTTAGTAATTTTATACCATAAGCTGATTGTTTGCTATACATTATCAACCCTTATGTCTTATTACTGGGCAAGGGCCTAGGGGATAATACAATTTTATTCTTAACCTACATGATAAATGCAAAAACAAGTCTCTTATGTTTTCTTTTTATGCAAACCTATGAATATATTTTGATGAAACTCAACAACCAGATAGATTATAAATCTTAAGTCATGGAATTAACAATCATCATTAATTTGCATATGACTGACATAATATGATAATGTGGGTGTAGTGAAAAGCTACATTTTATTAATACTAGCTGTTCACTGCAATTTCATCTGAAATACAAATAAACAATTTTCTGGAATAAGTAGCCTTTTTAAACAAAATAGATTATCTGCAAAAAAACGAACTCACACTTCTAGAGACTAGTAGAAGAAAAAATCTTCAGATATATTGTATTAGTATATATTGAATTACAAATTCATTCATTTTTTTTCGCTATGTGATTTTAATGATGGAATTTATACAAAGCTCTTACTCCTTTAACAAAAGTAATGGTAGCTGCATTACTTTTGTTAAAGGGCTTGTCTGCATTTAATAAAAGGGCAGGACGACCTGTCCTGTTATTGTTAGCACTGAGACTTAACATTAACATTATCAGCTCTTTATAAGATATACAAAAAATTAAATGTGTATGCAGTGTGCACCAAGCAATGTCAAATTAATGTCCTACATATTGACCACAATATATATATTAGAGACTATTATAGCAGACAAGTAACTAAAGTAGCTATATGATAAGAGAATTTAAATTTCCTTTGTGGTTTTTATTAAAACCATATGTTGCCGGCTCTATTAGTTTCTAATTTTATTATAATATACTCAACACATTTTTAATTTTATGTATTTAACATTTGCTATTAAAATTTTTGAGTGCCAAGAGTGGAGACCGTGTTCGGGTAGACGAAGTGTTGGTTAGCCATTAATCAGGTGGGAAGGCAATCTCCGTATAGTGGCCGATCCATGTTGGATGCGAGTGGCGAGAGATTGGTCGTCTTGGCGTTCTTTAAGGGAGGCCTATGTTCAGCAGTGAGCGGATAGGGACTGATGATGATTAAAAATCTTAGATTCTTATCATTTTCAATAATCTTTTCATTGAAGCTGTTGCCAAAGCAGTTCAGTATCAGGATAACAGTAACAAGTCTATCGTAGTTTATTATTTTTTTTTGTTAGTTAGTTAGTTTATTATGTTTATTATGTTTCGGATATTTTACAGCAACCATTGTCATGGGAGGACTAATGTAAAAAACATAACTGTAAAAGTTGTTTCATTATGTCTCAAATTATTTGTATTTCAAATATTAAGCGCTTTTTCTTCTTTTTGTTTTCATTTTTACTAAGGTGCTGGAAATAATGAATATGATAATGGACACGAGTCTGACAACAATGCGAAAAAGGCAGAAAAGAAATATGATACATATGAAAACTCACGCCATCAATCTAGAAAAGAAAATACGTCACACGAAAGCCGCAATGGTAATTATAGCAGTCACAAGCGGAAATATGCTAGTAGCGAGGTAAGGTTCCCTATCAATAACGTAAAGAATTGTTTTGTTAGAAGAACGTAAATACTAACTAATCCCAGACATAATTCATAAAAATTATGTTCATTATATATTTTAAAATAATTATGAAATATTTTTTTATATAACTTTTATACATCTTTTCTCATTCTCTCTCTTGATACCAAACCTGTTAGGCATGGATATGTTTTATGTTAGTTAGATAGGCAAATTGGCAGACGAGTCATAACAATGGTCAGTGGTCAGCGTCGCCCATGAACATATAAACAGGTTCACAGGCAGACGACAGGCCAGGCATCATTCGTCTGTTGCCTATGCCGAGACATAGAGATAGTGCCAGTAATTACACTGCCTGTCCAGGCAGGACTTTTTTTATAGCATAGGAGAGCAAACGAGCAGTCGAAGCCTCTTGACGAATATCGACGCCCATACACCAACACTCTAAGAGGTTATGCAGATGTGTTTCCCTTTCCCCCCCAAAGGGCCACCGGAAACTCACAAACCGAAGGAAACGCGACAGCAAAGCTGTCAGTTGACATCGGTATTATGCGAGTGAGTGGTCGTGCCGCTCCAATTCAGCTGCAAAACCATATGGCACTACCTCTTACCAAATTAGCAGACGAGCCACTTGCTCCAAGTAATGGATGTCGCTCTTCACTTACCATCAGGTGAACCGACTATCCGTTTGCCCCATCTTCTATAAAAAAAAAAATCAGCGTGAACATAAATTTACCTCGTTACAACGAGTTCCGTTTATCTCGTTACAACGAGTTCCGTTTATCTCGTTACAACGAGTTCGTTTTCTTTACGAAAAACCGCAAAGCAAGCTTTTTGACGAAAGAAATACGAAGACTGGTACCCATGCAGACGCAATTTGCAGACAGAAGCGTGGCATAGTGCATTCCTCCCATCGGTAAAATAATAATGGGATATTTAATAAAACCTTTTTGTTTTTTCATAAATTTCTCATAAATGGTTTTCCATTTTTTTTTATACAAGTAAAAAATAGAACATCGCATACATCTTACCCTTAAATATTTCGCTATCCTAATAGCTAATAGTTTTTTTTTCGATACCTAGGAAGAAGAGCCAAATATTAAAAAGTCTAAGCACGCCATGGAAAATGGATATTTATCAAAATGTGAAACACAAATTAAGAAAGAACCTTCAGACAGTGAGAATGATAGCCAAGATGATGATACTTCAGACAGTGAAAGTGAAAGCAGTGATTCACAGTCATCTGAGGAAGAAAGAAAAGATAATATTAGGATAAAAACTGAAAAGGATGTCAAGCAAGAACAATCAAGTAAAATAAAAGATTCATCCTGTAGTGACAAAGAAAGACGCAACCATGAAAAAATTAATGAAGACAAACTTCCAAAACATAGTAAACATTCCTCTGAAAAGTATTCGTCAAAATTACATAGATCACAATATAATCACAGTAGTTCCTCAACAAAAGATCGCGAATCTGACACGAAAGAAAAAGAGTATAAAACACACGAAAAAGAAAATCAATCAATAAGAAAAGAGTATAAATCATCAGAAAAAGAACACAGGTCATCTGAAAGAGAACATAGACCATCAGTAAAAGAACATAGGTCATCAGAAAAACAAAATAGGTCATCTGAAAAACATCACAAATCATCAGAAAAAGAACACAGGTCATCAAATAAAGAATACAGGTCATCAGAAAAGGAGCACAGGTCATCAGAAAAGGAACACAGGTCAATGGATAAAGAACATAGGTCATCAGAAAAAGAATACAAATCATCAGAAACAGAACACAAGTCATCAGAAAAAGAACACAGATCAATAGAAAAGCTACGAGAGCATTTAAGTAAACATAGTAGTAGTTCTAATAAACATAAATCAAGTAATGTATCTGAAAAACATAAGTCTTCTCATAATTCTGATAAGCATAAATCAAATGAATCCGACCGGCATAAAAGCTCCGAGAAAACTTCAAGTAAAACAGAAAAACAAAGTTCTTCAAAATCTGACAAAAGCAAAAGCTCATTAGATAAAGAGAGTAGTAAACAGAATTTAAGTGAGTCTAAATCAAGAAGCAAGGACAAATATAGATCCCCTAGCAAAGAGAAATCAAAAGATCGAAATAGTTCATCTAAGGAAAAAGAAGATAGAAGTGATAAAAAACACTCGTCACCAAGCAAAAGCGATGGTAAAAGCCATACCTCTAAAAGCAGGACTGATAAAAATGATGAGAAAAGTAGTAAGAAAAGTAAACATAGTTCTAGCTCTAGTAAGACTAATAATTCTAAAGAAGAAATACCAAAGAAAAAAACTGAAGCTAGTGGTGGGGACAGCGACGATGGCATTGACTGTGGTTCAGGTAATTATTATCTATCTATATATATGTATATAATATTTTCTATAGTATTTTTCAGTCGACTGCTAGACTGCCCGCTTCTTTATATTAACACTTAGAATCTTCCTATTTACTTTTCTCGCGAAATTGGGTCTACGCAGCTGCATAACACACAGTCTTAGCCTGTAAGTAATTTCTTTAAATTAAGACTTATTGCTCAGGAAGGTCACTTAACCCATTAATTAAGCATGGTCAACCTTGCTGCTCTAATTTAAATTGCGTCCTTCTCAGGGGCAAGTTTTGCAGAGGCCCTAGGGATGGGCATGCCGTCAAAACTTAAGAAAAAATCTGGTACTTTTAAGGAAAATACTACTCCTCCCAAGGGTATTCCGAGTAATGATGTAAGTATTTATTTTACAATTTTAATCATCTTCGGCCATCAGATCTTGGTGAACAAAGCATAACATAAGCATTGCGGCATAACTTATACCACTTAGCTTATTTTGTGCAGAGAATCTTATTACTAGTTATGTAGCTATCAGTTTTAGAGAACCACAGGTTTAATTTATTTGCTTCTCCCTTCCAGCTAAGCCCAGCGGCGCTTTTATCGCCGAGCGCGAAACTAGCGCCCCTACCAACCATCGAGATATCGGCGCTGCCGGAAATATCCCCCAACTATAGACCGAGACCACCGCCAAAGTTCCTACCACATTTCTCTGATGAAGATGCCATGAGTGCTGTTATTTCCTCGAAAAACCAAAGGCAAGTAGCTAATAATAATAATTAAAAAGCCGGCGCTTAACTGCTGTACGATTCCGATGTAACTTTTTATTTACATAGATTCTTTGTCTTAAGAATTTAAACACACTTATGTCCTTTTCTATATACATATTCAAATAAATAGTATATACTTTTACCAGAGAGAGGAGTACGCGTTGTCCCGCGCGCCCATTTGCATAAGTATTACCATCCTGCTTATTTCTCCTTTGAAGTGGCTTTATTGTGTAAAAAGTAGGAATAGTTATTTACTTGCACCGAGACCTAACCTGTGGAAGAGATGCATTTTGCTTACATGCTTATATCTTTTAATTAGGGGTTTGGCTATGCTTATATAAAAGAGCAGGACAGGCAGTGTTATTACTAAAATCTTACCATTCTGCGTCTCAATGTGGGCAACATATGGTTTGAGTTGCCTGGGACTACTCCCGAATGAATTCGTTTATATTTAACGACATTCACTACATACCATCAAGTGGCTTGTATTAAAAACCAAGTAAAAATAAAAAATGTTCTATCTATAGTTTTGATTGTCTATTTTAGAACTAAAGTGTATTCTGGGAACAAAATTTATGGAAAAATACCATCTCTGTATGAGATGTGCGTTCAGATACTTCAGGAGCATATTGACGGTAAGCATATAGTTTACTTTATAAAGAAGCTTTGTTCAGAACCAACTCAAATAGCAGTTAAGTATATATATATATATATATATATATATATATATACTATATTTTACAGTACAGTACAGTAAAGTAAATAAATCGTAAAATGGATTTGTTACATTAAACAAAAATAATATTTTTTAAGGAACACTCAGCACCTATTATAAATCCTTTTTCCTCCACAGCTCTCGAATACACGGGTGGAGTCCCATATGAGATCCTCAAGCCAGTGATAGACAAGGCCACTCCTCAGCAGTTGTTTATGTTGGAGCATTACAATCCATATCTGATGGAGGACACCGATCATTTGTGGCAGAAGTTCTGCGAGAAGAGTTTCCGTAATAAAAAACGACAGGAGATGGAAACTTGGAGGGAAATGTATATTGTAAGATTTTTTTTTTGTCAATCAATCAAATGACATTTACTTATTTTATTCAATAGGGTCTAAGGGCCGTATTAATAGATCGATCTCACCTGAGTTACTCTCAAGATGCGGACAGCATCTCAAGTTCGCGGCTAATTAATAGACGGATTTTGAGCGCGTATCACTTGAGATCGGTTTCAAGTTCAGCATCTCAAGATGTTGTGTGGTGAGCATGATCATTAATTGTTCTGTGTCTGGGTGTAATTTATCTATTATATGTATGTATTTAGAAATATATAAGTATATATCAGAAATATATAAGTACATATATTCTCTCATCAGTCTGGTTGACATAAGAACAGGCTCCGCCTAGTTTGGGATCAGATGGCCGTGTGCGAGTTATCCCTACATATTACTATTATTATATATAAAACAGATTCTTAACTGAATCTTTACCTTTTCTTGAAATTTTCAGTAGGTGTTTGAAAGGAATTTTGGGCGTCCCTTATGTAAATTTTTTTCAACAAACAAAAAACGAATTCTGCTGGACCATAAAATATCATTGTAGTGATCGATAGCTTCGTAGTAATTAATTTCGTTTATAATATTTTCCATATTATTTGCATAGTTAGCATAAACTGAACAAGAACCTTGACAACGCACGCACTCAAGTCACCGTCGGACTGCACTCAGCAAACACGCACCTAAGCGTGATCTCAAGAGCTCTCTTAAGTGCCGAGTTCGATTTATTAAGGCGAGGTTATGAGAAAATACCGCTGATTAGACCCTTTTTTCGTGATCAGTTTGGGGCACTTCCTTAAATGATAAAATATTGAAAAAAATCATGCGTAAAGAATAGATACTTAATTAAATACTAATTCGAACATAATCTTAAAATTTATTGTAATTATTTAGTAATAAAATACATAAGTTCGCCATAAAATATTATTTTTCAGTTCAAAGTTCTCGTTTTGTTTTTTCAGTGATAACCATAGTTTTTTTTTTTTCGAGAATATAAATCGTATAATATTCACTTAGATACTAAATCAGCCACATTTTTTATTAGAACCTCCCTTTTCTGTAAATAAACAAAAATGTTACAATAAAACCATTTATTGCGTCCTACAAATTTTACAAGCCCTTGTCCTGCTAAACAAATCTCAACTTTGTGAACGGTTGTGTTGTTGTTGTGTGCAAAGCGTTGCATCAGATTGTACACTGGCGGCAGTCGACAAGCGAGGCTTGTCGTGATCGGGTGTGGTCCGCACGCTCTTTCGCTTGGCGGTTTCAACGTATAATAAATAATAATATGCGTAGTTTACAAGATGGGAAATACATTATATATTTTTTAAATATCTATGGACGCTTTTACACCACGTCAATTTGGTCCCGTGGTGAGTTCTCAAAGAACTTGTGTTACGGGTACCAAAGAACGGAAGTATATTTACAGCTTTTATACGACACATATATTTGACGACCTCTGCGGTTCAGTGGTTCGATGGTTTAGCGCGTTGACGCTCAAGCCGGAGGTAGCGGGTTCGAATCCCGCCAGCGAAACAGTTTTCTGTGTTCCTAGGTCATTAATGTATATTATAATATTATATAGTATAATGTAAGTTCATTTTGCGACGAAATAGTAATCTGACTAACTCATCTCAATATTATTGTTTATTTTGTAAGTATCAAGATAAATAAGTAAAATTAACATGACACTAACTGAACTGGTCCCGGTACAACCGATACAAAAACAAAACAAGTAAATCATAACAATACACTCTGCCCAAATGATATAGGTACCAAACTAGGTACCGCTAAAGCCGGAGGTTGTGGGTTCGAATCCCGCCAGGAAACAAAAATATTTTCTGTGTTCCTGGGTCATGGATGTATTAAATATGTGTATTATATAATAAAAATCTTAAATATATGTATAGTATTTTGTATTAAATATATTTCCGTTGTCTGGTACCCGTAACACAAGTTCTTCGAGAACTTACCACGGGACCAGATTGACGTGGTGTGAAAGGGTCCATAGATATCCATAGATATAAATAACTACTTGATAGAAATTATTTGCTTCTTGCTTCACGTATATTTAAAAAAAAATGAACACGGTCGTATACCTTTTTTTATATCGCAGGTAAATCCTTATGGATTCTCCTAAGCGACTTTTTTTCTTTTACGCCGGTAAATGCTTTGAGGATACTCGCTGCGCCCGAAAGGTGGTAAGATGGACGCAGCTCTACCCACTAAAACCCGGCGTATGCCACCAATGCCGCCTTTGGTGAGGTGCCCCGGATCTCTTGAGCAAACGGGGCACCTCGACAGCTAGTCAGTCCTCAAGGGACCGACGCCACCTCCACAGAGGGGTTGTCCCGCACCACAGAAAAATCTCTCCCAAAGTCGGGACAGTACAATGGGGTGAGGTTCCCATCCTCACCCTTGTCCCCCTGCACTATATCTCTCCTCCTTTTCTTATAAGAGGGGTACAAAGAGAAGCTCTCTCGGCTCAATTTGCTTCGCCCAAGGTTACACCTTAGGCTACTGAGCTCCAACGCCACGAGAAGGCTTGAACCATAGTTGTGCTCCTAAGCGGCTGGACCGATCTTTATGTTTTTTTTCGGTGTGTGTTCAAGTGGATTCGAAAATGGTATATGTAATATTTACAAAAAAAATTACAAGACAACGCCTTACGTCTGTCGGTACCACTAGTTTATTATAAAAGTTAAAGTTGTGTGTGTGTGTTTGTTACCCCTTCACTCCTAAATAGCTGTATGTATTTGGATACAATTTAGTCCATATATACATATTGAAAGTACCTTTGTTATCTACCATATCAATAATATTATAAATGACAAAGTTTGTGTGTATGTGTGTGTGTGTGTGTTTGTGTTTGTTACCTCTTTACTTCTAAATAGCTGTATGTATTTGGATACAATTTGGTCCATATATAAATATTGAAAGTACCTTTGTTATTTACTATCTCAATCACTACATAGTATAAAGCAAAGTCGCTTCCCGCGTCTGTCTGTATGTATGTATGCTTAGATCTTTAAAACCACGAAACGTAATATAACATAATACATGCATATTGAAGTAGATAAACACTGATAATTTCAGAGGTTTTACTGGATGTAGTAAATAAACACAATTTTTGCGCTTACATTGCAAATGCTGGCTTAACCCTATCGGATAGATGAAAACAATGTAGTACATTATTGTACAACTTAAAAAGGTCTACAAAAAAGTCCGCGATGGCATATGTCTATCTCTTAAGGATAATATACTATATCTATTTTAATATTTGAAAAATTGGCAATTATAAAGCGGTAATTGAAAAGGTATTTACACAAATGCGGTATTATTCCGATCATTTTAAATGCGTTAGTTAGCTTGAGAATTGCATGAAGATTATTTTTTCCCTTTACACCATGGAAATTAAATGAATACCTTAGTCCTTAGGAGATATAGAAAAATCAAAATAATGCGTCGCCGTGATTCGAGCGAGCCGCGCGGGTGCTCCATGACGCTGCGCCTCGCGTCCATTATCATTATTTTTATAGCCTAAGTTACTCCATAAAACATCATCTATCTGCCAGTGAAAGTCCCATCAAAATTGGCCCAGCCGTTTCAGAGATTAGCTGGAACCAACAGACAGACAGACGTCCGTCTGTCTGTTGGTTCCAGCTAATCTCTGAAAGGCGGCATTGGTGGCAGTTGCCGGGTTTTAGTGGGTAGAGCTGCGTCCACTTACCAGCTTTTGGGCGCAGCGAGTCCCACATACCCGCGTGGGGAGACCCATTCCCCCACGGGATGTTTCATTTCATAACTTGCACATTACAGACTACTGATTTTACTAATGGGATACTTATCTAAAAATATTTCAAACAATGAATTTAAATGTATTTATTTATAAACATTGCTACAAATAAATAGTACTTTATAGGTTTTTTTTTTTTATGTTTGTTTGAATGTTGAATAAGTATATCAAAAGTATTTTAAGCAATTAATACTTTTTTATATTTCACTTACTAATATACTCGTATAAAGAAAATACTGCAGTCACTCTCCTGATAATTCGATTATAACTTAAATATTTTAGTCGCCACCAGGAGTTGTAATTACGACGTAGTAATATAGGTAGTTCAAGTACGCTAGTAATATAGTTCAATGGCCGCCACACGATCGGCACAAGCGGGACGCGCGGAGAGCGCCCCGCGGATTTCCCCGCACCTCACCCCCTGTGATCGGCTCTTGCGCCTCATAATTTAATCGCCTTAATACGGCGTCACTCAAGTGATTACGGGATCTTACAATGTGAACTCAGGTTCGGTTTATTAATTAGAACCGCATCTCAAGAGCATGATTGAGATCGCTCTCAGAGCTGAGATCGATTTATTAATACGGCCCTCAATGTGTAACTCGATACTTAACCTAACCCCAAGTTTGTGCCATATTTTTAATTTCTTTTTTTCTTGTTCACAATTTTTTCCATAAATGTAATCGTTTAGATTACTTTATTTTGATTTTTGCAGAGGTGCCAAGAGGAACAAGAAATAAGACTAAGGTCTCTAACAGCCAATATTAGAATTGCTCAAGAGGCAAAGAAAGCTCCAATTAAACAAACAAAGATGGCTTATGTTGATAATTTTGTGAAGCCCCCTCGTAACATTGCTAAGAAACAGGTGAGTTTTATAAATATGTATTGTACGCACATTTTATCTTGACTGGATCGCAGCATTTTATATACAAAAATTACTAAGTTTGGTGTTTGTGGTATCACTTTAGCTAAATTCAGCCCAGCCTAGTTATAGCGCGTGTACTGTACCAATTTTTTTTAAGGTGAGTAGTGCCGTGAAAAGGTTACCTTTGTTTATATATAACTCCAAAACGACCCAAAGGAGTTTTTCAGAAAAAATATATCCTGCGCTCTGATGTATTAACTTTAATCTGGGTATTTAAAAAATTTGTAGAATATTTAAAACTGTATGAAAAAATATATTGAAATGAGGCTGTTTTTGATATTAAGTTCTCTAAAGCTCTAAAACTACTGGTGATATTTTAATAGTTTTTGAATTTTGTATATTATAATGTATTGTAAACCTTTGTATATCATTTATCTTTGAACTGGGTAAATTTCATCCAAAAATAATAATTAATGTTGACAAAAACAATTTTTTACTTAATAAACTATAAACGAGAGCGGGAGGGTCCGTGTGCAGGCGACGGGGGCCAGTCCTGCGCCGGCATTCAAGAGGAGAGGTCGCACCTGCCGCCGTAGTTTTGCGATTACAAATATGTACGACAATAATATTAATATTATTATATTTCGAAGTTCAAGTTGGCGGACGCGAATTTTTCAATAATATCAATATGGGTATCGTTTTCATGGTTTTTAGGGTTGCCAATTACGAATATGATCATATATTTCATGATTCAACACCATTTTTTTAGCAACACTCCGTGAACGAACAATTTTTGTTGGCTTTAACTCATTTTCGAACACCCAAACTCGTGACTGGTTTTTTGTTTCGGGTTCATACGCGTATATCCAGGATTCGTCACCTGATACGATGGTGTATACAGCATTTGAGGATCCTGCGTGGAATCTTTCGAGAGTTCTGACGCACCAAGTAACGCGAGCCGCTTTTTGCTCTTCACGGGGCAAATGCGGTGTCCATCGGGAAAACAACTTTTTTACACCTAATTGTTCATGCAAGATTATTGGTATTTGACTCTGCCAATGTCTAAAGTTGCCTGAATTTCGCGTTATGTCACATGTCGATCTTCCTCAATCAGCTTACGCACAGCATCAACGTTTTCTTGGGTGACTGCACTTTTTGGACGACCTTGACGGGGATCATCACTAAACTTGACACGTCCACGTTGAAATTTAGCAAACCAGCGATAAATTGTGGTTTTGGATGGGGCTTCATCACCAAATGCAGAAATCATCCGGTCAACACACTGTTTTTGTGATTTATTATGACGAAATTTATTATTTAGTAATCGGCACCCCTATAAACCGTGAAAACGATACCCATATTGATTTAATTTAAAAATTCGCGTCCGCCATCTTGAACTTCAAAATGTATTATCGTCACCGCACGATTGCTCTCTCTAGACGCGTCCGTTGGCCTACTGTATAGACTGATAATACTGTGGCTGAACATAGGCCTCCCTCAATGAACGCCAACTCGGCCAATTCCTTGCCGCTCGCACCCAATACGGACAGGCCACGACAAGGCACGTGATCGTCTTCCCGCTATAAATTATTTTATGTATATTTTATATGTAAAATTATATTGATATAAAATGTCAATAATAGGTAAATAAAATAAAAAAGCAATAATAAATATAATAAAATAAAAAATACAATATATTTTACAATCTATATATATTTATATGTAAATTGTAAATACTTATAATGATAAACTATATATATATATATATATATAACATTATAATGGTACGGAACCCTTGCGCGGGTCCAACTAGCTCGCTCGCTCGGTTTTTACGTTTATATGAATGTTTAATTTATTCATCGGTTCATTGAACGCTTAGCGCAAGAGCGCGATTTATCGGTGCGGGTGGTGGGGAGCCAGCGCGGAGCGGAACATTAGGCCATGCCCTATCGAACAAGGTCGTTCACGGATGTAGTCACCTTAATGTAAAACATCTATTGGCGCGATTTGGTAGTAAAATCGACTCGAAAGTCGTGACAACGAGTGAGGCTGTCGTTTCTTTATTTTATCCAATGCATACAGATGATATTATGAATTTTAATCTATACTAATAATATAAAGCTCAAGAGTTTGTTTGAACGCGCTAATCTCAAGAACTACTGGTCTGATTTGAAAAATTATTTCAGTGTTAGATAGCCCATTTATCTAGGAAGGCTATAGGCTATATAACATCACGCTGTTACTAATAGTAGTAAGTAAGTTAAGGCGGGCGAAGCTGCGGACAACAGCTAGTATTAATATATAGATGTTTCGCATCTGCTGGGCATCCGTGACGGCCAACATTTTTATTATAAAACTGTTATAAAATAATTTAATGTAATAATAATATCAACCCTTGGATGTCCCACTGCTTTGCAAGGGTCTCCTCAAAATCAGGCAAAGAGGGTGTTGGGCCATAGTTCACTAATGCGCTGGCCCAATGCAGGTTGGTGAATTTCACACACCTTCAAAGACTTAATCTCATCAGGCATGCAGGTTTCCTCACGATGTTTCCTTTACCAGTGAGCAAGTTATGGTCTCATGTTCAGGTGCACCTAGAAATTTTAGAAAAACCCAATTTCAAGAAATTGTCAAAAATTCAAGGCACTACAGGGGCCAGGATCGAACCCGAACCTCTTACTCAAGAGGCCTAGACCATATCCACTAGCCCATTGCCACTCACCTTAATGTAAACATTTGTATAATTTTAACAGGCCCAACACGGCACTGCATTCGCAGCATCAGCTAGTCCTGCCGCTAGAGTGGCCTCGCTAGCTACAGCCCCGAATGTTCTCCGAACTGGACGACCAACCCCGGTTGCGTCAGTTTCATCATCATCGTCATTCAAACCCAAAAAAGCACCACTTATGCAAAAAGCTTTGCAATTCATGAGAGGCCGCAAACGATGATAATATTAATATTAGAATAAATAAATGTTGAAATATCTATCAAAACCTACAACCTGGCATACATGAAGGCATTATTAAAGGAAATATTGTGCTATTAAGTATTTAACATTTGACCTTTACTTTTATTTGTTGATCCTTTGGTCTGACAAATTAATCTGATCACCTGTGGTTATGGTTAGAATAAAATGCTTGACAAAAATATTGAGAGGTGATTAAAAACATCTCTTATGAGAGACTAAATACATCTACATACTTTGTTTTATGATAATCTTGTTTATAAACTTATAACTGCCACATAATTGCCAGTTTGTATTTTGATGTAGTTTTTGTGGTTGGCTTTTGAAAATGTGTTTAATTTTAATTCTGATCCAATGTCTCTAAAACAACACTTAAACTGTGTGTTACAATTGATCATTGTTTTGGTTACTATCGATCCATAAATAGACATTTTCAGGTAAAGAATTTTAGATTTAAAGAATAAAAAGACATCACAAATATTTAATGTTCTTTTTTATAGAAGAAAAAAAGAAAATTGGAGGTCGGTCCACCTGGTTGTAAGTGGATCACCGACACCCATAAGTCACACCAGAGGTATGTTGCCTGTAAAGGGTGAATAAGAAGGAAAGTTTGCCATATAATTTTCAACAACCATAGATCCCATTCAACCTAGGTTTTCGAGAAAGACAACTAGCTACAATAAGTAAACTTAAGTATATTGGTGTTAAAGATAGCTGAGTGTTTTTAATTTTTTTCTATTAGTGTAAATTGATGTTTAGTAAAACAATTCAAAGGTCATTATAATTTTATTAATGTTTTAATTAATACTGACAAAAGTGTAATATAGATCAACTGTTCTTACACCATTCTAAACAATATCACGGTTATGAAATATTTGAAGAGTGAAGACTGCAGACTCGACATCTATGTTTAAGATGAATGTTACCTGATATATTATTATATGTGTTTAAAAGTCATCAAAATTACATCGTAAATTATAAAATATATATGTATATTATACAAACTGTGGGTATTTATCAATTATATATCTGGTTATCTAGTAAATAATTAAAACAATTTTTGATTTTTGTTCCTGGATGATACCAAAAATTTGAACAGTATAGAAATATGTAATATGATGCAGAAGAACAAATTATTTTTTTATTTAAAATTCCTACCATTTTTTTTATTTTACTCTATAACTAAGGTTATAAATTGCATGATTTTTTTTATCATAAGTAATTAATTTAATAAGTGAATCTTCATATACATATTGTAATAATTTTGATATTATGTAATTAACAATTTATTGTATTAAAATAAATTCATACTATTTCAACAGGGGGACTTTATAGGTATTGCTATATATTATGTACATAATATCATCTGAGTATAATAATGCTGTATTTTTATTATTACTTTTGTCCCTGTTACATTTTCAAATATTTCAAAGCATTCATATAGGTTTTCTGGAATATAGGTAATTACAATTAAAACATATCAAAATTATTCATAACAAAGTACATATTATACATAATGCTACAAATTGGGCATGGTACTATGTTGTATAATACTACACATTGCTCATAAATAATATGTGTAAATGTATCCTATAATGGTTTTAAAATATTTTTGATGAAGCTTTTTTATGTTATGTTTTATTTTTGTACTTAAATTTCTGAAAATAATAAGGACAAAGAAATTTGGTGTGTAGGGATAAATTTAATAAGGTTAGAGGTTGCTGTGATAAGGTTGGCAAATAAAATAATGTGATCTAGGTATATATTTTTATATAATTTATCATTTCATAGACTACACCATGTAGTTCAATTAATCTTTACCTAACTTTATACAAGACTAGAATAATTATCTCGATGCACTATTGACATATTTCTATCTGGTTTGACTCCTACAATATTAATTTATTTATCAACTTTATAATTTACACTCAATGTCACTACAGTTATTTTAAACATGTGAATAGAATTCGTCACTGTAGATTCTATTAAATATCACATCATATAAAAAGATACATTTTGATACATCAATTGTGATTCAAGTCTAGTGGTAAAAGTTCTTCACTCCTATGCAGTCTTTTTATGTGATGTAACTTATTTATACAATACAATAATTTATACAATTTACCAATAATTTCAATGCCATAATTTATACTGTGAACATTTTCAAAATGAATTAAATGATATTGTCAAAAAATCCATTTTGATTTCAATTATTTATAACCTAGTATAATACAACATCGATATTACGAAATTTTAACTTTAGCTGTTTTTCATAATCTGTATTAATAATCCTAGGGCATTGATATAATGCTAAAAATTTTAAATTTTTGTAGTATTCTGATATAACATCCACTATAATAGGTGTAACATTCTGTATTCTAGACAGGCTTAAACTTTTAAGCATTACAATTTTTGGACTACTCAAAGTCCTCAAAAGAATCTTCTCTGAAAAGTTATTATTGTTCCAAATTTGTAAATGTTCTATATCTTTTAAACATTCTAATGCTACAAGACCATCGTCTGTTAATTTTTCACAACGTATTATAGCCAAATCTTTTAAGGTTGTGCATTTAGATAACAGCTGTAAACAATTGTCATCTATTGAATCCCCCCCATATATATGAAGAGTAACTAACATATTTTGTTTAGAAGAAATCAATTGTTTGATGAAATTCACTTCCAAATCCTTAATTTTTTCAATAAATATATGACTTAAGTTATGACACTGCAATAGGCTTTCACAATTTATTGGCGACAACCCAAAGTCTGATAAGGCTAAGTATGACAGATCCCTAAACTGGTCATATGAAAATAATTTTAAAATTTTTTTTAATGGCATTGGCCATTTTAAAATATTATGCTCAAACTCTTTGCTTATTCGGCACATAACCAATTCAAGACTTATTAAGTTACAACATTCCTCTATCACATATTTGATTATCGAATAACTATACACATATTGTATTCTTAAATTGTAAATATACTCACGGTGTGATAGGATTATTTCTAAATTTTTTTCACTTACTTCACTTTGCCCCGGTTTTCCAGAGTAGACAATTGTGATTCGGCGCCATAAAACGGGATCTCTGACTAATCTTCTCCACCGTTGACAAACATTCTCACAGTTTAAAATAGAAGGAAGTGGTAAAAATTTGAATATATGTATCATTAGTTCATTGGGTAAAATGTTGATTCCCAGATAGGTAACATCGTCTTCTACAGAAACAGTCATTTTTAATGTTTATGATTGAGTGAATATTAATCACTGAAATTGGAATAATAAGTAGTATTAATAAATAATATACTTACATAGGTACATACCTAAAATAATAAAACATTATTTTCTCAGTTTTACCTATATGGTAAGGATTTTACATCAGCTATCGACCCCGACACTAGCTGTGTTAATAATATTTTTCGCCAAATCATTATGAAGTCTATATTTAGAGATATTATTAAACTACTTCGCAGTTGCTAAATATTGTTACAATAACGTTACATGTGAAATATTCAACCAAACAATGATCAGCATTCAGCCACAGACTACTTAGATATATACTAGCATTCAGCTGACATAATGATATGTGTCAGACACCTCACACACTACATAGGGATGTGATAAACGGCTTTTTATTTTCAACACGCTTAAGCGTTTGGCTTTTATTTTTCAGCGCGCTTAAAAATGCCGGCCGAGCTTTTTATTGAAACGCATTATGCAGGCAACAGACAGGATCACCTCAGCGACAGGCTGGCCCCGGCGAAGGCTAGATACTCCTTGTAGGGGGGAATGCCCGGCTGCTACTAAGCAGTCCCCACGACGTCGTGCCATACAGACCCAGGTTCCCATCCTGAGCCCGACACGAGCACAGGGGCGTTACTGGAGGCGCATTAAATAGCGCCTCCTACGCCCGCGGGAGAAGGCTTCGTCGGTGGCCTCCTCTCTCACCCGCTCGTCAACCTCCTTCTGGGACATTACTGCCTCAAAGAAGGAGACCATCACCGTCCAGGACTCGTCGTCACCAAGCATCGCGGTGATGACGCTCGGCAGAGACAAGTCCCCTCCGATGACTGATGTCAGGATTGGGATTGATTTTTTAAATTTCTCTTAATTAATAATTCATTCAACATGATGATGATGATGAATATAATATATACTTATAAAATTATTACGTTGGGACATCCCACACAGGACCATCTGATCCCAAACTAGGCAGATCCTGTTCTTATGGAAACCAGACAACTGGTGTATACTTATATTATATTTCTAAATACATACATGATATAGATAAAACTACACCCAGACACAGAAAAAATGATCATGCTCATCACACAAACATTCATCCTGGGTGGGAATCGAACCCACGACCTTCCGGTTTAGTAGACAGGGCCACGAACCACTAGATCAATAGGCCAGTCCAAGACAAAAGGCAAGTGCTTTTAATAACCTTCACCACTAGACCTACATGCATTGTTAGAATTATTAGTATTCTCCTCACCATTTTCTCCACTAGTCCAACCACCACCGCCATTATTCTTGTAACCCTGCCGTTGAGAAGAAGTCGGTCGTGATAAGTCACGCGAAAGTAAATCATTGAAAACACCCAAATGTTTCAGTTTCAAATATTGTTTCAAATTACTTATAGTTGTTCTATAAGATATTTGTTTTTGACATGTAGTTGATAGTTGATAGTTGAGGTCAGGCTGGTTTCCGCAACTCGACGCTTTTGCGCCTATTTTGCGTGCTGTGAGCCTGAAGCGTTTTGACATGTATTACACAAAGCAACTATCGGTCTGGTTTTTTTTAAAGTAGTCCCAGATTAAAACGCCGCTCGACATTTTCACTACACTAATAATTATTAATTATTCACAACACTTACACCCTATAACTAATGTAATATATAATAACAACACAAAAATCATAATATGCAGACTAGGCTGTATGGACTATTATTATTTAATCTAAGTATTTTCGCTTTCCCTATTGGTTTTATAAATAATAAATATTATTTATAACAACAAAAAAAATCACAACACTAATGTACTTATTTATAACTATAATATACTTAATTCCTAATAAAAATATCAGTTTACTATTTACAATTATTATTTACATTCACCATTATCAAATAAAACATTTAAGTCACTCAATTCACACTAATTCAAATAACGGCTACGCGCACGCAAAGTAAAAATTAGCATCTAAGCTCATCGACATTGACAAGCGTACTGAGTTTAAAAAATTAAAATCAGTTAAAAATTAAAATCAAAAATCATAAATCATAATAAAAGTTCCTAAGCTGTAAAAAGTTTGTAACCAACCAAAAACGGAGCGTTGTCAGTCTGATAGAAATGTTATGTAAACAGGCAGAATGTATTTTAGCCGTTTAATACGTAAGCAATTGAATCTAATATTGATTCTTAAAGGTATAGGGATAAGGTTTTAATCCAACAAAATGAAAAAAATCTTTATATTGCGTCATATCACCCACAGCGTATAGAAGTAAGGTTCCTTATTCACATTATATTTTGAGTTTTATACGTATCGGAATAAGGTTACTTTCCTTTAATCATGATAATATAGTATTGCATTTTTTAAAATTTTAACCTTGACGATTAATCGAAATCAGCTTGATTTTATTAACGCGCTTGAATGATTTTTTCAAAAAGCGGAATTTTTAAAGCTCTAATTGATTAAGCGCCCATCTTTAACTACACAGTCCATATTCTGATACTTGTTCTTAGACAAGTACCTATCATAACACAAACTATATAGAGAATACTACGTATCATAATATGGACTACGAATAAATAATAAGTCAGGAAGTCTAAATCAGAACAAATGACACAGAAAAAGTGGGCCTACTAATTAGTAATTACTATAAACCAAAACGACGTATGATTTAAAATACCAATCACTTTCGATGTTACAAATAGACGTAATTGATGATTTGTTTAATTTCAGAATAAATTCAGGTATTGCTCGGCGCACATGCTGCAATGTCACCTATGACAGTAGGCGATAGCTGCGTGGACGATGTAATGCAATAAGTGAACCAAGTCATTAATAAAACAATATTATGTAATATTTTTTTTACAATGATTTCTTTAGGCCGAGTCCACCGACGCGCCACAATCGTAACATACTATTACTGGCTCCCTCTGGGCCGTATGGCACAGGTACTCATCAAAGCAACTATGCCTAGTGAGCACCTGTGTCAGACGGAAGGGTTTGTGCTTACGCCGCATCCACCGCTCGAGGACTGGATGCAAAGCAGCCGTTAGGCTTTTGTCATACGACTGCCGTGCCGGGTCCTCCCCCCACCTCCGTATTAACGCTCCTGTCCTAGTCGGCGAACCCGTAGGATCTCGTACAACGTAAGGTTCTCGCCGGGAGCCCTCCTAACGGAGACATATGAATGCGTCTCGGCAAGAACCTCCGCCACAAATTCCCACGGGGGTCACCGGCTAGGTCAGTCTGTCACCCACGATACTGTACGGTACCAGCTAGGCCTTATTCCTCGCGGTAAGGTGACCCACCCAAATGGATGCACCATACATCGCCATACTCCGGAGTATAGCTGCCTGCAGGCGGCGCTGGTTCCTTCGAGGTTCGGAAGAAGTCTGCCCAGCGCACTTGCTGCCTTCACGACCTTCGATCCCAATATTGACAAATGTGGGTCGAAGGTCCACTCTCCGTCAAGGATGGGCCACAGATACTTGATCTGGGGGCTCATCCTCACCCTCCCCCCTCGGATCTGGAGGGTAGCTACCGGAGGCTGTCCTTTACGGCCGGTCCCGCGGAAGAGAAGGACTTTGGTTTTCTAAACTCTGACCCGAAGCCCTAACCTCTCTTTGCGGCTGATCATGAGGTCGAGCCCGACTTTGGCCAGCCACACCGCCTCCTTATAGGCTCTTCCCCGGGATACTCGTCTTTCAAGCTTAACTGCAGCTAACTACTTATTTTGCCGAATTGGATCGGCTGGGATACTAAAAGAAAACAAAGCAAGCAAAATGCAAAATCATTTTTGAAATACCTCAATTATATCGATATACATTTAAATAATGATAAAAATATAAACATAATATTAGGAATATTATACATTTCATGAATAATAAATAAAATACCTTCTACATTGGTTCAAAAATTGACTGATTTCATTTTGCATAGTATTGACCATCTCGGTTTGATTATTACATTAGGTTTTAATTTTGTATGGCTCCTGCACCACTTCACTACAAATGATGGCATGATGATTAGCAGCTGCAATTCATAATGAAAAAACGAAAACGTATGCGTAAGTTTGACGAGTGTTCGCTCGCAAGAAAAATGTCCGACTGTCGATGACGCGCTGGACACGACTTTTAAGCCCCGCCTACTTGGACACGACTTTTGTTGGGTCATTTTTATAACACAGTTACATTTCCTGACTTATTATTTATTCGTAGCATATGGATAATGGAATTGACATTCGCGTATATGTACCCGAAAGCACAAACTTTAAAGAGAATACTACGTATTCCCGAAAGGGACAGGCATATTTTACAGGGATATCACATTCATAATAACAAGTCTAATTATTTTCTTGAAACAAGTGTATTTAAAATAATAAAACAACTGGAAAAGGTTGATAAATAACTAAGAAGAACTATAAGTACTAGCCCTACCCAAACATTTATTGTAATTTTAGACAGCTGCATTTTTCCGGATTATCGAAAATATGTAATGATTAATAACAAACGCTAAAAACCTAAATGATAAAAAAGAAGGCTATACATATGTATGATCTATAGTACTTAGCCTTTTAAGATAGCAATAAACATATTTGTTTTTATTATGTTTATTTCGAAGATTCCAGTCACCCTTTTTATATAATACCACATTATTGGGTAATCTGCCTATAACACAACTGGTATCACAATATTTTATAAACCGACCAAATTAAAAAGTAGTACAAAATGGCGCACATATTTGACAAACTGTTCGCATGTGAGAATGTTTGTACGGCATTCAAATTTAGTCGATAATTTTTTGTTGGGCACATCATTGTTGTTGTACCAACAAACAACCCAACAAACAAAGTAATATCACGTAATATTCTAACAAAGACAAAAGAAAGTGTCTGTATCTCTGTCACTCTTGGAGTTTTTCGTATGTTGTGATCTCGTTTCAATACGGTATTATTATTAGCTTGTCAAATCTATTGATGCTTGATCTTAGATTTCTTTCGTATTATGATTTATGAAGCAAACGTGTGTCAATTTTTTGATAATCATTGATCTCTGACGAATTGGGGAATTGTCTATGTACATATTGGTACTATTCATCTAGCTATTCATAAACATATAATATACCATAGACTTAGAATATACTTTATATTATATGTTTATGTAATATAATGTCGTATTATAGACCATCAAAGAGTCGGAAAGAGAAGACAGTCCTTTATGGAATTATAACAAGATGAAAAGAGAGAGCAATCTAATGTCAAGTGTAACCATTTTTATTTGACAAGTCACCACGCGTTAAAAGAGCCTCTCGGTATTTCCCATTTATTTCATATTTGTTAATATATTTTCCATAAATACTATTGCATTTAACAACAACACGCAGTATTCTCTTTATAGTTTGTGTTAACAACATAAACTAGTTCTGTGAGTGATTGCAGTGTGAATCAGAAACAATCCTGAAAATATACATTTCACAGGTAATAAATCTTCATGTCCTAACTCCTAAGTCCTAATTGCTACGATGTGTTTATTGTTTGCTGTATTCTGTCTTTACTTCTCTATTACAAATAAAATAATATCAATACAGGAGTATTGATATTATTTTATTTGTTTTGTTGATTAAATAGGAATTTACTTTCATATTTTGCGTAATTAAAGATACAATTGTTCTTAAATTACACTATCTTTGACAGGCCCCGCGTTGGGCGCCAGTTGTAATGCCGGGGTGGGGACGAAAACAACGGCAGATGCAAATACTAATTTATTCAGTGGTCAAACCGTGATACAATAAGTATTCGTACTCACTACTGGACTGGTGTGTCCCAACGAGGGGTGGAATCACACTTACCCAGCCATGGATATCTAAGTCCACCGACGCTAAAATGTCTCAACAACGTGAAAGCATATAGCGTGCAGTAGGTTAGTCCCTATCAAATAAGAACACATTGAATTTCACATCACTCCGCGGTCATTACTCTTCAACAACACTTCGATAGCGCGATCTAACTCGGCGCCAATGCCATCTATCGACGCCGCGTGGTACTTTATTTGAATCTAGCGATATCTGGTAGGAACTCTGGGCTAATTCGCCTTATACGGGTTACCAGCGACATCTGTTGTTGAACCGTGTGAATGTTAGTTGTGTTACAAGATTAATTTTCATCAATTTTTTTTACATATATACGCTAGTGCTTGATTCAAATTTATCGGTATATTATATCATTAATTTAAAACTAATCTAAAAACCTTTTACCTTTATATTTTCAAAGCAGCTTTCAATTTAATATAGAATGACTCAAGAGCAAGGTTTATATGTAACGGAAATATCAAAAGTGAAATGCGTTTTAAATAATAATAACAACAATTTTATTACACTCTGATAAAACAATAACAATCTTAGGTTCAGAAGTAATGTGTAGGCCCGTGTGCATGTGCATGCATAAAGCACTTCCCTCCTTACCCACACTGCACATGCATGCACATACACGAACCACACACATCATAAATACTAATACAGACTACTACACAATTAAGAAGAGGTTGACCCAACACTAATTAACAAACTTAACAATGGCCGATAGTGATTTGGCCAGACTTCCGTCCTCCTCGAACTCGAGATACAAATCGCCCCTCTACGAACAGGACCTCGCTTTTTAAAGGCAATAGTCGGGTGTGTCTATGAAGTAATACAAACATCCCTACGCCTCGGCCGTCCTGCCCATATTCTTGCCAATCCTAACACAAGTACGGCACTCGCTGTCAAATCCGCTGCTCATTGCACCCATGCGAAGCTGTTTGCTTATTAGCAATGAATCATAATCATTTTGTTTTACAGATTTCCTCGAGATCCTATAATTAGAGGAAAATGGCTGATATTAACTGGGCATGTTGGTTAGAATCCCAACAATACAATTCGCAAAGCGAAGCTTCTAATATTGGAATATAATTCCAACTTGTTTTTGTGCTTGACGAGCCACAATATAGATCAATAATAATGAAGTATATTATAGAAATATGTTCGATATTCGGCTCAAATATGAATGTAAGCTACTTAATTTGAGTAAGGAGACTGTAAGGAACTACCTGAATAAAATTATTTTGTTTAAAGGACAGTAACATCTACCCATTATTTTTTAAATTTTAATTCAATGACTTGTTTTACGTTTATAACAGTGTAATTTTAAAATAACTTAAAATAATAACTGCTCATATACTTAGGTTGTGTAAATCTTTTGTAGTAAGTCATGGATCAAGCGTCCATTGAATATTGATCGATTCATTCCCTAACTTTGTTATGTATTTTCATTTTGTTAAAATCATTTGATACAAATAATACATAAAGTAGGTACCTAACTACATAGTAAAAGTCATATTATTTTATATAAAGTTTTGTGTGTAAGAGTATTATGATATTTCATTGAAGAGCGCGTATTCTATTCGCGGCGAAAACTTCATGTTTTTGAGTTTTTTCAAGAGCTATATCGCAATGATTTATGCAGATTATTCGATGGTTATAACGTTTTTAAAAAGTTCAAGTCTGGGTTTAGTGCACTACATAGTAAAATTATATTTTTTAATGATAGTTGTTTAAAAAGAAGGCCATCCCTTCGTAGTGTTTCACGAAAATAGACTTCAGAGTTATCTTTCAAGATGAATACAACCATTGTAATGTGCTATAATATTTAATTTTTTGCGCTTGTCCAGTGGGATATATAGTCTAATAGTGCACTACAGATTGCCATTATATATTAAAAAAGCAATATTAAAAAAATACAAAATTGATTCACTTTAACAATTTTTTTTTACCAGTATTTAAATAGAAATCTAAATCATATATTTATTTTATGAAAATACAAGTATTGTTTTATATGTAGTTTTTTTTCACTCAATTTTATGAATCTATTTATTTTACACGAATATTTTAAAAACATTATAAATCCTCGCGCGCCACCGTTTGCCGATCAGTTCGCGCCGGGTATCACTTTTTCCCGCCACTTGCTTGTCACCTACATCTAAGCGACTCATTCCGCGACACACTCAGAATTGATACTTTGGTGATTTAATTATATTTTTTATTTGATAAGTAATTATTTATCTTCTAATAGTTATTCAAATATAATGTAATTACAATAGTCACTGTATTACATTTCGTATGATGTTTTTGATTGATTCAGAAATGTAAAAGTAAAAAACTTTGACTTTCGACAGGAAGCAAAAGGGTACCTTATACCATTATGTATATTCACTGATTACTTCGTCAGTTGGGAACCGTTTTTTTTTAATTTTTTATTGTAAAGCCTATCCTTCTAAAGTAGTCCCATGGTTTTCAAGTCAGGATGTGATGATTGTCCCACCAAGCCTTGTCGTGGCGGTGAGGCTCAGTAGCCTAAGGTGAACCTAGCACCTTGAACAAAGAAAAGTGAGCCAAAGGAGCTGCTCTTATAAGAAGAGGTGACAAAAGAGCAGGGGACAAGGGGCGAGGATGGGAACCTCACCCCATTGTACCGTCCCGACGTTGGGAGGGGTTGTTCTGTGGTGCGGGACAACCCCTCTATGGAGCCGTCAAGGTGCCCAGATTGCTCAACAGATCCAAGGCACCTCACCAAAAGTTGGTGGCACTCGCCGCGTTTCAGTGGGTAGAGCTGCGACCATCTTTCCGGCGCAGCGTGTCCCACATACTCACCTGGGGAGGTCTGTGTGACACGCTCTCACTCCCCCGCGTGATGCCTCAGAGTATTTCCCGGCGTAAAAGAAAAAAAAAATGATGTGATGATTGGATCTTAGAGAATTCAAGTAAATCCCTCAAATGATAAAAAACACATAAAGCTATGTTTTTACAAAAATAAAACTGAATTCCTTTTTTACCCAACTTGCAAAAGCCCGAAAGTATGTCAAACGAGATATATGAATCTCTTTTAGAAATGTCATCAGACACAAGTATGGAGTCACTGTTCAAAACGATGCCTCTCAACGATTTTTGGTGCAGAATTCGTAATGAATATCCAATGCTTGGCAAAATGGCTCTGAATATTCTTCTCCCGTTCCCAACAACATATTTGTGCGAAACAGGATATGCAGCCACGAAAACAAAATATCGCAATAGACTGGACGCCGAACCTGATATGAGACTGCAACTGTCTTCTATCAAACCTGACATAAACCAATTAATGAAAAATAAAAAAAAACAGTTTCATACCTCCCATTAGTTAGATTTTTTATTTTTTCATATCCTGTAATAATGTACTTGCCATGTGGCATGTTAAAGTAAGTAATAATCAGTAACTGTTACATTGTACTTTTAATATGTTTATTAATAAAGAATACACTTTTAAAAACTATTGTTTTATGGTAGGGTTCCGTCAAGTACACCTATTTTGCTTTCCAAAAGGTTTCCAAAAGGCTCACCAAAAAAGTTTGAGAACCGCTGAATTATAGACTGTCAAGTATAAGTTGGCGTTCCTATGGCGGCGCCTCGTATACCCTTTGTGTTGCCATTTTTTGTTTCACAACCGACGCCAGGAGGCCGTGTGGTCGCAGACTACACGGTAGGCGGGGGGCAACCCCCCATTTTATAAATCAAAAGTGAGCCGAATGGGCTCACACTAATCCGACGAAGCATTAGGGCCTTCGGGCCATTAGCATAGATCCCTCCGGAAAAAAAAAAAAAAAAAAAAACTTTTTGTTTATTTTGGCCATATCTCCCTAGAAAATAATTCTGCATGTCTCATTTCTACGAGGGCGGCACTGAAAATTTCGGGAATCAAGGAAGTGACACAACATTACTATTTAAAAATGTATTTATTGCTTTTCGAAGTATTCCCCGCGAAATTTGACACATTTTTCCATACGATGGAACCTATCATTGAAGCAACCATTCCATTCGGAATTTTTTAATTCTATGTTTTCTTGCTCTAAAAACTCTTTTGTTCTGTGCGCGGTATGAGAACTCGCATTGTCGTGATGGAGGATGATGCGGCGGTTGCAGTTATCTTTACGGAGTTCAGAAACGACCTGTGGCAAACAAATGCTAGCATACCATTCTGCATTAACCGTTCTTTGTCCCTCAAGAAGAATAGTCGCAACATGGCCGGTTTTGGAGACAAACGTGGCCACCATTTTTTTTTGCAACACTCCGTGAACGAACAATTTTTGTTGGCTAAAGCCAACTCATTTTCGAACACCCAAACTCGTGACTGGTTTTTTGTTTCCGGTTCGTACGCGTATATCCAGGATTCGTCACCTGATACGATGTTGTATACAGCATTTGAGGATCCTGCGTGGAATCTTTCGAGAGTTCTGACGCACCAAGTAACGCGAGCCGCTTTTTGCTCTTCACAGAGCAAATGCGGTATCCATCGGTAAAACAACTTTTTTACACCTAATTGTTCATGCAAGATTATTTGTATTTGACTTATGCCAATGTCTAAAGTTGCCTGAATTTCGCGTTATGTCACATGTCGATCTTCCTCAATCAGCTTACGCACAGCATCAACGTTTTCTTGGGTGACTGCAGTTTTTGGACGACCTTGACGAGGATCATCACTGAGCTTGACACGTCCACGTTGAAATTCAGCAAACCAGCGATAAATTGTGGTTCTGGATGGGGCTTCATCATCAAATGCAGAAATAATCCGGTCAACACACTGTTTTTGTGTTAAACCACTTCGAAAGTCATAATAAATCATCGCTCTAGAATTTTCTCGAGTCAATAGGGATGTTGACAGTATTCATATAAAAATATAATTTTGATGTTAATTGGTAGTTTATATGATAGAATTCTGAAAAAATACAATATTTTCCCTTATTTTATATGATTTAATTAATATTTTATAAATAAAATGTACCAAAATTTAAAATAGGTCACGTGATAATAAACGGAAATGACGTCAACAGTTCCTATTTAGCGGAAGCGGAAGAATGTTGACGTACTTTTATACACCATTTTCCGTACGCAGTACATATTGTAAAAACTATTTTTCAGGCGTTTTGACAGTGTACACAAACATACGCACCGTACAACACTTATAAAACTTAGAAGCCATTTTTTATTAACAACAACTCGAATCATTTTATCACTTTTATTTTACGATGTTTAACAACATATGACGTCACGTGAAAAGTATTAGCGTTTTGGAACGAAATTTAAAATGCATTATTAAATGCAAGATTTTATAGGCATTAGACGTGTTTAAGCAATAGTTGATAATATTTAGGCCTCCATTAGATATTTATAATTGATTTAAAAACATTTCTGAAAAAGTCAACATCCCTATTCCATTTTCTCAACGACTAAACAAGTTTGACAAGACCCAGAATATTTTTTTTAATAAATAAATGGTATTCGATTTTTAAAACCAAGGAGTTTTCAATTAAAAAGATTTTAATATGACAGGAACAGTGGAAATATTCCATTCCCGATACTTTTAGTGCAGCCTATGTAATAGATTTTGGGTAAGTTTTCTTAATCAGGGTAAATAAAACAAATAAGATATGATTGAACAAAAAATGTTTTTTTTTTAAGATATTACTTAAGGTCTATAAGAACTTATAAAAATAAAATTATTGTATATAGTAGTTGTGGTTTGTTTCGCGGCATTATTCCTTTCATGAATTCTTCAGACTCATGTGTGTCAGAAGAATTACGTATGTATTACGAATTAAGAATTATGTATTCAAATCAATTAAAAATGGTTCCATTGCTGTTTCAACGCAGTTGTCTGCTTTATTATTATGCTTAATTTTTTTCAACATTTTTAACGTGATTACAGTGTTTCTGCCATCCTTCAGCAGTTCAGCAGTGGAAAACGCATTATGGATTCTCTGTTTCATGTTTTCAGAGAGGCCAGTAACATTTGTGTCTGCAAATATTCTTTTGAACGTCCAAATAATTCGATTGGTTATTGCAATGTGCAAAAATGCAGTCACAATGATAAGGCGGAAGTCTGACAGCCTTATGACCATGTTTCTTTAATATTTCATCAATTAAGTAGACATTCTTCTAATTGATTGTTTTTACAATTCTGCTTTTTTCATGGTTTCGAATTAGTATGAAAGATTGTTTTTTTTTTAAGTCTTGCGTTTGTTGTTTCGTACTGCTCATTGTCACGCGTTTATTTATTTTAATACAAGATGCATTGTCCGTCACTATTAATGAAATGGGCTCTAAATTTGTTATAAGCTTTTGTTGCAGCCACTTACTGAGATTTCTCCATTCATATCATTGATAATGGAAAGTGGAGATTATCATTGATAATCTCCACTTTTGGCCTGAGATTTGAAACACAAAAGACTATTGGGGATGGAAACTTTCTTACTTCCGGCATTCATGATGATCTATCTCTGACCTTCTGAGACTTCTGTAAGAACACCTTCAGTTTCCTCAGACTGCCAACATTTTTTAACTTTATAGCCAGGGTGTAAATAAGTCTCGTCCAAATAAACGATCGGCCTCGGATTGTCACTTCTTCTATTATTGTCTATTGTAAAAATATTGATCGCCAGGCCACAACCATCCTTTTCGATTTATTCTCTTTGTGTAGTATTTTTTGAGAGATTCTATACTGCCCTTGAAATTTATGTCTGCCTTTACTCATTGGCATTTACTCAATTTAGCAAATAATGGCAATCAAAATCTATGATAGCAATAGACCATAGACAGAGAATCCTAGTTTTACTAAGATCAAGTATCAATAGATTTGACAAGCTAATAATAATACCGTATTGGAACGAGATAGCAACATACGAAAAACTCCAAGAGTGACAGAGACATAGACACTTTCTTTTGTCTTTGTCAGAATATCACTCTTTGTTTGTTGGGCACAACAATGATGTGCACAACAAAAAATAATTGACTAAATTTTAATGCCATACAAAAATTCTCACTCGCAAACAGTTTGTCAAATATGTCCGCCATTTTGTACTACTTTTTAATTTGGTCGGTTTATAGAATATGCTTATACCAGTTTTGTTATAGGCAGATTACCCAAGAATGTGGTAAAAAAAAAAGGGTGACTGGAATCTTAAACACAATAAAAATAAAAATTTGTTTATTGCTATCCTAAAAGGTTAAGTACTATAGATCATACATATTAAGAGGACGTTTATAGCCTTCTTTTTTATTATTAATGTTTTTAGCGGTTTGTTATTAGTCATAACATATTTTCGATAATCCGGAAAAATGCAGCTGTTTAGACAGCTGCATTTTTCCTCGTACGTGACAAGCCACGTTATCGTTATATATAAGCTTATAGTTATCTATCAACCTTTTCCAGTTTTTTTATTATTTTAAATAAAATTGTTTCAAGAAAATAAGTAGACTTGTTATTATGAATGTGGTATCCCTGTAAAATCTGCCTGTCCCTTTCGGGGTATACGCGAATGTCAATTCCATATCATACTTGTTCCTACTTCCTAGTAGTTTAACAACATGAGTAAATTAACGGTCAGAGGCAAAGATTCATACAACCGCGCGAATCGATTGCACTACTACAAGCGTCGTGACGCATGTGTGCGTTAGCACTCGTGGCTTGTCACGTACGAGTAGAAACCGGTCGAAACCGGTTCGACGAGTGTTCGAACGCGGGGATGCGTTGTATATTTTTTCGCTTGGCGGGTATTTCGAATTATTATCATCGTTCTTAAATTTTTGTTAGTTAAAAGTAAAAAGTGTCAATATTGTATACTATGCTGTGTGTATGAACAATAATAGAGCAAATAAAACAAATTATATTTTAGATATCCCAAAGATTTCAATAGGTAAGTTGTATCTTATTATTTTATTTCTACTTATTATTATAACTTTTGTTCTCTTAGTTTTTATGGATGTGCCTAAAGTCTAGTTAGGGAAACATTTGACCCGACATTAAATCTTAGCTAAACGTTACAGTAAAAAT
The DNA here is from genome assembly GCA_963853865.1 of Helleia helle. Taxonomy (NCBI): domain Eukaryota; kingdom Metazoa; phylum Arthropoda; class Insecta; order Lepidoptera; family Lycaenidae; genus Helleia; species Helleia helle. The sequence goes on along the minus strand of OY971416.1, from coordinate 11,144,978 downwards.
ACAATAAGTATAGGTACAGAATACGTAATTAGGAGACGATTCCTGTTCGGAAAAAATATTATAATAGTATTATAATAGTTATGATAAAAACTGATATGCAATGAGAGTGCTTTCCATTAGAATTTACCACTCTATTAAAAGGTACAACAGATTATTGCAAATAAAAAATATAAACACAAAATATTTAGAAAAAATATTTTGTAGGTAATAAAGATAGAATATTTACATAGATTACTACTCGATAAAAAAAATCGTTTTGTTCGTTTCATTTTATCCACCTGTGACAACCCTTAAACAATTTTACGCGTTGTATGGAAGCTTTGTCTCTGTCCGTTTACTTACTCATGTGGTTTTACTCTGTCTACGCAATAGACAATAGTCAGTTCCTATTTACTATTAATTTTATACTCTTTGAGTCAGTCGCTCGCTGTTCGTCGGGGCGGGTCGTCTCTACTGTAAAATAAATTACATTAAAAAAATCGTGTATTTAAACTTTTGTGGGGCGACCCGATTCCTAACCCGACATTAGTACTTATTAAATTATAAATCATGTTACATTTAAAAAATATCGCTAAGACTGTAGTACCACCTCTCAAAAATGCTGTTCAAAATGAAGCTGTAAATACTTCGCTCAGGCTTGTGCCTGCAGCGGCAAACATATGCAGCCGGAACTACGCAAGCCATGAAATTCCAGACAGACTCAAAGATATTCCTACCAGCGCAAATCCACGATTTTTTGATATGGTGGAATACTTTTTCCACCGGGCATGTCAAGTGATCGAAGATAAATTGGTAGAAGATATGAAATCAAGAGTTTCTATTGAAGAGAAGAAAAAAAAAGTTGCTGGAATTTTGCAGCTCATGCAGCCATGTGATCACATAATCGAAATCCAGTTCCCCTTGAGGCGTGACTCGGGCGATTATGAGATGATCCTTGGATACCGGGCTCAACATTCATCTCACAGAACCCCAACCAAAGGAGGTATGTCCGACTGTAAAAACTATTATGTTTCCTAGTGTCTTTTTATGTCAATCTGCTGCCGTTTTGTTGGTAATTTATTTTTAGCTTTGAAAACACGTGACGTATTCAGCGTTGTTACGTATTAATTATTAAACTTTCCTGGTGGTCAAAATGTTAACCATATAGCACCTTGATCAAATACAAGAAATAAGTATATTTATTTATACTTTCATAACTTGTTCTACATTGAATATACATGTATTATACATCTATCACTATATACACAATTTGTTAGAAGTAAGCTTGATTCTGGCCCAAAAATACACACATTCACTCCTCTTTCATTCTAGTCTTTTATTGTTGGGCAAGTGGGCAGTCGCCTTTATATAGTTGACAAGAGTATTTGCATGTTTATTGCCATCAAGAAATACCATTCCAAAAAGGAGTAAAAACTGTTTAAAGTATAGTTTTGCTGTCATTAAAATTATTTTATTCAAAACTTCAATATGTGTAAAATGTCTCGTAATTTTTATTATATTTCTGTCTAAAAGTTATAATATGTGACACATACTTGAAAAACATTAATAGTTCATTTTATTATATAACATACTACTTATGTAGATTTGTAGACATTAACATACTCACATTCATGCCTGCTACATGATTGTAGGTATATTGCTATAATATGCATTATTCATTATTTTCATTGAAAATGCATTATTGTCAAGCTAAAAAAAGGAAATCAAATAATACATGATATAACATTAGTTAAAAGATTAATAGTTCATTTTTCAATCATTTAATATTAGATATTATATAACATACTATCTATGTAGATTTGTAGAAATTAACATACTCACATTCATGCCTGCTACGTAATTGTAGGTATATTACTATAATATGCATTATTTTATAATTTTCATTGAAAATGCATTATTTTCAAGCTGAAGCTGTGAAAAGTAAATCAAATAATACATGCTATATAAACATTAGTTGGATCCATAAGTTTCTACTCTCTTTTGTTTCTCAAGCTACCCACAAAAATTATACTAACAAAATTCTTTCCCTGAGCCAGTTAATTAATGTATGTTAGTTTAAAAATTGGTTCGCTTGATGCCTCGTGGAAATACATTTTTTAAGTACATTTTTGTCATTATAAAATGCATGACACATCATATTATATTTTCTTTTACTGAAAAATGAGTTCAGTTTTATTTCATTGTGTGGTTTTATTTGAAAAGTTTGAATGAATTACCTCCACCTCCACAATGTATATACCAAATACTTACTTTGGTAAAATTGACAAGAGTTAGTAGTTAGTAGCAAGTTTATTTTTCATACTTTGCACATAATTAAACAATTGCTTAGGACATGGTCTTGTAGGGCACCAGAAACTTTGCCCAGCAAAACTATCTATAGATGTTGAAAAGAGTCACATGTGCGATGATTGGACAGTAACATTGGACTTAAAATGTACCCATAAAAATCACAAGTGCCATTTTGATAAATGACACAATTCTTTAGTTTTTATTGCACTATATAATATGACCATACTCTCTTCACATATTTATTCATTCTTCAGCAGTATAGATGCTTTTCAAGTGCAGATGTAGATTGCTTTTAGGGCATCAAGCAGTATTAATCGAGAGCTAAAAATAAGTCTTTAAAACAAATTATACAAAAAGTAGCAAAGATTACAGATGAAAGTTTTATATATATTTTCTGTCTCTTTTTGCAACAAAATGCTTATTGACTTAAACTAATATCTCTATAACTAATATCTATATAACTAATATATAATCTAGGTGGTTTTGTGTAATTATAAAATTTTCTGTTATTAATATATTCCGTTAATGGTACAGTGTTGACTTGCAATATAGTTTGAATCACAATTTTGTAACTAGATCAGATAGAGGTAATCATTTAAATTGCCGTACTGCGAAAGCTATAATATATAATGTAATAAAATACAGTACATACTCCATTTCCAACAGTTATTAGGCACTTTCTGCAACCCATTTGCTAATACAATTTTTGTTTTCTGAAATATATTTCTTCAGAGCAGTTGCTATTTTGTTTTAAACTCCTTTCTAAAATATGTATAAAAATAAAAGAAAACATTTATATAATGTACATAATTAGTGACACAGTTATATAATTATAAAATACCTTATTTAAGGGTGGGGACACTAACCGAGGCCTCATAACCGGTACCGTTTCACCCAATATAAAATACCTTAATCACATACCAGTATTTTCGAGATCAAAATAGTATGTTGTTTAGTTGTAAGTGTATATTTTATGTACCACAGGACAATTTTATAGTATGTCAAGTGTTGTTTTTCACTGTAAAATTGTAATATAAGTAAATCCTTCCTTTAGTACCAGTAAATTAATTAAATCTAAGGCAGCGTTTCCAAAACTTTGTTATGTAAATTTCACACATTCCCCTTTGTGACCCACGAAAGACCAGATCTAAGGGATTAGGTACTTAAATGCATATTATCTTCAATTATTATTAATCCAGCCTCTACTACTTGATCTGAAACCAGTCATTACACCAAAAACATCATGAGGTCCAAAAAAAAAACAAGCAAGGGTTTGAAATTGATGCTATCTAGATATATCTAACCTATATAATTAATGTACATATTATGTATTTAGGAGAATTATATACCTAGTATAGAATCAAATTAACATGATATCAAATTAGTAATCATCACATGTGAATTTCAATTTTTTAATTGTAAATAAAAATGAAGTGCTTTATGTTAAAAATTACATAAGCAAACATATTTTAAAATTGGAAATTGGAATACCTACATTTGCTTTTATTCAATTATTGTATCTGAAAGCTGTTTGTTGCTGTTTTGTATGCCTTAATTTGAATGAACAAACTCATAATGAATATTTTAATAATAATGTAAATTGTAATGGACAGCTTTTTTCTAAATTTAATCAAATTCTAAATTGGTTTAGATGTGTATTTTAAAAAGTAACCATCAGACAGTATTTTATTTTATTTAACGCCGGGAAATGCTCTGAGGCATCCCGCCTATGGAGTGGGTCTCCCCAGGCGGGTATGTGGGACTTGCTGCGCCCGAAAGGTGGCAAGGTAGACGCAGCTCTACCCACTAAAACCAGGCGAGTGCCGCCTTTGGTGAGGTGCCCCAGATCTGTTAAGCTAACACCCCGACGGCTAGTCAATCCCGCAAGGGATCGACGCTACCTCCACAGAGGGGTTGTCCCGCACCACTGAACAACCCCTCCCAACGTTGGGACAGTACAATTGGGTGAGGTTCCCATCCTCGCACCTTGCCCCCTCTTTGTCCCCTCTCCTTATAAGAGGGGTACAAAGAGCCCCCTCGGCTCAATTAGCTTCGCCCAAGGTGCTGGGCTAACCCTGAGCTACTGAGCCCAACCGCCACTTCAAGGCCTGAACCATGGTGGGGAACTATCAGATAGTGGGACAAACGAACAGAATTACTTTTGCATATATAGTAAGTATCAATATAGATAACGAAGAATAAAAAAATATCTTCTAGATGGTATACTTCAAAATACCATATTGGTCGGATTAGAGGTTATAACTAAAAGAAAGGAATTTTTTTTTAAATGGAAAGCTTGTAATGATGAAATAGTTTTATCAATGAAATATCAAACGAGTATCATCAATCATTCAACACATGATATTTCATACTAAAATAGCCAGCCACTGCGGGCTTACTAAGATAAAGGCACGTTTCTCAATTCACGCCAATGCCGTTAGCAACAGGGGGCGGGGCTATGACGCGTGTGACGTCAGAGGATTATAGATAGATAATTCAATTTACATGATTACATAAGGCATTTTAACTTCTAGGCAAAGGTAATAATATCACTAAATGTTTATCACACACTCCATCGGTCACGTATGCACACACCTACACAAACATTTATCTTGACATCATCTGTTGTGAAACGGAATTTGCTAAATACATCGAAAGCATGATAATTCGCACCTCACGATAAGTATAAATAATAAATATCGATGTTTACTTGAAAAACAAAATTATAGTTAATTTTAATATTCCATCATTCGCAATTTTTACATAAGTACCGATTTGCGAAGAAGTATGAACCCAAACTATTTGAATGAAAATTTGCGCATTGACCAGATCGGTTAAATTTGAGAGAAAATAATTTTGGACATAATAATTGTGTCGCTGTTGTCTATGACTATGGCTAATGGTAGGATGACGTTTGCCCGGGCCACTAGTAAATTATATAACAAAGATATTTCTAGTAAAGAATAGTTTGCATAGCTTTAGATACGTCTGGACCACGCCTACAACTTTTTTTGTAGGTTTAATCTGTGATCACGTGTGGTATTGACGTAGGTACGTCGCTAATATAATACTTAGCTGTTTCTTATCTAACGAATGTCATTGAAAACAGCTAAAACAGAACATACCAGGAAAACTTTTGAAAATGGTTTATATTCCATGAACCTCAACAAATAAAAATATTTCATAATGTTTGGACTTAAAAAAAAACAGATTAACACTCAACCGTTTAACGGATGGCTTGGTCTACTCTTCGAAACAGCAAAGGTAGCAGGATGATCGTACCCAATTAGACGGGAGCGCGACACAGCGCAACCCTGTGGTGTACCTTCAAGAAACCTTTATTGATTTAATTCTGTTGTCAGGTATTCGATTCTCAACGGACGTGACCAGAGATGAAGTCAAGGCTCTGTCTGCTCTGATGACATTCAAGTGCGCCTGCGTGGACGTCCCATTCGGTGGCGCGAAGGCCGGTATCAAGATCAACCCCAAGGAGTACTCTGAACATGAATTGGAGAAGATCACCCGACGATTCACTCTTGAACTCGCCAAGAAGGGATTCATTGGTAAGTGTTGTTTTTTTTAAGTAGTGAACAGTGTTTTTCTTGGTCATAGTCATGAACAGAAATATTTCTGGTGGAAATCTAACTGGAGACAAATCTTAATGCTAGAAAGAGGCTGGAGCTGGGGATGACCACATGTTTTAAATATATTCGATGAAAATTCATATACACTACACATTATTCTTTTTTATCTCTAGGGAATTTAGCTTCGTGACCTATTAGGCGGGCAGCTGTAATGGCTCGGTCTCAAAAATCAATACAAATAAAAGCGCTATTCCTGTACGACACGCACATGTTTTGAAACAGGTGTAACGTATTATGTATGCCGCTAAATTGTAATTTTAAGCTAAGCAGTAAGAGATACGTCCATTTTGACTACTACTCGTACTATATTACAATACAGTTGTCGAAATACGTCTTAATCCTTTCCGATCATGATTCATACTACACCAACCGCACATATTATGTAATACTACTAGCAGCGGTCCGCGGTTTCACCGCGTATTTTTCATTCCCGTGGGAGTACGGGGATAATTATAGCCTATGTGTTATTCTGATGTATAAGCTATATTATTGTCAAGTTTTTAACCGACTTCAAAAAAAGAGGAGGTTCTCAATTCGTCTGTATGTGTAACATAACTGTGTTAAACATAACTGTTTCTTTAATTTTTGTGCTTACAATTTATAGTCAACTTAATCTTCTACTAATGTACAAACTTTGCATTTACCACATCATTATACATAGTTACTTTTGGAGTCGGTGTCGTATTTGTTGCTGTACCCTACCTACCTACCTTGGCTGACACCGACTCTAAATGTAACTATAATGACGTAGTAAACGCAAAGTTTGTACCTACATTAGTAGAAGATTGAGTTGATTATAAAAAAAAAAGAAACAGTTATTTTATTACTTTTTAGTTTAGTATTTTTGAAGTCGGTTTTAATTTTTTTTTGTCAAATCCACTCAGTAGTTTTTGCGTGAAAGAGTAACAAACATCCATACAAACTTTCGCGTTTATAATATTAGTAGGATCTAATATCTCTAAAATGACTACCATTTTGTCTCCTTTATGTTATTTTCTATATATAGCGGATGTAACCATAACCCTTAAAAGATAACTCGATGGTATTTTAGAATATCCAAAAATAATCCCTGTACATTGTAATGGATTCCAAATAACTTACTACTAGTTCATTCTTAGTTTCTAGAGATCCTTCTAAAAAAACTGTCTCGCGTCTTTAGTAGGTATACTATAATATAATATTACGTAGCAATTTGCACGAATTTTTTATATTATAATTATGGTATGGAATTAGATGCGTGGTATCAACACAAGAATAATAAGTTAATAACTTTAATGATAGGAGTGCTTCATTAAAAAAGATTTGCCATATTTTTTAAACCACTTCAAAAAGGAGGAGGTTATATTATGTTCGTGTGTTTTTTTTTTATGTATATTCACCGATTTCTCCGTCAATTGTGGACCGATTTTCAAAATTCTTTTTTTATTCAAAAGAGTGCACTTTCGAGGTGGTCCCATGATAAAGAAACCAGGATCTGATGATGGCATCCCAGAGAAATCAAGGGGAACTTTCGAAAATCGTAGGAGTAACTAGTGCGTTTAATAGTTTTTTAATTAAGTATTTTAAAGCACTACAATTTCATGAAGGCCTGATGATGGAGCTGAAAGACAGTCGAGGGAACTCCTCAACGATTTACAGCAGTAACCTTGTGTTTGGGCTTGATTAATTTGTATTGATGAGAACTTTATACCTAGATGAATTGTGACTATCATTAGGGGTCTGATGATGAAGACGAAGGACAGTTAAAGGAACTCTTCAGCAGTTTACAGTAGCTACCTTGTGTTTGGACTTAATTCATTTATATTGACGAGAACTTTGCAACCTGTAATGACACTTATAACCCATGTTATAAGTGTCATTACAGGTCTGATGATGAAGACCATAGACAGTCGAGGGAACTCCTCAACAGTTTACAGTAGCTACCTTGTGTTTAGACACAATTAATTTATGTTGACCAGAACTTTGCACCCATATGGGTTATAAGTATCATTACAGGTCTGATGATGGAGACCATAGACAGTCGAGGGAACTCCTCTACGGTTTACAGTAGCTACCTTGTGTTTGGACTTAATTCATTTATATTGACGAGTACTTTGCACCCATATGGGTTATAAGTGTCATTATAGGTCTGATGATGGAGTATGGACAGGTGTATAAACAGTAGAAATGAGTTTAAATCGGTTATCGAATTTCGGAATCACTAAAAATTAAGAAATATTTTTTTTTAAACAAAACTTGAAACCGACTTCAAAAAGTAAAAAATAAACTCTAAAAAGTAATAAAATAATTGCGTTTCCTAAATTTTACTAATTACAATCTTTGCGTTTACCATGTCATTGTTGTTACTTTTGGAGTCGGTGTCAGCTAAGTTAAATAGACCGTACGGTACCCAAACCGTCGTCAATCACCGGTGTCATATTTGTTGCTGTACCTACCTATCTGTCTTTGCTGACACCGACTCCAATAGTAACAACAATGAAGTGGTAAACGCAAAGATTGTTATTAGTAAAATAACAAGTTGATTATAAGTTCTAGGCACAAAAATTAAGGAAACGCAATTATTTTATTACTTTTTAGAGTTTATTTTTTAACTTTTTGAAGTCGGTTTCAATTTTTGTTTTTCAACGTCCGTTTAAATTACCAGCGAATAGTTTTTCTGCCGGCATGGGTCATTGTCGTCGATGTCAATAACCGCCTAGAATCTAATAGTCTTTGCATGTCGAAAATTACACGCCTACAAATAGAGGCTGATGTAATAGCTATATCGATGACCTCGTCTGCTGTCATTGCCATGTCTCCTGTTATTGCTGGTTATTGATGTCGCTAATAACTGATATGATTAGGAACGGAAATGTATGCAATTTTAAGATATATACACCTTACTGGTTTGATACTAGAAGAGTTTGCTGTTGGCTAAAATGAGCAAGATTTGGCCTTTAATTAAAAAATCTTATTAAACATCACAGATATTGTAAGATATTTCTTTGACGTATCTTGAACTATTGATGGTAAGATTTAGGAAATTAAAGCTGTAAAATTAGCGTGTAGAAATAGCTTGTAGAAGTGCCGGTAGGTCACATAAATCAAATAAAAGCTAGGATCCTAGGATCGATGAAATTTTGACTCTTTCTTCCGCCAATTGCAGAATTAGGTACACAGAGAATCGACCGGTGTGGCGTCATAATAATCCTACAAATATTATAAATGTGAAAGTTTGTAAGAATGTATGGATGTATGTTTGTCGCTCTTTCACGCGAAAACTAGTGAGGGATTTTAATGAAACTTTACAATGACATAGCTTTCCTATACATTAGAATAACATAGTCTATAATTTATTCATGTACTCCCACGGGAATGGGAAGTACACGCGTGAAACCGCGGGAATAAGTCGTCTGGGAGTTTTCATCAAAAACGCTGGCTTAACCCTTTGATAGGTCTACAGAAAAGTCCGCGATGGCATATGTCTAATTTCGAAAAAAAAAACCGTTGGGAGCAAGGTCCGGGGAGTACAGTGGATATCTTAGACATTCCAATAGGGATGTTGACAGTATTCATCTCTTATCTCTTACATCTCTTATCTCTTATATACATATATATATAAAATTGGAGGTGTGTGTCCCTATATTTCACTTTGCAGCCAAAACTACGCATTGCAGACGTAAAGTGTTTGTGTGTGGCAATAGGTACAAGGTTCCCATTGTGCACTATGGTGGTTGCAAGTCGATAATTATAAGGGTGTAAAAGATACGGGGGTTGAAAGATGTTAACTTTGAAAATGTGTCTATTATTGTTTTAAAATGGTCTGGATTGTTCAGGAAACTTCTGGAATGTTCTAGAAAGCTTTAATATGTATACCAATGTTCTGATCGATCGAAAATGTTCTAGAAAATTCTAGAATGATCTAGAATAAAAATCAACACCAGCTGACGAAATAAATGCGTGTTTAAAGCGATCAATTTTTTGGAACAATGTTGAAAAGTTATCACTGACAGAAAATATGCGAGCGTTAATTACTGGAGATCCAAAAGCACAAGAGTTTGCCGACAATCTTTTGAAAATAGGGAATGGCACCTACCCACTAGATCCACAGTCTGGCAAAATAATTTTAACTGAAGAGATATGTCATGTGGTAGACACCGAAGAACACCTTATAGACAAAATTTATCCATCGATACAACAAAATTATTTAAAAAATTATAGTACAAGCGTGGTGCTTGTAACTAAGTTTTTATATTAACTTCACTTTTTAGAAATAGATAACGATGAAATATTTATAATAATGAATATTGAGCACCTCACGCTTTTTTACAATAAGTAATTTTGTTAACCCATTTAATTCATCTATTAAAAATTATTTTCATTTTTTTTGTTGGGTTTGCTATTAAAGCGTGTTTTTTTTTGTTTTTTTTAACTATAATTTATTTTTTACTTTTTAGTGTCGATTTTTTTAATTAAAGATTTTATTAATTTAAAGTACTAACAATCACTTTAAAAATGAGTGAGAGACTAAAAACAAGTGATGTGGGTTACTTGCGCGCCTTATGTGGTATGCCTTCCTAGCATGTGCTATCCTGATTATCCTTATCAGGATATTGGAATAATTTTATCAAATTATTGTATTGTCATCGGTCCTCGATAAATCTACAAAGTTTGAACAAAATCTGGTCGTTAGAAGTGGGTCAAAATCATGTTCAAAGATTCCATTACATACATAGATACAACCCAAGCTAATAAAAAAGCGTGGTAATAAAACATGGCTGTCTGAGCGAACAATTTTGGTTACAAAAAATGATGCAGTAAAACGAATAAATGAAAAAATACAGGAAATGATACCGGGAGAGGAAAAAATCTATAAATCAATAGATACAATGATGAATCAAGATGAAAGTTTAAACTTTCCAACGGAATTTTTAAATTCATTAAACCCACCTGGTATGCCTTCTCATGAATTAAAGCTAAAAATTGGATCACCAGTCATATTAATGCGAAATCTTAATACGCCAAAATTATGCAATGGTACAAGATTATGCGTAAAACAAATTTTAAACAACATCATTGAGGCAGAAGTTCTCACTGGCAAAGAAAAAGGAAACTTGGTTTTTATACCAAGAATTCCAATAATTTCGAATGATTTACCATTCTGTTTTAAACGGTTACAATTTCCTGTACGATTAGCTTATAGTATGACTATCAATAAGGCGCAAGGTCAGACGTTCCGATTTTGTGGAGTTAATTTAAAAGAATCCTGTTTTTCACATGGTCAACTCTATGTAGCTTTTTCACGCGTGGGACAGAAAGAAAATTTATTTGTTTATGCACCAGAATGCAAAACTGTAAACGTAGTATATAAGAATGTATTTCAATAATATTGTTTAGTATATCAGTTAATGTTAGATGATAAAAGATATTAATGTCTACTTAGTCGTAAGATTTTAATGTAAAAATAAGTAAGATCATTAAATTAATAAGAAAAAAGAAAATGTGTCTTTTATGTGAAAAAATTGTGAAGTAAGTAGTGATAGATTATTAACATTAACAAACAATTAAAAATGACCCAGCGAAGCGGGTATTCATAGCTAGTATAAAAATATAATTTTGATGTTAATTGGTAGTTTCTATGACAGAATTCTGAAAAAATACAATATTTTCCTTTAGTTTTATTTGATTAAATTAATAAATAAAATGTAACAAAATTTAAAATAGGTCACGTGATAATAATCGGAAATGACGTCACCTGTTCCTATTCAGCGGAAGCGGAAGAATATTGACGTACTTTTATACACTTTCCGTACGCAGTACATATTGTAAAAACTAATTTTCAGGCGTTTTGACACACATAGGCACCGTACAACAATTATAAAACTTAGAAGCCATTTTTATTAATGACAACTAGAATCATTTTATCATTTTTACGATGTTTAACAACATATGACGTCACGTGACAAGTGTTAGCGTTTTGGAGCGAAATTTAAAATGCATTATAAAATGCAAGATTTTGTAGGCATTAGACGTATTTAAGCAAAAGTTAATAATAGTTAGGCCTCTATTAGATATTTATAAATGATCTATAACCATTTATGAAAAATGTCAACATCCCTATTGAAGCTCCTCTTATTTGGTAGCCGTATGTTGTGCAGTAGCGTCTGTGGTCTAGCGTTGTCCTGAAGCAGCAGTGGCCTAGAGCAAGTGACTAGCCTCGGTTGTTTAGCAGCTAGCTTTTCCATCATACTTTGCAGTTGCTGACAATAGACGTCTGCCGTAATCGTCTGGCCAGATTTAAGAATGCTGTAGTGAAAGACACCAAACGTGGTGGACTAGTTACGTATATTTAATAGCTCTAAACGTAGTCCTCATAATATTATAATCGTAGACAAAGACTGTAAATTCGGAAAAGGTACATCTTGACAAGTTGTTCTGTATTATCTCATCCCTAAAGATAGAAAAAAATGAACCGATGGACTTATTCTGATTACATCGATGATACATGATACCGTCATGTTTTCCCCACTTATCGCCTAGGATTTGACTTGCGGGTGTTATTATAGGTTCCGAATAACAATCAACATGATAGGATATCAGTTTTTATCACACCGGGTGTGCGTTATTTAATATATTATTTAGAATTAGTTCTGTATCTATGTATTCTGATAGGATCATAAATAACATCGTTGACTAGATGTTTTATTATAGTAATAAAAAATAAAAAACGTTCAAAACTTGATGTTTTGAAAAATTGTTAGATTGTGTAGGTGTAAGAATCCGCATGTAAGGGAAAGATCTGTTAGTGAATTCTAAACTGTATAAAAGACTGGAGAATATGAACGTCCTATAGCAACATCCTGTCCTTTTATAACCGACTTAAAAAAAGAGGTGGTTCTCAATTCGTCTGTTTTTAATACGCTTTTATTAGCTTCAGACGTATGTATGTTAGTATGTAACGGATTCTTTGAACATGATTTTGACCCACTTCTAACGACCAGATTTCGTTCAAACTTTGTTTGAGGACCAGATTTATCGAGGACCGATGACAATACAATAATTTGATAAAATTATTCCAATATCCTGATCAGGATAATCAGGATAGCACATGCTAGGAAAGCATAAGGCGCGCAAGTTACTTACATCACTTGTGTTGTTTTTAGTCTCTCACTCATTTCTAAAGTGATTGCCATTAGCTGAGTACTTTAAATTAATAAAATATTTAATTAAAAAAATCGACACTAAAAAGTAAAAAATAAATTATAGTTTAAAAAATCTAAAAAACACGTTTTAATAGCAAACTGAACTAAAAATTTTAAAATATTTTTTTAATAGAAGAATTGAATGGGTTTATTTACAAGCACCACGCTTTATTAAAATAAGTTAAATTCATTTAATTATTTTGTTAACCCATTTAATTCTTCTATTAAAAATTATTTTAAAATTTTTAGTTCGGTTTGCTAGTAATTTATATGTATTGTTGTAACGATAACTATCGATAACCGTTTCGATAAATCCACGTTTATAAATACTTTTAATTTTTTTTCTGGCTACTGTCTGAGTCAAATACTCAATTGTCATTTTGCCAACTCGCTTTCTATATACAGTTTACTAAACCCAATGTGTCTATGAAAATACGGCTAGAAATGCGTAGCTAATTGAGACTACATAGTATAAGTAACGTCAGATCAATATGTATAGGCAACAATAAGACGTTTAAAAATATTTCGTGAAATAAGATATAATATAATAATAATACGTGAATTATGAACGAGAATTTATAAGATTAATTCTTGAGGCCAAAATACCAGGACAAAAAATGTAAATTTCTGGAGGTCTAAGATGATGATGATTGTATTATAGAGTTGTGCACTATTACATAACTATACAATAGTGAATAGGGACATGTACAATGATGCATCTTGAATTACATCATAATATTCTATTACGTCATGGATTTCAGGTGTACGTGATTGTGAATACTGTAATTCTGGGGGTATTTTATATGAACGATACTTTCATATCCATTTATCATCAGAAGGTTACCAGGTACTAACCTATTGTTAAGTCGACATTAAAGTTTATTTTATGATCATGTGTATTGAGCACGTTTTATTGATGAAGTCACTAGTAAATATTATTAAATTGGTTGTAGAATAACATGTTTACACTGTTTACTATTAATAATATGAATAAGAAATAATAATATCATAGATGTACATAAGATCAATGTACACACCGTTTAGTCCCATTTAAGAACTTGTATTACGGCTACTAGAAGTAGGAATATTCAATATATTTAATTTTATAATAATATGTAATTCATGATTTTAAGGGCCCCTTATCCCAAATTGTTGTTTCTAGATCGTAGTGTTTTCATAGAAGTCGTCATTAAAAAAAAAAAAAAGGGTATAGATACATCTTTACCCTATTTTAACCCCTTCCTTACCTATTTTAGGGCCCGGCTAAGGTGTATAATAATGTAGTACATTATTTTGATCTATCTGTTAGGGATCATCCAGCATTTGCAATGTAAGTGCAAAACATTTGTTTATTTATGACATCACATCAGAAACTTCTAAAATTATGAGTGTTTATCTACTATATTATGCATGTACCTATTACCTTCCCTTGAATCATTCTATCTATTAAAAAAACCGCATCAAAATCCGTTGTGTAGTTTTAAAGATGTAAGCATACATACAGTCAGACGCGGGAAGCGACTTTGCTTTATAGTTTATACTATGTAGTGATGTCTTCTTCCACTACACTTGAAGAATTCAAATTGTCCGACAATAAAGAAAATGAGGAACCTTCATCACAAAATATTTCTGATTTGCAATCATTTCCTAGCCCCCTACCCACAGGGCAGTGTCGTGAGGACTATGGCCTTGACCCTTTTCTCAGAGGAGACCCGTGTCTAACATTAATCGATGATGTATGGGTCGATGAAAATGAACCTGGACCTAGCATACGACAACTAAATTTTGTTGAATTTTAAAACAATTAATATAGTATAAAAGAATGTTTGTCTTTTTTTTTTTCGGAGGGATCTATGCTAATGGCCTGAAGGCCCTAATGCTTCATCGGATTAGTGTGAGCCCATTCGGCTCACTTTCGATTTATAAAGTGGGGGTTGCCCCCCGCCTACCGTGCAGTCTGCGACCACACGGCCTCCTGGCGTCGGTTGTGATTATGTTTGTCTACAATTTTTTAATCTCCTACAAGCATTCTTAGAATGATTGATTTTTTTTATAGCTTAGGCCTTAGGGGGACAAACGAGCATTCGGAGCCTTAGATGACTACCGACTCCCATAATAATAATATCTAAGGACGCTTTTTGCACCACGTCAATCTGGTCCCGTGGTAAGTTCTCGAAGAACTTGTGTTACGAGTACCAGCCAATGGAAATATATTTAATATTTTATACTATACACATATTTAAGATTTTTTATTTATAATACACATATTTAATACACATCCATGAACCAGGAACACAGAAAACTTTTTGTTCCCTGGCGGGATTCGAACCCGCAACCTCCGGCTTGAACGCTAACGCGCTAACCATTGAGCCACAGAGGTCGTCCTCGTAAACATCCACAAGAGATAATGCAGATGCATTACCCTCCTTTACCCCATCCCCTGCCATGGGACACCGGAAACTCATACACCGCAAGAAACGCGACAGCATAGGTGTCACTTGACGCCATTATCATGTGAACGAGAGGTACCCCTACGGTCGTGCCGGCCCAATTCGGCTGCAAGCAGCATGGCAATACCTTTTAGACCAGACTAGAATACTTCTAATACCTCCAAAAATATGTGTACAAAATTTCATGATGATCGGTTAAGTAGTTTAGTTTTCGCGTAAAAGCGTAACAAACAAACTTACTTTCACATTAATAATATTAGTAGGATAACGATTGTTTTTAGAAAAGGCGAACTTTTTACTTAAATTATTCAATTTATAAAAATATGTACATGCACTTTTTGTTGAATGTTCTCTGATTATAGTGCAAGTTTGTTTGAAAAATTTAACCAAGAATTGTAAAATAAAATAAATTTCCTCTAGCGTTTACTGTACCTTAGCTTTTGCTTATTGTTGAATAATATTATAAAATTTAAATCCTAATAATTAAATATTATACGTTTCTGTAATTTGCTAATGACATTCGTTCAACTGTCTGAAGCTATTTTAAGACGGTTCGTCGCACTTGGAAATAGGCGATTCTATTTTTAGTTGGACTTGATTCAATAACAGGCCGCGAAGATTTCAGTCATAATTTTTAGAAGTCGCCGGCAATTTCTAACGAGCCCCCTTTTGGTGGGACCTGTTAGCTAAAAAGGATATTATGTAACTGAATTGAAATAATGTTGACGGTCATAATTCCAAGCCTACTCGAATCAATTTTAAGTCAATGTTAACGATAAGTCTTGTAGCGAACGGCTCTTAGCGATAAGTTAAACTATATTCTATGATATATCCAACTTCATATTGTTATAATTTGTTACGCCTGTTGTTACTATAGTCTAGACTCCACACACAGTTTACATTTTGCCAACAATCAGTTTATAATATTTGTTGTTCAGGTTTTGTGTTTGTTTGTTGAGTTTATTTTTTTAATAACATACAAGACTGTTTTTTTATTTCATAACTAGTATTGAAAGTCTTGTCTGTCTGGCAGGGCCCGGTGTTGACGTGCCAGCCCCCGACATGGGTACGGGCGAGCGCGAGATGTCCTGGATCGCGGACACGTACGCCAAGACCGTGGGCTACCAGGACATCAACGCACACGCCTGCGTCACCGGCAAGCCTATCAACCAGGTGAGTACCAGACAGCGTAATTTTCCTCAAACAGGTTAAATAAACAACCCTCTTTCTTATTAGCAACTGAACCTGGATCTGTTTATCGATGGAGACAATATAGTTCACTAAATAGTCCTTGGTCAAAATCATAGTATCAGGATTGATTTAAGACTGACTGCCATTAACCCACAGGACCTCCTATGGGTTAATGACAGTCAGTATTAGTTAATAAAGCTTTTATTAAAGGGTTTTATTAGCCCTTATTGTGCCTTATGCGGTATACCACCGATTTATTACCAGAGCTATGAATGACAAGGCTTGATATTTTTACTGTATACAGGTTGGATTTTTATTTATTTTATTATTATACAGGGTGGGATCCACGGTCGTGTCTCGGCCACCGGCAGAGGAGTGTTCCACGGTCTCGAGAACTTCATCAACGAGGCGAACTACATGAGCATGATCGGTAAATATTCAGTAGTCATGTTCAACGATACCGGTTTTATGATAATGAGTTATGAGAGTCATTATCGAAAAACGTGGCTATGATCAAGATGTCATGGTTTAACTACACTTTTCAATACTAGCTTATGTAGCATTTATAAAATTATATTCTTAGCATCGGATAGAATATGAGTTATATTATAGATTAAATTTAAAAAAGAAAAGTCGAAAATCCCACCGTCACACTAAAAATATTTTACGTGGGAACGTTAATTAGTAAAAGTATGATGTCCCAGTGTTGTAAATTCGCTAACCTTAATATTGTAAACCTACTTCTATGATGAACAAGGATGACTCCTTTTAGAACAAATATATTTATAGAATAATATTTATAATGTATATCAGATATTATTATATATATAAATCGCCTAAAGTATATACAAAAAGATTGTATATAATCGTGTCGACTAAAGAAACCTCCGTTGGCACCTCACACGTCGCCGCCGTGTCGTTTTCAGGTCAATCGTTAGTTTATTTTATGTCAGCCAACAAAGAAGCTCTCAACTCGAGCTTTCGCAAACATTTTTGGATTTCACCACATTATACAGTTATCTACTATATTTCTTTTAGTTTTTGATAAAAGTTTAGTTTTATTTTGACGATGAATAATGAAGGTCAACAGTAACTCGTAAACATGATCCAAACGTGTTTTATTTTTTGCGAACATATGGAAATGTAGCAATGGAAAAGTTCTGCCTTAATATCATATTAGAGTATGATTGGACTGTTACTATTTCACAAGGTGTTGATTTGTGACTTTAGCGATGAGAGCATTTAGTTTTTAATAACTCAAAAACTATACATGATGAAAAGAATTAAATTCTTAAAGTTGAGGATATTTCCAGTGATGAAGTCCTCTTTTAACTTAGCAGTTGTTAATATATAACTTTCGCATTGAAATCACTCGACAGATGCACGTGTGAATGTCGTTAACCTACTTTCGTTGTGCAGGCACGACTCCCGGGTGGGGCGGCAAGACGTTCATAGTGCAGGGCTTCGGTAACGTGGGGCTGCACACGTGCCGCTACCTCGTGCGCGCCGGCGCCACCTGCATCGGCATTATCGAGCACGACGGCTCCATCTACAACCCCGACGGCATCGACCCCAAGGTCAGTGAATGACGCAATCTTGGAAAGAGGGCTTGGTAAGGGGGCAAATTCGGAAAGACAGTAGTTCATAGACATATTGTCTTTCCAAACGCGGCCATCCGACAGATTATGCAGATTGATTTAAGTCTTAAGGTTGAACTCGTCGGTGGCACGAACTCTAACAAAATGATTGCTATCTCACCTGACATAGTGCGCGAACATGTGTGCTAGAATGAAATGCACAATGATTCATTCCGAAAATGTTCTTTTAGCAAAACAGTTATTATAGAAAAACTAATAAGTGTATATTTTCAAAATAAATTTATTTGAGCTTTCGTGCTCGGTATACTATTTATTTACGCCCAAAGTTAGGCTAAAATCAGTGTTGAAATACGAAAGTTTAGAAGCTTGTATTGTTTAAATGTATATTTTTTTACGGTTTTAGGTACATACACACATAGATAACGACGAGATCAATAATTTATATTATCCTTAGTTTTTCATGGTCAACGTCAAACATTGTAGTAATTACTGTTCTGCGTTTGTATGGAAAGATGAGCGACTTGTGTAGATATGATATGTCCGAGACGCATATGGATTAATAATAAAGAAGTGGGGCATATTTTTTTATTGTTGTGTGTATGATAAAGACAGATTATACGGTTTCTCTGTTTGCTTAAATCGTGTGTAGTAGGTATTGATAATTGTTATTTAAAACATCTACCTATATGATCATTTATCATAACATATTGAAGCAAAATTGCAGAATACAAGCTTTAATTAGTTACGGTTTAATGTGTTATATTGCACATATTCGTATATTATCGAAATTTATACCAATCTTACAGAAAGCATTACTAAGATACAGATAAAAAATAACATCGAAAAAGTCATCTCGATTTCATGCTTCATTTCCTGTCCCACGAAATACGTTCTTTATTGTTATTAAAATTGCGGTGGCTAAATGTTCTATGACGAGACTAAATCTTTCTCAACTGCATTCAATAACTTCACGCTTCACTTTTAGAAATTATATTCTAGACTAGGAATAACGATGAACCGTTTTATGATATACCTTTTTACCTACATTTCACTGTTGTTATATTCATTTCAATGTTTAGAAATAATTTACATGACAGTAGGGTAAGGTCAGAAAGGTGATTAGATAACGGAAGTAAAGTTTATACAAATACATGTCACAACCATATCAAATGTTTTCTTAACAGATATATTATACACTTGTAAGATTGCCACATTTGATTTGTGATTAAAACCTAGTAGTATTACTACAACTAATAGCGTGCTATGCCGTATAGCTGTACTAAGACATTACTAATAAATAATAAATATAAAAAAATGCTACAAAATGATATATAGTGTTGAGCAAAATAGGTCAAAAAAATCTTTTGCAATCATTGATTTACAAAAAACCCAAATCAATGTTTGCAATGCAAGAGATCTATTACAAGAGTAACCCCCAAATACTCAAGCGAATCTCAAATTTAAGAGGTACTTAAACTCGTGTTGTCCCTTTTTTTCGTACACGTCGTAGCATGAGTATGTCTTAAAGGAGACGGTCCAAAATTGTATGGGACGTTGGTCTACTTTTGTACATGTAATGAGATGAAGGAAAGAAAATATTGAAACAGTTTTGATTTGTTCATATCCATGAATTCATCTCAATTTCAGTGGTAGAATAATTTTATGTTTCCAAGATTTGCAACACTACGTGTATAAAACAATGGCGTAAGGCGTTTATTCTTTGGCGTTATCTGTCAAATGTAAGGAATTATGTCATTGTTCCATAGGCATCTGTCGTCATTAGTCAGAAATGACATTTAGTAAGTAATAATCATTCGTCTGAAGGGCGCCATCTTCATTAAAAATTGCCAACAAGTTAAAAAACTTTAAATATATTTTTATTTTTTGCATGTAAATTAGTTTCTTTTACTAATTTATTTTATTTTTAATGAAATCTATGTATTTTTTCCCCATTTATGGTATACTGTACAAGACCAGACCAGAAATGGACCGTCTCCTTTGAGATTCGTTTGAGTATTTGGGCGTTAGTGCCATACTTTCAGCCAAATTGGGCCGGCACGACCGGGTACCTCTCGCTCACATAACATCGGCGTCAAGTGACAACTACTCTGTCGCGTTTCGTCCGCACCCTAATTACGTATTTCAAAGCAACCGCAGCGCGACAGCCACGCGATAGCAACGCAACAGCAGAGCGACAGCGACCGGTCGAGAGGTTGCAAAAAGAAACGTATTATCTAAGTTTATCGTCTGCTATCTGCTCACTAGCCGCTAATGCACTTTTACTAGCGCCACCAGCAGCCAGGTAGCAATGGATGGAACTACAAAACGTCAAACACTTAACACACTTCAAATACTTTTAAATTTTAATCAATTTTAATGTAAATACTAAATATGGGGTACATACATATGTAATAAGTAATAACTAATATTCAAAGAGTATATAAACACTATGCTAATATTATTCTGTGATCTGCCGGCCTACTCTTGACACTCGATCCTATCGAAATTTAGGATTGGGATCGAAAATATGCTACAATAGCGCACAATTACAGTGAAATTTAATGTGATGAGGAGTTTAAGAGATATTATCGCCTCAGCAAGGAGCTTTGAAGTTATTCATAGCGATTTGGATTTGTATCTACTATCTAGTATCTGCGGGTTATAAGGTATGTCAATAGAAATATCTATAATTAATCTAACCTCTTCTATAGTTCATCTTTTCTCTTTATTTACGGCCTATGTACAGTGAGTTGTAATTACTACAGTAATAATAGTTCAATGCATATGTAGGATACTTGAAAAATATATCTCAAATTATTTTATTATTGATTGGTTCTACATTGTTCTTCATATTATGTGATACCTATCTATTAATATAAATAAAATAAGTGCTAATTATAATAATCTATTTGACTTATTGAGCTACATAATAATATTTGCATTAATTTCAGATTTTATGAAAACTTCCATATGACATAGTAAGTGCTATTGTTGGTACTCATATGGCTCTCATATGTCCAGCCCAAAATGAGAGGTTTTATAATAGAAAAGGATTTCACTTAAGAAATGTTTTAAATGTAAGTTGACTCTTGGATTCTGTAATTGTATAAGTTAGTTTTAATAATGCCTTTTGTTTTATAAATACCTTTAAATTGTATATAGGTATTATATTGATATAATATATTATACAATTTAAACAAATTAATTATATATGTTAATAGATATAATATTCTTTTAGTAATACCACAGTATAAGAAGTCATAATACCTTTAAATTGGCAAATAACATAAAAATTATAAAGGAATCTTAGAATGTGTTCTTTCCTTTTTAAATTTTGGGGAAGTTGTTTATTCACTTGTTAAGTCTAAGTTAAAATCATAATAAAGTGAGCATTTGTTTCATACATGAATATTATAATGCAATAATTATTTATTATGTTTTAGGAGACTCGGGCTATGTCCAAAGAACTATTGTGATGAAACATATTTGGATGCTCCGGCTGGCTCACCTGAAGAACACTACACCAAATTTAATTGTGTGGGACACTATACAGTAAAGCATACTATGGGTGTTCTGAAGTATAGGTGGCAATGTCTCCTAGGCCACAGGGTCCTTCTCTATCATCTGGACACAGTTATTAGAATTATAAATGCTTGTTGTGTTTTACACAACATTTGTAATGAAGCAAGCTTGAGTCAAAAAGACAGTGAGGATACCATACCACCTACTTAGTAGCACAGACAGCACCCAGGAAACAAGTAGGCAGGAACTTCCAGAGTTAGTGTGCGTGAGCTATAATAGGCTGCTATAATAGCTATAAGTGTTTTTAATGTTTTCATTAAACTCTTGTTAAACTATTATTTGTTTTTTTTAACTATATTCTATATTTTTGGTCATTGATTGATATAATCAATATTACAATCACAGTATTTATAAAAATAAGTAAGTAACTAAAATACTTAACAATAACCCTTTTATTCTCTTTTAACCTATGGTAGCAATATTTAAATAAATCACAATATTTAGCTTCTAATATTTAAATGTAACACAGTTTTTATTTCCATGTGTATATTAAATTTTTGGTCATTGATTGATATGGTAATCTTACCTACAATCACGGTATTATAAAAATAAGTACTAAAATACTTAGTAACAATCAGTCTTTTATTATCTTTTAACCCAAGGTAGCAATATTTAAATAAATCACAGTATTCTGTAAACAAATTAAGCCTATGTTTATGAGTAAAATACCTCATTTTCAATAAGACCAATCACTAAAATACATAACAATAATAATTTGTATGTGGTCTGTCAGAACTTGAGGTGTTATTTTGGAAAGCCTTGGCACCAGCATTACTGGTAAATTAAGAAAGAAGATGATTTCTAATTTTTTTTGTTTACTTTGTTTTGAGCTATTTTGAAATTTGATGTCTATTCAAAATTGCACGTAAGATTTTTTTATAACAGCAATACACATTATGCCAGAATGTATAATTTATTTGCTGTTTAATGCTTTACAAAATAAGTTTAGGTTTAATTTAAGGAACTAGGTACATTATAAAAGATAATAATTCATTATTGGAGACATATTTTATATTGTGTTGAATTTTATTTTGTTATTATATTTTATTATACACATCACATCGGTCATCGCTTCCAATTTCAAAATCAATCGTAAACTCGATTTGTTCAAGAGTACCAATATACTCCAGATTGGAACTGGAACTGGATTGAATTCATATTGTTGTGAGATTGGAATTGCAGTCAAGAGTAAGCCGGCAGGAATCCTACTGTTAAGTCGCAAAACTCTTGACTTTTATATAGTACTTAGATCAATTTAATTTCATAAGTTAAAATCCTTTGAATGTCTGTTAAGAGATTGAAATTCCCAGTCGGACAAGTTGAATGCTTTGGCTTCCTCACGTAGTCGACGTCTCAGTGAGGCTGTGCTCCTGGTCTCCTGTCTTATCTCCTCAGCCTCTAATGCAACCATCAAAAGAAGTGCACGAGCCATTGTTTTAAAATTATAGTTTCTTTTTCAATAACACTGCCACTTAAAATCGAATAGGGTAAGTTCAATAAGATCATATTACGCCTAAAATGTCTCTAACAGTCTTTTTCGATCACTAACCAAGTATTTTAAACAGTTTATATAGTAAGCAGACGAATAGCAACAGGCTTGCAGACACTACTTTAGTTGTTGTTAAAAAATCGCTGTTTGACATTTCAATCTGCTGTCGCGGGCTGCTAAATAGTTTACGTAATACCAAACCGTCAGCCAAACATACCAAAAAATGCATTTTTAGTTCCTCGGTCGCTGTCGCTTTGCAGATGGCGTTGCGGTCGATTATTTGAGCTTGTTGCTGTCGCGTTGCTAATAGGTAATACAAAATATGATTTTGACAGCAGATATTGTGCAATTTTTGCCTGTTGCTTGTAATTTCAAGATACGTAATTAGCCTGCCGGTTTGTGAGTTTTCGGTGGCTTATTTGCAGGAGGGGAACGCATCTGCATAATCTCTGGTTGTGTGTGTTTGGTATGTGTATGGGGTCGTTAATTTGCCTTCCTACGCTATAAAAAAAATGCTCATCATTAATTTTACATGATAATATAAACCGAAAATCGTGATGGAAAATTCTTTTTCTTTCTAAAAATCCAATGCTCGGCTATTTCAGTCTTGCCCTTTTTTTTCTCTTTAACGCCGGGAAATGCTCTGAGGCATCCCGCGGGGGAGTGGGTCTCCCCACGCGGGTATGTGGGACTCGCTGCGCCCGACAGCTGGTAAATGGACGCAGCTCTACCCACTTATACCCGGCGAGTGCCACCAATGCCGCCTTTGGTGAGGTGCCCCGGATCTAGAAAACAAACAGGGCACCTCGACGGCTAGTCAGTCCCGCAAGGGACCGACGCCACCTCCACAGAGGGGTTGTCTCGCACCACAGAACAGCCCCTCCCAACGTCGGGGCAGTACAATGGGGTGAGGTTCCCATCCTCACCCCTTGCCCCCTGCTCTTCTGTCCCCTCTTCTTATAAGACGGGTACAAAGAGCCCCCTCGGCCCAATTAGCTTCGCCCAAGGTGCACCGCTCACCCTAGGTTACTGAGCCCCACTGCCACGACAAGGCCTGAACCATGGTGGGGATTTCAGTCTTGCCCTAGTAGCATGCGACCCCGCTGAAAACCTAGAATATGTGCATTACAATTAATCGTATACTATTTTATATAAGACTAGTGACCTCACTCAAGTAGTCACGCACAAAAGGACCTTTGTTGCAACAAATCCAATAATCTAACATTGAGTTGGCACTTGAAGCGTCACTAATCAAATTAACGCTTACAAGAACACGCTGTTGTCACGTAAAACCTATATTACTATTAAAGTGTATATATATACTACAAGGTTCAGTGGCGTAACTTGTTCTAGCGGAGCCCCGTATCATTGATACGGCTGATACTGTAACTACGCCCCTGACAAAGTTGGTACGTCGTACCAACTTTGTCAGGTCCCGACTTTCATGTGTAAATGCGAATAAATACCTTGTATCATAAAAAGATCGCCAAGTGCGTCGGACTCGCGCGTGAAGGGTTCTGTATCATTGCACCATTATACATAATATGTATATACAACATTTAGACACTAACGAAAAAGAAAACGCTTTTTGTATCCTGCCTCCTCAAATATTTAAAGTTGCTGTCTTACTTATAAAAATCTCGTTAAATAATACTTAGCCACCTCTTAGCTAATCAACTCATAAGCTATAAAATACTATAAATCAATGATTATTGACTAACTTTTGTTTTAACTTAACCACCACAGATGAAATCCAAAATAATCGATAGTTCAATTTTGTGGATTTACTCCATATCTATGACTATATTTCCCTTCCACTTCCCACCTTAAAGTCTATTACAGTGTCGTGAATTTAACAGATAGCGCTCCTATTATTTTTTAAATAGAAAATTTAAAAAATAATAAAATTTGGAAATAACGGAGATCTTTCAATCAATCACGAATATCTCTTGAATAAGATATTCATAGATAATGTCGAAATATTGATCTCCGCGAAATAAATGAGAAAAGCATGTTAAATATCTCGTTTTAAATTATTTTAATAATGAAAATGCTAGTCACGAGGCGAGTAGAGTAGGTACACCGTACAGTACCGCCGACATCAAGGACGAACGAATTAGACGCGAATTATTTGCGTCACATGACGAACAATGAAATGTATAACACAATAAAGTTACCTAACGTAATTTTACATTTTGTGGTGTTAAATTCCGTATTTCGGTGATGAGACAGACATACGACATTGCTTTAACATAGCTTACTCTTAGCTTTAAGCTCGAACAATACTTACTTTAAATGCCTTATACCTACTGCATGTTTATTTTATTATTTAGACAGTGAACTAACAGATAAAAAATTATGATGATGTTGAAAAATTGAAGCATGTAAATTACGTACAATTTCATCGCCTTTTTTTAGTATTAAGATTGCTTTTTTTCGGAGGGATCTATGCTAACGGCCCAAAGGCCCTAATGCTTCGTCGTATTTGTGTGAGCCCATTTGGCTCACTATTGGTTTGTTAAAGTGGGGGGTTGCCCCCCGCCAACCGTGCAGTCTGCGACCACACGGCCTCCTGGCGTCGGGTTGGATTAAGATTGTCTGTGCAAACAAGTGCTATGAATCTTTGAAAATATATAAGCTAGCTAAACGTTTAATACGTTAGCTACCTAAAGCCAATAAATACTAGTGATAAAATATGATAAAAAAAGTTTATGTAATCGTTCATTAAATTCAAGTGTTAATTAAGTCCCTGAACGTTGTTGAAAGCTCTTGAACTTGTTGACTTATTTTTCAATACGAACGAGAGTTCCTGAAAAATCTCGTTATACAATACCCAGTAACAAGTACGAAAATGTCTCGCCGCGTTATTTTAAAGTATTGTTTCATAAAACATGTCGTTTTATCATAATCACCATCAGCCCATGTATTGCTGCTTGAAAAAAGTCCTCTATCATGTGTCAAGACGGCAGATCCCTCGTTACTTGCGTCAGTTCTGGAACGATTATGTTCCTGAAATCGACATCCCATTAATTTTGTCGTTTACTATGGTCAAATTAACACGACAATATTACACTGTTTTAAATGGCCACTATTTTACTTTCAAAATGTAGAGTTTTAATTAAATTATTAATTTAGAGGTGTATTTTTAAATCTATATAGGTACTTTTATTTTAAAGATGTAGTTTTATCTTGAGGTGAAATTGCGGTAACTCCTCGTATCATAATATGTGATAATACTCGCAATCTAGCGTAAAAATTATCTTAATTTCTTAGCACTGTGATAAAAAATTATATCTATCCTCGAGTAGGTCATTTCACAAGTTGGCAACATTTCATGATAATAATTCTGATTGAAAAATGATAAGCGTTGATTTGGATGAAAAATTTATTGATTTGCCTTATTTTTTATCATAATATGCATGTTTCTAGAAACTGTGCCAAATCTAATAAATAATTTTCTAATGTGATGAAATCTGTATAGCATATAAGGTTGAAAAAAGTTATATGTAGTATAAATATGGTCTCTAAATGTGGTTTTAACTATAATATACTTCTTACTACATCCATAAAGAATGTCATATTCTATAGCAGTGGTTCTTAACCTCTGATGACTGATGAGACACACCTCGAGGGTGTGCTGGGCCGAGTCCACCGTCGCGCCACCATCGTATCACACTGTCACGGGCTCCCTGTTTGCCGTCCGGCACAGGTGCTCACAAAGCAATCATGCCCGCGCCGAGCGCAGCTGGGCCTTATTTCTCACGGTAACACGGTAAGGTGACCCGCCTAGATAGGTGTACCATACGTTGCCTGCAGGCGGCGCTGGGTCCTCCGAGGTTCGGGGGAAGTCTGCCCAGTGCACTTGCCGACTTCACGACCTTCGGCCCCAACATTGAGAAGTGTGAGCCGAAGGTCCACCCTCCGTCAAGGATGAGCCCCAGATATTTGATATGGGGCTGTTTTTTCTGCATATCAATGATATGCTGCAAACCAGTGGCATTCATTGTTATGCAGATGACAGCACTGGAGATGCCTTATACACTGGCCGCTCTAATATTTCTCGGGAACAAGTCGATGAGCGTCGGAACAAACTTGTGTCTGAAATCGAGTCTCTGTTGCCCAAAGTCTCGGAATGGGGGCGACTTAACCTAGTCCAGTTTAACCCCAACAAGGCACAAGTTTGCGCATTTACCGCTAAAAAATCACCCTTTGTCGTACCCCTACAATTTGAAGGCACTTCCCTAACCGCCTCAGCCAGTATTGGGATCCTTGGCGTCGACATATCGAGAAATGTGAAATTTCGTGGTCATTTGGAAAGCAAGGCTAAACTAGCCTCTAAGAAACTCGGCGTGCTCAGTAGGGTGAAGCAGTATTTCATGCCTTCACACCGCCTACAATTATACAAGGCGCAGATCCGGCCTCACATGGAATACTGTTCTCACCTATGGGCTGGAGCGCTCAGCTCTACTCGGCTCCTTCCATTTGACCGCGTTCAACGCCGGGCGGCACGAATCGTCGATAACAAGGTTCTCTCCAATCGGCTTGATTCTTTGGCGCTGCGTAGAGATGTCGCATCGCTGTGCATCTCCTACCGCATCTAACACGGGGAGTGTTCTGAGGAATTGTTCGGACTAATACCTGCAGGAGAATTCCACCACCGGACATCGCGTGTAAGCTCCAAATTTCACCCTCACCATCTCGATGTTCGTAAATCTCGCACGACGAATATATGGAATCAGCTGCCACTTACGGTGTTTCCGAACGGTTATGACTTAGGGACCTTTAAGAAAAGAGCATACTCCCATTTGAAAGGCCGGCAACACACCTGCTAACCCTCTGGCGTAGCGGGTGCCAGTGGATGTCGCTATCACTTACCATCAGGTGAACCGACTGTCCGTTGCCCCCTCTTGTATAAAAAAAATGCGGAGCACTCCGAAGAAATTCAGCGCCTCTCGTATCATACTGTGATAGAGGCTGTTGAAGGGGTTTGCGATGTCCAAGGACACGACCACCAATTCTGTGTTTCGCCTCACCCGTCACCGCCTGAAGGCATTTGAGGGCGTCGACGGTCGACCGGCGTGCCCGGAACCCAAATTCGAACTCTGAGAGTCCCGGTCCCGGGCCCTCCAGGAGCTGAACGAGCCGGGAGGCCACTATTCTCTCCAGGACCTTATTCCCAGCTTCACTCAGCAATGCCACCGGTCGCACCCCGTCTGGACCCGGCGATTTTTTCTTACTCTGGATGCGGGACAGTTTTTTTTCGGAAGGGCTAGACTTTTCGGCCTGATGGCCTTTAAACTCAATCGGTACAGTAAATAAGACAGGTGGTGGAACACCCTCCTCGTCCGGCGTCAGCAGAGCCATCCTGGGAGGCGTATAGCCCACGAGGGTGTCGGGGAACTCTTTCTCCGATGATCCTTTTACAGTTGGCCCAGCTGGAGCGGTCTCGTTGATTGGGGCCGACTGGGCGCGAAGCTTGTTCCCGTATGTAGGGTCGGCCCCAGGGGTCTCTGTTGAGTCCCTCAACCATCTCCAACCAGACTCCTCCTCCTCTCCTCCTTGGCTCGGCAAATGGACTGCCGCATTATTTTCCGCTTCTCCATTTTAATATCACAAAATATTTTACAATGTATTGGTGCAAAAATGAGAAAAAAATAATGAACAATCATATAAAAATGACAATTTCAAATTAGAATGTAATATTTTATTTATGTATAATTAATTGTAACAGTATTTAT
Source organism: Helleia helle (assembly GCA_963853865.1). Classification (NCBI taxonomy): domain Eukaryota; kingdom Metazoa; phylum Arthropoda; class Insecta; order Lepidoptera; family Lycaenidae; genus Helleia; species Helleia helle. Next base: position 11,115,816 of record OY971416.1, on the reverse strand, counting down.
GGCCAGACTAAACATAGCCTTTACCTAAATGTGAATGAATGAAGGGTTGTTAATTGCAAAAAAATCTAAAAGTTATAGATTTTAATGAGATTTTTGTGACTGCATACTATTTCCTAATATCTAAATTCTTGATTCAGTGCTATAATAATATAATATACTTAATAAGTAATCGAACCGATTTTGATACTTGTTTTTAATATTCATGAGCGTCGACGGATGGCTTCGCGGACCACCTGGAATGGCTCCAGGGACCACGAGTGGTCCGCGGACCACCGGTTAAGAACCACTGTTCTATAGGTTACGCCGCAACGTTGAACACTGCGGCAGTAACGTTGCATAACATAATGAACTAGATAACCAGGTATTTTAAATATTATATGAAACTATATAATATTATACTATATAAAGTATCTATATAATTGTTCAAGGTAGTCAGCACTGTTACTCAATTAAACTGAATTTTTACAATTCAAAGAATGTAATATAAAATGCTTAAATTTTCAACGTCAAATGACTTTGTTGAATTAGTTTTATATATGTATTATATTCTCCGAGACTTAACGTATCTGGAATTGATATCAATCAGTAGACTGTGACTTATGTATCAGCCCATGTTAAAGTGATGTGGATAAGATTACAGAAATATATCGATGTTTTCTATGATAAAAAAAATATAAGGAAAAATTGACAAAATTATTTATATTGCTAATCGTTATAGGTATTACGACGACCTCTGTGGCTCAGTGGTTAGCGCGTTGGCGCTTAAGCCGGAGGTTGTGGGTTCGAAGCCCGCGAGGGAACAAAAAAGTATTCTGTGTTCCTGGGTCATGGACGTGTATTAAATATGTGTATTATATAATAAAAATCTTAAATATATGTATAGTATAAAAGTATTAAATATATTTCCGTTGTCTGGTACCCGTAACCCAAGTTCTTCGAGAACTCACCACAGGACCAGATTGACGTGGTGTAATAGCGTCCATAGATATTATTATTAAGATAAAAATCTGTGTCTGAGCCCATTTTCTGTGCAATATTGAAAAGAAACGTGTTATAAATGCAATATAAGAAATGTTTTGTTATATTTTTTATTTAATACGACAAACTCCGGGGCTACCCCGGAATTTATGGTATCTATAAGTGTCATTGTTCACTTACACCAGTGGACTATCCGTTTTCACCCGCTTCTATAAAAAATCTTAAAGTAATATGTAAACAGGCGTTGGAAGACTACAGGATCGAGACGGGCACCATCGTAGGCTTCCCCGGAGCGAAGCCCTACGAGGGCGAGAACCTGTTGTACGAGAAGTGCGACATCCTCGTGCCCGCCGCCATCGAACAGGTCATCCACAAGGAGAACGCTCACAAGATCAACGCTAAGGTGAGTCACAAAGAAGCAAAGTATTCTTAAAAAACCATTTATAAAGAATTTTGTCTTCAGAACCAATCGCTTTGTCTTCAGCCATTGTCATTTACATATTTTTTTTGTGTTATTCCATGATCACCGACTACTTAGTTGACCTTTTAGAAAACTCTCCTGTCTAGCAGCCTATTGTAGGAAATTTTGTGAGATTTCATCAAAATGGCCTATTAACTAGGATGTAGTTAAAAATAAGATAGCGATCTCATTAACTAAAATACACAACCCAATGTTATTAATATAGGTGCTATCAGCGGTCTGTGTGCTGATAACACAAGATATTGTTGAAAACATGATAACATTTCTTTGAGAGTGCCCTGTGTTCACAGATGCAAAATTTATTATGTCCGACCAATGTGTACGACATAAAGATAAATCAATATACGGAGAGCATCTTATTTCTTGGTATATATAAATCTGGAATTATAATTGATATTAATGCAATTAAATTCTATAGCAAGTAAAGCACTCCTTTTTTTTTCATTTACGCAAGGAAATGCTCTGAGGCATCCCGCTGGGGAGCGGGGGACTCTCCAGGTATGTGATGTCTTACATACCTGGGGAGTCACTCGCTGCACTCGAAAGATGGTAAGGTGGACGCAGTTCTACCCACTAAAATCCGGCGAGTGCCACCAATGCCGCCTTTGGTGAGGTGCCCCGGATCTATTGAGCAAACAGTGAGGTTCACATCCTCGCCCCTTGTCCCCCTGCTCTTGAGCAGCTCCCTCGGTTCAATTTGCTTCACACAAGGTGCTGGGTTCACCTTAAGCTACTGAGCCCCACCGCCACGTCAAGGCCTGAACTATAGTGGGGAAGTAAAGCGCTCCTACTCTACTCTACTGTGAGAGCACAAAGAATGTTTGTGTGGTAAAGGCTATTATGAAATAAAATATTTTATTGAAGATACCACACCTTGGGAATAAGACATTCACTGTTTAGGTTTTACATGGACATGATGTACATATTTATAAACAATGTATTTTATTTTGATGACAAAAGAGCAACCCTCAAGTTTTTTTTCTCGTTTTTCTTGGGGGGTCTGCATTCCAAACGAGTTTTTTTTTTACCACACCTTTTCTTCTTTTTTTGACGTATTTTAAGTGTACTCGTGGTTACCTACGAAATAAAGATATTTTGATTTGATTTGAGCAGATGCTAAACTATCCACATAGAAAATTGAGTTCATACCCAATTAATCCATTTAAAACAATTCTACCATCTTAATAATACAACTCCATCAACACAATGACCTAAGTCGTAAAATTAGCAATATTAATAAATTAACTATATTACAGATCATCGCCGAAGCCGCCAACGGCCCCACCACGCCCGCCGCCGACAAGATCCTCATCGACCGCAACATTCTCGTCATACCCGACCTGTACATAAACGCAGGCGGTGTCACCGTCTCCTTCTTCGAGTGGCTCAAGAACCTCAACCACGTTTCATACGGCCGTCTCACGTTCAAGTATGAGCGCGAGTCCAACTACCAACTATTGGGTAAGTCTTGTTGTATATACTAAGTTATTAGAAGTTTATTAAGTCAGTATCTCTGACGCATAAAAAAGAATGATGTCCTTAAATTGGATTTTGATAAAACTTGTGCAAGAAGTAAGAACTTTAAAACAAGCTTTAAAAATTAAAACTGCATCCAAATTGGTTCATCCGTTTGAGAACTATATTGACACAGATACAGTGGCCATACTGGTCAATATAACACATGTATAATCCAATTACAACACATTTATAGTTTCAAGCATTCGGTAATGTAACTACTCAAGGTTTGCTATTATTAGGAAATTAAAATGTTTTAAATACCACATTTTATAGTGCTTACAATAAATAACATATTTATTGTAAGCACTATAAAATGTGGTACTTACACAAAACATTAAAATACATAAAACATTAAAACAAGGCCACTTAAGTATTAGTTATAATGTACTAAGTAAGTATAGGAAGGATGATGTAAATAACTTTGTGAATGTTTTAACAGAATCCGTTCAAGAATCCCTCGAGAGACGCTTCGGTCGCGTGGGCGGTCGCATTCCAGTCACCCCGTCTGAATCCTTCCAGAAGAGAATTGCCGGAGCCTCGGAGAAGGACATCGTACATTCGGGTCTCGACTACACCATGGAAAGGTCTGCCAGGGTAAGTTCTAGAAGAAATTGCTATTTAATGCTTAATATCAATTGTCGAAGACAATGTGGCCTCTGAGATACAGGTACATTGATATGTACCGACCGACTAGGCTGATGCCTAGTCTTGGAGTCGGTCTGCAATCTCTGAATCATAATTTAAGCCATACGGTATGAAAAGAAGTATTGTAATTATAGAGCAAAATAAATTTACAGAATTTAATAAAAAAATCCTGAATTTAGCGAGAAATTGGTATCTGAAACTATGCATGAATGATAAAAAGATTAATAGCTTGATGTAACTCTGTCTTAATTAAAAAATAGTCTCATTTTATGTCTTAACATCCTCTATGTAATGATATTATATAAACAATTCAAACATATCCTATATACAAAGCTTAGATTTTTTTTTCCTATTTACATTAGTAACTTGTTTATTAGCTGATGCAACAATTTTATGTTTTTACCTTTTATCAAATATTACATAGATAGCAAATGTATTAATTTCATTAAAATATGTCATTATCATTGACCTTAACATTAACCTAAATTCATTATTTGTCTTTTCTCAAATGACCCGTCGCGTGCAGGTTATAATACCGAATTGATATAAAGTCATATGTTTATATTATCTACACACGTGAGCCACACGTCTCGCAATATTCGGATTCGATTTTGTGAAGAGTCAACAATGGACTTTGTACTAATACCTAATATTTCTAAGTCACCAGTTCTGATATACATTTTATCATTCTCGATACAAATAAATAAACTCTAATGTCTGTTTGTAATTTGAAATTAGCAGTTTATCACGACATGCATATGAAAGTATATACCATATTTAATTTAAATTTAAATCAAAATTTTTAATCATTATTTAAAATTCTTCCCTGTCTGTCTATCTGTTTGTCCGGCTAATCTCTGAAACGGCTGGACCGATTTTGACGGGACTTTCTAAGCCGATATTGTAAGTGGGACTCGCTGCGCCCGGAAGATGGTAAATGGACGCAGTTCTAGCCACTAAAACCCGGCGAGTGCCACCAGTGCCGCCTTGGTGAGGTGCCCCGGATCTGTTAAGCTAACAGGGCACCTCGACGGCTAGTCAGCCCCGCAAGGGACCGACGCCACCTCCACAGAGGAGCTGTCCCGCACCACAGAACAACCCCTCCCAACGTCGGGACAGTACAATGAGGTGAGGTTCCCATCCTCACCCCTTGCCCCCTGCTCTTTTGTCCCGTCTTCTTATAAGAGGGGTACAAAGGGCCCCCTCTGCTCAATTAGCTTCGCCCAAGGTGCTGGGCTCACCCTAGGCTACTGAGCCCCACCGCCACGACAAGGCTTGAACCATGGTGGGGGAATAAAACTTGCCTGCATTTTTAACTAAAAATATTAATTGTGAAACTTTTATAATTTTTTATGTGAAACATCTATTGGCGCGCAATTATACTAAAATTCCGGACGGCAAACGGCATGACGCTGTCGTGTAGTGACGCCAAACGGCATGACGCTGTCGTGTAGTGACGCCAAACGGCATGACGCTGTCGTGTAGTTACACCCTCAACTACTTAACGCCGCTCTCGACTCCTTTGTGTGTGTGCGGATATACAAATTAATACATTCTTATTGATCAAAAAGTCTAATATTATTGGCATAGAGGTTTCACATCTTCCGGGCGGCCCGGCCCTATCTAGGTTTATGCTATTAAAAATGTTTTTTCTGTGTGTATCCTTATGTCTCTGTGTGTCTCCTGTTTGTGTCGAATAAATGTTTCTTTCTTTCTTTCTATGTTTAGGTAGAGTAATATTAGTCAGAGGCCTAAGTTAATTTTTTTTCTTGTATTTCCAGGCTATCATGAAGACCGCTCTGAAGTTTGACCTGGGTCTGGATCTGAGAACAGCAGCGTACGCCAACTCCATTGAGAAAATCTTCACAACGTATGCGGATGCTGGACTTGCATTCTAAACACTCGTTTATTACGAATTTAAGTATTGTCTGCATTTTAAAGACCCTATAGTCCCTTAACTCTTAAGTGTAACTTTTAAGACATTATATTCACAGTATTTTTGTTTACTTTTTTTGTTGGAATCAAATCATGGCTTTTAGATTTTATTTATAAGTAAAGCATTGTTGAACTATTAAGTGAAAATGATTTTTTCAAATGTACTACTACTGTCTTGATTTTCGAAATAAATTGTTTTACTGTTAGACTGTCAATTTATTTCTATCACAAAATAAAAATGAGGTTTTTTACTCGTTTTGAGGGAAAAATTAACTGCCTTGAGTACTTTGCATATAAAAAATTAAAAAACGAAAAAACATTTGCAGGTCACATTTATAAAGAAAAAGTTAGTGGCGTAACCTCGTAAACTGCGACCATCAATTACCGAATTAAGTGGAATTCTTGTGTTGACTGGTCACTACAAAATATGTTATGAGCAAAGCAAGCTGAACAATAAAATTATATTCCGTATTATAAGTATTTCTATCCAAAATAGTCTAATCCAACATGTTCATTGTAAAGCTGATAGTTTGACTGAAACCGAATTAGGATAATAAAATCTCAACAACTTTGTGTTGGTGCTATAAAGCTGACTAGAATAGGTCTAGGCACTTAGAATGTTGCACATCTAACCTGATCCTTAGATTTAATCGCGAAGTTGGGGTCAATGACTCGTAGTCTTCTTAGACGACATTAAGTAGCCTGCAATTATTATTACAGATTGATTTATTATATCTAAAATACGACGATCGGTAATGAACGATATTTAACATTCTGCATTCAGCTAATATGACGACATTATCAAAGCAGACATTATCAAATGCCAAGAGGCATTATTGCAATGTGAAGCCAAAAAAGTAAGTTTGTCTGAGTGGACTTAAAATGTGCTTTAATAGAGACAATCACTACCCAGGACTGCACAATCACCAATCGATCTATTACCGGTGGGAGGGATGCGCTGTGCTGCGCTCCCGGCTGCATGGGTACCACCATATACAATATAATGGATATAAACAAAAATATTAACAGATATAATAAATATATAAAATATATTATAGAAATTGTGTTTTATGTATAATGTCATTCAAAAATGACACGTCCATCCTGCGTGAGCGCTCGATGCGGAATGCGATGCGCGAGATTTAAAAAAAATAATTAAAAAGATAGTACATATTTGTAAAAAAAATATAGTACACTTTTAAATTATTATATCGATTAGGTAATCGATTTTGTATTGTACGATAGCATTAAAACATGATTACTGATTACAAAATATTGGTCAAGTATAAGTAATGAAATTATAGTATTTTTTGTACTTACTATCCTTGGATATGGATAGTATATAGTACGAAGCATGAAATAATAGTATAAATACTATCATTATAGTACGAAATCCAACCCTGATGTGGCCAGCCCAGCCACTCGCGCTCGTATTGTCGGCCCTTTGACTCGCGCTCAAAAAGCCAACAAGGTGGGCATGACGAGCGGCATGACGAGTAGCGTGGCCACTCGACGTCTCTGCCTACTTTCCTCGCTGCTCGCCATACTACATACATACATACACTCGTCGAGTGTGTGGCAGGGGTATAAGAAGCATTTTCAAGTATAACTGCTAGAGTGGAAAAAAGAATGCAACCACGTGAAAAAATAGAGGATATACATCACCATGATGGCATATCTGTAGACAGTGAAATTGATCATTTTATAATTGAATTAGGAGATGATGATAGCGACACATCTGATGATACGGATGAAAGCCATGTTTCAGGCATAGTATGTTTTTTTTACATCACACTTAATTATAGTAAAAGAATAAATTTTTGACATAATAAATTCGCTTTTCTTTTCACGAATTTCATGTTTTATGTATTCTACAACCTCGTTAGCCTTTGTCGAGTTCCATAACTGCATTAATTGTTATGAAACGTGGGTAGTTTTATCCAGTTTCCCACACCACTGAGCGTGAATAAACATGTATCTTTAAACCAAATGTCTGCCTCATAATGAGGGTAATTTATCTGTATGCAGTTATTTTCCCAGGATTTTGGTGATTTGATTTCTTCAAATCGTAGCGACACTGATTGCAGTTCTACCAACCTAACGGCGAAGGGAACTAACTCGAGAAACGCATATAATATAGTGTTGCTGTAATTGGAACATCAAAATTGACCATTATTTTGCATAATGTGCGTTAGTGCTGTACTTGGAAGACATACCTACTGAATTTCAGAATTAGCATTTTTTTTTAATTCTTTAAAAATCTGTTTTATTCAACCCTATGTATAAAATAATAAATTCTAATATTTGAAATCTAATACTTCAATAATGTGTAAGTAATGTTTAAATGTTAATGGGGCATCTAAAAAAACCCTGTCTGTTTTTTTAGATGCCCCAGGTTCACGATAATGGTTATGATTCCCTTGCGAACAGGTCGATGTCATTTAGACCACACAATAGAGTCAGTCACCAAAAAGGCCAAATTCGTCTTGAGCCGTTTATATTTTTTAATTCACAAAAACAGCAAATTACCCCTCAGGCATAAGCTAACCCTGTATAAAACTTGTATCCGACCCATTATGTCATACTCTTGTGTCGCATTCGCGCATGTGCCACAAAGTCGACTTAATGCACTACAAATAGTCCAAAATATTTTTTTACGCATGGCAACCGGTTGCCCGTGGTACGTAAGAAACATCGACCTGCACAGGAACTTCAGAATTTAGATTAGAGTCCGTTAGGGGCCACTTCAAAATGACGTCAGAACGTCACTTTGAAAAGGCACTCCTCCACCCAAACCCGCTCATCGTGAGCGCGGCAAACTATTCCCCAGATAGCTCAGTTCCCATTATACATAGGTTACCTAAGCATGTTTTAACAGAACCAGCTGACGAAATCTCTCAGCTACTAATGCGCGACGCAAAAGCGCGACGCGAACGTCACAGCATATACAGACACACACACCGTGCTAGGTACACCTGCACACCGCTTGGGCCTCGGGGTCGTAAGCGACGTCGAACCCTACACATCGAAACCACATCGATCCGGATCGATCGCGGAAGCTTAGGTTCGAATCCGATACGAGTAGACACAAATCCAGACCGCGCAAACAGCGCTAGCACTACGCTACCGCTAGATTGCTTGGGCACCGCGCATGACCCGCTTCCCTCTCCAGAGCAAGGGATGAGGGCCGGCCCTCATGATGATAGGTTAAATTCAACCGTAAAAGATTCGTCGACCGTATCGGATTTGACTAGTCCAAATCCTGCTCTCCCGAGCAGCACGCGCGATGAACCGCGCCCCCTGCGGGCGCGGAGTGGCATCTTCTCACTTACTGTACCGATTGAGCTTAAAGGCCATCAGGCCGAAAAGTCTAGCCCTTCCGAAAAAAAAATCGGCATAAGCGCCTACATTTTTTTATTGCATTGGCTTAGATTTTTGATTAATAATCCAGGGGAAAGCGGTGGTGTAGATTATATTTTCATAACAGAAGTATAATGTAAGATCACCAAGTTTTACCCGCTATTTATATACATAGTTATGAATTTTTTAATGTTACAATATTTTATGAGTTAGAAAAACTTAAAAATCACAACCAGACGCAAAAGTAGACAAAATTAATGAAACAACTTCATTCCACATTAATTTCCTTAATTTATCGTTTATTACACTTGGAACGCATCTAAATCATTTTTCTACTTACGTGTAAATTTGAAACTGTGGCTTGTGATATCGCTGTCGTTGTCAATGTCAAAAATGCAATAGGAAATTTGTACTTTAAAAATAATTGTATTTAGATTTGTATGCGGAAAACAATACTTGTTAAAAACAAAATGTTAACTACACCTTTATTATTAACTATACTAGTCAGTTTAATAAATGGTATATTTTCCAAAAGTGTCGAACTTACATTCGAGTTACCCGACAGTGCTGTGGAATGTTTTTATCAAGAAATTGAACAAAATACCTCTGCTTCTTTAGAATATCAGGTTTACATTTATATAGTATAGTTCTTTGCTATATTCAACAATAATTAAATATTTATGTACATATATATTTAACAACTGAGGCGACTTACCTAACCTCAGTAATATATCGAGTTTTAGTAATGTTCTTTTTAAAGGCAATATTTTACCTATATATTAATTATTAATAGAATTTTTATTTTAGGTAATTACTGGAGGCCAGTATGATGTAGATGTAAAAATAGAAGCTCCAAATAAACAAATTTTGTATCAACAACAAAAAATGCAGTATGATTCCCATCAATTTACTGCTGGACAATCAGGTAAGTAATTAATATTAATAGAATAATGTACTGTTAAAGTGTGTTAATATATAATGTACCGAATATAATTGTGTTATTTGAGATGAAGTATGCTATGATGCTTTGAGTGTATAAAGATTCTATCAAGTACAAAAGGTAATGGCAGTTTTTATGGTAAAGCTACAGACCAAATTCAAATTTCGACATCCATCTTCAAGTATCTAATATGAATAAAATAAATAATGAAGGTCATAGAGTTATTGAACATGATTAAGATATAGTTTTAGTGTTTTGTGTTCATGAGGTCAATAACCTTTTATATTAATATTACATCTTTACATGTACAAAGATAATTTATACAACAATTAATTATCATTTATTTGAAAAAAGAAACATATCTAATTTTGCTCATAAAATGCAATTTTCTAATAGCAATTAATACATGTTTAATAAACAGGAATGTTTTTTTTTCTAGGTGTCTACAAAGTTTGTTTTAGTAATGAATTCAGTACATTTTCTCATAAGCTTGTGTATATGGACTTTAATGTCGGTCCGGAGCAACCACTTCCAGGAGTCGGGGATCATGCTACTGTTTTAACACAGGTTTAAATTTGATTATTTTAAAACATTATTGCTTAAAATATGTCATATTATATTGTAATAACAAGTCACACTTACAAATGACCTCTAGTGGACTTAATTTTAAAAGTGAATGTAGTAACTTTGGTGATAAATGTCAATATCATATGTAAAAAACAAGAAGTAATATCAACAAATATTACTCAGGCATAATTTGAGCAGATGATATTGATTCTGGAGTGAATAAATATTTTCATGTTAAATATGGAACTATAGTATATACTAAGTATAAACATTATTTTATAATATTTCTAACGAGCTTGTGCCCAGCTTTGCCCGCTTAAACTTAGAATTACATCCGAATCGATGACAATTATTTCATAGCCTATGTCACTCAGTATTAACTTAGCATCCTAACAGTGAAAGAATTTTTAACATCAGTAGAGAAGTTTTTGAGTTAATATGTAACCAACAAACATACAAAGTTTTCTCTACTTTCTATGATAAAAATATTGATAAAATAAAATAAAAAATATCACTTGCCCTAGTTCATAATGAAGCCGACAGTGAAAACCGTATCAAAATCTGTTCAGTAGTTTAGAAGATATAGATACACAAACAGACCCAACACAAGAAGCGACTTTAATTTATTACTATGCATTGATAAACAAAGGCTTTATAAAACACACTGGTTTTGTTATGGGTATAATAATGATGGATGAAGAGAATGTTGATGAGTAAATAATAATACCTCAATGGATATTTTCCTTAAGTTATACAACTACATTATCTTTGGGCAGAGTCAATACTGATACTTTAATATTTTATTAAAATTTAACTAAACTGGATATTTTTATGTTTATAGTTGGAGACATCAGCTGAAGAAATTCACTCAGCCCTTAACAGGATTATTGACCATCAAACCCATCATAGACTAAGAGAGGCTCAAGGTCGGAAGAGAGCCGAAGATCTCAATGAAAGAGTATTTTGGTGGTCTATGGGAGAAACCTTAGCTATAGTTGTTGTAGCTTTTGCACAGGTTATGATTTTAAAAAACTTTTTCAGTGACCGACCAACTTTATACAACCGAATGTAATAGTAAATATTGTATAGTTTATTAATTAATATATTTCATAAACTGATAACTTGAGTTTTAATACCTAATTCTAAGACATTAAATTCGTAAGGAGGGAAAGACATTACAATAAAACATTTATAGCAATCATCATCACGGGACTATCGGAAAATAAAGTATCTAAAATGTTGGGCATGTAAAAATCTTAATAAACCACCATAAAATTTATCTAAAGCTATTTCATTATGAAATTAGTGATAGAAATTATCTTAAACATTAGAAATCAAATATTTACAAACTATTGGAATTACTACAATATTATAATATTATTGCTTTTTAATCTCTCTTAAACATGGCCTGATTGGGAATGTATAATTCAAATGGATGGGCTTGCAGCCTGTTTACATAACATTACACTTCTAGGTTTCTTTAATTTAAACACCTTCATGGATTTATACACTGAGGTAGCTGTTATAATTCTGCAAGTGAATATGTCTGGGATATATTTTAAAAAGAAAAATATAAAATAAAAGCATTTCAGGCATAGCAAAAAACAGATTTTTTTATTTAAGTAACTTAGTAAAAATCCAAAGTTAAAAATTTACATATAATTTACAATTTGTTAGTTTTACATGGTAAGAGTACATACAAATGTGAAATTTGGAAAGGTATAAAATTCAAAATATTAATTTTAAGTTAAGTGTAATTATTGTACCTATATTGAATTTTAAACATTTGACACTCGCCCAACCCATTGGTATGTACAGTTCTCATTGAAACCATGCAAAGAGGGTATGTATTAGGCCATTGACTATGTCCTGTCCAAATGCAGGTTGGTGAACTTCACCCATATTTGCAGACTTCATTTCATCAGGCACACAATGTTTTCCTTTATTGATATGCAAGGGACGTTGACAAGATTAGTTGCACAGGGTAATGTATGAAAATGCCGAGCCTATATCAACTTGATCATCTTCGCTTATAGTTACAAGTTGAAGGAAAATATTCTGCATGCCTGATATAATGCAGTGTTGAGTTTGCTCAGCTACACTGGTTCAGTACAGACAAATTATCCCCTTAATCCTTATTACTTGATATCAAGAAGAGCTGTAGGTAGTATGTTTGAGGGTTGCTAATACTTATAATTTAAGAAAAAAAAAAAAACTTAAAACAAAATGTTGGACCATTTATTTATACTTTCTACATTTTTATATAATGTATTTTGTTATGTACAGATATCATCATTCTAAAATGAGAATTTTTATTATTATATTATATTCATATATATCAGAACTTAGTTACGAAATTTAGTAACCAATTTCAAGTACCAGACCTAAATGTTTTTGAACAGCAACATATATCTTTTAAAACAGGACTAACAGTGCAAACACGCCATTTACTAATGCACATGGATAGGCAATTAAGGGCCTCTGTTCAGAGTCACCAGACATTGTCACAAAGAGTCTACTCGCTGAAAGGGCAGACCAAATAACAGCAACAGCTGACAAACTAAGGCCTATAACACCTTCAAGCGAAATAAATATGCCTAATCCAGCTAACACTACCATAGGTAACATACAGTAACCCAACACACTTGCTACACTTAATAGAGTAAACACTCCTTCAGTGCGACTCATTAATGACAATAAAAAGTACATTAAAAAAACTGACATCACAGATAACCCATATACATAGCCAAAGTGTGCTTTATTACCTGCAAGAAACAGGCAAACTGCCAAAGCTAGGCAAAATGCAATTGGTCCTGCTATATCTGTATCCTTAAGTAAAAAATTAGCATCATCTGCTTTAGATTGGCCATGAAAAGGATTAAGTACAGCAAGAGTTTTCTCTAGTATTCTATCTGGATATATTTCTAATTCTTCTAATAATGGAGGTTCATCAAATTCTGACGCATCCGTTGGTGCTTCCCCCGGTATTGGTGCTGGTGTAAATATACTTGGATTATAATATTGATTATTATTTGCGGGAATCCCAGGTTGTCCTTGATCAAATGAATAGTTTTGTGGTTCCGTGGAAAAATTCTGAAAGTCTAAAAACAATTTATTACAATTAATGAATACATTGCAAGTTACAATATTGTAGGTTTGTCACTAAAAAATTTGCTAACATGTTAAGTGATAATGAACAACATATAATTTATTTACCTAGTGTTTGTGCAGAATCACCAAAGGTATTAGAAGTATTGAAAGAATAATTGGGTCCAGTATTTTGAGGTTGCCATTGGTACTCGTTTTGGTTTGGATATGAAGTCATGTCGCTGATTTATAAATGTAATGTTATAGATATTGATACTATAAATGACTTATCTCATTTGATCACCGTATAAAGAATTAAGAAGTAGGAACACGTATAAATCTTAATTCATATTAATTTTTTTACTGGCTCTAGAATCTAAATAGATGACCATTAATGTATATACTTATTTAAAGTAGGATGACATTTGACAATTGACAACACAACAATTATTATTTTTTTTTTTTTGGCAATTCTCGTACGTAGTACATTTGCCATTATCAAACGGGAGAAATTTTTCCATGTATATAAAGGGACGAGAGATGTTAAATTTAGGAATCATTCAGGGCAGGATATAGGATATGTATGACAAGATAATAACAATATTATTATGAAATATTAATTTATATAGCTATACATATATTTAAATATATTACTAGATTTTCATCAAATAAATACTAAACCTAAATTTCTATATTATTAGTAATTATATAATCTGAAATTATTTTATATATGTAATATTTTTTTATAAATAACAGACAAGTAATTGAGGTTGGAAAAGGGATTTGATGATCTAGTAAGGATTTCAGGAAATCGGAACGGTCATATAAAGGACAAGAAAAGAAAAAATGATTTACATCGCCAGTTTCACAACCACACAAACACGAAGAGTCGTTAATAATTTTAAACTTGGAAAGATGAGCAGGTGTACAAGTATGGCCAAGTCTCAATCTTGAGATGATACTAGAGCACCTCCTATTAAAATTCATTGAGAAAAACCATGGTTTTGATAAAATATCAGGCTGAAGAGAGTAATAATAATTACCTTTTTGTTTACTGCTTTTTTCCCATGACGTTTTCCAACATGTATCAAGATCGAGTTTAGGTATTGATAACAAGTCTGAGCAGTAAATCTTATACGGAACAAGGTCACCACATGAAATAGCTTCATTAGCGAGAGCGTCTGCTATAACATTTCCTTGGATTCCAGAATGTCCAGGAATCCAAGAAAATTTAATATTGTAATGTTTTGCTATGCATATTGTTAGTAATTGTCTTGTGTCAAATATTATGGGGTTGTGTTGCTTAATTTTAAACGGGTTTTTTTCTAAGGCTTGTAAAGAACTAAGTGAGTCAGTAAAAATGATTGAATTTTTGAGTTTAGCTAGTATTATATAATCTATGGCTTTGAAAATACCCAAGCACTCTCCAGAAAAAACAGAAGATTCTGGAGGGAGTTTTACCTTCTGTACGATGTTATATTGACGGTGGAAGATACCTACGCCTACTAAACCGTTAACATTATGTTTCGAAGCATCAGTAAATATGAGATGGGTATTTTTAAATTTTTTCTCAACAATTGCATTAAATTTTTCATTAGCTATTAAAAAATCTGACTTAGCTATACCAATATTTAATATTTGTGGTGATAGAATAAGAGATTCGAAGGAACAAGAAAACAAAGGTAACATGTTAGATTGATGTAAAGGTGCAGAGAGAGATTTAAACTTATAATAGCTATTAATTAAATGTGGATTCGATTTATGTATCCAATACGTTGAATTAGATACTAAGTAAGCTAAAAGATGAAGTTTTTCAATAAGAGGGTGATTGGAAAGCTGTAGACGCCGAAAGAGAAATTTATCAGACAAATACTGACGACGTAGTTGTAACGGAGGATCACAGCACTCAATTTGTAAAGCGTTAATTGGGCTAGACTTCATTGCTCCACAAATGATTCTCAAACATTTGTTTTGAATTTTGTTCAACATTTTAAATCCAGAAAGAAGGCCCGGTTCCAATAGGAAGGTTCCATATTCGAGGACACTACGTATGAGAGCATTATACACGAGTTTCAAATAAAAGGGATGGGCACCCCACCAAACTCCTGCTAAACATCTTATGATGTTTATTATTTTTTCACACTTATTTGCGATGAAATTGCAATGAGGGATGCCTGTAAGTTTCCTGTCTAAAATGACACCTAAAAATTTAAAATCATTTTTTTGTGGTATAATGGTCTCATCGTAATAAACATGAACTGGAGTGATAGTTCGCATACGGGAGAATAAAACTACTGAGCTTTTAGATGGGGACAAATATAGTCCATGATCATCAAGCCATTTTTTTAAATATTGAAGTGATGACGTTAACTCTGTGCATGCTAATTTAATGTTTTTACTTTTTACATATAATAATAAATCATCCGCATATTGCAAAACTTCAATCTTTCTATCAATAGCTAAGTCTAGATCATATGTGTATAAATTATACAATAAGGGGCTCAAAACGGACCCTTGTGGAAGGCCTTTGGATAACACTCTAGAATGTTTTTGTTCACCATCAGTAAACAAAATCGATCTATCATTAAGCATATTTATAACAAAAGAAATAATTTTTCTGGGAATCTGAAGGCATAAAAGTTTTTGTTTAAGAATTGGTATCACGACATTGTCATAAGCATTAGATAAATCCAAAAATGCTGCAATGACAAAATTATTATCAGAAAAGGCTAGCCTGATATCGGTTGTAAGTAAACTAATATTATCTATACTACTTCTGTTTCGTCTAAAGCCAAATTGAGTTGTTGATAGCAAACTGTTGCTTTCAACGAACCATTCTAGACGATTCTTAATTAATTGTTCGCAGATTTTTAGGAGGACAGATGAAAGGGCAATAGGACGGTAAGACAAAGCAGAAGAAGGATCTCTATTAGGTTTTAATATTGGAATTACAATTTGTGATTTCCAATTTGCAGGAATGTGACCAGAGTGAAAAATAGAATTGATTAAATTTAAATAATATGTCATGCTTATGTCATTTAAATGAGTAATGAAAGAATAATATATTCCATCTGGACCAGGTGCAGAATCTGATGCATATTCTAAAACGTTCTTTAATTCTGTCATTGAAAAGGGAGAGTTTAATTCAGATGATTCATTGTATAAGGCACCGTTATCATTTAAGTTATCTTTACGAAAATTAACAGTGGGAGGAGCAATTCTATCAAGAAAATCGTCTACTAGAAAAGATGGAAAAGTTGGGGATGGGGTGGTATTATAAGCTGATCTAAATCTTCCAATGTTTTCCCAAACACTGGATGAGGGAGTATTGGGAGATAAAGATGAGCAGAACTTTCGCCAGCTGTCTCTTTTTTTTTCTTTTAAAAAGTAATTTTGTTGCGTTTGTAATCTCCTTTAGTGATAAGAGGTTTTCTAATGTCATATTATTATTAAATATTTTTTCAGCATTTTTTCTTTTATTTAAAAATTCTTTGCATTCGACATCCCACCATGGAGGACTTGGAATATAAGGGTTCCCATGTTTTATATTAAAAACTTCATTGGCACTTTCAATTAATGTATCTAAAAAAATTTGGGCACCGCAAGAATCACTAATATTTTCTGATATTTTCTGACTAAGTTTTAAATCAACTTTACTACTAAATTGAGTCCAAGTGTCAGAATTGACTTTTGATATATTGTATCTCGGGAATAGTTTATTGCAAGTTTTAATTAATTTGCCAGGAGGAAATGAGGTAATAATGGGATAATGATCACTGCCAAATGTGGATGTTAAAACAGAACTTGACAGCTGAGATACAAATTGGGGTGAGCAAATAGTTAGATCTACTACACTATTTCCTTCAGATAAGTTTGTACGTCTAGTAGAATTACCATTGTTGATGATACACAAGTTGTTTTTATCTAGAATGTCCAAAAGTTTATTACCATAACAGGTTGTCATGGAGCAGCCCCAAGACTGGTGATGACAATTAAAGTCACCAGTTATAATTAATGGTTTAGGGAGGGATAAGAATATATCCCCAACTTCATTTAATATATTAATAGAAATATGTGAAATATATACAGAAACAAAACAAATTTTATTTACAATTACGGCTAAAATAGAAATTTCAGAACTATGTACAGGAGTGGATATTATATTAAAAGGGTAGCCTTTCTTAATGAGAAATGCTACACCACCATATCCATCTAATCTGTCTTCTCTAACAGTATTATATTTTTTAATATTCAATGTAAAACCTGGTCTAAGCCAAGTTTCACATAATGAAAATAAAAAAGGGTTATATTTATTTAATAAGTAAATTAGATCACTTTTTTTATTAATTATGCTTCTAGCGTTCCATTGTAATATTTTGTTGGCCATTATTTATTTTGATTATATTTACAATTAACTCCATTAAGGGGGCAACGATGGACGGTATATTATTATTGGTCTGGGCAAAGGTTTGTAATAAAGATATAATATCTGATATTTTTGTTGGTTCTTGTGTTATTAAGTATAGGGAACATTTTACTTGCTTCTTGATAAGAAACACAATTTTGGGACATATATAGTTTTATTTCTTTTTGTCTGTTAAGTTCCAGACAAGATTTACTGTTTGCCATATGGCGACCAGAACATTGACAACAGTAATAGTCATCTTCAACATTACATGAGTCACTAACATGATCCTGACCACACTTGAGGCATCTTGGTTTGGAACGACATTGCATCTTTGTATGACCATAACGACAGCAGTGATAACATTGGATGGTGGGAAAAACATATAAGTCTATGGGCAGAGAGTTGTAGCAGATAAATATTCTTTTTGGGAGTACCTGACCATCAAAATACATTACTACCGACTGTGTGGGTTTCCATATTGGAGACCCATCAACAATAGTTTTATAATTAAGTCGTCTAATTTTAACTATTTTGCCACAGCCAACAGGGGTTGAGATATTAGAAATAATTTCCTCAGGAGACCAATCTGTTGGAACTCCTCTAACAATGCCTATTCTTAAAATATTAAATGAAGGGACATATGCTTTATAATTATTGTCGGTGATTATACTATTGTTAATAAAAGAGTTAGCATCAACATAATTTGTGAAGGAAACAGACATACGGTTTCGACCAATTCTCTTAACACTACCATTAACTATATTATAAATTTTATTTTTTAAAAGAAAATTTCCGAAGGTTATCGGGTGCAATATTTTTCCGTCATTATCAGAGGATTGGATCTTCTGAACATGAATAATGTAAGGAGGTGCATCTAGTTCATTGTAAATATTTCGACCAATTGGAGTATTTGGTTTACTGACTGAATCATTAATATTATGAGGCACTGGATTATCTGATTGTAATAAAGGCTGTGCAAGTGGAATATTAGTTAAATTTTTACCCTCATCTGATTTATCGGACTCTACACAACGACATCCAATGTCCTTTTGGTTTCCCGTATTTTTTCTTTTCTTTTTGTTACAATTTTTGCATATTTTATGCAGGCGACCACGTTTTAAACTAACTTTTTTGGAAGATTGGTCAGTGTCCATACTAGAATCATTATATTCTACTGTAACAAAACTGCAAGCTTCGGGCACTTTACATGCACAGAGTACCTTATTATAACTGAGGATAGAGTCATCACTTGAAACGCGCTAGTAGCGCCAACTGGTGAAAGTTCACGTAACTACTATTACGGTATATATACCATAGTTATATACGCACTGCCCACCAGCTTATGCAGGATTATTTAATTCTAAATTATTATAAGTTGTGTTTAATATTTTGTGATGTAAGTAATTGATTAAAGTAGCAATAGGTATACTATACACAACTTAAAATAATAAAAATATGTATAGGAAAAGGAAATAAAAAGATAAACAAAGTCTGATCGTCAAAAGTAAAACCATTTATTTATTAGTTTTAATTCTAAACCAACACCAATTCAGCAGATGAATTAAAAAACTTTAACTACGGTCTATGACCGGAACAGCACAAATTTAGCGAGTGTGATTCTTAAATTATGTGAACATGCACACAGAGTACTTGAGAAACATCTGATGTAACTACATATTTGTAGAGATGAAAATACAAATTGAAGTACATAATATGTTGACGATACTATTTTTAAACACTGAGTAAATAACATTAAAATAAAAATTTAACTAACTCCCAACTCCATCAAAATCAAATGTTTTTTATTCAAAATAGTACCAATAAAGTATCTTATTGAACATCAATTGAATCTACCACCGGTTCCAAGGCGAGCCCTGAGAAGAACCGGCTCAAACATGTACCTATTCTATAACAATTTTTACATCTTATCCTGAAATGCCTGGGAGGAACGTCCTATTCCCAAGGTGTGGTTTCTTCCATGAAATCTTTTACTTTATAAATACCCTTTACCACACAAACACTCTTTAATAACTTTTTGAATTTTTTAATTGGGAGGTTTTAAACATTTTCTGGGATCTTATTGTAAGTGTACATATACAGTTAATTGAAAAGAATTGCTTACTTTTGTGAGTCTAATCACTGGTACATCTAGCCTGCGTTTATTGCGTATATCCCTACTATGAATATCACTTTTCTTACAAAATTCATTTATGTTTTTTTGGACGTACAGTAAATTTTCTAGAATGTATTGAGAATAGCCCATTTCTGCAGCACAAAAACATTGTAAATAATGACATAAATACAGACATAATATTATGGTATGTATGTAGAATCACAAAGAATCTCATAACTTTGAAATGGATAAGATAATGCTAGAAAGCCTTCAAATTAAATTTTCATTTTTAAAATTTTAAATCGATCACCCGTTCAAGCCCTACAGTGCCACAGACAGACACATTGATAGATAGACAAGTACAAACTACTAAGACCCCAAACTTTGTGAGGGGTGCAAGAGTCGGGAGTGTATTTAAATTTTTAATTTGTACTTGTAATTTACTTTTCTCTTGTAATACTCATGTGCCATTTTTTTTATTTCATCACTGATATTGTAACGAGTTCTGATGCCGTTTAATAGTTTATTTGTATCATGGCACCAGTTAAACACAAAAAACCTACAAGTGATGTCTATTATAAATTTCATAACAGCATCCCTGTGGTTTTCACATTTAAAAAAATTAAAATCAGTGTTAATAAGTATTACAGTTTTACAATAACTTATGAGTTGATTTTTGTTGCTTTTTTTTTCTAGTATGTGCCATAATATATCTTGCATATTTGAAAAAAATATTTTCACATTTTCTGATGGATATGTCAGACAGCCTCTCTCGTAATTTCTTAGATTTATGTATTCGTTTTGATCTTTTCTTCCAATTAAACATCCCTTGCATGCTGTGCAGTTTTGGAATAAACTTTTCGCTTGCCGCAATACATAACCGGATACATAACTTAACTGACCATTTATTTTTGCATCTCTTTTCTTTGTTTCATAGTCTACCAATTCAATGTGTAGGTCATCAAAATCTACTTCGGTGGTACCATCCAAATTCTCCTGGTCTTCATCATCAAATAAATTTTTTAACGATAAAAATGACTTGCAAAAATCTTTCTCGCAGTTGGACCCAGGAGAATGGTTTGCGATATTTGTGATCAATAAAGAGGCAAATGCTGCCTCAAAACCTGCTGGACTAGGGGAGATATTTCTTATTCCATGGGAACGTATGGCACCGAAGAAATTTTCCAGAGGATCCTGGTTTAAGTGCCTCATCCAGATAGATTTAAAATGGTGTTCATTAAAAATTTTTTTTACCAAATATTGTACGTTATCTATAGTATGTATCCATATACCCTTACAAGATGCAGGAGTATACAAGCTTGATTGTGATTGTGGCCTCTCTTATATAGGCCAAACCAAAAGATCAATTAAAACTCGCGTTAAAGAACATATAGCTGACTTAAAACACCATCGCTACACTAAGTCTGCAATCTGTGAACATAGTCTAGACCAGCCATTATATTAGATTTCATAAACCACAAGTCCAACCACAAAGATGGTCCGAGAGGCTATTGAAATTACAAAACATCCTAATTTCAATAGAGAAGATGGCTGGCTCTTACCACCTGCTTGGGATCCCATTATTAAAATTATCAAATCAAAATCCGAGCATAATATGTCACAGATTAAAGACTCAATTAGCACTTTCTGCATAGAGAGGACTAACCAAAATATTGATGTATCATAGGGTAGTTCGATGAACTTTGTAATGATAGGACGTATGACACCTCAGTCCTCCCGTGACCATGGTTGCTGGAAAGTATCCGAAACGTCAGGCTTGTAAAAATCTTAATAAACTGCAATAAAATCCTAGAGACTGGCCTGTCGGTCTAGTAGTTAGCGACCCTGACTGTTAAACCAAAAGGTCGTGGGTTCAATCCCCACCCAAGACAAATGTTTGTGTGATGAGCATGATCATTTGTTCTGTGTCTGGGTGTAATTTATCTATAATATTATTATATGTATGTATTTAGAAATATATAAGTATGCATCACTTGTCTAGTTACCATAAGAACAGGCTCTGTTCGGCACGTTTGGGATCAGATGGCTGTGTGTGAGTTGTCCCTAGATATTATATTATATTATTATTATCCGTAAAAATTGTTTCATTATAACGAGTGAAATTCGCGTAAACATTATATAATATACATAATCATTAATTGGGATAACACTCGTAACATTTTAAAGTCAGACATTCAAAGTGAGAACTGAAGAAGATAAGAGTGCATGAAAGTATCTCACCTGCCAAATAACCCATGTTTATTGCGACTGTTCTACTGAAAACCTGAGTTGCATATTTCACTTTCATTTTACAGATTTTCTTGGGATTAACGTGCAGTTCCGTGAGGTTTTTTATTAATCTTATTCCCTTGTAACCAGGATTTTCATCATATAATTGTACTATATGATGCCATTTGTACATTGTACTGTGTACATTCACAATCACACATTTTATTAAATTTTTTAATTCCTCTGCTGAAGTGGTACTGGTACAAAATGTATAGGCAACTGGCTGTTTATAATTAGTAATAACTCCTCGCAACATAAATACGAGCGCATGATCAGCAATTTTTCTTTTGGTCTCTGTGCCATTAGTAGTAAACCCACATATCTTATCCTTCTTTCTGCTATATTGGAAATGTGGACTTATTGAAATTTCGTCAAACAGAAGGACACACAATTTTTCATGGTCAGCCATTGTTACGGCTCTCTTTTTTAGCTGAGAAAATATTTTTTTATTGATACCTGGCTTAATTCCAGCTTTTACTAAGATCCTGCTCAAGGTTATGGGAGAAGGCAGAACAAACACCTTGCTCAGCCATCTGTATGCCCGGGGACCCTGTTTGTAAAGGCTCAAGGCCATTATCTTCTCCTCCTGTGTGAACCTTCTGGCATGTTTGTCCTTGCCACATTCTCTAAACTGCAAGACCGTAAATAATGCAGCAAGAGTTGTGAATTTCCCTAAGATCTTTTGAAATGTGGAATTTTCAGACAATTTTAAAGCTTTTCTTAATCTTGTCGAATAGTTATCTTTTTTTTTGGTCAATGTCTTGACTAATTTTTTAAGATAGCCGATTTTTTGATCTTCATGGGCAGCTGAAATGAAATAAAATCTATAAATTATGTAATCTAAAACTCAAATGTCTGTTGGAAGTTCTCAAGTCTGTTCCCTTCTATTTCTCTACACTTTTTGGGATAACAATTGAAAATTAATTTAAAACATGTCATCTGAAATGTGAACGTCAAATTCTTAATGTTGTTTTCAGTCCTATGATCATATAATTTTTATGAGAATATTTTACAAAAATACATAAGTAATAATATAAAGTCGTGGAATAAAAAATGTGATAATTTAAATAAGTTAAGTATGGAGAAAACTAAAGATGTACCTTTAATTTTCTTGGCAGCTTGCTTCTTTAATGTTATTGATGCAGTCACTTGCCCAGATGTACCTGCAAATATAGATTCCACTATATTTGTCAGTAATGCTTAATGGTAATAAAAACAATGACAATAGTATATACTGGGTTTGGCGTAAATAATGGATAACACTGAACCAGCTGACGGGCCTTCTAGTGTAGGGGTCGGCAACCCACGGCTCGCGAGCCACATGCGGCTTTTTGGATGTGAAGTTGTGGCTCTTTCGATGTGAAGTGTGAGAAGTTGGAGCTGGTGGACTCCACAGTTTTTCTAGGAATAACTGGAGATCCTAATCAACAGTAGGGTCATTTAGCTAAGTTATTTCCACTACAGTCCCGTATAAATCATCCCATTTATAAGTGAAGTCCCTATTCTAGTCACTTTTATAAACTACTTTAGACATGAATCAATCGAGAGTATTCAGATTATTTAGGAGTTCAAACAAGAGAAATAAAAACTTACTCGTCGAAGCTACCATTGCCTGTTGTTCTCTAGCATTTTTGTGTGAGGGAAAAAATTCCATGGGCTCCTGATATTCTACATTCTCATGTGGAGAGTCAACTTCCATTGGCTGGTTTGAAGAGCAACCTGGCTGTGGTTCGGGATGTTCAGATAGGACATTTTGATAGCTGGTTTCATTGCTAATGTCTCTCAATGCCCTTCTTGATGGAAATATTTCTGAAATACATTAATAATAATTATTAAATTGGGTATGGAGTATGGAGCCACAGACATAGGAAAGTTCTAATATATATCTACCTGGTAAAAGTAATGTTGGGACAGCATTAGGGCTTAGCGTTTTTGTCCATGTGTGATATTTAGACTCAAAGTGCTTGTGGCACACTTTTCTTTTCTTGTATATCACTTGATTATCTAAACCCAATATATGTCCTTTAACAGCATATACCCAATCTCGGAATCGGTTGGCTTCTTTTTCGGGGTTGGGAAAACTGTGCAATGTGATCTTGTCTTCACCTAAAATTAAGAAATCAATAATCAAATGCAATTCTATGGCACATCATGACATCGCCTTTTGAATGATATGTTTCACTCTCACACTTATAGTAAATACTGAATATGTATTAATAAATACTGAGGTTAGTCTGGCTCTTAAGCAGAATTACGACTGAACATCTTAAGGCAGGTGGCGAACCTGTTTTAAAAGAGTTACAAAAGATTTTTAATTTCGTCCTGCAATGGATGCCCCATTTTGTGCCTTCCCCAAGTTGTGGCATGGAAATGAGGTCGTTCTGTTTTTTAAGAAGGGTGACACTTCCCTTCTTAAAAATTATAGACCGATAACACTTCTAACTTCTAAGCCCTACACGCTGTTCTCGGGGGTCATGCCGTACCGCGTCACAAAAAAGCTTGATGGATTCCAGCCACCGGAGCAGGCTGGGTTTTGAAGAGTAATGAGCACCATAGACCACATCCACATCATAAGGCAAGTTGCACAGAAGACCTATGAGTACAACCAGCCACTGTGCCTTGTCTTTGTGGACTATGAAAAAGCCTTTGACTCGGTTGAAACCTGGGCTGTTTTGGAAGCTCTGTAGTGATGTCAGATCGATTGGCGATACGTTGAAGTGTTGAGAGTTCTGATTCCACGAACGACGAAAGATTCAACGAACACGTTCTCCCTAGGCCGGTTAACGTTGATGGAATAGCATGACTCTCAAAGTCAAGCAAGAGTATGTCTATTTTGGGCACACTTTGCAGCTAGGTCGACATAATTTCGAGAGGGAAGCTGATAGGAGACAATTGGCATGGGCAGCATACAGGAAACTTAGCCATATTCTCATAAATCTCACGTCACCTATACCGCAGTTTAAAGACGAAAGTCTTCAACCAATGCGTTTTCCCCGTGATGACCTACGAGACCTGGCCTCTAAAACAACTGGTCCATTTGCCGTAGTTCAACGTGCAAAAGAGCGTTCCATGCTTGGTGTTTCTTTGTCAGATAGGATTCGGAACGAAGACATCGGCTAGAGAACTAAAGTTACCGATATCACACGAAGATTAAGCTAATTGAAGTGGCAGTGGGCTGTTCACATACTCAGGATAACGGATGGCCGAAGGGCCCATAAGGTTCAAGAGTGGAGGCCGCGTTCGGGTAGACAAAGTGTTGGTCGGCCTTTAGCCAGGTGGGAACACGATCTCCGTACAGTGTCGGTCCGTGTTGGATGCAAGTGGCGAGGGATTGGTCGTCTTGGCATTCTTTGAGGGAGGCCTGTGTTTCAGTGGACGGATAAGGGCTGATGATGATGTATTTGATATTAATAAAGCACTCGCACACCCACCACTATACTGCCGTCCTTAGAAAGAGTACAATAAGTCGTGATTTTGGCAAAATCGACCTATGGCCGATTTGAATAACCTATCTATCCCCAACCAAGAGTTATAATACATACCAGTGGTAAGCGTCAGCGCATTTTTGCGTTCCAATAAACAAAGGTAGTTAGAAGTGTCAACCGAGAAATTTGATCTATCCCTCGCAGGGCCTACTGAATAGAATAGAAGAAAATTTATTCATGCAAATTATTAGGTACACTGCTCCACACTATATAGTATAACAATTATTATCTACTTAAGTTTACTAAGAGAGAAAAATCATAATATGAAGGGAACAAAAGTATGAACTAACAAACAAAATACCTAGAATAGTACTATTACTGCTTACTGTAGTGTAGTTTCATAGAAACCTAAAATAAATAGTAGATTTAAAATATTTTGTGTTAGCTACTTATTGTTGTATAATAATAGAATTTGTCCTTGTGTTATTTCTGAATTAAAGTACCTACTGAATGGAAAGTAATATTACTTTTTTTTTAAATAATAATAGGTATCTATGGACAATTTTTACACCACATCAATCTGGTCCAGTAGTAAGTTCTCGAAGAACTTGTGTTACGGGTACCAGACAACGGAAATATATTTAATACTTTTATACTATACATATATTTAAGATTTTTATTATATAATACATATATTTAAAACACATCCACGACCCAGGAACACAGAAAACTTTTTATTCCCTGCCCGCTACCTCCAGCATGACCACTGAGCCACAGAGGTTGTCCAATTTTTATTTTTAATCATTACTACTTAATAGTAATTATTAGAAATACAGTATTTTAGGTTGATACCTACTGTACTTTTTCTTAGGATCTCAATAGAAATTTAATAGTCTAACCTTTACTAAAAATACAATTTCTTATTTTTTGCACAGTATATAAATATTTTTTATATATACACATAAAGGGTTCTGCAACCATTTGTTAGCTATTTAATAAACTAATCAACAGTTTTATAAAGTTACAGACTTTAACACAGTCATCAAAAGTATCCTGAGCAACTTTAGGCGGGCTTATCTCAAAATCGGTTTTGGGTAACTTACTGTACTCTTTCTAAGGATGGCAGTATAGTAATACTAAAACTGCTTTATATTTATTGAACAGTAGGTGTTTGTACAAAGTTTTATGCAAATTAACACTGGTTTAGCAAAATGCAAACTTATTTCAAGCACATGTTAAGTCACGTGTACAATTATGAACATTTTATTAAAAAAACAAAACAGTGGGTTTTACGAAATTAACCTATATTACCAGTAACTTCAATACTTACTAATGTTCATACAAATTTACATATTAACCCCCTTTCGAGGTGGAATTTCTAAAAGTACATGCTTACTTTGTAAAATGAACCTTCATTCCATTTTTTCAGCTTTCTTGACTCAGTAGTTTTGTCTTTACATTGTTGATATATCAAGGTACTTAATAAACAAGGTATTTAATAGGTGTAAATTTATTACTTACGTGTCACATTGCAGTCAGGAACACAACACCTTCTAATTGATGCCATATTCCAAAACAACGGTCCGTATCGTAGGCGCAGCACAAAGTCCGAATAAAAAATGCAAGGGGTCAGCAGAAGTAGAGTGTTCGGTATCAGGTAACGAGAGCCAAGGGTCAGAAGAAGTAGAGGGTTCGGTGTCAGGGTACAAAGCCGGGTTGTTAAGGTTAATCCACGAGAAACACAGAATTCAACGCAACACATTCGTACACGAAAGGTAAGAAAGCAATGCAAATTGCAATGTCAGTTGTCAGTATGTAGGCATTGGACAATTGACATTAGACAGCGCCATTTTATCTTGAAATTTGAATGAACATAAGTTCCATCTGGTGAAAATACATGTAACTAAAAATGATGATTCTCTTTTCATACTAAAATGAAGTTAGGCCAGTGATAAGACCCTGTTTACATGTTCCCCCGGGATCCGGAGGTTCATTCATGTTGCAATAGAATGTAAAAAGAAACTTACCAACCAAGAATTTTCTAACTAACTATAATATATACAAATAAAATTTATAAAATAAATATTATAATAAACTGATCTGAATGACTAAAATAATAAAAAATTAATGAGAAACAAAAAACCACAACTGCGCGCCTTGAAATTTCCCGCCGTTTTGAACAATTATTATTTTATTATTATTATTATTTTCATTTAAAGGCATTAGCTACTAGGCTATTAGCCATAGAAAATACAATATTTAGTCTGTAATATGGAGAAACGGCGGGAAACCCCAAGGATCGTGGCTTCAAATTCAATTCAAAATTCTTTATTCGCCCCTCTAGACCCCATCAATCAACTATCACTTCCCATTGCACCCACCCAGAGCAGTTCACCACAATATTCGCCAAACAATGACATTATACATTACACAGATTTAGTTTTTAAAACAATCACTTATAGAAAACTGCCAGAACAGTCCTACTATAGGAAACAGCTCCAGAACAGTCCTCCACAAGATTCACCAACCAATCACAATATAAAGATCAAGTTTTTAAAACAAACACTATATAACACTCCGAATGAACCAAACGCAAAATAGCAATTAATTAACGGGAAACTAAAAAAACACAAACGCGCGCCCCGATGCTTCCCGCCGTTACATAACAGTCAACACTCAACAACAAGTTTTATATGGAGGGTAGAGACGTGTAGAGTGTAGACTAGACTTTATGGGCATTTTCACTTTATATGGTGCATGCTGTTTTTTGGCTGTCCTATGAGAACAAACAAATTAAAATAATATTTCGACACAGATTTTTAAAGCAAAATCTTACACATATACTAAAGGTATTTTTATAAATCTGTATGAATTTGATTTGTTGCTCCTGAAAGAATACATTTTCGATTTTGTATTAATTAAAAACGTTTCAAAAATGTGAAAAATTATGCTGTCCCAACGACAGTTTGCCTCCTTGCATTAGATTTTTTGGAAGTTTTTTGTACGGTGGCTAAAGTAACGACCGTTTATTTTTATTATTAATAGTTATTTGATACATTTAAACAAAGTATTTTAGCTCATTTAGTAATGTTACGCTGACGACACCGTCGTCACCCCGCGTGGACGTACCTTTTCGGAGGCCCGCATACGTGCGGTTGCCGGAGTCGCCCAAATCGTCGCTAGGATCCGACGTCTCGGGCTCGAAGTGGCCCTGGAGAAGAGTGAGGCTATATGCTTTCACGGGCCACGGCGAGCCCCTCCACCCGGATCTAGCTTAATGGTGGGTGGAACTTCCATCTCTGTCGAGGCGAATATGAGGTACTTGGGCCTCATCCTCGACAGCAGATGGAACTTCAAAGAGCATTTCCGGCGCCTAGTGCCGAAGTTGCTCGGAGCAGCGCGGGCGCTATGTCGTCTTCTCCCCAACGTGGGTGGGCCAAGCGCTGATTGTCGGCGCCTATATGCGGGCGTCTTGCAGTCCATGGGGCAGTACGGCACGCCGATATGGGCGGGTGCTTTAACGGGAGAAAACGTGGCTCTCTTGCGACGTCCGCAGAGAGCTATGGCAATCAGGGCCGTCCGCACTACCTCATACGAGGCTGCGTGCGTACTGGCGGGCTCTGCATCATGGGACCTGGTGGCAGAGCGCACTGGCGCCTCTTCCCGCAGGAGAGCACGGTGGTGACAAGTAGTTGCATCGCCGTGAGGGACCTGTGCGCGGCCTATCGGGGGATCCGCCGCGCACGCTAAGGTCCGGGCTATAAGGCACCCTTTGTGTTCCGGGTGCCTTAAGCGGAGTTGGAGGAGGGGATGTCGCCCCCCCTGCCTCCAGAGGAGAGTGCCAGATGGCACACCGTTGTGGCCCGGTGCGGACGTCCACAGCTCTCGCGCGGGTCACCCAGACGACGAGGAGAACACCGCTGGGGTTTAGTGGGTAGAGTCTGCGTCCACCTTCGGCCGTACCAGCTTCTCGGGCGCAGAGAGTCCCACATAACCCCGGGTCCCCCCGGACCCGGTGGTATGCCTAAACGCATTCCCCAGCGAAAACAAAAAAAAAAGCTCATTTAGTAAACAAAATAATATGATAAATTAATAAAAACCTTGTCCTACGAATTCGCGACTACCGGACATGTCTTCATAGTCACGCGTTTTTTATTACTAAAATACCCATGTACGGGCAAAATTTTGTTTTTATGGCAGCCCCAAGTACAAATGTCAATGTATGAAACCTCATTTTGAAATCTGTCATTAAAGGTATCCAGCGGGTACAGTTTATTCTCGTCGCTAAAATTTTGGCAAAGAAAAATCTACTGACGTTAGTAACGTTTTCTTCTTATGAATATTAAGTTTGTCTTTATTTTTTCTTGCGCTGTATATAGCTTAAACCCTGCTGAAAGCATATACTTAGATTTTGGGGCTTCTAATTATTTTTTTGAGTATTTTAATCTAATATCTGAATTGATATACATTATTCGTCACGTCCTGTTAGCAACCGTTACTATAGGACGGACCAAAGACTACTATTGTTTAACTAGAGATAGACTGGAAACTCGAATCAAATATAATATAAAAGTTACGAGCTGATACGTATATTTTATCTATTAAGGTTAAACTATAGTCGACAGCTCGAACTCATCGATAGGCCCGGCCTAAATTATTGCTGTTTCAACTGACATGTGTGCGAACGGGAAAGACTCAGAGAAGAGCAGTGAGAGAATATCGCGCGCGCGCGTATAATGTAGTACTACACCGAAATCTACATAACTAATACACTAGAAATCACCGCGACGCATTATTTTGATTTTGCTATATCTCCTAAGATATTCATTTAATTTACACAATGTAAAGGGTAAAAATAATCTACCAGAAATGCTTAAGCCAACTAATGTATTTAAAATGATAAGGATTCATACCGTATTTCTGTAAATAGCTTTCTAATAACCGCTTTATAATTGCCAATTTTTTAAAGTATTAAAAGGGATATAGTATGTTATCCTTAAGAGATAGATATATTCCATCGCGGACTTTTTTGTAGACCTATTTAAGATACACAATTCTACCATATATTATTTAGTTATATCTCAAAGGGTTTAGGCAGCGTTTTCGTTGAAAACTCCCGAACGGCTTATTTTTTACCGACAGTCCCGCGGACTTCCCATTCCCGTGGGAGTACAGGGATAAATTATAGCCTATATGTCATTCTGATGTATAAGCTATGTTATTGTAAAGTTTCATTAAAATCCATTTATTGGTTTTTGCGTGAAAGAGTACACAACACAACAAACATCCATCCACTGACCATTAAAACCCGGCGAGTGCCACCAATGCCGCATATGGTGAGGTGCCCACGGGGTACAAACTACCTAATATTGACAAGTAGACTTCCCGCAGGAATGGCGGCTGAGAGCAAAATTGAAGCGCCTCTATTAAATATTTATGGAACTAAATTCAATTAGTATATTATGTCAAAAATAGCCGCCATATTTTAGTCTTAGTATTACGTCGTATTACAAAATTACAATAATGTTATATTTGTATTTAGTAAACTTGTTTGTGTTTACTATTTTTGTGTTGAACTTACATGTGAAAGTGATTTCCATATATTTTCGGTCCATATATCACAAAAAACTAAAACTTTTAAGTTGTTATCCTAATGTCTTAGTAAGCGGGGGGATTTTCTTACACAAAATGCCCAATTGTGAGAAAGACTTCGAAAATGGAAATGGCGAGTTTATACCACAAACACAGGAAAGACACGTATTATGAGTTCTGGTTGTCCCACTTTGTTCCTGCAATCAGAAATACCGGGACTCCAGTCTCCAACAAATTCTCTTCTTGTGACTTCTGGTGAGTGAATATGAACTTGTTTTCGTTATGAATCTTATATTTTTATATTACGAACCAATAATCGGTTGAGGTGTAGCCTTAGGGGCGCTATGGGCGGTGACTTAGAAAATTTACGAAAATTTTTGATGTCAATATAACCCCCAATTTTTTAAGCTTATCATACAGTCCCTATATAATCTACTAATAATCCATAAACTTTCCTTACATACATATTAATGTACCCAAAAATATATTTTCATGTTACAGAATCTGTGCCACTCTTTGATCATGTTTAAATTGCAAGAGAATTTATATACTTATGTACTATGATCATTGCAAATTGTTGGATCCTACATGTAATATAATAAATTATCAGCTGGAGAAGACTGTCACAAACAGATGGAGCAAATGCTTGACCAAGTTGTATCTACAGTTCTTAACTATTTAACTGATCCTGTAAGTATGAATATAATAATATGTAAATATACAGTACAATAAAATTAACGGAAAAATGATGGTTTCATAACTTTTTCAAAAATTTTAATTTATTATGAGAATCCATTATAGAATTTACTAACTTTAATAATATATTTATTTTCTGACTGGCAAATTTAAAATGAAATCCTTATTATTTATTAATATCCAATGTTTGTTAGTAGCCAGACATCTACTAGTAGTGTTATTACTTCCATAACATTGGAAAATCATTTGTAGTATTTGCCTTTTTGCTTCTCTTATGCGTTTAGGAATCTCCGTTCACATAATATATGAAAAATATTTACCTAGTTTTTGTTAGAATTTAATTAAATTGGTATTTATATTTATTAAAATTATATTTGATCTCTTATTTATTAGTTGGTGCAACAAGGCTAAACTAGTGTTGGAATAAATTGTGAGTACAATTGTTTCAGTTGCCGTTACAGTGGAGAACATTTTGTTAATAATATAACGACCGCCTGATGCTTAAAATATAGAATATCTAATGTTGAGATAGACAAATTAAAGATGCTCAGAGTAAAAACCATTTAGTGTGTCAATCTTATTGGTAAGTTATTAATGAATTTAAGTGAATATTAATAATAATTTATTTTCTCTGTATAGAATGCAACTTTATAAATTTTAAATAAGTTAAGTATATGGCCCTCAACGTAAATGTAACTGAGAAATTGACCTGAAATTGGAACCACATTTGTGAATGCTTCAATACAACGGTTTCTAATTCTACTGAATTTGTATTTAGAAAGTGAATGAGATTCTTTATCTAACATAATGTAGTCCACTGCACTAGAATAATAATATTAATACAAATATGATATTTTTACATAAGAGTCCAGTATCTATGAAAAACTTTCAATAATTAATTTTTTTTTTTTTTTTAATATGTTAGGCCATCTCATCCCAAACTAGGCAGAGCCTGTTCTTATGGTAACCAGACAACTGATACATACTTATATATTTCTAAATACATACATATTATAGATAAACTACACCTAGACACAGAACATATGATCATGCTCATCACATTTCATTTGATCATTTGTCCTGGGTGGGAATTGAAACCACGACCATCTGGTTAAGCAGTCAGGGTCACTAACCACTAGACCAACAGGCCAGTCACTTCCCCCACCATGATTCAGGCCTTGACGTGGCGGTGGGGCTCAATAGCCTAGGGTGAGCCCAGCACCTTGAGCGAAGCTAATTGAGCCGAGGGGGCTCTTTGTACCCCTCTTATAAGAAGAGGGGACATAAGAGCAAGGGGCGAGGATGGAAACCTCACCCCATTGTACTGTCCTGAGGTTAGGAGGAGTTGTTCTGTGGTGCGGGACAACCCCTCTGTGGAGGTGGCGACGGTCACTTGCGGGACTGACTTGCCCTCGAAGTGCCCTGTTAGCTTAACAAATCCGGGGGAACCTCACCAAGGCGGCACTGGTGGCACTCCCGGGTTTTAGTGGGTAGAGCTGCGTCCACGTACCATCTTTCGGGCGCAGCGAGTCCCACATACCCGCCTGTGGAGACCCACTCCCCAGGCGGAATGCCTCAGAACGTTTCCCCGCGGCGTTAAAGAAAAAAAAGGGCCAGTTATTTCTATATGTAGATATGTTTTGAATATTCTTTTTTCTGTTTCAGATGGTTGGCAGTTACAAAAAAAAGTTCAATAGGCTAGTAGGACGAGGAAAGTATAAAGAAGATAAAGAAACATGAAAAATTGGGAAGAAACTAGTTTGTGAAAAATAATTTATTTAATTAAAAATAAATAATAAGTTCCTAAAAAAATAAAGGTTTTTTTTTGCCCCGATTCTCTATCCTTAATTAATATAAAATAATCAATATTAAAGAGCAATTTCGGAAAAAAAAATAACAGGCAGCATGGCCTCTAGTCTTAGCCTGTTCCAAAAGAAGAAGAAGGAACGATAAATAAACTTCAAACCTAAGATCAAGTATCAATAGATTTGACAAGCTAATAATAATACCGTATTAGAACGAGATAACAACATACGAAAAATCCAAGAGTGAAAGAGACATAGACACTTTCTTTTGTCTTTGTCAGAATATCACCCTTTGTTTGTTGGGCACAACAAGGATGTGCCCAACAAAAAATTATCGACTAAATTTGAATGCCATACAAACATTCTCACTCGCGAACAGTTTATCAAATATGCCGCCATTTTGTACTACTTTTTAATTTGGTCGGCTTATGTAGGTATGGTGATACCAGTTTTGTTATAAGCAGATTACCCAAGAATGTGGTATTATTTAAAAAGGGTGACTGGAATTTTCGAAATAAACACAATAAAAACAAATATGTTTATTGCTATCCTTAAAGGCTATGTACTATAGATCATACATATTAAGACGTATATAGCCTTCTTATTTATTATTTATGTTTTTAGCGGTTTGTTATTAGTCATTACATAATATTTTCGATAATCCGGAAAAATGCAGCTGTCTAAAATTACAATAAATGTTTGGTTAGGGCTAATGCTTATAGTTATCTATCAACCTTTACCAGTTTTTTATTATTTTTAATTCACTTGTTTCAAGAAAATAAGTAGACTTGTTATAATGAATGTGGTGTCCCTGTAAAATATGCCTGTCCCTTTCGGGTATACGCGAATGTCAATTGCATATTATACTTATTCCTAGCTTCAAACTCTATTTTGCCTGTCAGCGGGATGTCTGCGATCGTTGTTGGTGAGTGGTGCGTCAATACGTAGTATTCTCTATATAGTTTGTGGGTGCGTCTGAATAGTGAATACGTAGTATTCTCTATATAGTTTGTGGAGGTGCCTCGGATCTGTTGAGCAAACAGGTCACCTCGACGGCTATAAGTCAGTCCCTCAAGGGACCATTGCACGCCAAATTATGTTTTCTTTCAATTTTATTGTCATTGGCGTCCAATAAAAAAATAAAAAGAAAAAAATAAATATCCGTAAAATCACACCAACTATATGACCCCAAAGTAAGAAAAGCCTTGTGTTATATGGGTTACCATATTATAGTGAACTTGGGGAGTGAATCCTCGAATAGGTATTCACTACATAGTTTATAGCAAAGTCGCTTCCCGCGTCTGTCTGTATGTATGCTTAGATCTTTAAAACTACACAACGGATTTTGATGCGGTTTTTTTTAAATAGATAGAATGATTCAAGAGATGGTTTATGTGTATAATACATGCATAATATAGTAGATAAACACTGATAATTTTAGAGGTTTCTAATGTGATGTCGTAATTAAACACATTTTTTGCACTTACATTGCAAACGCTGGATGAACCCTAACAGATAGATCAAAATAATGTACTACATTATTGTACACCTTAGAAAGATCTACAAAAAAGTCCGTGATGGCGTATGTGTATCTCTTAAGGATAACATACTATATCCTTTTTTTTTTTGCTCTTCCTTTCTGGCTTTTGGAACGAACGGACGTGTATTGCTTTATCGTGCAAATATTGTGTATTTTAAATATTTAAATTGCCTTGGCTGCGCTGGAGCGCCCTGACTGCTAAACCTGGTGCTTCGCCCCGAGGAATCTGGTCTTGAACGTATATAAGATTGTTTTGCAAGTAAGTGAGCAATTTGCTACTTTTTGTGCGCGCTACCCCGGAATCGATCTCAGTACCGTGTGGCGTGGCTGCTGGGTCGACCGCGCTGTTGCAAATTCAGCTGGCCGACATATGTGAGGAGCTGACGAAATTAGACAGCAGATCATTGAACGAGTGCTACGCTACGCTACGATACGCTACGCTACGGCACGCTATTGCATGTGCTACGAACTTAAAACTACTGTCGTAACTACAAACTATCTCCTACGCCCCGTTCCGATAATTGCATATATTTTATACTTTATTTACTGAGCTGTTAAAATCAAAATAACTATGGAAGATAAAAATACAGAATTATACCAATCTCCACTTAATTACGTTTCACAAAGAAATAAACAACATAAAAAACCTGAGAGCATATCAGAGTTTAACACGTTTAAAGATGAAATGAAGACTTTAATAACCAATATGATGACATCGCATAAAAAAGAAATTGAAAAAATACATACTACACTCATAGAAATAAAGCAAACAAACAATAATATAGAAGTTTCTATGGCCTTCCTTGCGGCACAAAACGAAGAACTCAAGAAAAAATTAGAGCAGTTTGAAATCCAAGCTGAAAAAGACAGAGACCATATAATGATACTTGAGGAAAAACTCGAGGACCTACAACGAGGTAGTCGCAAAGCCAATAATAGAAATTAAAAATGTACCTAAATTAACCGGGGAGTCCAAGGAAGATCTGATTAAAATGACCAGCAATCTGGCTCAATCGATAAATTGCGAACTTCATACGAATGATATCAAAGACATTTACAGAGTACAGAACAAGCTAAAAAACGCCAAAAATAGTCCAATCATAGTAGAATCAACAATTAAAAAAATTGATTTTCTAAAAATGGCTAAAACTTTTAATATCAAGCACAAAGAAAAATTGAGTACTAAACACCTAGGGTCCACAACAGGGGAGTTCACTCCAATTTATGTCTCTGAACAGCTTACGGCAAGAGGGGCTCGACTATATTTTCTTGCAAGACATCTTGTTAAAACCAAGGAATATAAATTCTGCTGGACGGCTTATGTCAGGAAAAATGAAACTTCTCCTATTATCTCCATAAAATCCGAGTCGCAATTAAACAACCTAATGCAAGCAAAATGACTAGATAAAATTGTATTCATAGATATAAGAGTAATTTTTAGATCTCATTATTTAATTAATTATTATTTAATATTTGTTAAAATATATATACATAACATACTAAAAACACTAACACACAAAGAAAATAAATCATTCACTCAAACACTTTTACACCAACACACACACATATTTGTGCGGAAACTTAAAGAAATAATAATAATGATCATAAAATATAATATATATTACACTGTTCACTCATTACAATTAAATAATAAACACATAAAAAAAACATGACGCCGATGTTAATAATGATTCACGCTATATACATATATACATATATACACCACTACGCTATATATACATACTACTACGCTATAGAAACAAACTACATTCTTCAATTAATTACTTTTTATGGATAATTCTTTAATAACAATTACAGCATTAGACGAGCTAGAACCTGTAAATTCTAATCAAAATAATCCCTGAATAATTCAAGTGGAGTACCCCTGATGCCGATGCTTTCCAGCCTTTGTATAAGGATGGGTACAGAGACAGTGTCAAAAGCCTTCTTTAAATCTAAGAAGACAGTTATACACTTCCTACCTACATCGATGCTCTCAGAGATGAGGGAAGTCAGTGCAATAACAGCGTCTTCAGTAGAAGTCCGACATCTAAAACCATATTGAGATTTTGAAATAATTTCAAATTTGTTTAAATAATTTATAAGCCGGACGTTTATCAATTTTTCCAATATTTTTGTAATTGTTGTTAATACAGAAATAGGTCTGTAGTTACTGGTTTTGTCACTGTCACCATCCTTATACACGGGCGTAACAACGGCCTGTTTTAGTATTGTGGGAAATTTACCATCTCTAAAACACAGGTTGGCTAGGTGAGTTATGATAGGAACAACTTCTAGATGGGCTATCTTAAGAAACTGTGCCGGAATACCGTCCCAACCTGGTGCACTAGTAGCTTTCAATTTCATTAGTACTTCGTACACTTCTTTTTCGTCAGTCTCTGTGAGCAAGAACGATGAGTTACGAATTATATTGTTATCATTTAGCTGAGGCTGAAATGTCTGATTTGCAAGGATTTCTTCAGCTAATCGCTGCCCAACTTGGGAAAAATAATTATTGACAGAGTTTACAGATTCATGAGGTGTTAATTTTTGATCTAATAGTTTCAAATTATGTGCCCTATGCCCTTTTCGTTGTGTAATATAGTTTATTAATTTCCAAAGTTCTTTAGGGTGATTTTCGTATTTGGATAATTGTTCTTTGTAGTATTTATGTTTTAGTTTTTTAATTAGGTTATTACAGTGATTACGATATCTGCAGTAAGTTATTTTTAAGATTTTATTACCTTGGTCTTGTTTTACCCTTTTTTGCATGTTATTTCTGTTTCTTATGCAGCGTAGAATGCCTGTAGTTATCCAGGGTTTTAATATTCGATTTTTAGATGAAATTTTTGCTGTTACTGTGCTGTCTTTTATACATTTTATTTATTTATTTATGAGAAGGTTCGCTACAGTATTAGCGTTGTCAATGTTTAATAGATTTACCAAATAATTGCCTTTAATTCTATTAATAGCCTTACAATAGTCTAAGGTTGTTTTGCATTTACGGGAATTTTTATTGGTTTCAGAATGGGATATTTTTAAGAAAACCATACTGTGGTCAGTAATTGTAGTATTTAAAATGTTTATTAAGACAGTATTTTTGGTTTTATCAAATTTTAATATAAAGTGGTCAAGACAATTCTTCTCTCTTGTTGGTAGTATATGGCCTGGATACATGCCATGCATAGCCAACATATTTAGATAGTTGAGTCGGTTTTTCCGTTCATTATTATGAAAGTTTTCTTTGTCTATTATATTGATATGAATATCACCAGCAATAATAATAGTTTTATATGTTTTTATCATAGCCAACTCGGAGTCTAAAGAAGCTAAGAAGCTATCTGCATTCGTGTTTGATGGGGATCTATATATGCAGAAGATAATAATATTAGAGAAACATATTTGCAGGCATGAGGCACAGCTCAATACGACTTCTTTGACACTAACCTTATGATTTTCTTTGACATAAACAACTACCCCGTCACATTGATTTATGTTGTGATTTGTGGAAAATGAAACATAACCCTTTATCAGAGGCACCGGTTTGTTAGAGTTAAGTCTACACTCACTCAAGACTAGTAGGTCAGGTGCAAACTTAAACTCAGACAGAGTAACTATTAGGCTATCGATATTGCAATATATACTTCTTATATTTTGCGAGATTATTGTAAAATCATTATCCAGCAAATTAGGGGGCTGCCTAACAAAGTCATTCATGTCACATAAACTAGAATTTAAAGGTTCTAGCTCGTCTAATGCTGTAATTGTTATTAAAGAATTATCCATAAAAAGTAATTAATTGAAGAATGTAGTTTGTTTCTATAGCGTAGTAGTATGTATATATAGCGTAGTGGTGTATATATGTATATATGTATATAGCGTGAATCATTATTAACATCGGCGTCATGTTTTTTTTATGTGTTTATTATTTAATTGTAATGAGTGAACAGTGTAATATATATTATATTTTATGATCATTATTATTATTTCTTTAAGTTTCCGCACAAATATGTGTGTGTGTTGGTGTAAAAGTGTTTGAGTACCAACCAGAACCTATCGACAGGAGAAGAAAGCTACCTGTAGCACTTGTACCCTCGGCCAAGACAAAAAACGCCAGTAGACAATTCCACATCATATCTGCTAAACTTTATAATATTATCAATAATACTATTAATATATATCCTCTCACTTACTATAGATGTAAACAGAAGCTTACTAGCTGGCTAAAAACAATTAGCTATGATGAAATAGAAAATCTAGTAGACTGAACTTCACTTTAATACATAATATATATATATATATATATATATATATATATATATATATTATATACACTAATAACTAAACACACTTACACATGCACACACACCACACACACACACACACACACACACACACACACACACACAAATACACAGTACTTAATTTCTAATGTCTAAACTAATATGCTTGAGATTCATGTCTACTTATGTATACCATGTAAATGTAATAATATGTTTAAGGAAGAGCGGAGGCTCCTAATACAGGTATTCCTTTACTTAAAAGGAGGCTCCTGCCACTGTTATATTGCATTGTATACAGATTATGAAATAAAGATTATTATTATTATTATTATTATATATCCATTTTAATACTTAAAAAATGGGCAATTATAAAGCGGTAATTGGAAAGCTATTTACACAAATGTGGTATTAATCCTTATCATTTTAAATATGTTAGTTAGCTTGAGCATTTCATGAAGTATGTTTTTCCCGTTTTCACCATACAAATTAAATGCATATCTTAGGAGATATAGCTAAATCAAAATAATGCGACACCGTGATTTCGACAGAGCCGCGCAAGCCGGGCGCCCCGTGATGCCGCGCCTCGCGTCCGAGCCGGACGGGGCCTCGGTTCCGAAAGTTAGGATAATTATTATTGTATCAATGTATGGTAGAATTGTGTATCCTAAATATGCCTACTGAAAAGTCCACGATGGCATAATATGTATGTATTAGTTACCTAAATATAACAGACTCCCTATATCCATTTTAATACTTAAAAAATTGGCAATTATAAAGCGGTAATGTAAAAGCTATTTACAAAAATACGGTATTAATCACTTCATATTATAAAATAAAGCCCTACGCCCGTCCATAGATAAATAATCATCATCAATGCGTATACGGCTGTACATCTAAGTTAACGCGGGCGAAGCTGCGGGCAACAGCTAGTACCTACGTACATAAATAGTGTATCCTAAATATGCCTACAGAAAAGGCCGCGATAGCATAATATGTCATTATGATATAACATACAACTATGTATATCCATTTTAATGTTTATAAAATACCAATATAAAGCCTTATAATAAAACAATTTTTACAGATTTTATCGCGGTTTATTAAGATTTTTACAATCCCGACGTTTCGGATACTCTACAGCAACCATGGTCATGGGAGGACTGAGGTGTCGTACGTCCGAATGTTACAAAGTTATTCGAAACTACCCGATACATCAATATTTTCGTTAGACCTATATTATATACGCAGAAAGTGCTAACTGTTCGTATCTTTAATCTGTGACATATTACTTATGCTTGGAATTTTATTTGATAATATAATGGGATCCCAAGCAGGTGGTAAAAGCCAGCCATTTTCTCTATCGAAATTAGGATGTTTTTTTTTAATTTCAATAGCCTCACGGATCATCCTTGGTTGGAATCGGTGTTCTTTTGCGAGGACTTGTGGTTTTTCAAATCTAACATAACGGCGAGCTTTGTCAAGACTATGTTCACAGATGATTTCATCTCGAATTTCACTCACTAAGTATTTACTTAGTGAGTGAAATTCGCGTAAATATGAGAAAATTATATAATTATAAAACGGTTAATGTAAAAGCTATAATTACACAAATACGGTACTTATCATCATTACATAATACATATAAAACAAAGTCATCGGCCGCGTGTGTCTGTAC
Source organism: Helleia helle (assembly GCA_963853865.1). Lineage (NCBI taxonomy): Eukaryota > Metazoa > Arthropoda > Insecta > Lepidoptera > Lycaenidae > Helleia > Helleia helle. The sequence goes on along the minus strand of OY971416.1, from coordinate 11,074,479 downwards.
GCGATAAACTCAAACGCGATAAACTCAAAAAAGTTTGGATTTTCGTGCTGTTTTCAACATGACTTAAAGTAATTACTAAGACAGGTTATAACTTATAGTATGTTTATTATTTACTAAGATTTTGTGTAAATGGGTAAATAATATAAGGACAATAATTATTGTAAGTGTCAGAAAATTTTAATTTTTTACAACGGAAATATATATATTATATTTTTATTATATAATACACATATCACATCCATGATCCAGGAACACAGAAAACTTGTTTGTTCCCTGGCGGGATTCGAACCCGCTACCTCCGGCTTGGTCGGAGGTCGTCTTCGTTCATAATTTATAAGAATTATATTAGTAGTGAACGAAAAATCAAACCGACGCGCGACGTCCGCGCGGTTTGCGCTGATTGGCGTGTGGTGCTCGCCTCCCCCCCCAGTCCCCGCACGCTAGAAATGCTAGGGTGAGATGCACTATGTTTCGTTTCAAAAACGACAGCGTAATAAAGTGTGAATAGACTTCTAGCAGACAAATTCTCATAGAAAAAGTATTAAGTGTATATTTTTACAATAAATTTATTACAACTTTTGAATTACTAAACGATGTCTGTACGGGCTTTGTTTTTGAGCTTTCGTTCTCAGTATACTATATATTTTTGTCCAATGTTGGGTTAAAATTAGTGTTGAAATACGAAAGTTTAGACGCTTGTATTTTTTAAATGAATATTTTATTTACGATTTTGGGTACATACAGACATAGATAATGACGAGATCAATTGATATTATCCTTAGTTTTGGATGGTTAACGTCAAACATTGTAGTAGTTATTGCTCCGCCTTTGTATGGAAAGATGAGCGACTTGTGTATGTGTAACCTTAAATCATTTTTTCTTAGTAGATTAGGAAAAAAAAGTCTTGTTAGTAGGTAACAAAAATCAAACCTCGATAAAAATTCAACTGTTGGAAATAAAACGATAAAAATACTCCAAATGAGCTTTCACTGTACCAATCAATGAAACTAAATATGGACTTGGACATAATACATTTATTTTCGATAAAAATACACCAATTTGATCAGTATCGTAATATTTCGTCCAAATGCAAGTTTTATTTTTCGTATTAATATTTTAATTAGTCAAGGAATATTATGACTGAAATAAAATATTAAGTGTTGTTTATTTTTCTTTATTTATAGCATATAAATAATAATACTTAGCTTAAATAATTTACATATTTATAAAAAAATATAACAAAAATATTTTGAGACAATCACTAAATGGACATATGACGTGACGCAACAGACATATTAAGAATAGGATTCACTGTCAGGTTAAAATCGTACAGTTTAATATTGATTATCATATTGTTACTAACACTCTATGGGCATTTGTTAATCCCGAAATAAATGATTTTATTTTATTTTTATTGATCTAATGAGATCTCTCCTCTTGATTCATTTCAGATACCTTCTTTCTGTTGGCTTTAATTTGCGCTAACTGTTTTTATCTAATTTCTTCAGCCTTCCCAGGGTTGTTTTTTACTTTATCTACACATACTATCTAGAATCTACACATACTAGCCATATTTTTAAGATAATGGGCAGCTATAGCACCATACTTTTTTTTTCACAAACAAGGGTCAAAACTACAAGTAATTACAAAAAAACGGGGAAAAAGTACTTAAAATGTTAGTTTTAATAATATTTTACGATAACAACGGCTATAAATGTAATTAAATTTAATAAAACAAGTCTTTAGGAGTACGATGCCAAAAAAATTACACAAAAATACCTAATTTTAAAGAAATGGCAACCGATTGAATGATCAAAGGAGCAAAAATTTAGAAAAAAACTAAAAGTATGCATCATTTTTACACTGTTGGTAAAACTGACGTAAAAACTAGATTTTATTGTAGCCTGACATCGGGGTTACCTCCACTTATCGGATTATCCATTATTTACGACAGACCTTGTGTAAGTATTCCTTTTTTATAATATCATGAATTCTATTAATACATCATTTTGGATAAATTACTAAGAAACGGAAACAGTATTCATTAAAAACGCGTGCTATACAAAGGTGCGATCCTCATAAGGATCCGCATCTTGTAATAGATAGCGTGATCTACATTTTGTGTTAACGCTATCTATTGACAGGTCTAAAAAACTTCTTGTTACACTTATACATCTTATGCCTTGGGTCTCAAACTATCTCCATATCAAATTTCACTCAAATTGGTTCAGTGGTTTAACAAATACATAGTCCCGGCGTTTTAGCCGCACAACTCCCGTTCCCGTGGGATTTTCAGGATAACAACTATTTTATGTCCTACGTCAGGTTTTAAAGCATCTGCATATCAAATTTCACCCAAATCCGTTCCGTGGTTTAGAAGATAGACAGTCTTGGGGTTTTACCCGAATATTTCCCGTTCCCGTGGAATTTTTAGGATAACAACAATTTTATACCCTACGTTAAGTTTCAAAGTATCTTTATATCAAATTTCACCTAAATCTGTTCCGTGGTTTAGAAGATAGATAGTCCCGGGGTTTTACCCGCATAGTTCCCGTTCCCGTAGGATTTTCAGGATAACAACTATTTTAAGTCCTACTTTAATGTCCAAAGTATCTTCAAATCAAATCTCACCCAAATCTGTTCCGTGGTATATAGAAGATAGTCAGTCCCGGGGTTTTATCCGAATAGTTCCCGTTCCCGTGGAATTTTCAGATAATAATAATAATTATTATTTTATTTCACCACTTTATAAATAGATGGCACTAATATATAAAGTCCTACGTTACATATATATATATAACGTATATGTAACGTATAGAAGTTTACACATTGTTATAAATGCCACATTGGAATTGAATATAACATTAACTTTAAGACAGTTAATAAAAGCACAATAATTTTGACATCGCAAAAACAAATATTTAAAAGCAGTTTGCAGGACAACCGTTCATAAAGTGGTACCTAAAGGCGCCGACTATGCGGCATGGTACCTCGCAGAGCTAGTGCCGACCAGTTTGCACGTCATAAATGTGCTACGTGGTATTTAATTAAAACTATGATATCTCAGATGATGATATCATAGTACTATTGGTCGTTTCACGTTTGTCGTCAGCTCCTATTGGTCGTAACAGAATGTTATATAGCCTTTCTCGAATGAATAAATAGTCCATCTATTCAATACAAAAAGAATTTTTCAATATCAACCAGTACTTCCTGAGAATAGCGCATTCAACCAACCAAACAAACAAACAAACAAATTCTTCAGCTTTATAATAATATTACTGATGGAATAATAGCCAGTTCAAACTATTGATGTAGTGTAGGTACCAATAGCTTGAACTGGCTATTATAAATTTAATCACAAGAAAGGAAATATACGATCTTAGAAAATAAACCAAAAATAAATAGAAAACTGGTATGGCATACTTTATTTTCACATATTATATTAATGGAATGATTGTCAGTTTAAAAGTTATACAAATTTGTAGATAGATATGAAACTTATACAGATTATATAGTGTTAAAATTTGTCATCCTGAAAATGGTGTACTAGATTTATTCATACGGCATATATCTAGGTTACAATTGTTTTTTAAATGCAATATTTTAAAGATTAACATGAGCGCAATGCCTTATTAGAAAAAAATAAAGAAACGCGCCACGATAAGAAACTAGAAAGTCTGGTCTATTCTAAAGACCATCCCTGACATCAAGCTTTACCTAATGTAAATATTTAATAAATCATTAGAATTTAAATCGTATGCATGTGTGTCAAAGGAAGCACTTTATATTATAATTAGGTAAGGTTTACAGATATAGAGTTATGATATATTTTTCTAATCATAAATAAAATGTTGCAATTGGAATTTCATATTATAAGTTGAATAATATTAGTAGATGATATAAGGATATACGGCAGGTTTTAACCTATGCGTGTAATGTGAAATAAAATTTGAAGAGAAAATTAATGAACACTTTTTACTTATTTTACATTCAAAATAATAAACGAAAATAATTATTCATGAAATGACTGTTTTGATAATGTGCGATTACTTTGTAAGTAACAATCTCTCTCAATCTCAATTTTTTTTTCTATTTCAATTGTAAGAAAAAAGGGAAAGATTTATTTCGTGCTTAATAAGTCTCGAGTTATAAAATAGAATACAAATTACTGGTATCAAATTGCCTAGACTAATCAGTCTAGTTATCAAATTAATATTAGTTAGGTACTAAATTCATTTTTGTGTGCAGTAGGTACAGCTTGGCAAAAAAGTGTATGACGTGGTGACAGGTGGAACTAAATATTTTACTAAATGGAAACCTATGATGTTAACAATACTTGGCCGACAAATACTAGATTTTGAGTAAAGCTTAGTGTTTCACATTTATTTTTAACGATTTGATTACATTATCTTACTGATTTTCCATATTATGATGAGACCTAAGTGAAAGTGGCGCCCTCATTTTTTCCATACTCTTTTTTATCAAGCTGTATATCACATAGCATAAAATTTCTTATTTCCTTTTATGTTATGAATGTGCTATAGTCGTGCAGTTTTTATTTCGTAAGGTAAATCATTATTGATACGTATAAAAATTGTGCTGGGGGTGTTTAGTCATTAAACTACAATAATGTATGTCTGTTTGCACAAGAAAAGACAATACTTAGTTCGGTAACAGATAGTTAAATGTAAAAAAATATGGGTCACGATTCTGTTTATAAATTTTTTATTTATTTATTATTGTGCCGCAATCGCCACTAACTTGGATGGACTCAAGTTAACCAAATTAACTTCGCAAACGTATTGTTAAACATCGTCAAAATACCTTAAAATTTAAATGCGGCAAAATAAAATAGAGCATACTGGTCTATGTATTTGGACAATAGACACGTTGTATTAAATGTTATAGGGTTGCCAATGTCAAAATTTACTGCAGTATGTTTGAAGAAAACTGATAGCAATAGTTAGTAATTTTTAAAAATATTTCTGGCATAACGATTCATTAGTTTTTAATCATACCCAAAGTATAAGTAGCATAAGAGTCATCCCAAAAATTAAAAAAATGTGAAAATATATGCAAGTAGGCAAAGTGGTTCAATAGAATCGTGACATTCATTGGGAATGTCTTTCATTAAACTCTTATTGCATATACATACTTAACTTCTATATTATTCTGAAGTAGCAATAAGTCTACACTTTGACATGAACTGTATTCATACTACAGTGAAGACAGTGAGGAAAACCCTCCATGGAAGATGGCAGTGTTGTGTTACTTAATTAATACAGTTATATTTATTACTAAGCGGGAATTTTTTTGGTTTCACAAAAATTTTCAGTACTATAATCCTATACTATAATCAATATATAAGCTTTCAAAAGAAAGTTTTAATTAAGTTAAGTCTTCGCAGTGCATATCAAAGCGTGAGAATTTTGCATGACGCTAGGTCAGATACATTCAGATTGATATATAAGTTTACACATTGTTATAAATGCCACATTGGAATTTGATATAACATTAACTTCAAGACAGTTAATAAAAGCACAATTATTTAGAAGGTTTTGAAAGACTAAATAATATCATTTGATCGATGCAATGAAAATATCTTAAAGAAACTTCAACACAAATCAGGTTTCAGGTACTACTTCATAACTCACCTCTATATATGTTCTCAACCACATTTTACGCTACTTATAAATAAAATCATAACATATTTTATGTTTTCTAATAACAAAATATAACATTTATAAAAACAAATCGTATTAAACTTACTAAACTTAAAATAAACGTTTTACGATTACTTATAAATTATTCGATGTTAAAATAAAATCATACATAAACATATTTCATAAAAAAGAACATTTTTACATTTAATACTAATTCCACGTTTTTGTGATGTTGAAATGCAATGAAAGAAAAAAAAATAAACAGGGTGAAAAGATATCATTTTAGGATTTTAATACAGCGTGAATAGCTTTCAACTCTAAAAGTTACGTTAATGGTCTTATGTTATTTAATGGAAAAAAATATATATTTAATTAAACTTATATTAATGTCCATTAATATAAGTTTAATTAAATATATATTTCGATTGAAAGGTTGATTTTACGGCTAAACTTGGAATACTTTAGTAAGAATTTATCTCTAATTCTAAATTCACATCAAAAATATACAAAATGAAGTCTAAAGCATACTAAAGTATTTGTTTGCCTCATTACCCTGCATATGTCGATATTTATTCACATAATTAATTGGTGTTAAATTTTAGGACTGTTTAAGAGTTGTTTTATTTTATTACGGGAATATACGAAATATCACCTATACAACTACTTTTTGTTAGCATATTGGCCATTACATACTAGATGGAAGTTTGTGAGTACGTAACTTACATGTCACATCTACTTCATAAAAATGTACACTCTACATTTGTACATCCAAATACACACAATAAATAAATAGTATAAATGACGTTTATAAATGGAGATTACAATTTTACAAACCTTCAAAAATTCATGTTTAGTTAGTAACTAAAAACAATTGTGAGTAAAAATACATAATCGTAATATATATCACAGATACCTAAGGAAGTTGTTAGATTACATCTATGTTTGAGGTACTATACATTCAATATATGTTTAATATAAAAATATTAATAAATAAAAAGCACTCAAAATAATTATTTCGCGTGGTACAGCGCGACTATAGTTGTGAGACTGATTCATACTTGAAAATAGTCACTGACAGTGGCGTCGGCACCATTGTTAATACTGCTTTTAGGCTCGACGTTGTTGGGAACGTTGATCTTCTCGTAACCAGCCGACGAATCCGATCTATCGAGTCCAGAACTTTCCACCGTGTCGTTATGAACCTTTTCATAAGGTGGATCTTTTCTGGAAAGTTCGAAATATTTGACGCTTTCATAATTCGGATCCTTCTTCGACCTAACGGAATCGTACTTCGAATCTTTGGACCGTACCGATTCATATTTCGGATCTTTACATCTCAACGACTCATAATTTGGATCCTGATTGTTGACGCTTTCATAATTCGGATCTTTGGGCCTGACTGATTCATAGTTGGGATCGGATTCGCTCCCGGTCGTGTACAAGGGATCGTTCGTCATCGACTCGTAGTTGGGCTCCGTCAAGGTCTCGTCATTGTTGTTCGCCGGCCAGTTTGGTTTCGCGAATCTCTTGTTCACGATCGAGTAAGTCGGTTGAACCTTGTAGTTCGGTGCGATGGTCGCGTACGGTGGGGTGGGAGGTTCGTTCCTCAATACTTCGTAATTCGGATCCGAGTCCGAGGCGTTGTTGTCTTTCGCGATGTGCTCGTAGCCCGCGTCGCTACTTATGATACTGTTGGGCCCGCTGTCCGCTAGATTGTTTAGCTTCAAGTTGTTGTTGGTGAAACTGGACTGCGTTTTGTTGATGTCCTTGACCGTTTCGTAGCCCGGGTCCTGCGCGGAGGACTTGCGCTCCTTCCGCGCTATGGTCTCGTACCCGTGGCCGGCCGCCTGTTTGCGGTCGATGGTCTCATAGCCGGGGTCGTCGCGACGGTTGAGGCCCACGTCGTTATCTTTGGATTTCTTCATCGCCTCCTCCTTCGCTTTGACCTTCTTCATGACTTTCGCATACATCTCCTCAACGTTTCTGGAGGGACTCTCCGAGGCTCTGTCCGATGTGAGCGAGGTGTTAGGCTCCGCGGAGGAGTAGTCGCTGTAACCGAGCCCATCAATAGAGTTGTACAGATTGTCTGCGTTCTCTTTCTGGTCGATATCGAAGTTCAGCTCCTTGGCGACGGAGGACTTGCGCTCCTTCCGCGCTATGGTCTCGTACCCGTGGCCGGCCGCCTGTTTGCGGTCGATGGTCTCATAGCCGGGGTCGTCGCGACGGTTGAGGCCCACGTCGTTATCTTTGGATATGTCCTGACGGCCATGACCCGTTGCGGACGTCGTAACAGGGACACGTTCTCCGACGTCAGAGCGGCCGCCCGTATCAGCGCGCCGTACAGTGCCATCGACTGCAAGACGCCCGCGTATAGGTGGTGGCAGTCAGCGCTCGGTCCCACCCACCCACGTTGGGGAGGAGGCAACTTGCGCCCGCACTGCTCCGAGCAACTTCGACAATAGGCGCCGGAAATGCGTGGTGGAGCCATCGGCGAAGGCGCGTGGTCTCTTCTACCGGGAAACAAGGCCGGGACTATCCTAGCTACGAGGTCGGGCGGGCACAGGGGCGCAGTTTGTTGCGAACCATCCTGTGCGGCCTCCTCCACGGGTCCCGGTCCAGAGTCCTAGCATCTCCCCATAGGCACCCGTAAAAGTCCGATGAACTGACGCAGCTGTTATTGCGCTGATGCTTCTCGTTCAAGCTTCGTCGCAATTTATCATGGTTGAAGTGCAGATCGCCTGGAGGACAAAAAATAATTAAATAAGAATAAGATGTCTAAAGACCACCTCCTTAAGTCACGCCTGCGGCCGATTCGGGGCATGGCCGCGTCGAACGACTGCGACAGGGCATCGATAAGTCGGTCGGTCTCATCCCGTATCAGCGCGCCGTACAGTGCCATCGACTGCAAGACGCCCGCGTATAGGTGGTGGCAGTCAGCGCTCGGGAGGGGGCGGTGACACTGTATCGGAAACTAATATATCAGTGGATAGCGTCTCGGTCTCAAGCACCTCCCAGCCTTGCACGCATCGAACTAGGGCGGCATTGGCGAACGTCAACGATGCTGCCACGCCCCTGTCTCACGCAGGTAATGTGTGTGGACCCCACGTTGAACAGCTACAGCCCAACCTTGACCAACCAGTCCTCCAAACCCGTGACTAATGCGCCTCGCGCATTAGTCACGGGGGAACCCCATGCCGCTAATTCGGCGGTCCCCAGCGACCACCACGTGACAGAGGCGAACTTGCCCCACCAGACAGCCGACCCGAACCAGAAACTGTTAAATTCAGCAATGCTCCGGATGGGCGAGAAGTAGGCCCCGATCACCAGGACGCGACCAATCTCGGAACCAACGAAGCCACAACACCGAACGGTGGCGAGCCGTTTAGGCTGGCGATAGCCACCACGCTATCTCGCTCTGCCATTACGGCCACTTGCACCGACCACTCCGCACATGCCTGAAAGAGCAGACCCAGGGCTCTGGCGCAGTGGTTGAGGTTCTCCTGTAGCACTTGGGTGAATGGGCGTGCCATCACTCCAAGACAATGGGGACCTTCTCACCCAGGACTGCGAAGCTATTCGCAGTCGGGCAGATGGGCTGTGAGGGGGGATTAGGGTCGTCACGAGCCTTTTCGCCTTCTTGTGGTTCACGGTGCCGACTACGGCGTGGAGCGATGTATGCTGCACTGCCATTTTGTGGGCAGCTGGACGTCCCTCCGTGGAGCAGACCGCGCACTTCGGTATCACAACCGTGCATAATATAATAAAAAAAAGCCAAAATATAAGACATTGGACTAATACATTATTTTTAAAAAACCTTTAAAGGTGTACTAACCTGTGCTCGACATGCGATGATGTCTCTGCGTGTTTTGGGCGTTATGCGAGACAGCATACGACGTATGTGTCGCGATGTTTGGCGCATGGGACGCGTGAGTCGTGTGCGTCACGTGAGATGAGTGAGACGTGTGCGGGGCGTGAGACGTGTGTGGCGCATGAGTCGTGTGTTGGCCATGAGACGAATGCTGCGCATGAGATGTGTGTTGAGTATGAGACGTGTGCTGCGTATGAGACGAGTGCTGCGTATGAGACGAGTGCTGCGCGTGAGTTGAGTGTTGTGCGTGCACAGTCTGCGGCGGAGGCGGTGGCAAAGGTGAGTTGGCTTGTCGCTTCTCTGGCTTGGGTGAGCCGAGCGCACCAGTTGAGTTGGAGCACGACGACATTGACGCTGCAAATAACGTCCCGTATTTAAATTTTATAACCGTAGAGACAAACCGATAAGACGATCCACCTGATGTTAAATAATATTTATCTTGTTTCCTTTAACGTACCAGGATCAGATGACGGCAATGCGATGTCAACTGTGAGGTGCAACATGCGAGGTATCGGTGCTAGAGTAGCACTGCTTGTATGTGCCGCGCTCCCGTCTGCACAGGTACCAACCTACTCGTTTCTTTAGTGAAATTACTGGCACCGAGACTTACTTACGTCTCAGGATATGCAACGCGTGAATGGGTTACCTGGGCTAGTTCCAGGTTAACTTGTTATGTTCATGGGCGACGTCGACCACTTACCATCATGTGGTCCGTCTGACCGTTTGCCTATCCATCTAACATAAAATATGCCGCACAAATTGCATCCCATTCATCGTAGCTATCAATTATATGCGAAAAATGTGTATAAAATCGCTAATACCTTGTCTGGAGTGATTGGAGTTTGTGGTGGATGTTCCAATTTCGGGAGGTGCGCTCCTTCTGTAAAAAAATCGAGTCATATTTTTTTACGAAACGTACACTTACATTTTAGAACAATTTCATGTTTTAATATTATGGGTTGTAAAATTTAAAAAAAAAACGATAACTTATAATCAATTACATTTTTTTAAAATTATTAGTAGCCTATGTCTATAAGGTCACAAGTAGGATGATGATGCTTACCTCGCGTGGTGCGTAACCTCCGCCTGAATCACGAGCGGCGCGTGCGATGCGTGCGACGCGTGTGGCACGCTCGGCTCCCGGCGGCGCGGCTCGGGCGCGATCTGCGCGTATGTGTCCGAGCCCTCGCCCACGCTCGCCTCTTCTATCGCTGCGTACATCTCATCTGTGTGTCAGTAGATAGTCACTGTATTAATTCATAGTGTAAAATATTTGTTCATCAAGATACTGTAGGTGACTTTATGCTTGTTGATTAATCTCATTAGTCAGTATATCAATCATATTGTCACTGTGTTAATTCATAATAAAAAGATTTTACAAATACACAGTATAATTTCAATAATTATATTTCTAGATACAGTACATAATATGTAATATTAATCCCTCTTGTTCGGACAAAATGAATAAAAAATTATGTCTAGTATAAATCAGGCGACATCACAGAAGAATATCTACTGTTCAAAGGAGTCTAAGGGTTTTAGCTAGGCAATAGAATATATGCAATAAAATCATCAAGGTTTCTTTATTTAATTGATTGTAAAATAAATAACAAGTTATTATTCGTAAAGTGAAGCAATGTTACTGACCGGAGTCGTCGGACACGGTGGCATAGTGTGGCGTGCGCGCCCGCCCGCTCTGCGCGCGGATGTTGCTGAGCGGCTCGCGGACCGAGATACTCGTGTAGCCCTCTACGATAGTCACATTACTTCATAAAACAGCCATAGGGATATTGAATTTTATATATAATTACAACACCCTCCGGTGTTAAGCCATAGTTCATGGGTTCAGCGCTATGCGCAGGCCCAATGTACTCCACAACAATGTGGTGAAGTCAACAAGTATAGAGGTTTCCTGTCGATGTTTTGTTCACAGGTAAGCAAGCAATGTTCTCATGATCAGGTGAATGTAAGTCATGTTTATTTATATAACACACATGCGGACCCGAAGAACGTAACCGTACATAACATTTTATAGTGAACCGAATTGAGAATCTAAACCATTATCCACTTGAACACACAAAAAAAACATTTTTTATGCCACAGAAGAATTATATATAAATTATAAAGAAGTATGTGTACATACTTGCGGAATCCGTGGAGTCGCCGCTGAAGTGCACGTTGTCGGGCGGTGGGCGGGGCGACGGGGGCGTGATATACGGCAGCTCGTCGCTCGACGCCAGCTGCCCGCTGATCGCCACCGAAGCGGGGATCAGCACCGACTCTGTACACACTCTCGCTGATGAGCTTTCCTCAAAAAAGTCGAGGAATATCAGAGTTTAATGGCCTTAGATGGTTTTACTCGAAAAAAGTCAAGTAGAACGAATGCCATAGTAACATATATATAATATAATATGTTGGGACAACTCACACACGGCCGTCTGATCCCAAACTAGACAGAGCCTGTTCTTATGGTAACCATACAGCTGATATATACTTATATATTTCTAAATACATACATATTATTGGAAAATGCCCTAGATTTATGTTCATTCCATAGACATTATGATGGTCAAATAATTATAAAATCTTTGACTGAGCTTTCTTCTGCATTTCACTTGTGTTAGAGTTACATATAATTAAAACTCTTTCTATTACACAAATAGGTGTTGTCACTATCATCATAAATAGGCACAATGGCGGCTATTACTTACCGGCAGCAGATGGGACCGCCTCTCTTTCGTCAATTTGTATCCCACTATCAGAGATTTCATCGGGCGTTATTTCTACGGTCCTAAAAAGGAAAAGGATGATGATAATACGGATTCTAGTATCTTGTGTTTTCCAGTCATCGAGAGATTCGACGACTGGCCTACATCGCCTAAGAGGAATTTGTATTTGGAATACAGCAAAGATTTTGGTGACAGTGATAGTCCGAACCACGGTACCGTATTGGCGGCCAAAGCGTACACGCAGCTTGCGTACAGGTGTAGGTACTTTATGCACATCATACAAAATGCATTTTTATTTTCCACCGCTGATTAAAGTATTTTACTTCGCGTCTTCTATTCATATTCTACTTACACATTATGACTGTCAGATTGTAGTTTAGCGTATTCATGTTCGTAAGGACGTTCGCGATTCGCAGATGTAGTTGCCACCGCTTTATTTCCTGAAATTACATAATGTGATTGACATGTAAATATCTAATATAAGTAAAGTTACTGATTACCACATAATGAGTTCCGAGTATCGGGCCTTTGATTGTTAATGTACAATTAATAGAGATAAAGTTATGGCGATGATAGATTAGATTTTTCAAGATAATATGATCAGTGGCAAAATACAAATGGGTCTTTAAGTAAACAAGTTTTTTTATAGTATCCGAAATCGGAAATCATAAAATAAGATTACTAATTCATGATATATAAAAACGGATTTAAGAATAGCAAATCAATAAATATGTAATAGCGAGATCAAAATTTTAATAATACCAACAACATTGTAATTATAAAAAAAAAACTAACACCATCACACACCACAAACGTACAGACGGACATCAGTAAGTCCAGCTAACATCTATAGAGTTGTATATTTTGAAATGTCGTTAATCCTACTTATGTGAGTTTATTGTCAATATATATTATAGCAGTCAAATTAATTACAGGCTTGATTTTTTGACGTGACAACGTCTTATAATTCGATGGAGCCGGCTGCAAGTACGAAAAAACAGGACGCATGCGGCGTTACCTCGCTGTGAGGCGTTCCATTTTCTTATGACCTTGTCACGTTACACTATCGTCAGTAAACCGACTTTACAGACAACCGATTTTTTATGATATCTGGATAAGCAACCGAGCAGACTTAGTAAGAGGTAGTGCTGCTTTACAGCCGAATTGGGCCGGCACGACCGGGGTGGTACCTCTCGCTCACATAACACCGGCGTCAAGTGACCGCTATGCTGCCTATGCTACCGCGTTTCGTGCGGTTTGTGTTTCCGGTGGCACATTGGGGCGATAGGGAAAAGGAGGGCCACGCATCTGCATAACTTTTGGTTGTGCGGATGTCTATGGGCGTCGGCCTGCTTTGTTGCCTATATGACATTTAAAAACTGCTCTGTTGCCTATATGACATTTTAAAAAAGACTAGCCAGATGATGGTACCTAAGTGGTCAGCGTCGCCCCAGCGACGAACATAAACATTTTAACATGGAACTAGCCCAGGCCACTTATTCATGTGTTGCCTATCCTAAGACATAAGATAGTTGTTGGACCACACAATTTAAGTTAGCTCAACAGAGTTTTGACGATGCGTTAAGATCTTTTTAAGTTTTACACATACATAACTTGGTTGCATTGAAGTATTAGCTCAACAGAGTTTTGATCATGTGTTAAGTATGTACTTTCTAAGCAAAAATACTCAAAAATGACTATGTTCAGTCCAGCTAAGTTATTTGGAGTGTACTGTAGTTTACCTTCATCTAAATTAACAGTAGCATAAATTTCGGAAGCAGTGTCACCACTGTCATGTCTTCCCACTGGGTGCGGTATTTCGGGTAGACTTCTCTGACTGTTTTGTGTTGATGCTCTGAAAAAATCAAATTGTAAGAAATATGACCCTGTAATGGTAATACTAACAATTTTCGGGGTTTTTTAAATATTTAACACTCTATTTATCTCGTTTTTATTGTTATCACCCATTTTTTTTTACAATGTGATAAAATCGTGAATATGTTGTTTAAGACATGGTTATGATATATTTTTTATCTTCAACAATAACCGATTTATTCAAACTTAATTCTGGGTTAAACTTTTAATTGCATAATTTACCTAATATCATAAATGTGAAATTATGTAATTTGTATGTATGTTTATAATTTTATCGCAGAAACATAAGAAAGCGCATTGAGAGTCGGTAAAGTGCAACATACATACTTTATAGTAAGAAGTTTGTACATGTTATATTGTAATACTAATAAAAATAATAAAAATATGTAATTCAAAAGGAGTAGCTATCTTTTACTGTCTTACATGTTGTCAAAATAAAATATATTATCAGTTTAGATGTATAAAGTTCAAGTTGGTGTGTGAAGCAGCAGGCAACAACTAGTTAATTCATAAAAATCAATTAGTCCACAAGTTTCCTTAACTCTCATAGGGTAACTTCCGTAATTTTCATAGTAATTTCATTAGTATGAACATTATTAGCTAGAATGTTAGTAGCTCTAACAATAATTTACCATTCCTCTTTTAACCAAAATGTTACCTAAAATTCATGCAATATATAAAGCTGTACACATAATCTACTAACATTATAAAAATTACATAAATTAATTATTAAATTCAATAAGTGACAATATTCATTCTGCTTTATTATTTTATCCTATAATTCTTCAGAATAGGATAAGTAGGAGCAACTAGGCTAGTAACTTCTGAAATGATATAAGAGTCTAGTATAAATTTTGAAAAAGAAATTATGTTTGCATGAAATATGCTCAAAACTATGTGACTAACCTTATTTTGATAATGTAATGGTGCTGCCACACTGCTGTTATAAAATGTTTGTAAACAGTATTAAACATTTTGTAACAACCATTATGCAAATGTTTAAAAATATTTACAAACATTAGTAAACATTTTATAACAGCAGTGTGTAGTTTCTAAGATTTTTTAAAATAATTTCAATGTCTTATTATTCTCTGTCTCTTTGTAAACAAAAATGCTTCTGGAGATTCTGATTTTCCGTAACCATGCTGGTTGAATAAATAAAAAATAATATTGCCAAGGAAAATTAATATATTATTTTCTTTAGTACATGTATATTAGTTAGTGGTTTGGATGGATACCGTATATTCGGCAAGCTACGAGACCGGAGCGCTGTATATTCGGCCCTTCATCGCGTTACTAACTACTAGATCCGACTTCACACGTGAAGCTCATGATACTTTTAGGGACTGTTTCAATGAAGTGGCATAGGATAGTAATAGTGATCTTTGCGATAAAGAAAAACAAAATCCAAAGGATATCGACTTTTTTAAAGACATCTCGAAATCGCAATCAGGACCCTTACATTTGGTGGTCAGTCAATTTGAATCCAGGTCCTGGATGTCTCCTAATGGAACATACAAGAACGGGATAAACTACATATACATAATATCCAACCACCTAAAAGTTTTCACGGACACATATCATAACAAACCTAAACTTCAACACAAACCATTTTAAGGTGTGTAGTTCATTCAAGAGAGCATCAGAAAAACTATCACGGACACATATAAAAATAAATGTATACAATCAATCAAGGGTATCCTACAAACAAGGCGAAACCAACTACCAAAATAATATAAAACAAATAAGCGAAACGACAGATCCGATACAGAAATATGAAATCCTGGAAAGACATCTAACCAATTACTGCACTGCAAACAAAAACAAGAACACTCAAAAATACCAACTTAGCGACCAAACTCTAAAACTTATAAATAAAACCGGCCAAGTGCTAGTCGGACTCTCGCATGAAGGGTTCCGTACCATTACATTATACATAGTATATCTTTAACAAAAAATAAGGTTTATGTTTGTGAAATGAAATGTTTTTTTATATATTTGAGTTGATTGAATGAAAGGTAAATTGCAGTTTACGATTTATGACGTAATAAAAAAAACTACTCACTAGATCTCGTGCAAACCAATTTTCGGTGGAAGTTTACATAGTAATGTACATCATTCTTTTTAGTTTTATCATTGGGGGACACACATTTTACCACTTTGGAAGTGTCTCTCGCGCAAACTATTCAGTTTAGAAAAAAATGATATTACACACCTCAATATCATTTTTAGACGTATAACCCAGACCCAGGGTTTGATGAAATAAAAAATTTTGAGTTTCAGTTCTAAGTATGGGGACCCCCAAAATTTATTGTTTTTTTTTAATTATGTGTAAAAATCATATTGCGGTTCACAGAATACATCTACTTACCAAGTTTCAACAGTATAGTACTTATAGTTTCGGAAAAAAGTGGCTGTGACATACGGACGGACAGACAGAATCTATAAGGGTTCCGTTTTTTTCCATTTGGCTATAGAACCCTAAAAAGAAAAGAGTACATAACACAAAAAAACAAAACATTAAAAAGGATAGCAGAAATCTGCAAGAAAATCCGATCCTGTCTTATACTATATAAGACAGGATCGGAAAAGAAAAGGCTTATAACACTGGAATTCCACATACAAAGAACTGGAGGTACTAAAAAGGTCTTAAAGGAACTACATGATGCAGAAAAACAATGGATATTAGAGATGCGCCGAATGTAGGTTTAACCGAATACGAATATTCGGCCGAATATTCGGTCCTAATTATTCGGTTCAATTCTACGCGGTATACAGGTTTGTACGCGTTATTTACTTAAAAAAAAACTTGACTAGATTAGATAGAAAGAAAGAAGTAGAGTAAGATTAAAACTACAAATACTTGACAATTCCTAGTTTTTAGGCTGCAAATTAATATTTGTTATCCTGCCAGGAAACAAAAAGTTTTCTGTGTTCCTTGGTCATGGAAGTGTATTAAATATGTGGATTATATAATAAAAATCTTAAATATATGTATGGTATAAAAGTATTAAATATATTTCCGTTGTCTGGTACCCGTAACACAAGTTCTTAGAGAGCTTACCACGGGACCAGTTAACGTGGTGTAAAAGCGTTCAATAGATATTATTATTATTTAAAATATATAGACATTTATTTTAAAAAAAACTTGATTTGATTATATACCTACATAATATGATAATACTTGTGTTGGTTCATTGCTTCTAAATTATTCTAAAAATACTCGAAGCAGTGTTCTTAAAATTGTTAATTTCATAGAAATTGAGTTTAATTTATCTTTTGTAAAAAAATCAGAAGTTTATTTGATTAAGTTTATTTAAATGGATTGTTAAAGTTAATCAGTAGTAAAAATTAAGTAGTGTTTCTTTCATAGGTATTTTACAAAGAACTAAGTAGGTACAACTTTCAGAATAAACCACACCCATTTAGTAACTTTCTACATAGTTAACCTAAACAGTAGGTACTTTGATTACAGAAATTTTAAACAAACAGTAGTTTGATAAAATATTCTTTTTTTAAAATATTAACAATTATTGAAATATTCGGTAATTATTCGGCAAATCAACAGAATATTCGGCCGAATACGAACATGAAAAAATATGCCGAATGTACCGAATAAATATACGGCCGTAGATTCGGCGCATCTCTAATGGATATCAAAACTAAAGCACAAACTGGACTAATTTCCAAGAATTAGCTACCCACTTCTTCACTTAACTCTACTAGGAACGAGGAAAAAAGCACGAACAAACACTGCGAACACCCATAACCTAACAACTCCTGAAACTAAAACTGACCCTGTCCCATAAATTTTACTATGTATGTGAGGTCGAAAAAGCAATAAAGAGCCAAAAAATTGAGAAATCACCAGACTGGGACCAGACAATATTACTAATGAGCTGATGAAAGGAACAATGGCAGAGTTAACTACAATTCTTGTTTATCCGACCCATTATGTCATTCTCTTGTGTCGCATTCGCGCATGTGCCACTAAGTCGACTTAATGCACTACAAATAGTCCAAAATAAATTCTTACGCATGGCAACCGGTTGCCCGTGGTACATAAGAAACATCGACCTGAACAGGGACTTCAGATTAGAGTCCATTAGGGGCCACTTCAAAATGACGTCAGAACGTCACTTTGAAAAGGCACTCCTCCACCCAAACCCGCTCATCGTGAGCGCGGCAAACTATTCCCCAGAAAGCTCAGTTCCAATTAGACATAGGTTACCTAAGCATGTTTTAACAGATCCAGCTGACGAAATCTCTCAGCTACTAATGCGCGACGCAAAAGCGCGACGCGAACGTCACAACATACACAGAAGTACAACACACGGTGCTAGGTACACCTGCACACCGCTTGGGCCTCGGGGTCGTAAGCGATGTCGACCCCCACACATGGAAACCACATCGATCCGGATCGATCGCGGAAGCTTAGGTTCGAATCCGATACGAGTAGACACAACCCCAGACCGCGCAAACAGCGCTAGCACTACGCTACCGCTAGATTGCTTGGGCACCGCGCATGACCCGCCTCCCTCTCCAGAGGGAGGGATAAGGGCCGGCCCTCATGATGATAGGTTAAATTCAACCGTAAAAGATTCGTCGACCGTATCGGATTTGACTAGTCCAAATCCTGCTCTCCCGAGCAGCGCGCGCGGTGAACCGCGACCCCTACGGGGCGCGGAGAGGGATTAGAAATACTCTTGAAAACATCTTTCGCAACCTGAACTTTTTTTTTAAGGTTTTGGTCTGAATATAAACGGATCCAAGCTGAACCATCTCAGATTTGTGGATGACTTAGTTCTTTTTGAAGAAAAGCCAGAAATTTTAGAGCATATGATACAAAACCTTAACAAGGTAAGTAGAAAATTGGATAGAAAACGAACCTTAGTAAGACCAAAATAATGACCAATTCAAGGAAGGTAGACATAAAAGTGAACGGAGCAATCCTAGAAATTGTCAATGAATATTTGGCCAACTTATCTCTCCAAAAGACCTAATAACAAAAGAATTAAATATAAGGCCAATATAATATAATGCCAATGGTTGGAAGAAGTTTTGGTCACTTATGGAAATCATGAAGTAACAGGACTTGGGCATGGCACTGAAAAAAAAACTTTCAACACATGTATACTTCCATGCTTAAATTATGGATGTGAAACATGGGCACTCACCAAATCTCTAAGACACAAACTTGCCAAATGCCAAAGAGCAATGGATCACAGCATAGTAGGGACAGAGTCAGGAATACTGACATGTGACCAACAAAAGTGGAGGTGGACCCGACATATGATGTTTGACAAACAAGGAAAATGGAGTACTTAAATGAGTTTCATAATGGTACTCAAGAGATGGGAAGAGAAGCCGTGGAAGACAGTATATAAGATGGGAGCAGATGCCAAGAGGTACACTGAGATACAAATGTGCACATCATCTCTAATACCAGAATAAAGGGCTTTATTATTATTATTAATTTGAATCAGTACCCGCAGTTGTCAAAGTTTGCTAGAATTTATCTGTCAGCACCAAGTAGGTAGCATTTAAAGGCTATTTTCAGAAGCTGGTCTTGTATACGAAGCCATGCGGAGTCACCTCTTACCAACTAATGTGGAAAAACTGGTATTCATTCTCCACAATTTGCCACTTGTTAATTTTGAGTACTACAGTAATTAATAAAACAATCAATTTTGACATGCAATTATAAAAATAAATGGTGTCCATAACTTGTTGTGGTATGATTTTTCTGTGTAAAATAATGAGAAGATTCTTAATTTTACCATCCATCATCCGACCGGATACTCAATCAATATCTGTATAGTGAAGTAAAGGCCAGGTAGGCCAGATACCGGATAGAACCGGTTATCCGTTTCATCTCTAATACATATATCTTAAACTGTACATTTTGTAGGACACTATTTATTACTATTTATGATTTTAAGTTAACATGGTTATTTTCATTACTAAAATTATTTAAAACGGCATATTAGGCATAGTAGACAATGTCAAAATATCGAGCTCCGCAAAATAAAAGTGAAAAACATGGTAAAAATCCCGTTTTAAATAGTTTTACTATTTATTACTGTTTGTATTATATACAATATTTTTTTTAGTTTAAGAGTGTGTCTTAGTAATGGCTACCATAAATTAAATAACTACATAGCCATACATTTAATAAAACATTAGCAATCAGTAAGTTAGCAAAATAATATGTTAGTGTTTGAACTATACAGTCATTGAATTAGTCTGTAGCCCTGTTACAAATATAAATGACATGGGCATGCTACTGTAACAAACCGCTTGATGGAGGCCGGAGTGGTGGGTGTCGGAGATGGTACCTCCTCATCCAAACGGATTTTGACCACACCGGCCGTACCGACCAACTCACTTCTGTTAAATGCAAATAAATAAATTATTGAAGAAATTTGTGTCATCTAACACTAATGATTATACATACTATTGTAACTATCTGTTTTAATACTTTAACCGGGACGTCATGTAGTTCCAATTTTTTTTTATAACATACATGTAACAGAAAAAGCAGGAAAACTAGATTCTGTGGATCATTATCTAGTTTTATTGATGTAATTTTTGTACAGTCAAATTTTTGGTAAGTTTTATTTGTTATGCATGGTTTCATACCTGGGCAATTAAACAAATTAAATATATATTTTTTATCCAACTTCTGTAGATATTTTTTTTAAATGAGATACATACCGGGTGTATTTGGAACGCTTGCAAAAACGGCACCAGCTAGTATAGTATATAAATAGTATATTAATAGGGTTAAATCTTTGTAAGCCTTCAAAATACACCCGGTATAAGGCACTTGAAGAGAGTGAGTTCAAAGAGTCAATAAGGATGTAAAAATGGTTTGGTTTAATTTTACAAATGCTTTAAAAGGACCAAATAGACAAAATATGTTTATTTTACAAATAAAAAATTATATAACTTAACTGATCTAATATCTTTGAAATATTATGTTACTCTAGAACTATAATAAATCAAATTTATATTGTGTCAACAACTATAATAATCTACATAATGCCCCAGTTTACATGAATATAATTTTTAATCCAATTAAAAATTTTACAAACTGAAAAAATGAAAATATTTTTATAATATTTATAGACAATTTGTATAATATTTATAGACAAGTTAAAATGTTTTGTAGTACCTACTAGACATAATATTATATATGCTTAAAATAAACATAAGAGTGTAATATAATTTTTAAATTCAACTTTTCGAGCATTTTTAAACTGTTCTTAGTAAGAGCATGTGATACTTACTTTTGATTAGAGTTTTTGCAGCCACACACACAAACTGCTAGTGCTGTAATAAGAGCTGCAAGTACTACGAAGCTTAGTGCAATCTCTATAAAGGTATACATAGTAACACTATATTTTAATGCGTATCCATGGAATAAGGAATTTTAATTTCTTCCATCACAAATAAGATTAAGTTACCCCTTTAAAGAGATATTTCACCAATACACAGTTACTTTCTTCCATTTGATTAAAAAGTAACGAAATCTAGGGCACTCATGAACACTCTATTGTGAGTAATGTTATGATTATGGTTATATATTGAAACTTAAACTAGCAGCAGTGAATCATTGTTTCAGTTTCGTAGAAAAATCAAGGTGTCTACATATAACAAGAATAGCGATAATTATAAAGCCCCAGAGGGCTTCTAAAGCTGGGGTATGTTGTATATTTTTTACACTGTTGACTAATGACTTGTGTCAAAACTCAAAACTGTCAAACCATTTTTGTCAAATACAACCACAGATAATATACCTACAAACATACATTTTTTACTACAGCAATTAAGCTCTAAGGCCTATGCCTTAGAGCAGTGGTTCTTAACCTTTAGGTCATGAGGGACCATTTTACCTAATATTTGTCTTGCCGCCCACCCAGTTGGTTTATTGGTATTATACATAGTCTTGCCAAATATTGTTAAAAAAAAATTATTGCACGTAACATTTATTAACAGTATGTTAGATTAATGCATTAATAATATAAAACCATTTGAAAAAACATGCAATACAGGCCTTAAAACTTTGAGAATCACGTACTCTTTCCATGGGAAAAATCTATAATTACCATGGCATTTAGAGTAAGTCATACTCTCTAAAACTGAGCACAAATCATAATCCAGCGGATTAAGATCGAGAATAGATGACGGCCACTCCACTGCGAGCGTCTTCAGCCGCTTTTTGAGGATCCCGGATCTGCATTCAACGGGATTACCTCAGCCACAGGCTGGCCCCGGCGAAGGCCAGACTACTCCTGGTAAGGGGGACTGCCCGGCCGCTACCAAGCAGTCCTCGTGAAGTCGTGTCATACTGGGGCCCTGTGCCCAGGTTCCCATCCTGAACCCGACATGATCACAGGGGAGTTACTGGAGGCGCATTAAGTATGTAGCGCCTCTTCTTTCACCCGCTCGTCGGCCTTCTGGGACATAGCTGCCTCGCAGAAGGAGACCATCGCCATCCAAGACTCGTCGTCATCGAGCATCGCGGTGATGACGCTCCGCATTATATCTCGTCCGATGAATGATGTCAGATTGCGACACAGCACCGCTCATCTCTGGAACACCTCCAGGGTGTGCTGGGCCGACTCCACCGCTGCACCATAATTGTGAAACACCGTCCCTATGGGCCGTCCGGCACAAGTATTCACCAAAGCAAACATACCCGGTGATCATCTGTGAGACGGAAGGTTGCGGGCTTGCGCTTACGGCGCACCGGACGCAGAGCAGCCGTCAGGCTTTTGCCATACGGCTGCCACGCCAGATCCTCCCCCCACCTCCACATTAGCGCCTCTTGTTCTAGTCGGCGTACCCGCAGGATCCCGTCAAACGTAAGGCTCTCGCCGAGTTTTTTTTTAGATCGCAAGGAAATACTTACGAATGCAGCCAGGATCTTCGGGTAGATCCTGACCCAATGTAGGACTCGCACCTGGGAGTGCCCACCCTAACTAAAACCACTGCGAGCGCCTCCAGTCGCTTTTTGAGGGTCCCGGATATGCAGCCAGCAGATCACCTTAGCGACAGGCTGGCCCTGGCGAAGGCGCCTCGTATGGAGGGGGACTGCCCGACCGCTACTAAACAGTCCCCACGTCGTGCCATACAGACCCAGGTTACCATCCTGAGCCCGACACGAACACAGAGGCGTTTCTGAAGGCGCATTAAGTAGCGCCTCCTACGCAACTCTATTCATCGCCCACGGGAGGCTGCCTCGTCGGCGGCCTCCTTTCTCACCCTCTCGTCGGCCGGAGACCATCGCCGTCCAGGACTCGTCGTCACCGAGCATAGCGGTAATAACGCTCGGCAGAGACAAGTCCCCTCCGATGACTGACGTCAGACTGTGACGCAGCGCCGCCCATGTCCGGCACACCTCGAGGGTCTGCTCGGTCATTATAGCCAATCCGCCAAGCAGATGACACCCATCCGAGGGAGGAGGTGGCCTCGCAGGATCCAGTCGTACCCGATGTCCCACAGGATCGGACCAAGAACCGATCGCTGTGGCACACCGCATCCACTTCACCACCACTCCACGGATCCACACCGGTTCTCGCAGGCTACCCTCCTCTCGGAGAGGTACGCCTCCAACAGCCTCCTTAGATACGGGGGGACACCGAAGTAAGTTCATCGCCTCCCGTATCACACTGTGAGGGAGGCTGTCGAAGACGATGACGATGTCCAAGGACACCGCGACCACCACCTCCCCTCTGTGTTCCGCCTCACTCGTCACCGCCCTAAGACGTATGAGGGCGTCGACGGTCGACCGGCATGCTCGAAACCCAAATTGTGACTCTGAGAGTCCCGGTCCCGGGCCCTACTCCAGGACTAGATGACGGCCAGTCTTAAGCTCTGATGAAATATGGAACGTTGGTTTCTATCAAGATTGGGTGGATCGAGCGTTACGACCCCGCGCCGAGTCTTGCTGAAAGGACCATTCTTGGTTATTAAACATGGTGTTATTATGGAGCTTAACTACATTCTCAAGAATGGTATCTTGATACATTTGTGCCGATGTTTTCATGCCTTTTTCACAAAAATATGGCTCAGTTACTCCTTCATAGCTAACACCCCAACAAACCAGCACTGAAGTCGGATAGTACTCTGTTGACTAATTGAGAAGCTTCCTTAGAGCTTTGAGCATAAATACGGACATTTTGTTTGTTAAAATATTGCTCAATTGTATAAAAATGTCATCCGTAAACAAAATTTTTATGTATGTGCCGATTAAGGACGACCATCCGATTTCGATGCTTGTTTTTGTTATCCAGAAGCATCGACAGATGGCTTCGCGGACCACCTGGAATGCCTCCAGGGACCACGAGTGGTCCGCGGACCACCGGTTAAGAACCACTGCCTTAGAGTATACATAATATATAGAGCGAGCGTCACTAAGTATGAACTGTAAGCACGAGTATGAATATATAGTGCCACAAACTTTTCTTGGCCGGTAAGAGCGTCGCTGTCATGGATATTAGTATTGCTAGTAAATAAAAATTAACCATTATATGGGGAAAATTTTGAAGTGTTGCAGGCTACCTTAATAAGTAATTTATTGATGTATCTTAATAAAACAATGTCTACTAATATCTAGAAAATACAGTTCTAGGAAAATAAATGTGTCATAAACTTAGGAACAATACTGATATGATAGGTTCTGTTACCTGTACTATTAATATAATATCTTTTAAGAGACCTAGCAATCGGAACCTTTCGATAATTATAACTTTCCCATTGTAATTAATAATGCAAGAAATAAAAATAAATACATTTTAGTTGGATTTTTATTAGGTGTTGGTGAATAGTAAAATTATTTATTGTACGCACCAAGAAAGAAAATAAACACAAACATTACAAAACAGTACAAATAGCGGGCTTATTGCTAAGAGCTTATTAATAAATCATTTTAAGCACTCTAAACGTGCTTTGCCTCTATATTTTGATACAATAATTATGATCAAACAAAACAATATCTGAAGAATCACACTCTAGAGGACGAACTCCATCAATTATTTGATTTCCCGAATAGTCAAAATGTTCATCTTCAGAATCACTGCTTTCGCTTTCACTATCGCTGGCCAAACTAATAATGAACGGTTCATCTAAAAACGCATATTTTTCTCTGTATTTGTTTTCATTTTAATTACACGATCGCAATGTTTTTTCCATTTTACAACAGATATTCTGTCGAAGGCTCCTGCAACTGAGGCATTTCAGTACTTGATTTCCGAAGGTTCTTCTCTGCTACATTCCGTTTCATTAAACTCCAGATCATTTCTATTGCATTAAGATCGCAATGATATGGTGGCAATCTTAACACCGTGTGTCCTCTATCTTTCATCAATTTATCAATTTCGTATTCTGGTGTCGGTTTGTGTCTTAATTTAATTAGTTCATAAAGCTGAGGTTTTGTATAGCTTTCGTGGAATTCCACGTTCTTTTCAGCTAGCCATTGTTGCATGGCTAACTACATTGCAATTGCAAATCAATGCAATGCAACCGCATTGCAATGCAGTTGCATTGCATTTATCCAAATTTGGAAGCAACATGTCAGCGACCCATTTTTTAAAATTTGTGTTGTTCATTTCATCATGATAATCAACGCTTTTTGTATTTGATTTGAAAACGAGTAAAGCATTCTTGACAAAAGCTGCTTCTCCTCCTGCATTGACGATTATATATCTATTTCCTTTAGAAACTGGGTTCAGAACACCATCATCTTTATTACTTTGCCAACATTGTCCAACTGTGTGTGAAGTGTGAATATATGTTTCGTCCAAAAAAACTTCAAGTTTTTTTTGTCACTAAGTTCGTTTTCCTGAATTTTTTGTAAATATGTCGCCCTCCATACGGATATATCATTACGTTCAGTAAGAACTATTAGATTGGGTCTTCTTGTATCGAAATCCTAGTTAATGTAATATTTTCCGTAGGGTCTCTCGGCTCCCCTTAAAATCAATTTCTTCTCGAAGAACATTAAGGCGGTATATTGGCAAATACACAGTGAGAAGCGTTTGGCAAAAAAATCAGGAAAATTATTCCCGCGTAATTTATCGGCCTGGAAAAAAGATATGTTATATTCAAGGATATTATCTAGAACCCTTGTAAGTTCATTACACGATTAGATTAACTTGACTCAATCATAAAAATCCCAAACATAGCATAAATTTATGCAAAGCCTGTACACATTTGTAGGAAAAAATATTTCTTTTAAATTTGAAATTTATATCCTAATTTTCTTCATTTCAACCTACGTAACCTATGTATATTCAAATTTAATTTATTTCACTTTTTCGGTACAAAATCTTAAAAAACCATAAAAACAACAACGGTTAGGGCGGGCCGATGCAATACCGTGCCGCCCGCGTCCCCGCAGTCGCGGTTTGGCCGCTGTCACGGTTGGATCTGTGTCAAATTTTTGTTTACGTGTTTTAAACAAAAATGGCAAACAAAAACAATAAAACGAAGAGTAAGATCTCAATTTCAACATCGAGAAGGAGATCAGTCAAAAAGAGATTTATGAAAAAGTATTTTATTATATATATACTCGTATATTATAGTAAAGTTAACTGTTTTTTTTATATAACATACTATGACACGGAATCAGGATGTATATGAAGCAGTAAATTTTGATACCGGTAACCGATATTTTTTGAATTTATAGTTTTGCTACTATTAGGTAATCAAACAGATTCCTTTTTAACCGACTGTGCCAAAAGAAAGGAGGGTAATATTATTCGGGTGAATTTATGTAGGTAAGTACGTTTATAGCCCCCCCTGCTGACTGAACGGCTTTAGTGATTTTCGTAAATGAGGTGTCGTTTATGAGGATTCTATTGAACGGAAACAGACATACAATCAAATTTTTACATTTAGAATAAGTGTTGTTGGGAAAATACTCCCTATATTTTAAAATAAAATTAGCAACTGGCATTCCTATTTCAGTTTGAAGTTTAACATTTCAGATGAAGTACCGCATTCAGAAAATTTACTTTG
This sequence comes from Helleia helle, assembly GCA_963853865.1. Taxonomy (NCBI): domain Eukaryota; kingdom Metazoa; phylum Arthropoda; class Insecta; order Lepidoptera; family Lycaenidae; genus Helleia; species Helleia helle. Next base: position 11,047,315 of record OY971416.1, on the reverse strand, counting down.
GTACAATGGAAAACAAACTGAAGTCCGCAGTAACCTTGAATTTCGAGACTGCTGACTCTAATTGTAACAGCTTGAAGCTCCTAATCAGTGACACCTTAGTGAATATACAGAAGAATAGGAATGATATACCTACCTGATCTCAGACTAAACCTTGTAACTGAAGCGTAGACGAAAGGAATTAAAAGTCAAAGGACTAAAAGATTCAGAGGTGGGCAAAGAGTATGAAAAGTGTTATGCCAAACCATTGCTAAATGGTTCAGAATTGATAAAGACAAATATACAGTATGTACTTGCTCAGAAAAACACTTCTTAAAGTACCAAATTGCAGACCTATTTAGGAAAGTTTATTTACTTACTAAAGAATTTAAGCCTAAAACACGGCTAATAACATTAATGGTACATCTCTTCATCTATAAGAATAAATCGCTGAAAGAAGCTATTGTGAAGAGTTGTACAAAAGCAATACGATGGTTGACGTAGTGTACCCTATGTATGTGATTGGGATAATTTAGAACTGCTGGAGTCTAAAACTCTGCGATCCAATGTATATGCTGCTCTCAACTCCCTTAAAATTAGGAAAACATCAGATTCTGATGCAATAACGGAAAAGTTTTCAAATTTCTAGGTGAATCTGGCATACATGGGCTCCACGTAATTTGTAGCAGAGATGGCTTGTTAGTCCTGTTAGTGATCCTGACTGCTAAACTAGAAGGTCGTGGATTCGATCGCCACACAGGACAAATGTTTGTGTAATGAACATGATAATTTGTTCTGTGTCTGGGTGTAATTTATCTATAATATGTATGTATTAAAAAATGTCAGTATTTATCATTTGTTCATCATTTTTTCATTGTATCATCAAGGCAGACCTAGTTTGGGATCAGATGGGCGTGTGTGATTTGTCCCAGCATATTATTATTATTATTATGGGCTACTGGAAAATGGCAAAAGGACTGGACAGACTCTATTTTACGACATCTACACAAAAAGGGTTTCACAAATCAATGTGTTCCATCGCCACACAGCCACGTTATCCCAGAGTGTGACAATAAAGATGATGATGCAAACTTAATGGCATACGTACACGAAGGTGAAACTAAATTATTGACATCAAATAGGTTTTACAAAAAAGTGGTTATTTTAATATTACAATCAGGCACTCCAATTTTCTATCTGTATAGATAAATACCAAAATCGATATAAAATTAAATGATAGTAATTATGAACATCTCTATATAGTTCCGGCGAGTGACATACGTAATAAAATTCAAAATTCCCGCATTGTCATAATGCGTAAAGTCTCGCGTCCACCACATACGAGGCGCCCCACACCTCATCACCCAGAGGGGTAAGAAGTGGTCTGCATCCTCGCCTTAAGTAACTTCGGTAAAGTAGGAAGTTCTTATTTAACTGAGTAATGTCCCTGTTTCATCGGCCCGTTTCTTTTCATTTACCATTCGTCGCACTGACCTTTCACTAACGTCTGTAATAAAAAAAGTTAATAAGTAAGTTTCCGTTTCATTAAAACGTAGGTAAATTCATCCCCATCTTTGCTGGTAACACTAACCTGTAGCGGCAGCAACGCCAGCAACTCGTTCATATACTTTTTGTAATGGTATAATTGGTGCTTGGTTGCGTTTTTCTTCATTCATGAAAGAAAGAACGCGTAAAACAATGCTTCTGCCATCGCTTTTCAATACTCCAGGCATGTTTGATGTTCATAAAAACCACAAAACACAAAACTCCGCAAGTTGTATTTGAGAGCTAACTGACAATGTCTGTCTGACATTTCAAAATGCCAATGGTAGTACCAATTTCAGCCGCCGGCCAAGAAAAGTATGTGACACTGTAGACAAAACCATTGTCACGTTCAATCAATGTCAAAACAACAAGCGCTTGTCATCATATTTGTTGAAATAATATATTGGTGAAATATCAAGAGCCAATTAATAAAGTAGTAAAAGTAAGAATTATTCCTGGAAGCAAAATAAAAAAAGCAATAACATTTCTGTTTTGGCGTTTATTGAGGGGTGCTTATGTTTTAATAGCAGTGAATGGATAGAGGCTGATGATGATTATGATGATGATGAATGTCCTAATTTAAAATATAGATATTTTTTTAATGCATTACGCATGGAACGTCACTCTCACAGCGCTTTACTATAGATAAATATCTGGGTGAATTTCTTTGGACCAAAAATTGCGTGGCATCGATGAAATCGGTACTAAAAAACATAGTTATAATGTTCTAACAATTTTTCTGGTTAGATCAAATAGTAATCTATGTGTAGCATTAAATATTTTATTAATAGGATTAATAGGTACTCCAAAAAAAAAAAAAAAAACCTCGAAATCTTTCATTGCCATGTTTGTCCACATGCCACCATGATGTGTATTATACCTCATTGATAAAAATCTATTGGTTATTTATATTAATACCTATTTTTATTTGATACGTGAACAGTTAAAGTATTGTTACGGAATACATTTATTCAAATATTTAAACAATACAACTTAAGGTAAGTAAAAAATCATTTGTCCCAGAACTACCTTTCATTGCCGTGTCCTAAACATTTTAAGGAATATTGTTTTATCTAACGACTTGCGTCCACCCCTCTGTGCGTTAAACGTTGCATATTAGTGTCGTCTAAGAGTCGTCTTGACATGGAAGAACATATGCACCTGCCTGCGTTTTCGCACCATAAATGTAAGTATTCCATTTTTATGTTACTGGACATTTTTTCTTTCATCGCCGTGGATAGGAATAACTTCTATTTGAATAAGTTTGTCTTCTTGATTTAGCATTTGATAGAACGCCATTATTCATATGTTTATTTGTGCAGTGTTTATTACTTAAAATAATGAATAGATTTTTTGTTATTTTATGTTTTTGCCTCGATTTTCATCGCTGTGCTTTCATTGCCGTAGTTTCCGTGGGCAAAATTTGCTATGGCAATGAAAAGAAAGACACTGCAATGAAAAAAAAATTTCATTGCCATTGCTTGTAAAACAATTTAGTTTCATTGCCGTGGCCAGGTGTTTCATTTCCGTGACATATGTTTTCATCCCCATGGTATTCTTTTCTGTAACACACACACACACACACACATACTACAGTCTGATTTTAATAATGGATTGTTTATTTTTAGGATAGGAAATTTATATAAAAAACGGGTCGAGAGACTAATTCAGAAAGGAAAAGATAGTGTTACCAATAAACGAAAAGAAAAACGGTCAGCGATGGATTTGAATGATAAGAGTGATACAAGTAACCCAAAACAAACTGGAATTTGCCAAATTGTAATAAAATTTTATGAAGACCACGAAAGCTCAAACATATTGTGTCCAGGCAAAAATTCTCCTTCTGGACAATATCATAACAAAAAAATATTTTATGTAATGTCTCGACTTTCAATCTATATTTCCTCAATTAGCAAAGTAGTTTGGAATTATTGCGATTGCGGAACATGGTAAAGGTGCTCCAAATGGCAATTGGTGGACTTTTAAAGATAACTGCATACCGATACGTTGCATTACAGAGTGACATTCCTGATCTTCATGCATTCGTGAATACTTTGAAGTCCTCTGTCAAGGGCGTTAAAATAGAACTCGTAGAAGATTATCAGGTCACTGAAAAGTACTGACAATTTGAAACCTTTCTCAGGTACTTTAAAAGTTTACCAAATTCACTTGACACACAAGACTGCAGAATCAGACAACCGTTTAGCATTGCGTCGTTTATCTTGCACTAATATTAAATGTGTTAACAGTGTCAAAAGTATGCCCTTATGGTTATCACTTAGGATTTTATGATTATTCGACTAAACCCCAGATATCAACTCCTCTTGAATGCCCATTAAATTGCCCTAAAAATACACATTAAGCTTCTAAAAGTCGTTATATGCGTCCAGTCAAATTAACTGATAAACTTGCATTGGCTCCTAAGCCCTCAACGTCTACAGCAAAAACTGTCCAGCCAGCAACGGTACCTCAGTTTGATAGTACAATTTTAGAAAATTATGATTTAAACTATAGTGGCTCATTAATCTAAGATTAATGTATTGTTGACTCTGAAGTTTTAAAAGAGTTGAAAAAATCTAGTCCTTTTGAGGAAAACCATACAAAAACATCAAAGAAACCAAATATAGACTTAAGTAGTGATTCAGATGAGAGTATCTTTATATTTAACAATATTAAACCTAGAAAGAAAACTACTTTCTTTACTCAAATTGATACCGACGACGAAGAGATTTTTAATTAATACCAAAAAAGATACTTACTCAAAAAACTCGACACCACTGACATGGTGATGACCAAATTAAAAGTTTATGTACCTTACTAAATATAATTTTGCTCATTTTCATAATAAATAATTAAGACCGCCAAAAAAGATCTCGGAGACTGGCGTGTATCTATTGTACGTAAGTATGATACTCTAAAATATTATGTTTTATATAGTTTTTCATTTCCGAGGATTGATTCTTTCATTCCCGCGGCACAGTTCTTTCATTGCCGTGGACGCTTGTTTCATTGCCGTGCACGCATGTTTCATCGCTGTGGCACCAAATTTTTAATCTTGTATTAACTTGTTAGTTTTTTAAGTTATCTGCTTGATATTAAGCAAGAATACATACATAATCGTAAATTTTAATAAACGCGATTAAAAAAAATAAAACAATTAAAGATAAAAAAATCCACAGAAATGAAGATTTTAAAGGGCCTGTTGAAATTCAACGATCTATATAACGCATCTGCTTACGATCGGCACAATGAAGCGGCGTGACTGTAGCACTCTATATCATATTATGTATACTCTCAGCCTAAGAGTCTTGATTCTTGCTTCACCGTGATGTATGTTTTTGGTAATAAAGAAGTTTCCATTTTATTTTATTTGTTTAAAAAAATAGTACCTACTATACTTGCAATAAAGGCTATTGAATTATTTTTTTCAATTATCTCCATAAATGACGAAGATATGATATTTTTCTCGTCCGCTCAACAGCAACTCGAACAACAACCTTTGACGTCACGAGTCTCGTCCGCGACTCGGTTGCTCGAGTCAAATAGTTGCCGATGCGCGGTCAGCCGGTCACCTTGTTTATGTTTTCATCAAACGTATGTACATAATATACATATTTAAATATTATATTTGTTAATGTAGAAATATGGATATCAATATTTTTGTTTATGAATTCTTTACCACCAGGTTACAAAGACTATAAATCACTGAGCCAACAAATTCCTGGAGGCAGCGATATGTTGCGGAACCTTACTGCCTACTTTCAGTTTTGTTAGTACCCCAACGTGGTTCAGGCCTTGACGTGGCGGCAGTGGTGTAGCGTGACATGCCGGGGCCCCGTATAAAAATTTGTTTGGGTACAACAACAAACCCTTATGAATGGTAAAGATTTCTCACAAAAGAAAAAAAATGTTTGCATAAAATTAAAAGAAATATTTACAAACAATTCAAATTAAATATACCTACACTCTCCTTGCCTTTTTTCGGCAAACTGATTTATTAAATCATTTATTGCTGATGATGACTTTAGTTTTTCTAAGTTTCTGCCTCTATGGGCAATATATATAGAATAATGGAATAGTGACAAGTTTTTATTAATTTTTGCCTACGCACGTTGAGGGCCCCGTATAACTGATACGGCATATACGGCGGTAGCTACGCCCCTGCGTGGCGGTGGGGCTCAGTAGCCTAGGGTGAGCCCAGCACCTTGGGCGAAGCTAATTGAGCCGAGGGGGCTATTTGTACCCCTCTTATAAGAAGAGGGGACAAAAGAGCAGGGGGCAAGGGGCGAGGATGGGAACCTCACACCATTGCACTGTCCCGACGTTGGGAGGGATTGTTCTGTGTTGCGGGACAACCCTTGTGTGGAGGTGGCGTCGGTCCTTTGCGGGACTGACTAGCCGTCGAGGTGCCCTGTTAGGTTAACAGATCCGGGGCACTTCACCAAAGGCGGCACTGGTGGCACTCACCGGGTTCTAGTGGGTAGAGCTGCGTCCACTTCCACAATCTTTCGGGCGCAGCGAGTCCCACATACCCGTCTGGGGAGACCCACTCCCCAGGCGGGATGCTTCAGAACATTTCCCGGCGTTAAAGAAAAAAAAAGAAGGACCTACAAAGGCATCTGCTGACGGGGTCATAGGTTGTATGCCGGCGTTCCCATGACCCTGTCCAGAAGCAGAAAGGAGGAACATCGTTGGATTTTAATAGGTGCGAGTACTACATAACCACGCGGCCTCCCCCGGTATGCAAAAGGCATTTCCCAACGTTAAAGCAACCTTCCAACCCTACCGGTCAAGCTTAGCAGGTACTCAACAACTGGCTTCTTTCCATGGACGGCGACGTCTACGACACCGGACGGACGGAGACTGGTGACACCTCGAACCTCATGTAACGATGGTCCAAGAGTGTCTCCGCCCCCGTCTACACCACAGATATTTGAAATAAGGAGATATGTTATTATGTACATTGAAAATGTATAAGAACACGCGTGGTCAGTTTATCCCCACCACGCTTTGCAATGTTGCAAAGCGTGGTGGTAGAACGTTATGATTTATGAATAGCTATATGTATAGCTATTCATAAATCATAACGTTCTAAAGAATTAAAAATAAACCTTATGTTATCATACGCAGCGTATATTCAATATGCACCGTACAAACGGATCGCTCCGTCTCTTTCTAAACAATCAAATTTAAGCCTTATATCACGCAAAGTGCTTAATCTTAGTAACAGAGGAACAACTCTTTCTATCTCTTTCTAACCAATCAAATATAAACCTTAAAGTACCAGATACCAGATAGCACTTATTCCTACTTGCACTCTCACATATTACATTTTTTTGTGTACAATTAGAAACAGTGATCGACAACTTTGCAACATAAGTATGTTAAAAATAAAAATTAATTTGTTTAAAATACCAAAAGCCATGTAAAGTTGGGCAATAGCTCGAGGCATGCCATAATATATTTTCAGTCATACCCAAATATATATATATATATATATATATATATATATATAATTACGTGCAGTTTTTCAGGGGGGGAGGGGGTCGAGCAGAATCCTTTCCAGAATTCCTATTTCCTACCAATATTAAGTGTGGGCATATATATATACATCTTGCATAAATGTTTGTTCCTCTTTCACTTAAAACTACTGAACAGATATGTAAGAAAACATACGCTTTATTGAAGTAATATAAATAATCCGAATGATTACAGATAAATGTTTGTTTCTCTTATCATTTTAGTAGATGCGTTCATTTACCCTTTTTTTCTACTCGATATATCGTGCGTCGGAGCTGACACACACACACACTTTTTTATTTTTAATATATAGAATGCATCTGCCGTAAAGCCGGGTTCCCCATTAACCTTGCTGTATCAGTTCAGCAAAGTTCTTGGGTGAGGCAAACAATTGTTCAGGGTTCCACGTACATATTTATACGCTGCTGGTGAGTAAAAATTAAGTGATAGTGCGAATTTTATCAATGCAACGGGAAACTTTTTGAAAGACCTTTTCTTTTCATATGAATTTTGAAATGCTCTCATTAAGACACACATTTCTTCATTAATATTTAATTGCATTTCTTCTTCTTCACTTAAGTAGCGCTGCTTTTTTAATTCTTTTACTATGTCCCACAATTTCTTGTTTTTAATTTGAAGTCTTTTATTTTTTTGTCTTAAATTCTTTATACATTTAAATCTCTTCGATGATACAAACATTGAACGTTTAATAGTTTTTCTCATTTTATGTTTCCTTGGAGTTTCTAATATTTCGAGCATTTCATCGTCAGTTTCTACATTCAAATCAACTTCCATTTCTAACGGTGATTTAGTTTCATCCTAAAAAAATGACTTAAGAAAACACAAAGAAAAACACGGACCGAAGCGCTGTGCCTCGCTCCAGGTTACATAGGTACCACCATCTTGTTATCTCTCCCGTAAAACAGCTTTGCTATGTATGGTAAAGAAGGGCAAGACAGGCTATGTTACTGGCATTGAGACTTAGTGTCTCATGTCTCAGGATAGGCAACACATAAATAAATTGCCTGGGCTAGTTCCAGGTAAACTAGTTTATGTTTATGGGCGACGTTGGTCACTTACCATCAGGTGGCACGTCAGCCAGATTGCCTATCCAAATAACACACTTCCACTTTCACATAGTGAAATAGGTTTTTTTTATGTCATAAGGGGGCAAACGAGCAGTTGGAGCCTTATAGTCGGTACCGACGCCCATACACATCCACACAAGCAGAGATTATGCAGATGCGTTGACCTCCTTTTCCCTATCCCCCTAATGGGCCACTGGAAACTCACAAACCACACGAAACGCGATAGCATAGCTGTCACTTGACGCCAATATTATTTGAGCGAGGTACCACCCTGGTCATGCTAGCCCAGTTCGGCTGCAATGCAGCATAGCACTACGTCTTACCTTAGTGAAATAGGTACTTACAATAACCATTGGAACTGCTTTGTTTGACAATTTAGTATGACCTTTATCATGCTTAGGTGGAACCTTATCTTGATCTCTAAAATGTTTCAAGCACACGACGGTAGCTGTAGGTGGTAATCAGTCGGTTTTTTTTTCGCAATAGTCTTATACATCTTATTCACTCCTTCTTGCGCTTCTGATCTTTAGGTACTATAAAAAAACAAATAAAATATCATTTTAAGTGAACTTAATTGAATTGTGAAGTGTTAGTGAATTACACATTATGATGATGAAATAACATTTATTAGAATAATAAAATGTACTTCTCATAATGATTGAGCATATTACAGCCCTTGCCAAAAATGTTTTACTGGAAGACTGAGAGAAAAAATAATGCACGATGTATTATGCGTTTCAAATAAGAATAGGAATAAAATGGCTGCTTTGTTTGTTTTCATAGTTTAAAATATAAATGTAATTACATACTGTCGCTTTGTAGAAGTTTTTCTGCTTTTGCGTTGAGTTGAGCCAGTCATCTCCGTAATCATGTGAATTGTGAAGTAAAAGTGTTATAGGACTTTTAGTGACAAAGACAATCATTACGTGTGATTTTACTAATTAGTGATAATATCAATAAAACTATTATTATGAAGGAAGCAGTTGGAAATTTAAACGTATAAAAATTCTTAGGATTGTATATTATTGTTTATAGAAATAGTAAATGTTAACCGAGGTGAATAAAAAATTAGCTCAAAATTATAATTGTTTTATTTAATGTATGTGTGATATCATGAATAATTTGGCTTTTGAATTAATTCAGGGCACTTATAAGATCTATTTATGGAAGTGTCGATATCAATTCTGAACTCAATTCTGAAGTCAAAGTAGGTATATTCTATTTTGAATAAAAAACCATGCTAATCAGGATTATTTAAAATTGCCGCTCAAACAGTTTCTGTGGGACTAACAGAGATGGCAGCTGTGTCCTGTCCTAATTTTTTTTGTATGAAGTTGACCTTCCCGCTAGGGTAATATTCACTTTCACAAACTATATAGAGAATACTACGTATTATTTATGGTAATAGTGTTCTGTGGTGTCAACGCATCGCTGCCGTAAATTGCCTATCTAGTTACGGTAGTAACATATAATATCATTGATAATAGGTATGTGTATTAGGTGCAAATAATACAATGTGTTTTATAATTTAAAAATATTGTACGGGTGGACATAATATTTCGTTATTGTTCGTAAATTGAATTATTTCTACAATGTTATACTTACATACGTTATTGACTATTGCGTAAATTAATATGAATGATGAGTCGCTATGTCTCGACCGGCCGTTACCAGTATGATCTAATATTTCACTTCGATAACATTCATAAACTCTGATATCTTTAGAATTTAATTCCCGACTTGATTATACCTAAAACTGCTAAACAAGTATCCAAATAATCTTGAATATGAAGTAGGTATTAAGTTTAAAAAGTGAGGTACAAATAGGTAAGTACCTACTTAAATTTTTTTCTAGCATCGAGCGTATAACTGAATTCCGATTATTTATGCTCGATGTTTGCTAGCGGCGGCGTGAATTCATTTCTAAAATAACAAAAAATTCTATTTTGAGACGTCTTTTGCAGAGCCGCCAAGCATTATTGTGTTTTATTACTGACTAGCTGTTGCCCGCAGCTTCGCCCGCGTTTAAACTTAGATGTATGTATGTACACGGATTATTTATCTATGGACGGGCGTAGGACTTTATTTTATAATATGAAGTCATTAATACCGTATTTTTGTAAATAGCTTTTACATTACCGCTTTAAGATTGCCAATTTTAAAGTATTAAAATGGATATAGGTAGTATGTTACATTTAACATAATATAGACATATTATGCCATCGCGGACTTTTCAGTAGGCATATTTAGGATACACAATTCTACCATATTACATTGATACAATAATAATTGTTATCCTAACTTTCGGAACCGGGGCTCGGCCCGGCTCGGGCGCGAGGCGCGGCATCACGGAGCACCCGGCTCGCGCGGCTCCTAAGATATGCATTTCATTTGCATGGTGTAAACGGGAAAAACATACTTCATGAAATGCTCAAGCTAACTAACATATTTAAAATGATAAGGATTAATACCACATTTGTGTAAATAGCTTTCAAACTACCGTTTTATAATTGCCCATTTTTTTACTATTAAAACTGACTTTTTTGTAGATCTTTCTACAAAATTTCTAATTTTTAATTTCTAATGTAGTACATAATTTTGATCTATCTGTTAGTGTTCATCCAGCGTTTGCAATGTAAGTGCAAAAAATGTGTTTATTTACGACATCACATTAGAAACCTCAAAAATAACAGTATTTCTCCACTATTTAATGGATGTTATTATACATATAAACCTTCCTATCGAATCACTCTATCTAATAAAAAAAACCGCATCAAAATCCGTTGCGTAGTTTTAGAGATTTAAACATACAAAGGGACATAGAGACAGAGAAAGCGACTTTGTTTTATACTTACTATGTAGTGAAAGTGATAGTGATGTATCAATAGCTTTTATAGGGCTCGCGCTCCGAATTATTATATAGCCCAAGTCACTCTAATATACAGGGTCAAAGGTGTACAAGGACTAGTACGACAAACTTACGGGGGTGATAGCTTGGGTCATTACCTGTCAGAATATGCAAATATAACCTCAGTAAAAACCTCACCATTTTCGAGATATTTGGACTTTTTTAAAAATCCGTTAATTTACTACCTTGTGTCGGATTATTAATTACTAGTTTTTCAAAATAACACATGCAAATGAATAAAATACCTACACTAAATTATTTTTGATAGGTAGAATTACCCGATGTACATGATATTTTTCACCATTGAAATACCAATTAACATCAAAATAGGATATAGAAACATGATTTAAAATGATTAAATAATTAAATAAAAACATATTGGCTATAAATTACAAAGAACCTAAAACTAAAAACCTTAAAAAATATAATATACCTACTAACTTAAGTATATTAATAATAAACAAAAATTATAACCGACTTCAAAAAATAAAATAACTAAAAGTTAATAAAATAATTTCCTTTCCTTAATGTTTGTGTCTACAACTAATAATCATCTTGTACTTCTACTAATGTACATGTCATTATTGTTACTTTTGGAGTCGGTGTCAGCTAAGTTAAATAGGTAGTAGATCTGGTACAGCAACAAATACGTCACCATAGTCCGTTACTGGTGTCGTATTTGCTGCTGTAGGTGCTGTAACTACCTTGGCTGACACCGACTCCAAAAGTAACAATTATGACTTCGTCTGAACAATGACAAAAATAATAATGACTGAGCTTCGTCTTCATCATCAGACCCCCCCAATCACAGTCATAACCCATCTAGGTGTAAAGTTCTCATCAATACAAATTAATCAAGCCCAAACACCAGGCTACTGAAGTAAATCGTCGAGGAGTTCCCTCGACTGTCTTCCAGCTCCAGCATCAGATCGACTCTAGACCTTCATTAAATTATAATGCTTTAAAATGATTATTTAAAAAAATATTAAGTGCACTAGTCGCTCCTACGAATTTCGAAAGTTCCCCTCGATTTCCCTGGGATGCCATCATCCGATCCTAGTTTCCTCATAATGGGACCATTTGGCAAGTATACCCTTTCAAACAAAAAAGAATTTTGAAAATCGGTCCACAATTGACGGAGAAATCGGTGTACATACATAAAAAACCGGCCGAATTGAGAACCTCCTCCTTTTTGTTGAAGTCGGTTAAAAAGGAGTCCCTTTAGGCAAGGTTCCGAAGATACTGGCAGCGTTCCCGCTTTGAATTGCTAGACTTATTCTTTGTCCGAGGTAGCTGCCAGCTCTTCGGTCTCCTGTGATGTCGACTAAGCTTTTTGTTATTTCCTTAAAGAGCCTTAAAGCGCTAGGACCCCACGGACCAAGGGTCTCGACACCGAATGGGACAAAATCATATTCGGAGCCTAGACCCCTGTATTTGCATATTTTAGCTTTCACCATTTGAATAATAAATATTGAATAATAAAGAAATATCTTATTATCCGTAAATAATATGGATTAATATTATACCATTTTAAAATCTGCATTAAATGAGTAACTTTTTAAAATAGTTTGCCATCACAGTTCAGAACTTTTTTTTCCACCAATGAAGATAAAATTCATCTAGATCATTTTCTGTAGTTAAAAATTCAAATTCAAATAATTTTTTTTCTAACTTTCATATTCAAATTGTGAAAAATATCATGTACATCGGATAATTATCTGACACAAGGTAGTAAGTAAATTAATGGATTTAAAAAAAAGTCCAAATATCTCGAAAATGGTGAGGTTTTTACTAAGGTCAAATTTAGATATTCTGACAGGTAATGATCCAAGCTATCACCCCATCACCCCCATACGTTGGTCGTGCTAGTCCTTGGACTGCCTGTATATTATATACAGTGATAATCATATAATTAAGAACGACTATTTACAAGCAAGTATTTATTCAAATTTACGAGATTAACACTTATAGCATGTCTTTTTGGATCTGTTACAGTATTGCAAAACTGTTCCACACTATCATTATTCATTGCATACATTTATAAAATAATTAATTCAATAATATATTGTTTGATAACCTTTTGACATTAAACCATAACATATTAAAGCTATCTTACTGGCTGGCCACATAATTAAAAACGCTGGATCATTCATATATTTTTATTTGAATTTTAATAGAGAACATTCTGTAACTAGCCACTATTTGCGTAATTTTGGTGCTATTTAGTGCTGTAAAATCAAAACGTTGATTGGTTCAATATAAAATGCGAAAAAATAAAAGTTGTGATGAATCTACAAGGGAAGCGACGATAATACTTCGTGATAAGAATTGGCCATATAAAATGTTAGCCGATCATGTTATGCAGTGCTCAAAAACGATGACATTCCACGATGTGAAGCATTTTAACACGCATAAAAATTGTGTACTTAGATTATAGATATAGGAAGTCATCTCGGCGAGACGACCGAAATATCGTGCGTTTGGCAAAACAATTCCCTTCGGGGTCTAACGAGTTGATGAAAAATTTTTTAGTTGTAGTAAGTAAAGTTGCTCAGAAGGATATTAAGAAAGATACACACGTTGAAACGGTCGGGTCAGACTGGAATAATGTTCTTTTCTCTGACGAGGCAAAAATAAACAGATTATGTTCTAATGGGACACGATATGTTCGCAGTTCGACTTCCTCCGAATACATCATTCGACCCCAAGTACACAAAAGAGACATTAAATCATGGTGGTGAAAATGTGAAAATTGAGGGTTGCTTCTCTGGACATGGTGTTGGGCTTCTAAGACTGATAGAAGTAAACATAGATCAATTCCAATACAAAAATATACTGGAAGAAACAATGTTACCATATGCTGAAAACGTGTTTCCGAATATTTTTCCGATTATTTATTCCAAGACGACAATGGTCCGATACATTGCACGCACCGGTAAAAAATCCTCACATCTTAATCAGTTTCTGTCTTAGAATGGCCACCAAACAGACTAGATTTAAATCCCATCAATCATCTTTGGTGAGAAGTCACGGAAAAAGATTTCAAAACGCCGGTGTGGTAACATAAGTGAGTTATACAATGTTTTTCTAGAAAAATAGTGTTCTGCTTCTCTTGAAAAATGTCACCAATTAATAAAGGCCTTACCATTGTAAGGCAGTCATATAAATAATAAAACTATGAACTTAGAATAAAATACATATAATAAGTCTTTACCTATGAAATTGCCGTTCTGCAGTACTGGCCATTTCAAATCAAAATAATTTTTGTTTGGCTAAGAATTCTAAAAAAATTTTTTCTGTAAAATTACCTTCATAAAATATAGGGATGCCGAAAACCTAATTAACGTTTAACTTACTGTATCAATGTATTTATTTTATAACACAACTACCTAAATACTTTTAAGAAGGAATATAAATATACACATGTCATTCCCACCACTGTATATTATAGTCCATAATATTGATTCATGGTTTATTCATCAAATCCTCATGGGACATGGGAGGTCCATTCGATTTGAAGAATAAATGATTTATATGAGATATGCGCTGTGCGCACAACATAATAATAATCATGTGAATTACAAACCGTGTCACGTGTTCATTGTGATTTGGTTGGTTCATGGTTGAATTGCTATTACATCAGTGACAAATCACTGACCAGTTTCGGAATTTTATGGCTCACATTAATAACCTATCCGGTTATAATATGCTCGATGGCATATGCATATGAACGAGATTACTTTTTTTTTTGTCGATTGTCGTTTGTACCATAATAAAGATGGCGGTGACTAATATTATAAAAAAAGGATTGTGTGGTTTTATGGAACCACGGTAAAAGTGAAACTTTTTTTCACATTAGGTATAGACATTTAAATAAAGATTTTTGGAATATGGATTTGGAATATGGAAATAAGGGTATAAAAATCGCTTTATCAATCTTAATTTTATAACACAGAGGAAAAAGTTTGAGACGATGTAATAAAAGTTTCACTTTAATAGGTCCTTAAAATATTTTGTCTTGCATTACATTATTGTAATATATTACAATGATATTACAGCTATTTAGGTAGGTACTAACTAGCTATTGCTTGCTCGCGGTTACTTAGATTGGCTTAGCTGGCACTGTACTGATAATGATTGTTTTTGCCCAATTTTAATGGGATTAAACGAGTTAAGATGTGCACTTTATATTTGAGTCATTGGTTTTGGTCACAATTTATTTTCCAAAAATAAAAGAAGCTTAACTGACCACTAAACCGAAACCAGTAAAAACTTCTTAAAAGTCCAAGTTATCTTCCTGATAAAATCCCGTCAAAATCGAGCCAGCTGTTTCGGACATAAGCTACTACAATCAAACATGTTGTATGTTTCGTCAAGTGTGATTCTTATGAAGCGGCTCTTATGGTGTGACGTCATCATAGTTTTATTTAGTCATGTGCTTATGGTGGCTATTCAAATGGTAATTAATTACTTTCAATTAATTACACATAAATAAAAACTATTGCCGAATCAAGTTGACTAATATCATTATAATTGGGAGAAATTTTTTGGGTTAATAAAAAAAAAAGGAACAATAATATAGATAAGGGAAAACCATTTTTGTAATTTTTAACCGTCTTCAAAATAAGAGGAGGTTCTCAATTCGTCTGTATGTTTTTTTTGTATGTATGTGACACGATATGTCCGCCGTTTGTGAATGGATTTCGATGGTTATTTTTTTGTTTGAAAGCTGGTGCTTCTAATTTGGTCCCATATTTAATTAAGATCTGACAAGCCGTTTTTTAGTTATTCCCAATAATGCCTATTTGGTTGGTTCCTTTTACCTCGACGATATGCTGATGTACTCATTTTATTACTTGTCGATGTAACAATTGTATAGGATGCTTTGCACACCATAGTATGTCGCGGTCATCGTAATCATCGTCATCATCATCATCATCATCATCGTCATTATAATTACTTTTGGAGTCGGTGTCGTATTTGTTGCTGTACCCTACCTACCTACCTTGGCTGACACCGACTCCAAAAGAAACTAATGACGTGGTAAACGCAAAGTTTGTACATTAGTAGAAGATTAAGTTGATTATAAGTTGTAAGCACAAAAATTAAAGAAACACAGTTATTTTATTACTTTTTAGTTTAGTATTTTTGAAGTCGGTTTTAATTTTTAGTAAAATGATTTTTTATTGAAAATATTTAATTAAATAATCATTTAAACACTGGAGCAATTACGGATCCTGATAGAGCATTTGAGGAGCAATTTTTTGATATTTGGTTTGATCAATTTTATTGAATTTCCACGCTAACTTAATTGCGATATAAAAATAGCCTTTCTCGATGATTGGGCGTAAGGAGAAATTATTAAAGGTGATTCCGGAGATTAGCGCGTTTAAACAAACAAACTCAACAACATCATGTTATTACTTATCATAGATTATGAATGAGTAAAGTTCTTGATAAAGTAGGTAATCGAGCGTTAAAAGAATATTATACCTATGTTATCACTGTGCTGAACACAGTCTGTGCTTGTCTGAAACTGAACGTTTTCAAGGTCGTTTTAGTACTTTATGATCATTGCAACGCCACCTAGTCAATCAAAAAAAAGAAATGGTTTGGCAATTACAATTTTATTTATATTCTGTCTCTTCCAAGATTGTCTGTATGCCAAGTTGAAGGGTGAATTGTAACATGGATGGTGGATGGTGACTTCGTGATTGGATTTAGATAAGAAAATAAAGCGGGTTCATGAAATGAATTCCTACTTAATAGGTACTCTGCTTGTAGATACTCTGTGGAGTGTACGCCGATTGCCGTGCCTGCATGTAGCCATATTCCTCACGGCTCACGCCTCACGCCTCACATACACTAGTAGCTGTTATGCAGTGTGCTAAACGTCTAATCTACAGCCATTTTGCATTCGCGTTTGGCACCGTTTGACGTCTTCTTAGTTTTTTCTGAGTGTTTTTTCCAATTTATCGGAGGCAAAGTAAGTTATTCACTGACTGTTGTTTTATTATAGGTAATAAATGAAATAATATAAAAATATAGGTACATAAATAAATAATTAGGTATTACTGTTATCATTGTTTGCCTATTATAAATACAGCCCATGTTTAAATTTAAACTATGAATCATCTTTCATTGTTGATTATTGTTTATTTTCATAACAAATATATTATGTAGGTAGGTACTTACTATGTTTGATATGAAAAAAAAAAATATTAATCGAGGAGGATTGGCAAGTGAATCAAAACTTGGTCAGCTAAAGGTCGGACTCAAAGTTTTAGGGTTCTGTATGGTTCTAATCATAAATATTTTTCAATCTGTCAGACTGTCACACTGATTCACGCTAACCTCAGATCAAGTAAAAAAAGGTTTTTTTACTTGATCTGAGCCGCTAACAGTAAACAAGTTTAATTTTGATATTTGATTTTAGAATTCTAACTCCAATCGCAATAAGTTTTATAGTTTAGACTTTATAATTGTATTGCCACACACAACCATATTCAATAATTAAAAGGAAATTGTATTCATAAAATAGGATTTTTTTTGCCATAAGCTTAAAAAGGTTTGTGAGCAGGGATTAAGTCCCTGAGTGCGCCCAACGCGAAAATTGAGAAAAAAAAATTAAACCCATAGTTAGGAAAGAATCTAATGATTTAGAATTTTGAAAAATTATCTGTTTTTTAATACAAACTTTACAACGAAAAAAAACAGTACCTACCTACTTATTAACTCTCTAAGTTATCAGCTTGCACTTTAATCTCTCGCCTCTCGCTCCCGGCTCGCCTACTCAATGATTTATTGATTAGGCAACTCAATTATGTCAATATTTAGAAATTAAGTAAGTACTATGCGTTTCAAATGAGAATAGGACGGACTTAGCGCCATATTGTGACGTCATAGCTGTCAATTCAAACCAGTTAGGTAAGGTGGGCAAAAAATTTTTTCTTTTAATTAAATTTATTTACAGAGATTAAGTGAAAAAAATCAATCGGAATCTAGAGATTCAATTCCGCTCATTTCTGCATTTCTGTCTAAGTGTGGTTTTTATGTTGCCAAATGAACTTGGTTGTCACTTTACTTACATTTTGCAGTGTTTGCAAAATTGTAGCGTACATTTCACGAGTCAAACTTATATTTCCTTCGGGTCCTCACGAAAAAGCACACTAACAACGGTAAGATGGCGACGGGCGTCCTTATTTTCTTTCATAATTTTGCAATGGCTCCAGGGCCTTTGCGGCAACAATTAAATAAAAAAATGTTATTGTATGGTTTTAAAAACGAATTATGACTTAATTTTTTTAATACTTTACGACTATTTAACGTTTTTATTTAAATTGGATTTAAAACTATTGATTATGCAAATAAGTTTTTTTGTAAACTGTAGTTTTCAAGAGATGTTTAACAGATTATTTCATTCAGAACATTGTGTCCAATATCGCAGACAAATGTTTCGTTTTATGTTGCATCCAACACGGACATATTATCATCATGATAAAATATTAATCAATATAAGTAAATAATCAACGGACATCGCGTAAGAATTCCAAATTTCACCCTCACCATCTTGATGTCCGGAAATCCATAACATCTCGATTTTTACGGCATTTCCTACCTCGCACCACAAATATATGGAATCAGCTGCCACCTATGGTGTTTCCGAACCGATACGACATAGGGACCTTCAAGAAAAAAGCATACTAATATCTAAAAGGCCGGCAACGCACCTGCTGATCCTCCGGCACATGAGTAAATAAACGGACAGAGGCAAAGCTTCAAACAACCGCGCGAATCGATTGCACTACTACAAGCGTCCTTACGCATGTGTGTGTAAGCACTCGTGGTTCGTCACGTACGAGTAGAAACCGGTCAAAACCAGTTCGACGAGTGCTCGACCGCCGGGATGTGAGTGCACGTGTTAAGTTCCGTTGTATATTTAATATTTATTTCGCTTTGCGGGTATTTCGAATTATTATCATCGTTCTTCAATTTTTGTTAATTAAAAGTAACAAATGTAATTATAATATACTGTACTGAGTGTATGAAGAATAATAGAGCAAATATAAAAATAATCATATTTTATCAATGATAACATTGTTTGTTCTTAAATAATTGTTGATAATTAAAAGTAAAAGGTGTCAATATTGTATACAGTACTGTGTGTATGGACAATAATTATGGAGCAAATAAAAACCAATCATATTTTAACTATCCTAAAGATTCCAATACGTAAGTTGTAACTTATTATTTTATTTCTAATAATTATTATTACTTTTGTTCACTAAGTTTTTATGGATGTCCCTATAATCTAGTTAGGGAAACATTTCACCCGAAATTAAATCTTAAATCTTAGCTAAACTTTAAAAACTTTAAAAAAAAAGAAAAAACTTTTCGTAAAAATCTAGCAATGGCAAATCTATCTATATATTATATCAAGCATATATAAAAAATATTTTTAATACCCTAAGTATTAAAAAATATTTTACTTATTTTTTTTTTGTATATTTCAATCAAAACCTTCAAAACAGAATTACTTACTATGCTGATTGCCGTACCTATATATACATAGGTAATAAAATAAAATTGAAGTAATCGTTGATATTGTTTAAAAAACGATTAAAATTCTCTTATTTGATATATTTTTTAATGATAGTAGGATAGGCAAACTGGCAGACGTGCCACCTGATGGTAAGTGGTCGACGTCGCCCATGATCATAAACTAGTTAACCTGGAACTAGCTCAGGCAACTCATTTGTACCTATCGTGAGACAAGATGTTAAGTCTCGGTGCCAGTAATTCCACTGTCTGTCCTGCCCTCCTTTTCGAAACACAGCAAAGCTGTTTCACGTCATTATGTCATCATGCTATAAATTGTATGTTATCCTATGCTATAGAAAAATGTAGATCATAATTTTTTATACAAAACAATATACCTACTTACTTCGGGCAGATCCTGAAATAATTGTCGGTTGTAAAGTTTTAAACGGAATTAATTTATTTAACGGAATTTAATAAACGGAAATCTATTGTATATACCGTAAGAAATCGATATCGATTTATCGTAAGACACGGATATTTTTGGGATCTACCTAGCGGCTAATCCTTACTAATATTATAAATGCGAAAGTAACTCTGTCTGTCTGTCTGTCCGTTCTTCACGCCTAAACTACTGAACAGATGTGAATGAAATTTGGCACAAAGATAGTTTGAAACCCGAGAAAGAACATAGGATAGTTTTTATCCTGGATATCCCACGGGAACGGGATTTACGCGGGTAAAATCCCGGGACTGTCCATCTTCTGAACCACGCAACTGATTTGGGTGAAATTTGATATAAAGATACTTTAATACTTATCATAGGATATAAATTAGTTTTTATCCTGAAAATCCCTCGGGAACGGGAACTATGCGGTTAAGACCCTGGGACTATCTTTCTTCTAAACCACGGAACAGATTTGGGTGAAATTTGATATGAAGATACTTGGGAACTTATCGTAGGACTGAAAATAGTTCTTATCCTGAAAATTCCACGGGACCGGGAACTATGTGGGTAAAGTCTCAGGACTGTATACCTATCTTCTACACCACGAAACAGATTTGGGTAAAATTTGATATGAAGATGCTTTGAAGCATAAGGAAGGGCAAAAAATTGTTGTTATGAAAATCCCACGAGAACCGGAACTATGCGGGTAAAACCCTGGGACTGTCTTTCTTCTAAGCCACGGAACAGATTTGGGTGAAATTTGATATGAAGATACTTGGGAACTTAACGTAGGACTTAAAATAGTTCTTATCCTGAAAATTCCACGGGACCGGGAACTATGCTGCGGGTAAAGTCTCAGGACTGTATACCTATCTTCTAAACCCCGAAACAGATTTGGGTGAAATTGGATGTAAAAAGTCTTTAAAACCTAACGTAGGACATAAAATATTTCTTATCCTGAAAATCCCACGGGAACGGAAGTTGTACAGGTAAAACGCCGGGACTGTATCTTTATGAAACCACTAAACCGATTTGAGTGAAATTTGATATGGAGATAGTTTGAGACCCAAGGTAAGTTATAAGATGTACAAGTGTAACAAGAAGTTTTTTTTAATATGTCAATAGATGGTGTTAACACAAAACATAGATCACGCTATCGATTACAAGATGCGAATCCTTTGTATTGCACGCGTTTTTAATGAATACTGTTTCCATATAAATGTATTACTTACTAATTAATAATAAAATATATGAATAATAAAAAATATATGTAACATTTCTTTTTCGCAGTTTTTCGCTGGTAGTACTAATTTGAATTAAAATATTGATGTATCGTAGGGTAGTTTCTAATAACTTTGTAACGTTAGGACATCTGTCACCTCAGTCTTCCCGTGACCATGGTTGCTGTAAGGCATCCAAAACATCAGGCATGTAAAAAATAAAAATCTTAATAATGAAATCCGTAAAAGTTGTTTCTTTATAATAAAAAACTAATTCTATTATTATTTATTTTTTCTATTATCTATATTAAACTAATATTTTGTAAAAAAGTACTGTCGGGCCTTATAGTGGAAGTTATTAGTATTCTTTAAATTATAATAGTGTGTAAATTGGAACCATATTATTTGAAAAATAATATTTAAAAAAAATGATTCTAGCGTGCGGACGAAGTCGCGTGTACAATCTATGAAATATTATACGGTACCTACTTACAAAAAAAAATATCAATTTTTGTCTATCTGTTTGTTTCGGTTAATCTCTGAAACGGCTTTCGATTTTGACGAGACTTTCACTGGCAGATAGCTGATGTTATAAGGAGTAACTTAGGCCATAAAAATAATAATCATCAATCTGAACGGCTGTAAATCTAAGTAAACGCGGGCGAAGCTGCGGGCAACAGCTAGTAAATAATAAATTTGGCATACAGTGTCAAAAGGTGTTAGTTAGATTGGTCAGACTTTATTGGAAAAACCGAATATCTAGTAGTTATAGTACATTGGTATTGTTAGATATAAGGCCGGGGTCGCCCGCTTTACTCACCGCTGTCCTCGGCAACGTGGTCTGCTCCGGAGACTCTGTAGGTGATGCGAACTGTTCCAACCCTCGTATACAACACCACCATAGGGACACACTGATTCGGATCTCCAGCGTAGGATGAATGATGTTAATCCTCGATCGAGTTAAACGGGTTACGGGAGGCCTCCCGGTTTGTATGCGCGCGCGGCAGTGGTTGAGTTTGTACTGGCTATAAGCGCACACTAGAGGGCGCATTCACGGTCGCATTCGGATGGCGGTATATCGCAAAGCGACCCCTCAGTTCAAAGGAAAAGAAATAATAATATGTACTTAAACGATATTGTCCAATTTATGCTACCTTGCAGATGTACGAAAATACGAAATAACTCATATATCTATTTTAGTTTAAGCAAATTATTTGTTCAGGTACGGAACATGCCGCCCACCTTAAAAGCACGTAGTGTCTTTTAAAAGAAGAATAAAACTTATAAAGAAAATCATATATTAATTAAAACTAAACTTAACTATTAATATTGGTTGTATACAATCTGACTATTGTAGTGGAAGGGGACAAATTTTGACAACAGGGCGTTTGAAAAACGTATTGCCCATTGTTACGACTCGCACAACCTGGTCGGAGCCGGGATGAAGCGCGTGAATGCGTGCGAGCTTCCATTGAAGGGGTGGTAGGTTCTCATCACGCACCATAACAACAGTGCCCTCACGAAGAGTGGAGCCGCGGTCTTGAAACCATTTATTAGTTTGTTGGAGTTCGTGAAGATACTCCTTACTCCATCGTTTCCAAAAATGTTGAACCGACTGTTGAATCCAGTTCCAACGAGTAAGTCGACTAGGATTTTCGTCTACCAAGGCGACGTCAGGCACCGCAGTTAGGGGTTCCCCTATTAGGAAGTGAGCCGGAGTCAAGGGAAGAGGATCCGAAGCATCCGAACTCAATACGCAAAGAGGTCGCGAATTTAAAACGGCTTCTATCTGACACGTAAGAGTGTGCATCTCGTCGTACGTCTGAATTCGCGTACCTACCACGCGGTGAAGATGATGTTTAAAGCTCTTTACGGAGGCTTCAAACAGTCCGCCGAAATGGCTCGCATAAGGAGGTTGGAAATGCCACGTAAGGCCCTGCCTTAAAGTTTCTTTATTTAAAATATTTAGAACTGGATCGCTACGTAAAAACGCGTATAAATCCTTTAAGTAATTATTACAACCAACAAAATTCCTTCCACAATCTGAATAGATATCCGTACAATAGCCACGCCGGGACGTGAAACGTCGCAAGGCGGCTAGAAAAGCTTCTGTAGATAACTCGGATACGAGTTCGAGATGTACGGCCTTAACTGACATACGTACAAAAACTGCGACATAACACTTCACTACCTTAGCATTCCGAACCTTGTTAGCGCGAACATAAAAAGGACCCGCAAAATCCACCGATGTCTTTTTAAAGGCACGAGTTGGACGTAGCCTGGATTCAGGGAGCTGTCCCATGCGCGGTTGCATACACGCAGGGCGCGCCCGGAAGCAACGTACGCATCGATGTATTCGCTGACGCACGATATCACGACTCGATAAGATCCAATATCGCTGTAGAAGCGAGTATCGTACTAACTGAGGTCCCGCGTGTATCTGGGTCAGGTGAGCGTCGTCGATTATAAGATCCGTCAAGGGATGTCGTTTAGGCAAAATCAATTGATGTTTAGAATTAAACGGTAAAAGAGACTTGTGAAGTCGTCCTCCCACGCGTAAATATCCGTCACTATCCAGAAATGGCGTAAGACGGCGCAAGCTTAACGAAACTAATTTATTGTTAGAAATATTTTTTATATCCTCATTAAAAACTGAATGTTGCGTCAAAAGTATAAGGCGATTAAGTGAAAAGTTATATTCAGGAACCGTGATGTAATTTGGAAGTGATTGTTTAATATGTTTATTTTTACATTTGTTGTAAAAACGAAAAATGAAAGCGGTCACACACACAAGTTTATTTAACGACGAATATCGTGTGATAAAACTATCCGTATCGCCAAGGGGATACGTCACAGCTGTGTGGGAATACTTAGCAAGCCGTTCCTTTGTGTTACGCTTTTCTTCGCTGGTATTTAAAATCGGTTTTTGTATAGGCCAAGAGTCGGGATCTTGTTGGAGCCATGCGGGACCATGGTACCACAAGCCACTCCTAACCAATGCGGCCGGCAATAGGCCACGAGACGCTGCGTCTGCGGGGTTATCAGCAGACGGGACGTGGCGCCAACAGCTTGCGGGCACACGGGTCAAGATCTCACTGACGCGGTTAGACACAAAGGTCTTCCATTCATGTGGAGAAGAACGAAGCCAAGCCAATACGACCGAAGAGTCGGACCAAGCCTGAATTTGACCGGGACGGATCCTGTCTCCGTATATGTGGTTCACCCTCTCAATTAATTTAGATAACAAGATTGCTGCCATCAGTTCAAGGCGAGGAATAGTAAGACACACACGCAACGGTGCGACACGAGTTTTTGCCATTATTAAATGTGTCTCACAATTACCACTCCTGCCTATGTGTCGTATATAAACGCATGCGGCATAACCGATTTGAGACGCATCCGCAAAACCATGTATTTGAATAGATTCTATGTCGTCAGTATTAAAAATATAACGAGGAAAAGAAATCGATGATAAGAGCGGTAGCTCCTTACTAAAATGCATCCATGAATTTAATATATCAATAGGCGGCTGCTCGTCCCAACCAATGTTCTCCAACCACATCAACTGAATTAAATGCTTAGCGAATAATGTTACTGGCGACAATAACGCGAGAGGGTCGTATATTTTTGCTATATCGGATAATATAGCACGCTTGGTACAATCGCGCGAAGTAACGTGAACCCTGAAGTTGAATGAGTCCGCTCGGGGGTCCCACTGTAATCCGAGAACATTGACACCCCTATCGCCCTCCATCTCTGCGAAAAGGACATTCTCACACCGCCCACCATGAAACTCTGATGGCTGGACTGCAGCGAGAATCGCGGGCGAGTTGCTATGCCACTTGCGCAGCTCGAACCCAGCTGTCGCGCAAATAGCAATCAACTCCCGCTGAAGAAGAAGAGCCTGGGCTTCGTCGTCGGCGCCCGTAATGACGTCATCGACGAAGACATTATTTAATAAAACGGCCGCGGCCAGTTTGAAACGCTCGGCCTCATCGTTAGCCAGTTGTCGGATGGTACGAAGTGCGAGATAGGGAGAGCAGTTGACGCCGAATGTGACTGTACATAGCCTGTAGTCACGTAAAGGTTCCTCTGGTGATCGACGCCAGAGAATACGGTGAAAATCTCTATCACTTTCACGTAATAATATATTACGAAACATCTGTTTTATGTCTGAACAGAAAGCAACACGATGCACACGAAATTTTAAAAGAACATCAACGATATCTAGGTGAAGTTTAGGTCCTGAGAACAGCACGTCATTCAATGAGTACCCGCTGGTCGTACGACAGCCGGCATCAAAAACAACTCGGGTGCGTGTTGTCTGGCTTGAAGGCTTAATCACACAATGGTGTGGGATATAGTAGTTGGCACCAACTGAAGACTCATCATCAACAAGCTCCATGTGATTGAGGTCAATGTACTCCTGAAGGCAAGCGTGATAGTCGAACTTCAGCTGGGGATTACGTTCCAACCTATATTCCAGCTTATGAAAACGAGCAACTGCAATTTGTCTTGAGTCGCCGAGGGGCGGGGCGTTGACCTTGAAAGGCAAAGCGACCACGTATCGCCCTGTGATATCTCGATTATGCGTTCTTCGAAAAAAGGATTCGCATAATTCGTCATCGGGAGTGTAACTCCGCTTCTCTGGTACTGACTCCAGCTCCCAAAATCTTTGAAGGTTGTCGTTGTCAAACGAGCTATAACAAACTTGGAGTGGAGTCGAAATGTTTCCATTAAATGTAAGCTTACCTAACAGTAAATAACCGAAGACACTACTCATCGCAATCGGTGTACCGGGTGGACCCATAATAGTGTTATTTAATAAAATGTGGGATAGTATATCCGCTCCTAATAACATCTCAACCGGTTGAGGTGTGTGAAAATGAGGATCGGCCAAGGTAAGGCCCTTTAAATGCGGCCACTCAGAGTAAGGCAAAGACACACTAGGCATTTTTGACATTAACTTAGGCAAGATTAATGCGTCAACCGGAATAACGGGATGATGTTTATCCTTTGGCGTAATCGAGCATGTGACCATACCCTTAGGTACCAATGGTTCCGTATCACCTATGCCAAGTACCGGTACTCGAACGCCAGTGCGCGGCAAACCCAGACGCTGTACGCACGTCTCGCTTATGAACGAGGCCTGACTCCCGCTATCAACCATACACCGAACGGATGAAATTTTATTATCTCCCATATATAAATCTATTACAGCGGTAGATAATAACACCGTAGAATGCGACGAATGCATTTTTGTCGCGTAATTATTATGTATGCGAGCGTCCTGTCTATCCTCCGTAGGAGGGAACGAGACAGCGCTAGCAGTAGTACTGTTTACAGTCGTTATAAGGCTATGATGTCTTTTTTGACATGTACGACACACAAAATTCGATTTACAATTTCTTACATCGTGTCCGACGTTTAAACAATTGTAACAAATATTTTTGTTTTGAATAAAGTTGTACCTATCCTGCGGAGAGAGATTTAAAAACTCGGTACATTTAGAAATTAAATGCTGACCGGCGCATTTCAAGCAAGAACGATTCCTATCACGTGTATTATAAGGTCCAGTTTGCTCTGTGACTGACGCGACACGTGCGGTGAATGAATTACGATGTACATTTAATTTCTCGCTACTTTTCTTATGATGCTTATTATTAATATTTTCTGGATAGTTTTTTATGGACTGTGTATATGAAGCCATAGCGATTTCGTCGGCTAAGATTTCGCGTTCTAAAAATTCAATTAAAGTATTAACATCCGGTATATCGGACGGTCTTGACAATGAACGTTCATAATTCTTTCTCAAACCTGTGGGTATTTTACGCAGTAATAAGTTAAGTAATATAAAACTCCACTGATCAATAGCAAAATCCATAACCTCAAGCGCCCTAATGTTTTCCTGGTAGACATTTAATAAATTTCGTACACTTTGATAAGATCGCTCGGAACATGTTTCAAGGTCGAGTATACGAGCTAAATGTTTAGACGCGACGATACGCCTATTTTCATATCTATATTTCAAAATATTTAACGCGATAGTATAATTATCACCTGTTATAGGGAGTGATTTGATCAAGTTATATGGTTCATTTTTAACCGAAAGTAGAAGGTATCTTAATTTTTCCGTCTCCGTGTAGGCTCTGTTGTGATGGACTAATGAACTAAATAAATCAAAAAACGATTGCCAATCGGTAGGATCACCGCTAAAATCGGGTAATCGGCAAGACGGGTAGATTTCTTTTATGACAAATGTCGTCCTGATAAAGTGACCGACGCCGATTCAGGTCGTCATTTTTATGACTATTTATGTACGAAACAATGGCATAATATACGTCGTTAAAATCATTGCGTATTTTAATATGCTCGTCTTTATCAAAAACCTTGTGCTTTATGAGCGTTTTTTCAATTTTAGATTGAATTTTATTGAATTTTCTTTGATGTGAACTTAAATCACTAGCTCGCGAACGAAATTGTTGATCATTTGTGGTTGCAAGCTGTAAAATACGTTTAAGCTCGTCGAGGATCAAATCCCTTTCGAAAATATCTTGTTCACACAATATTTCTAATTGTAATACGTCCGGCATTTTGCGTAGCAAAGATGGCGGCGAGATAAAATGCGAAAAGAAATACGTTTATTGAAAAATGAGTACGTAGTACTGCTATTAAACAAGATAGCACAAGCTGGACAATGATCCTGGTTCGAAGGAACAAAAATTTATGTTAGATATAAGGCCGGGGTCGCCCGCTTTACTCACCGCTGTCCTCGGCAACGTGGTCTGCTCCGGAGACTCTGTAGGTGATGCGAACTGTTCCAACCCTCGTATCCAACACCACCATAGGGACACACTGATTCGGATCTCCAGCGTAGGATGAATGATGTTAATCCTCGATCGAGTTAAACGGGTTACGGGAGGCCTCCCGGTTTGTATGCGCGCGCGGCAGTGGTTGAGTTTGTACTGGCTATAAGCGCACACTAGAGGGCGCATTCACGGTCGCATTCGGATGGCGGTATATCGCAAAGCGACCCCTCAGTTCAAAGGAAAAGAAATAATAATATGTACTTAAACGATATTGTCCAATTTATGCTACCTTGCAGATGTACGAAAATACGAAATAACTCATATATCTATTTTAGTTTAAGCAAATTATTTGTTCAGGTACGGAACAGGTATCAATATTATATTTGCGACGAGTCCGTTTAATAATGCCGTTTAGGTCATGTCTCACAGGAGTGCCCCACCATGCCCCGCCACGACAAGGCTTGAAGCATGGTTCAAGCCTTGTCGAGGCGGTGGCGCTCAGTAGCCTAAGGTGAACCCAGTTCCTTAGGCGAAGCAAATTGAGCCGAGGGAGCTGCTCTTTGTTCCCCTCTTATAAGAAGAGGGAACAAAAGTGTAGGGGGACAAGAGGCGAGGGTGGGAACCTCACCCCATTGTACTGTCCTGACGTTGGGAGGAGTTGTTCTGTGGTGCGGGACAACCCCTCTGTGGAAGTAGCGTCGGTCCCTTGAGGAACTGACTAGCTGTCGAGGTGCCCTGTTTGAACAACAGATCCGGGGCACCTCACCAAGGGCGGCATTATTGGCACTTGCCGGGTTTTGGTGGGTAGAGCTGCGTCCACCTTACCACCTTACGGGCGAAGCGAGTCCCGCCTACCTGCCTGGGGAGACCCACTCCCCCGCGGTATGCCTCAGAGCTTTTCCCGACGTTAAAAAAAATGTCTCACAGGGCAAGTACAGTAATCTAACTACACAACACCGAACTTAATTATTATTAGATCCCATAACGAATAGCATGGACGGTAAAAAAACCACGCAATATCGCATGTATCCTGTAAAATGGGTAAAATTAGTTATAATAATATGTCACGGTTTTAACAATATTTAAAAGGTTAGATACTTTCGAGGAGCAATTTAATGTGTCCCGTACCTATAAACCCTTTTTTGTACCTATAAACCCTACTGTTCCTTAAGAAGGGAAGTATAGGCGTATAATTACTGACACCAAGACTTCAAAATTCAAGACAATCTTATGTCTTTGGTCCGGAATAGCATGGATGATTCGGCTGACATAACGATACGTGGTCAACGTGGTCAACGTGGTCATAGTAAGTCAAAGTCGTGGTCATAGTAAGTTCGTGGTCATAGGTAAGGTCATAGAAACATTGCAATAATACTCATAAGGCTTACGATGTGAAGCGATAGCTTATGATTTGCTTCAATACCTACCATTATACTTAAGATTATTAGTTATTACTTATAATTCTCAGAAACTTATATATTATCTTAATAAAACACTTGAGACTTATTCCCAGTACTGACTTCGTAAATACTGACTAGACCTATATACACTGATAACGTAATACTTAGGTACGATAGACGGATTAGTATGAATATTATTAGGTACTTTGTCGATATCTGTAACGAAATAATAAAATAAATTAATGTTATTTGAAGGTAGGTTTTAACATTATTCGTTTTGTGGACATCTATTATCTCCGTTAGTTATAGGCTAAGATCCCGATATATATTATTATATATTGCATATGGGTTGCCTAACAAATTTTAATCCAGGGTACGTTTAATTAATAATAAAAAAAAACATTGCACCGGTTTGATTATTAAATAAATTTTATACCAATCGAAAGTATGAAGCCCATAGAATGATAGCCTTTTCTGGTCACAGCTATCGGGTAGCCACCTGGCTACCCGGTAAAATACCCGGCATAAACAGGTAAATCCTACTAGCATTTTGCAATACCTACTAGCATTTTGCAACGGTCTGATTATTGAATTGAAATTTAATAAAATTAAAGATTATTTTATTATAAACATGGTGGTATAGAGTTCCCTGCGTTCTACTTTAGTGTCACATAAAAAATGTACACACATAAATAATTAATTGATAAAAAAAAATAACTATATCTCTATTTTAATAATAAACTACTCCAAAATGATGCACAGTCGCACACATTCACTCGCAGCAATATTTTACTTTTAAAAAATCGACAACCGGAATTCGGGACTGATTTTTCGCAGGCAACCGTATTCATAATAAAATAATCTTTAATTTTATTTCATTTCAATTCAATAATTTAATAACAATAATAATTTTAAAAACATACTTCCCATACACCCAGTCCGGGTTTCGCAAGCATCACAGCACTACAACGGCTCTAGCCGATGTAATTTATAATATTTTGTGCGCACAAGATGTGGGAGAGGGAAGATACTTTTTTTTTCTTTAACGCCGGGAAATGCTCTGAGGCATCCCGCCTGGGGAGTGGGACTCGCTGCGCCTGAAAGATGGTAAATGAACGCAGCTCTACCTACTAAAACCCGGCGAGTGCCACCAATGCCGCCTTGGTGAGGTGCCCCGGATCTGTTAAGCTAACAGGGCACCTCGACGGCTAAACAGTCACGCAAGGGACCGACGCCACCTCCACAGAGAGGTTATCCCGCACCACAGAATCACCTCTCCCAACGTCGGGACAGTACAATGGGATGAGGTTCCCATCCTCACCCCTTGCCCCTGCTCTTTTGTCCCCTCTTCTTATAAGGGGGACAAAAAGAGCCCCCTCGATTCAATTAGCTTAGCCCAAGGTGCTGGGCTCACCCTAGGCTACTAAGCCCCACCGCTACGTCAAGGCCTGAACCATGGTGGGGGAGGGTACTATACTTGTGCTCCTTGACTATTTGCGCGCATTTGACACGATCAACTGTTCATTGCTATTGTCTAAATTAAAGTAAGATGGTTTCTGCCCCAGTACCATATCGTGGTTCCCCATGTACCGTGGTTGAGGTAAGAGATTACGATGGCTTCACCATACGATCTGACCACAGCCCCTCGAAGAGGGGTATTGCTCAGGGATCCATAATCGGTCCTTTGATATTCGCCTTATATTGTGCCAACATCGTCAATCACATTAAATACTGCAAATATCATATTTATGCTGACGACATCCAACTGTATATATCGTGCAAACCCACTGATATATGCACGATGATAGCCACATTAAATAAAGACCTCTCCCGTATTGCCATCTGGTCTGAGGCAAATACTTAATTACTTATATAATATACAATATACTTAATAACTTAAGTACCTAATCCGAGTAAAACTAAATACATCTTGCTAGGCATGCGTAGTCAGATATACCGAATGTCGTAGAATTCTCCTGTCGTCAAAATAATAAATGACCAAATTGACCGAGTGGTTGAGGCGCGAAATCTGGGTGTATCAATTGACGAGAATATAACGTTCGAAAAACACATGATACGCGCAGTTAGCAATTGCTTTTATAGGCCGAAAGTTTTATATAAAATAAGGAACTATCTAACTACCGAACTCCGTATTAAATTGTGCAAGTCATTAATTATGTCCGATCGGACCATGCCTACACTTAATCGTTCTAAAAATCTAATACAAAAGGTACAGAATGCATGTGACCGATATTGTTTCAATGTTCCCCCACGCGAGCATGTTTCCCCCTTCCTCAACAACGCTAAGATACTCCGCATGAATCAGAGAAGGGAGCTGCATTTTGCCACCATGCTCTTCGGCGTCATTAGATACCGAACTCCGCCGTATCTGTTTGACAAGTTTCAATGGGCCTGTGATAAGCAGCTTACTCATTCCACGAGAGGATCAGCGTATATGCTTATTACACAAATGCACAAAACTTCAGCATTCCAAGGAAGTATCAGGTACTTGGCCACAAAGTGTTGGAATAACTTGCCTCCTAATTGCTATATATGTAAATTTAAGAAGTATTTGTTAAGCATGCAACTTACTGGTACTAATGAATTTTCTTTTATGTAGTGTTTTGTTTTCTCTCTCTTTTTTGTATTATTAATTTTTTGTTCATTTTTATACACATTATGTATGCATGTTTAAATAATATTATAATATAATAATAATATACGCTTGTGTGCATGTACCTGTCCGTTAACCACCATAGAGATGGTATACTACTCCGCAGCAATGCCAGAGTACCTCAAGACTAATATTGTAAACACATTTTTCGTAGCACTCCTACTCAGGTGATATAGTACGATAAATGATAATAATATACCTACTAAGGTATGTTATCACTCATCCCGTAGGATCTGCTGGTGCGCCTTGTCTTGCGCTATCCCCTATGCACCTCTTGGCATAATACTCATGATATAATATAATAATGTATTTAATAATAATACGCAATTGTGTACTTGTATTCAAAACTGTATATTTATTAAAAGTACATACTTTTAATAAATATACAGTTTCTTATTTGATTTCTTATTCTATTTTAATATATTTTATATTATACATAACATTTATTATATATTTTTTATTGAGCCATTAATCTTGTTATTATTTTAAGTATTTAATTAGTATCTATTTATCTAACTCGTCACTGCATTTCCTCCGTCCTTCCTTCTCAATTCGGATGTGACTGAAAATCGGTGTTGGTGTCTCAGTGCTCCAGTGCTCCACATTGTACTGCTTTGCAGATGATAACACTGTTATTATTATTTTTTAAGTTTGGTTTGTATGTGATTTGTATGTTTCTTATTTTTATTTTATTTTGTTCCAAATGTTAATTTTTTTTTTAATTAGGTACTTTTTATATTTTGTGCTTGATACTCATCTGTACTGCGGTGGAATGTATGTTTATCTGAATAAAGTTTTTTCTATTTCTATTTCTATTCTATAATCAGACCGTTGCAAAATGCTAGTAGGTATAGATTTACCTGTTTATACCTGGCTACCCGATAGTTGTGACCGGAAAAGAATAGGCAACCTAACGTTTGCATATTCTATGGGATTCATACTTTCGTTTGGTGTAGAATATATCTAATAATCAAACCGGTGAAATGTTATTTTTTTTTTATTATTAACTAAACATACCCTGGACAAAATATTGTTAGGCAACCCATATTCAATATATTTCAATCTTTCCTTAAAAGCAATAGTTCTATTTACTGGTTCACTATTATATTTATTGACATATTATAAAATTAAATATAAAACAAGTTTCATCAAATAAACATCTCGGTAAAGATCGTTTTATATCGGTATCCTATACTATTAAGCGATTTTTGAATTTATTAGTCATCGACTTGTAGTGTTATCGATAGAAATAATATGAAAAGGAAAGAGTGCATCCGTTTATTACGTGAGATTTGACATTTTTTTATTATCTTTATATAATATATACTAGCTGTTGCCTGCAGCTTCGCCCGCGTTACTCAACTTCTATAAGTCACAGCGTGATGTTATAATTATAGCCTATAGCCTCCCTCGAAAAATGGGCTATCTAACACTGAAATATATTTTCAAATCGGACCAGTAGTTCCTGAGATTAGCGCGTTCAAACAAACAAACAAACTCTTCAGCTTTATAATCTTTATATATATATTTCTTGTGTGCGTGTGTATGTCCCTGAACTCCTCCTAGATGGCTGGACCGATTTTGATGAATTTTTTTCCGTGAGTTCAAGGGGATTCGAGGATGGTTTAGATTCACAAAACATTTCGAAGTATGAATACAATGTAGTTCCGGAATAATTAGCAAAAAAAAAACAAAAATGACACTTCTTTGGAATGAAAATCTATCGGAGAAATTTTTACTTATCCTATAATAACTAAAATTTTTCCTATCGTTAGAATAATATATACGTGGTATGGTATTTAAGTAATCGTTAGAATAATATATGAAGAAAATACCATACTAAAGTTTGATTCACGTAGTTAACTTACTTTGCTTAGAATATCGAAAGGCCAAAAATTTGAATGCCTCGTCAAAAAAATCTCCTCAAATGAAAAAATATTTTTTCAAAAAATAATCACACACTTCAGCTTAAACACAAAATAGATGCATAACAGATATTAATAATAATACTCATTAATAAAGTAGGTAATAACTTTATTGAATTTTGGTCGAATTCTATCTCCTTAAAAAACTCCGTTTCCCCGACTTGTTAAAATCATTATCAGTATTATATTCTGTTCTCTGCTGCACAGAGGTATCTTTCAAGTTTCAACGTTATTTAATTAAAATGTTCGAATGCGTGTTTCAGAACATTTTATAGTTGGGAGGTTTGCGCTAGTGCCGCGCTCTCGTCTGCATGGTCCACCATCTTGCTCGATTCTCCCGCGAAACAGTTTTGCTGTGTTTCGGAAAGACAGGCAGTGTTATTACAGGCACTGAGACTTACCTATCATCTTACGTTTCAGGATAAACAACACGTGAATGAGTTGTTCGGCTTAGGTAGTTTCAGGTTTAATTGGCGACGCTAATCACTTACTATCATGTGGCTCGACCGTCCGTTGTTCCTATTCGACTAACATAAAAAAATGCTACAGTGCAGTAAACCAGGGGAACAGCTAGTTTACACACGTGTAGATTGATAACCTCGTTTTTTCAAATGGTATCCTCATATTCTGTGTTATTTGTTTGATTAATACGAAACTGTGCCGAATTATAACAGCCTGATGTCGGGTGTTGGTAGTTTGGTTGTTCGTGGGAAATCAGATCTTAGCAGACAATGATCGGGCATTTGATGATAATACATAATATTATGTGAGGTGCGTTATCTAAATTAAATAATGCTTATCAGAGCGTTGTCTGATCAAAGTGCAGACTGCAGATACTAAAACTTATATAACGAAAGAAATAAAATATAAATAGTATCTACTCGTTCACTATATAATGTAAATAGTAAGCGCAATTTTATAATCGGAATATGTAAATCCTTAAAACGGTTACCAACGTGGTAATACATCCGGGCGCTTGCTACATTTTGTCGTAAGTACCTACCTATCATTTCATCCATTGACTATCAATCATGATCATCATCAAGAATTTCTTCAAAGTACATTTATTACGCTTTTTAGGGTTAGCGGGCAAAAACGGAACCATTATAGATTCGCCATGTCTGTCTGTCCGTCCGTATGTATGTATGTATGCCACTTTTTTCTGAAACTATAAAATCTATACTGTTGAAACTTGGTAAGTAGATGTATTATGTGAACCGCATTAAGATTTTACACAAAAGAAGAAAAAAAGTAATACATTTTGGGGGTCCCCATACTTAGAACCGAAACTCAATTTTTTTTTCATCAAACCCATACGTGAGGTATCTATGGATTGGTCTTCAAAAATGGTATTGAGGTTTCTAATATTATTTTTTTCTAAACTAAATAGTTTGCGCGAGAGACATTTCCAAAGTGTTAAAATGCGTGTCCCCCCTGTAACTTCTAGAATAAGAGAATGATAAAACTAAAAATACATACCATGTAAACTTTCACCGAAAATTGGTTTGAACGAGATCTAGTAAGTAGTTTTTTTTAATACGTCATAAATCGTAAACCGCAATTTACCTTTCATTCAATCAACTCACATATAAAAAAGAATGTTTTTTGTTAAAGTGTCTTATGTTGTAAATTATGTAATGGTACGGAACCCTCCGTGCGCAAGTTCGACTAGCTCTTGGCCGGTTTTTGAGACTAGCTGTTGTTCGCAACTAAGCCGGATAACTGAGAGTTGTATCCGCCATCCGGGGTCATGATGATTTTTTAGCCTATGATACACGGTGGTAACGCAGCATTATACGGGTGAAAAAATCTAAAATCGAACGATTAATGTCGAAGGTTTTCTAAAGGAAGGAATTCTAATTGCTTCTAATTCCAAAATCCAAATCTCTGTCTACGTTTACTATAGTTATCGTATATAGTTATAAATTATAAAAGTTTTATATACGTAGACAACATAGGTTTTTACACCAACTTTTTATTGGCTACTTATTTGATGTATTTCAAGTGTACAAGTTGTTCCCTATATTGAATATAATATATTCGATTGAATATAATATTGAATATTATATAATCTTCTTCTTTTAAGTACTAGCTTCCTTTAGGATTTGCCAAATATTATATAATAAAATCAAATCAAAATATTGAATAAAGATATTTTGATTTGATTTGATTATTATTTTATTATTATTTCTGATGGGATTGACTGTTAACTTGCAACAAATTTAACAATGATTGATATATGGTATAGAAATATGTACCTACTTACTAGTCTTTTGCGCTTGAACTTGCCAAGAGCTTCGATTAGTTACATACAGCTTTTAGGATCATGCAATAAATTGTAGATATATATAGCAGTAAATGGCAGTAATATTCATGTTTGAATTTCCCTAAGCTCTAAAGTCTAAAGGCCGTAAGAGCCAAAAACATAGACCGCTACGAAAGGTGTTGTTTAAAGTGTTGTGCTTATATCATAAATCTGAGTAGAAGCTTTGCAACTGCTGTAAACATTAGCGTGACCTTCAAATAGTTAAACGATACGTAAATAAATTGCACATTTATAATCAGCGTATATTCAGCGTTGCGCGCGCCGTGCGGATGTTTCTTAACCTCAAAACATCAAACGTAAACACAAGTTTATTTTGAATTTTAGGCACGCTTACAGTAAATCTAGGTTCGATCCAGATTCCAGACCCCCTTGTAATGCCTAGAAATTGTTTTTTTCTAAACTTCTAAGTGCACCTGAACATGAGACCATCGCTTGCTCACCGGTGAAGGAAACATCGTGAGGATAGTGGATACCTGCATGCCTGATGAGATTAAAAGTCTTTGAAGGTGTGTGAAGTTCACCAACCCGCATTGGGCCAGCGCATCGGTGAACTATCGGGTCTCCTCCTCGCCTGATTTCGAGGGGTAGACCTGTGCCCAGTAGTGGGACATAATATAAGGGTTGAAATTATTACATTATTATTATAATTATATTATATAATCTTTACCTATGAAATTGCCGTTCTGCAGTACTGGCCAAATCAAAATAATTTTTGTTTGGCTAAGAATTCTAATTTTAAATTAATTTTATTTTAAGAACATGGAATTCTTTTTCCAAAAGTAGTCATTTGTTTATCGATTAGTGTTACATTTTCATCGCATTTCAATCTTTTTCGTCATCATGGATACGTTGAAAATTCGAGTAATTATGGAATATGAGTACCGTCGTATGAGCAACATCAACGACGTTTACGGAGCTAACACTACAAACCAACGCAGCACCTGTTATTGGTTTGCTCGCTTCCGTTCTGGAAATTTCGACCTGAAAAATGAACCTCGCGGTCGTCCGAAGACTTTGGTCGACAATGACGAATTAAAGGCGATTGTGGAAGCTGATGATACACAATCTACGACGTACGTCAAAACGATATTGGTCCATTTGCGTCAAATTGGCAAGGTAAAAAGCTTGGGTGCCCCATGAACTCAATGATCGCCAGCGCGAATTACACGTCGAGATGTGCCTTGCACTGCTCAACAGACACACAAGTGAAGGAATTTTGAACCGCATTGTTACTTGCGATGAAAAATGGATTCTGTTTGATAACCGCAAGCGCTCAGCAAGTTGGTTGGATTCTGGTTCAGCACCTAAACAATGCCCTAAACGAAAACTTACCCCTAGAAAAGTGATGGTCACGATGGTCATGGTCTAGCGCCGGTGTGATTCATCACAGCTTCTTACCAAACGGGGTGAGCATTATTGCAGATGTGTACTGTGAAGAACTGAACTCAATGATGGACAGGCTGGCACATCTCCAACCAGCATTGATGAATCGCTCGTCTCCACTGCTCCTGCACGACAACGCGCGACCTCATACTGCACAGCAGACGGTCTCCAAGTTACAAGAACTGGGGTTTGAAGCTCTCCGTCATCCGCCTTACTCACCAGACCTTGCGCCTACAGACTACTACTTTTTCCAGAATTTGGATAACTTCTTGGCGGGAAAAAAATTCAATAGGTACCCGAGAGGCAGAACAAAATGCCTTTGAAGAATTTGTTGCCTCCCGTCCAGGTGATTTGTTTAAGAAGGGCATCAATAAACTGCCACTGCGTTGGCAAAGATGCAATGATTGCATGGGTGATTACTTCGATTAATACAAATAAAAAATACACGAAAAAAAATCGTTTAAATTTTTTCATACAAAACGGCAATTTCATAGGTAAATACTTAATATATACAGTAAATCGTGTTATCAAAGCTTATTTAAATACTTTCCACATGTGTGGGTAAGATTGGTAGGTAAAAAATGTAGTAAGTTTTCAGGAAGATTCTTTTATTTTCAAATTACTTAAAAATATATATTTTTTATTTCAAATATTAAAGGTTTTTTTATCAAACGTTGACTTTTCCAAGCGATAAGATTATAAATATTGTATATACCATTTACCACATTAAACCACTGCCATAGGCCTCTCCTGAAGCATGTAACTGATCACGATTTCACATGACACTATTACTATACATATATAGAAATGTTAGATGAGATACAATAAAGTGTAGTGTGTGTAAAGTAAATAATAGCACAGAAATCTTAAAAATGTTTATGTCTGGTAAACAGTCGTCGGTCGCCGAGAAGCGCATCACGTGGCACCTTTCTTCTCCCGTGTGGATTTTTTCGGTGGGCCAACAGCTGAGGAACTCGGGCCCGTAAAACCACCTGTGTTCGCCTCCGAAGTCCACCGGTGTGTTTCTGGTGGCGTATTCGGCTACGTTTTCCTTTGTCGGGACCTATCGTCATTCTTTTTTGTCAGCTCTTCAATTTCTGTAAGGCGATGTGCGACAAAGGTCGTGCCCGTGGCTCCCCTCGTATTCATGGCAGTACGGTTCGCGAGTCACTCCAATAGACCATTGGTGCGTACTCGTAAGTCGTATTCGTGTTCTCGCTCGACGGTCTTTATGACCGCCGAGGGTAGGTTGTAACAGCGGGGTATCTTTTTTATCTTTTTAATTTCCCAAGGGTTTCTCATCCATGTTGTCCATCTCGTCGTCGTTCGTCCCACCCCGTGTCATACCTCCATGTTTCTTGCATAAATTTCTTTGCCGGTACGGTGACCGTAGTCCAAGAGGGTCGAAGAGTGACATGATGATGCTGAGGGCCTCTTTCTTGGTGGAGATATATCCGTTCTTCATTATTGAGGCAGGCATTTTCATTTAGTTCAGGTTGAAACTGAGTTTATCTTCTTTGGCCTCCCATAATTTCCCCAGAGTCTTCTCTCCACACTTGCTTCGCCGATCGACACGACGGACGTTTCTTTGTAGCCGTCGAAGTGTCGACGTAGGGTGTCTTCATTGGACACTCATGGTAGCTGAAAACCGGCGTGGCGGTGTATGAAGCCGACGTTTTTCGTAGTAGTTCTTTTTTACCACTGCTCGAGGATAGCTCTCGATGAATTCTCAAATGAAAACAGACAGACAGACAATAAAATTATAAAAAATGCTATTTTGATATATGTACCGCGTATACATGTATCCATAAGCATTTAGTAAAAAGCGGTTATTTTAATATTATAAACAGACACTCTAATTTTATTTATCTGTATAGATTATTTATTTGAGGAACGCCTAGAGACGAACACGAAAATTAATATCATGTACGGTTACGGGATTTAAATTAAATTATTCTTTTCTTTGAATTAGTATTTCCGTATCTATATTTGTGTTGTGTAAAAATAAGTTATAATAAAATTGTGTTTTATACTTAAACGTAGATTTTAATGTAGGATTTACAAATTTAATAGTGATTTGAACACGTTCGTGGCCGGTAATTTAACTGATAGTTTCGTAAAAAATCACTAAAATTTTCTATACATTTTAGGGACACTGTTATAACCGTACTGTCGTAACACATGATAAAATAGGTATTCCTGAAGGCAGTACGGTTATAACCGTCGAATTAACACACATACAAACACAACGGCAACAGCCGTAGTGTAGCTGTGTGCGCACACACACATGTCCTTAGCCGACTAACAATACAATTTGCTCATGTGCATTACATTTTGACAGTACAATCGTATATTCCTCTCACAGAGTGCCAGTGGAAATGTGTTGTATATATAACTCCCAGTCGTTTAGCTGCTTATACCGTACTGGCAATACGGAGAATTTGAAAGTTTACGGCAATAACCGTACTGGCGATATTTGCAATACAAAAAAGCGGCCATAGCCGTTACCACGCGCGAACGTGTTAATTAGTTTTAGGTATTGTAAATATTAATTTTAAATGTAATTTAGGTTATTAATATGAATTATGTACGTAAAACGTTACAATTTCGTTAAGCGAGAGCAAGGGATTCACGTATCTCTTCTAGCTTTAATTCAGCTACTTTTCATTCGGCTCCTAGCTCGATACTTTTCTACTTTTTCCTTCATTTTTCTCCGTTGATTGACGCGGTCACGCTTCGATCTCACCGGAGACATGGCGTAGTCCGCGCTGGATTTATCAATATTCAATCTTCTTTTTTCTTACGTCGATCCTTTTCCGTCTCGTGCCAGTGAAAGTCTCGTCAAACTCGGCTTAGCCGTTTAAGAGATTAACCGGAACAAACAGACAGACAAAATTGATATGTTTAATTTAAGTACCGTATATTATTTCATAGCTTTTACCCGCGACTTCGTCCGCATGTAAGAAGTATTTTTTTAAATCTTATTTTTCAAATAATATGGTTCCAATTTACAAACTATTATAATTTAAAGAATACTATTAACTTCCACTGTAAGGCCCGATAGTACGTTTTTATAAAATATATTTATTTAATTTGGAATTACATTTTTATTATATTTAAATAACTTAAATTACGCATTTTATCGCCGATTATTAAGATTTTTACATGCCCGACGCTTAAGATACTTTAAAGCAACCATGGTCATTGGAGGATCGAGGTGTCAGACGTCTTAACGTTACAAAGTTATTCAAAACTACCCTATGATACATCAATATTTTAATTCAAATTAGTACCTACTACCCACGAAAAATATAAAGGTATTATATTTTTTATTCATATATTTTATTATTATATATAAGTAATTCCTTTTTTATAATATCATGAATTCTATTAATACATCATTTTGGATAAATTACTAATAAACGGAAACAGTATTCATTAAAAACGCGTGCTATACAAAGGTGCGATCCTCATAAGGATCCGCATCTTGTAATAGATAGCGTGATCTACATTTTGTGTTAACGCTATCTATTGACACGTCTAAAAAACTTCTTGTTACACTTATACATATTATGACTTGAGTCTCAAACTATCTCCATATCAAATTTCACTCAAATTGGTTCAGTGGTTTAAAAAATACATAGCCCCGGCGTTTTAGCCGCACAACTCCCGTTCCCGTGGGATTTTCAGAATAATAACTATTTTAAGTTCCAAAGTATTTTCATATCAAATTCCACCCAAATCTGTTCAGTGGTTTAGAAGATAGACAGTCCCGGGGTTTTACCCGCATAGTTCCCGTTCCCGTGGTATTTTCAGGATAACAACTATTTTATGTCCTAAGTCAGGTTTTAAAGCATCTGCCTATCAAATTTCACCCAAATCCGTTTCGTGGTTTAGAAGATAGACAGTCTTGGGGTTTTACCCGCATATTTCCCGTTCCCGTGGAATTTTTAGGATAACAACAATTTTATACCCTATGTTAAGTTTCAAAGTATCTTTATATAAAATTTCACCCAAATCTGTTCCGTGGTTTAGAAGATAGACAGTACCGGGGTTTTACCCGCATAGTTCCCGTTCCCGTAGGATTTTCAGGATAACAACTATTTTTTTTTTATCTATGGACGCTTTCACACCACGTCAATCGTGGTAAGTTCTGGAAGAACTTGTGTCACGGGTACCAGACAACGGAAATATATTTAATACTTTTATACTATACATATATGTAAGATTTTTATTATATAATACACATATTTAATACACATCCATGACCCAGGAACACAGAAAATATTTTTGTTCCCCGGCGGGATTTGAACCCGCAACC
Source organism: Helleia helle (assembly GCA_963853865.1). Lineage (NCBI taxonomy): Eukaryota > Metazoa > Arthropoda > Insecta > Lepidoptera > Lycaenidae > Helleia > Helleia helle. The sequence goes on along the minus strand of OY971416.1, from coordinate 11,005,234 downwards.
TCCGGCTTGAGCGCCAACGCGCTAACCACTGAGCTACGGAGGTCGTCTATTATTCGTCGTATTTTAAGTCCTACTTTAATGTCCAAAGTATCTTCATATCAAATTTCACTCAAATCTGTTCCGTGATTTAGAAGATAGTCAGTCCCGGGGTATTACCCGCATAGTTTACCGTTCCCGTGGGATTTTTAGGACAACAACTATTTTATACCCTGCGTTAAGTTCCATAGTATCTTTATATCAAATTTCACCCAAATCTGTTACGTGGTTTAGAATATAGAAAGTCCTGGGGTTTTACCCGCATTAATCCCGTTATCGTGGGATATCCGGGATAAAACCTATTCTATGTCCTTTCTCGGGTTCCATACTATCTTTGTGCCAAATATCATCCAAATCTGTTCAGTGGTTTAGGCGTGAAGAAGAGACAGACAGACAGACAGAGTTACTTTCGCATTTATAATATTAGTAAGGATAGTAAGGATTATTATGCACTCATGTCAATTGAATATTAAGTAAGTGCGCGTAAGGGACAAATCTAGGTCCGATTGTTTTTTTTTTTCGTTTTTTCGCTGCGGTTGCTGATTGGGAAGCGCTGTTGACCTTGACGATTAAATGTCCTTATTTGGTAATGTGCCAGTCAGTCAGTGGGTCACGATCATCCTGTAATATTTAGTAATATTTTTAAGTGAATAGAAGGTGAATAGTGAATTGTGCGAAATAAGACGCTACTTTATAGTGACAGTAGGCACATGAGGAAGTAAACGGACAGAGACAAAGCTTCCATACAACGCGTAAAATTGTTTAAGGGTTGTCACAGGTGGATAAAATTAAACGAACAAAACGATTTTTTTTTATCGAGTAGTAATCTATGTAAATATTCTATCTTTATTACCTACAAAATATTTTTTCTAAATATTTTGTTTATATTTTTTATTTGCAATAATCTGTTGTACCTTTTAATAGAGTGGTAAATTCTAATGGAAAGCACTCTCATTGCATATCAGTTTTTATCATAACATTTTAATATATTATAAGAAATATTATAAGACTATTATAATATTTTTTTTGGGGACATCTCGGCCAATCACAGAACACAATTCGCTTACACTTTCTATTTTTAGATTTATTACCCTGTGTATTCAATCGTATTTTATTGTTTAGACTATATTGTATTTTGTTCAAACATTTGTCCGTCGGCTGTCGCTCAGTTGAAAAATATTGTTGAACTAAGATGCACGCGTGTCATTTATTAAGTATTAAATTTAAAAAGTTCATGTTTTTAGTAGTAGTTCATTCAACTTTTTTGTTGAATAATTATTGCAACGCGTGTAAATTGTTTATGAGCTATGACGCCACCATTGTCACAACAGCGACAGCTGATAGTGGTGTTCAGAGAAGGTGGACACACCATGGACACCATTTCTGAGATCAGTAGAAGAACGAAAATATCGGTGAGTGAGACTTTAAATAAGATATTTATACATTTAAATTACAACGAAAATTATGTAATTCAAAGTAAAAAAAAAGAGTATAATAATATAATACGGAGGATATTATATTATAGGATAATATGTCATTGCTCTTACATTTGTGTCATTAATAAAAATAAATAAATATTATTATGTATGGAAAAATGTTCCTGCCGCGAATGTTAAAGTATTAATATAATTTGTTTGTTTTGTGTTTAAGGGGAAAACAATAAACTTTTGGTTGCGACGCAATGAGGAGACTGGAGGAGACTTATCGGCCCGTCCCCGGCAGCTCCACAGGCGCGCGACCACCGCAGACCGCTGAACAAGATGCTGCCATTGTGGAAGCGATCCATTTAGGAGTATACGAATTACTGCAACTCAATATAGCGTAAGTAGACTTTCAAAAGATACATAGGGAGTAAAAAATCGCTTTTACAGCAATCTTTCTACAGAAAAATGTTCACAAATAAGTTTTAACTTCAATTAACCCACGATTTTGTTGTAATGACTACATAATTAGGCAATAAAAAATATTGACCACTAGCTTTTGCCCGTGTTTGCCCTTCTCTCACATTAAAGTAGATTAAGAAATACATCAAGCCTATTCGCTGTTCCTTGGTAACAGATAGAGTATTTCTATGACACTTATATTTTCGCCCTTCAAAAATAAACTTATCTTAATAATAGGTCATGAAAACACAATTAAAATATGCCTAATAAGTAAATAAATCCAGCAACTAAGTGTATACAGTAATGTATTTATTATTCATTATAGAATATATAATATTTAGAGAAACATAAACCTTACTATTGCCACCTGATGGTAAGTGGTAGACGTCGCCCATATCAACATAAATTAGTTTACCTGGAACTAGCCCAGGCAACTCCAAAGGCGATCCGTCGGTCCGTGTTGGATCCGAGTGGCAAGGGATCGGTCGTCATGAGGTTCATAGAAGGAGGGCTATGTTCAGAAGAGGAGGGATAGAGACTGATGGTTATTATGATGAAACACTAATAATTAACTCTAGTTCACGCTAATTTCACTCATTATAATGAAACAATTTATTATGATTTTTACAAGCCCGACGTTTCGGATACTTTACAGCAACAATTGTTTCATTATAACTCTGGGTCAATTTATCTAAATTAAACTAAGTGTATTGTCTTTGTATCTCTTTATTTTTATGACGTTAAGGGTTCGGCCATCGTAAATCATAGGATTTAAGGAATTTGTGAAAGCATGATTGTGTGCAGATGTTTTGACCGTTGGGTTGTATAATTACAAACTTTAGAATTTGTATTGTAAATGTCTGGGAACGTTGCGAGTTGGTTGTTTTGCCGTATGAGTGTCATAAATGTATTGTTTTATAGTATGAACGAGCAGGGTGAGAGATCCAAATATAAGTAATAGCTTGTTTTTAAAGATAATCAAATGTTCACTGTTGTTTCAGGTATCAACCGACACAATAAGGCGTCGTTAAAAAGCCGTTGGCCTCAAGACTCGGACCCCGGCAAAAGAAATGTCTTCTACTGACACCTGTTTTAATAATTATATGATTACTGATTGTTTTACTTATAATGTTTACGTGAATTTCACTCTCCTTATAACGAAAAACCTTTTACGGATCCGTAAAAGTTGTTATAATAATATATGTAATATAAAATTTGTTTATAAGATAAATTGTTTTATACCTAGATAAAGAGTTTTTACTTTTTTGTGTCTATCTAACAACCTACCCTACTTGAACCTACCCAACATTGTTTTAGAGTTTAGCAAATCTATGAAATATAAAGCTTTGGCTCAAACTTTCAAGTTGAGCCGTTCCATACACATCTTATCTTATATAATATTATTATTATTAATTAAATGAGCAGATATTAATTATACCTTTGTCATTTCTAGTGACATAAACATACCACATAATATGTAATAAGCCTAATCGTTTACCTAATGTGTAATAAATTATACAGACACACAAAACTTCACCTTCACAAGTATTGCATTAAAATTATTGAAATTATATAAAATAATACCTTATAATAATTAAATTGTATACACCGAAACTACACTAATATAGTAGTGCCAAAAGATATTATTATAGTTCAATACACTATATATATATATAGAACTACTTCATTAAGCGAAAGACAATTTACTTAAAACTTAAAGATGACGTCAACGTGTATCGCGCGATATAGCTGTAAACCTAATAGCATAGTAATTTTAAATTCATTCATACACAACAGCGCCTGTTGAACAATGCCCACGGCTCGACTATGTACCGCCGACCCCGTAAGTGAGACGAAATAACAAAAATATACTGCACCCCCTCGCACGCTTCGCTGCGTTCTACTTTTAATAGTACAAAGTCCAAAGTGAAGTAACTCGAGCTGCTGTCGTGTGTACGTGACCAGCCACGAGTGCTAACGCACACATGCGCAACGACGTTTGTAGTAGTGCAATCGATTCGCGCGGTTGTATGAAGCTTTGCCTCTGTCCGTTTATTTAGTCATGTGCAGTAGGTACACGTAATTTAAAATAGGTTTAATTGTTAAGTAAATTATGCCAAGTTAGACGCTTAAGTACTAACTTTTAAAATACGAATCGTTTTTATTTCAATGCCTCGTTATATCTTAACGACTTCGGGATACAATTTTAATTTAAAGTCCATTTCATGAAAGAAGTCCCCCAGACACAGCGCTGTACTCGCGCAGTGGTTTTAGTTCGGGTGGGCACTCCCAGGTGCGAGTCCCACATTGGGTCAGGATCTACCCAAAGATCCTGGCTGCATCCATAAGGCTTTCCCTGCGAAAAAAAAAGGGATTGTAGGCATTTCATACCCTTTGATAACATTAATGTTCGGGTCAATGTATAATGTATTTATGTTTATCTTATGCTATATTTACTTAAAATGAAAATGAAAGTATATACTTAAAAAACAAAAAAAAACTTCAAAGTTTCATTCAGTATTTGTGATCATCGGCCATAACGTCGCTGTCGGAAGAGTGAATGTATTCAGAATCAGATTCCGTTTCACTATCACTAGCTGTGGATATAATAAATCGATCCATTTCTTCGTACCATAAGGCCGTCATTTTTTAAATATTCTTCCTCCAAATGTTCCACATGTTTGCACTGAGCGACCCAATCTTAGGCTGTAATACTTTCAAAAGCCTTCCAAAAGCAAAAGATTCAACCATCCGTGTGCGAATGACGAGCAAAAAACCGCTGATTCGAAATTTATACTTCCATGGCTGATCAAGAAGCCATGGAAGTATAAATTTCTTTCAACTTAACTTTCCTTTGTTGTTGTCCTTACTGCACAGGATTAAACATTCTTTGGCTCGATTTTAACTATTGCCGTCTATATTATCCTGTTGAACTAACACGAGCTGTTGAGTCTTATACAAACCAATGAGAATCTCTGATTGGAACATTTTAAACTTTTCTAATGTACATTTTCTGATTGTCTGTTTTTATAATTGAATACAATCTTATTTAAGAGATGAATAATTAATCTCTTAGTTATAATTCTTATTGACATTAGTTAATCTTATACACTATCCTAGTAATTTATATCTATATGTGTGAGTTATATCTATTAGCTTAAGTTAGGGGTTAAAGCATAGGGCACGGGTGCTTCGGGAGGTATCTGTGGAAGGTGGCAGGGGCGGAGGACTCACCAGGATGTCATCACTGCGACCGCAGTGAAGACACTGCAGACCACACCCTGGCGGAGTGCCCAGCTTGGGCGGAGGAAAGGGCGTCCCTCATCACTGAGGTTGGCGCGGACCTGTCGCTCCCTACCCGGTAGGACCCAGTGGTATGCCTAAACGCATTCCCCACCGAAACCAAAAAAAAAGGGGTTAAAGCATGACATTAACGATTTGTATAAAAAAATTGTTTTTTTTTTCTTTTTTTTAAATTTAACATATTTATTTAATAAAAATAATTACCATTATTATCTATAAATGATCTTCCTATTAAATTTATAGGAAGGTCATTTACGCCTTTGCGATAGAACTCTGGTGATCTAGATTCGACGAACTGTGTGAAAGCATTTTGTACTGTCTCCTGAGAAGAAAACTTTTTATCACGTAGAAAATTGTCCAAATCACGAAAAAAAATACGGAGGGTGACGAATGAACGAAATAATTGCAGTTCTTCTAGAGTTTAAACGGTTTTTCGTGCGATAGCAATGGAGCAATAATTGTGAAGATCGATTCATGAGTTGGAGCTGTTTCACTGCTAGTTTTGCTATCATTGTTCAGAGTTCGGCACAGTAGACCGTTATTGCATGACCAGATCGGAGAAAGCTATAGTGAATAACACCATGCTGAGACCACCAAACAGGGTTACTGTTTGGTGGTCTCAGCATATTGCTAGTTTTTAGGCCGCGTTCGTTTCGCGTCGGAACTCGTATTCAAAAATCACTCGAATTTTCGAAGTATCCATCTGTCTTGTCTGAGCGGAAATAAACCAACTGTAAGTCGATAATCGAATGTTGCACATTTTTTAAATGAAAAACAACATCAAACAACCCCCTTGTTTGATGTTGTTTTTCATTTAAAAAATGTGCAAAAAATTATATCAGTTATGACTTATGACTCAAGCTTTAGAGTCAAGTAACATACGTTATTGAATGACACAATAAAATTGATTATATCAAAGAAATAGATGGTAGTGAAGAACATGTTATCAGCATTTATTTTTCTTTATTTTAATTTCAGGCGACCTGAAAATGGACGGAAGTGAAAAGCTACTAAACAGCGATGGTAGCCCCGAAATAATGGTATATAATGTCAAGGACAATTATGAAGATTCAAAAAAAGACCTAAGAATATTTATATTTAAGGGTATAACGGAAAAAAAGTATGATTTAATTGAAATGAAAAAATGTGTCCAAGAATTTTTTAATAAGTCACTTAATCCTATTGAGAATGCCTACATCGAGAGAAAATATATGAAGTATTGTTCAAATTTATGGTGTGAAGATGTGTGCCAACTTGTTACAGAAATTGTAAAAAGTGAAAAGGCTGAAGAGTTTTTTTTGTCATTAAATACAATTAGATGTATACGAGACGTCCCGAAAGTTTTGCAAACTTCTAATTATTATAAACTATTAGAAGCGAATTATAAATTAATGAGTAAGGTATTAGAAAACATGTTAATACACCAAATTATAAACATCTGTTTGGAACAAAGTTTTAAGTTTAATTCAGTTACAAAGAAGGAATTAGAATTTATCAAAAATTTGTCAGTTTATCTAGATAATTGTGAAGATATTCAACAAATAATTCGTATATTAGATTTAGAAAATTTTATTAACGGTAAAACGTCGATTGCTCATCTTTTGAGTTCCATAGTTAATCTTAAATATAATTCAGATTTTGATATTTCTTTGCTAAAGGAAACAGCTCAAAGCTTACAAAAGGAAAAGGAGCTTACATTAATAAACAAAATTAAAGAAATTATAAGTGAACGAATAAAACCAGTCGAGATACAAGAAAAACTTCTTGATAATCGTTGTATTATAGAGGTAAAATGTAGAAATCTTAAAATTAGTTCAGTAATAAATGATCTAGAAAACCGTCTTAAAAATAATTCGGACATTATTGAAGTTCAATTCATTGTTGTTAAAAATGTTTATATTGACTCGGACTTAAAAAATGATATTTGGCATGGAATAAATATTGTCTTGTTAGCAAGAAACATAAATATTATTGGAACTGTATCTTGGGATGTAAGCGGGAAAGATAGTGCTGAACAATATACGTCAGATGCTGGTGCCGAAGATGATGGTTCTGGTAAAGATGGATCTGATGGACATCCTGGTGAAAGTGGAGGAAATATTTTAATTATTGCAATGAACATTAAAAATGCAGAAAAGTTAGTGATAATTTCTAATGGTGGAAATGGTAGTCATGGTCAAAATGGAGGAAATGGTGCTGCTGGAGCTAAAGGTGAAGGTATTTCAAGATCAGATTTCAAAAAACGATTTCCGTCATTAGTTCATTTTGCTTGCAATACGTATGAAAGAAGAAGAAAAGTTAAGGAGATGATAAAATATATTAAAGATCTATCAGAAACTATTCAATGTGAATGGTATACCGATCGTAATGACCCTGGAGAAGATGATGTTTTTATAGAAGCAACAACAAGTCAAGGAAACGAAATCACTTTTTCCTACTGTCGTGGTGGCTTTACTCGACGATTTCAAGGATTTTTGCTGTACAAAGGTTCTTTAGGTAAACCTGGTAAACCCGGAGGGAATTATGGGTTAGGCGGTGAAGGGGGCTATCCTGGAAATATAGTAGTTAAACACTTTATAAATGAGACAGACTTCAACGTAGTTAAACTTGTGAATAAAGGGAATGATGGAAACGCGGGAAAAGTAGGTAAACACGGTGAACATGGAAAAAACAGTTGGGATATGGGTTATATGGATTATCAATTTTGGGGAGAAACAATTTTTTATGATAGTAGTGATAATAATATAAATATTGTTTACTACGAAAATAGTGCTCCAAACCGCATATGGTGTCCCTATAAAGCTGATTGCAATAGATACGCGTATGCACAAATGGAAGTTCATAAAATTGAACATAAAAAACAAACGACTTATGACAACAAAAAAAGTACAAGAGAAAACAAAGACAGACAACATTTTTCTCGTGCAATAAAAAAGAAAAATGTTTCAAAAACAAATTTGAGTAGTTATTTACATATCATTGAGTTAGAGGACAGTGATAAGTTTCAAGACTTAAAATGTCAGTTACAAAACATTGAATTAAGAACAATGCAATCTTTAACATCAAACCAAATACAACAACAAAAACTTGCTACGGGTTTAAAAATTAATCGAATATCTTTTTATAATTATAGAAAGAATAAAAAAAGAAAACATAAATTTTGTCAAAATATAAAAGTAAAAGAGGAATTTACCAAACCTAACAGTGCCGAAGAAATTTTTTATGCGTTTATTAATATGCCAACAAAAGGGATACCCATTAGTAAATGGCTCCGATTAAGGGATGTAACACTTAATATAAATCAGATAAATTTAATATATACAAACTGGGAAAAAATCGCCAAAAAAAATAAAAAAAATAAAGATAATTATAATACTATAATAAATATAGAAGATATGTTTGTTGAAAAATATAGGGTAGCAATACTGCAAGAAGTCGCGCACAAAATCGATATTTATGACAAAAAATTTAATGCTTTAAATAAAAATGAAATAGAAATAAGCGCCGAAGAAGCAATAAAATATCTAAATGATGAAAAAATTGAATGTAGTAACTTTCACCACAACGTATTAGGATCTTTTAGACGGTATTTTATAGATGAGGAAGAAATAGGCCGTAAAAATGTTATCGATTTTGCCATGAAAGAGCTATCGGAAACGGGTAAACAGGCGTTAGAAAATGCATATTCAAAATTTTTTATTGAGTTATCAAATACAGAAACAAAAGTTGATAGTAGCATAAAAAGATATCGTGAAGATTTTGATAATTTTATTGAGGACAAAAAAAAGAAAATAACAACCCATTATAATATATTTAAAAGTGAACTATCTAAATCTAGACATAGAAACATACTACAATCGATGTTGAAAAATTCGATTGATAAGTTTTTAATGAGTGACATAAAAAACGAAATAGAACAAGATCCATTTTTAAAAATTATTTTCCAACGTTTAAGTGATCAATATGATTCCACTTTTGACTGGAATGAATGCCTTCAAGATAAAAAAGCCTTAAATTTATTCTTTGAATATATTAAACATAACGGACCCAACTGCGGTGCTTATAGAGAACTTTTGGCTCACATATTTGATGTTAATATCCGAGTATATAAAGATTTACCTAATAAAAAGTTTACTTTGTATGATAACCATAATGATTATTCAAAAAATGTTATTTATTTTCTGTATAAAGATAATATTTTTTCTGAAATCACTATTAACACGGACTCTTTTTATTTCCATAAAAAAAATAAACTTCTCAATGATACCTACTTCAATACTCTCCGAGACGTTTACTCGTTAAAGACTCAAAAAGAGCTTTTAAAATATATAGAAAACTATACACCACAAATTTCCCAAATAAACAAAATAGTACATACAAATAAGATCTTTATTGAAAACTATGACGAACAAAAAGACATTGAAAGTATTGCTTTGTTTTTCCCTCAAGGTGAAAAAGAAGAAATTAGAACAAAATTGCAAAAAATTACATCCAATTATTTAGGACATTCGGGAATAATTCATATAATCTCAAAAAGATTTGAGAATGAGGGAAGAAATTTGTCATTAAAAGAGATGAGTTATTTAATAAACGAGATTCTGGATTCAAGTATCAAAGATAACAGGCAAGAAAATAGTTTTTGTTGGATTGTTGCTACCGTACTACAAAACAATTGGATGGCTGAATTAGTATTGATGCAGTTAGAAGCCTATTTTATGAAGTGCTTGGATGAAAAAACACAGTTTCGAGCATACTTGTATCAATTAAATAAGAATATTTTATTGACATTTGGTGTAAAGATATACCAGTATAGGGTAGACAATACATTGATGTCTATTTCATATGTAAAAGATACTTTGTTTCTGTTAAGTAGCATTTGTGATATTAATGTTAATTTGGAAGATATCCAGTTAACTGAATGGCTTTATGTGCTCAAAGAATATTATTGGATTAACAAGCTTGAAAAACTATTTAACTGGAAAAGCTGTCAGTTAGGGGGTATTCCTTATTATATATTATCTCTGGAAAATATATTCGGTATGGTGGTAGTTAATGAGTTTTTGGATATTTTAGCTAAAAAAAATATGTGTAAAAATAAAATCAATATATTTGTAACTATTTTAGAAAATTTTCATGACGAGAGGTGGAACCTTGGTCAAAAAGAATTGAACCAGTTAAGAAGTGCTAAAGACATATTCGAATGGATAGAGAAATTAGATTCAAAATTTTCTGCTACCGATACGGAACGTACCACTGATCAATTGATAGAATTGATTAAATGCAACTCCAATACATCCACGGGTGTTTTAGATAATTTGCCACACATTCTTTTAACTTCACGAATTATAAGAAATGAAAATTATTTGATTGATAACAAACTAATTAAACAATTTTCTGAAGAAGATATAAAAAATTGGTCTAAAATTTTTAAAATTAATAATCAAAAAAATATCAATAACTTGAAAGAACAGACACTAGCTATAATCAATCGAGCGATTGAACTAAGAAGAGGGTTTCAGTTACGGGATACGCAAATGTTGACGGTGATGTCTCTTCTATCTAATAATCACAGCATATTGGCACAAGTTTCAACTGGAGAAGGTAAATCTTTAATTGTTGTAGCTGTTTCGATTCTGAAAGCTTTAAGTGGAGAAAAAGTAGATGTTGTTACTAGTTCATCAGTTTTAGCTACGCGTGATGCTATATGCAACAAAGACATTTATGATTTATTTCATATTACTGTTAGTCATAATTGTGACGAAAATATTGAGAAGCGTAAAGAGGCATACTCAAATTGCACAGTCATATATGGTGACTTATCTAATTTCCAAAGGGATTATCTTTTAGACAGATTTTATACTATAAACATTTTAGGGGATCATGATTTTTCAAATATAATTATTGATGAAGTCGATAGTATGTTACTTGATAAAGGAAATAATATGCTTTATTTATCTCATGATATAGCAGGATTAGATAAACTTGAGTCTGTATATGTTTATATTTGGTGTACTATAAATAAACCAATTCAAGACGTCAAGGATTTAAACGATGTGTGGAATGTTTCAAATATAAAAGAAGCTATTTTATGTGATATGTATGGTATAATTAAAATTGATGACATTGGAAAACTTGATATAAAATTAGACGAACCTCAAAAACATTTAGTTTGGAATTTTTTATTAAACGCTAAAATATTAAATTCTGAAGGTAAACTTTTAATACAGGACATGTCTAGCTTACACTTTGATGGACTTTCAACGGAGCTATTATATTTAAGAGAACATCTTGAGTTTCTTTTACGAGAATGCATTGAAAGACAACGTTTTATTTATGTTCCTGAATATCTTAAATCATTTATCGAAAGACACTTGGAATCTTGGATCAACAGTGCTATAGCAGCATTTTTAATGAAAGCAGGGCAAGATTATGTAGTTGATGTTGACAGAACTAAAACTATTTCAGACAGTAATCCGATCATTACAATACTTGATAGAGATACTGGAACGGACCAAACTAATTCTCAATGGGACGAAGCTTTGCATCAATTTTTACAACTTAAACATGGATGTAAATTAACAATGCAGAGTTTGAAGGCCGTTTTTATTTCTAATGTATCATATTTTAAACTATATAGAAAATTGTATGGACTGACTGGTACTCTGGGGTCACAGCGTGAAAGAGAATTACTTAAGGAAGTACATAAAGTTGATTTTGTAACAGTACCGACAGCTAAATCTAAGAAATTTCATGAAAATGAACCCATTGTTTGCAGAAATAAAGAGTTATGGGTAGATAGCATATATGATAATGTAAAAACTATAGTAAATGAAGAAAAAAGATCAGTTTTAATAATTTGTCAATCTGTGGAGGATGTTGAATTCTTACAAAAAAAACTTTGCAGCAAAGGTATAAAAAATATTCATACTTACACAAGAGATTACGAAGAATTTGACATTGCGCGGGGTTCTAAAAAGTTCCAAGAAGAACAGGTTATCATAGCTACTAATCTTGCAGGACGTGGAACTGACATTGTATTAACAGATACGTTAAGAGACAGAGGTGGATTACATGTTTGCTTAACGTACTTGCCTAGTAATATACGAATCGAAAGGCAAGCATTCGGCAGAGCTGCAAGGTGTGGTGACAAAGGTACTGGAAAACTTATTATAATAGATGAATGTTACTCCGGTGGTGTAACCTCTAAAGTGTTGAATTTGAAAAAAGATCGTGATGCAGAAGAGTTAAATCGAATATCAACAATCACAAGTCATTATAAAAATAATATTAAAGTGGAAGAAAGTTGTTTTGACGATTTCAAAACGCTGTACGAAAAAATGCAGAAACAATTTAAAGAAAAAAATACACCAAAAGATTTGCAGTCTATTTTATTGCAATGTTGCTTAGATAAGTGGGCATTTTGGCTTGATGAAAATAGTAAACATAATAAATCGAATAACACTATAAACAAAAACATTTTTTATAATGCATTTCAAAAGTTTATTACACAATTAAAAGGATTGATGTCAGATTTTCCGTCTCTTGATGAAAAGTTTAATGTAAAGAACTGTTTAAAATGGGTTAAGGAGAATCCTGTAAAAATTGTTAATTTAGGAAAATATTTTTTAAACGAAAATAATTTGAACGAAGCTCTCTTATTATTTGATATTGTCATAAAAAAAGAAATATTTTTTTCAGAAACAGCACATTATTATAAAGCATTTGCATTGTCTAAGCAAATAAATTGGGAAAACAAATCCTCAGATGATAACATAAAGCGCAAAGTTTTTAAAAAAGAATTACTTGAAGCCGCTAGACTATTTCAAAGTCATAGTGAACGTGCATTAAATAATGCAACACTTATCGATAAAATAAAAGAAAAAAATTCAGAAAGTATAATTCAAATTAAAGCTTATGTGGAACAACAACATACTTATAGTAATTTTTACAATATATATATTAAGTCCATAGATGATATTCTGGGTTCTCCCGTCACTTCTCAAGTTTTTACTAGTATTGATATTGACGACCAGCTGGCAGAAGTTGTTTATGACGATTTACTGAACGAGCGCATACTTAATCAACCAAAGATAAAAAATAAAATTGATGTATTTGAACTGAAACCAATAAGCCGAGACTTTGGGATAGGAACAACAATGTTATTTGATTTTTTGATTAAATACAAAGGGCAAACTATAGATAGAAAAAAATTTATTAATGCCCTTAAGAAGGAAATAAAGTTACCCAGTAGTGAAAACTTTTGGCAGACGTTAAAAGAACAAGGGATTTTATTTAATGAAGTAAAATATGTAATAATCGATAAGGAAAAAATAAAAAAAGTAGACCCATCATTTTTAGAATTACTTAAATTAAAAATCGATTCAAAAAAAATTACACTACCAGTTATTAATAATGAAATAGTCAATGCAAGCAAAATTAATAATGCAAAAGTTTTCGCCAATGGCCAGTGTATTACACAGCAAAATAATGAAGACAACCTAATTCTTTACAAAGATGAGCTTCTATCTCTAAATGAAGAGAAGTATAGGAGTTTAAAGAGTAAAGGTGTTTTATCTTTCAATAAAATGGCTTTTATAGATAAAACAAAAATCAAAAATGCTAAATTTGTTGAGTACGATTCGATCGTTGTGGAAGATTTTAACAAGGTGAATATAAGTCTAAAGCAGGGTGAAGAAATCTTAATGGAATTAGTTGCCGAAGGAGTTCTTCAAAAGATCGAAAAAAGTCAGAACAATCAACAAATATATAAACTAAACGTTGAATTCGACAAAATTTTGGAAATAAAAATTAAATCCAGAGAAATCTATAGAAATAGCGTTATGGGATTACTATTTACTTGTTTTGCTTATAGAAGAGCAATTCAAAAGTTGGAAAAACAGTTAGAGGAAAATGATCCTCAAAAAGAGATTCGTTTTCAGCTTATGACTAAACCTCATCGTAATCTTTTATTTGAATTGTTGGAGTACAAAATATTAAAACATGTCAAAGTTTCAATTACAAAAGAATTTAATAATTCACAAAAATGCGTTCAAGACTTATTCGGTATTCCAATGTCAGAAGAAAATTTCATACGTTTATTTATTAAAAACGATCTAATTTCTAAGGAAAGTGCTTCTGAACTGTTTAATCATCTAATCGATATCAATTGGATAAAACTTTATAATCCCATTTTAAGTAGACACGTTATTAGCAAAGTAATAAAGGGAAATCTTTACGAAATAACTACTCCAGATGAAGAACGTAAATCGTTAGGTCCCTCTTATACTTTAATTGAAAAATCATTACGGAATCTTTTAGATAATAGATCAGCTTTGGGAAATGAAAATTCAACTAGACATTTGACCAACACAATAAATCAACTTAAAAGCTCAGTAAAGGCTCTTACAATTCCTGAAAATAATTTGAAACCTTTTGCAGATTATATAGGTTCAAATAAATTTTTATACGTAGACGAGGTTCATGTAATGTGTCTTAATGGCTTAGATTATATACAATTTTTTGAGGAGAAGAAGTATACCCTAAAAATGAAAATAAGTACATATTTTGTGTTTGGCATGGGAATAGTTCAAATTGCATTTGGTGTTATTATACAATGTTTATCGGTGGGATTGATGACTCATGTAGGCGCCGCATTTATTAGTGAAGGAATAAGTGATATGCTATATGCTACTTCCGCTATGAAATCAGGATACTTTAATTGGAATGATTATTTCCAGCATAAAGTACAAAGCATTATATTTAGTGGTTTAACTGTTGGTATAGGAGCTTTTATTTCTCGGGGTGCTATTTTCTCGCGTTTTGGACAAAAACTTTTTGGACCTGGTCTTTCATTCGCACAAACAAAGGCAACTGAGGTAGCTGGCACCCAATTAATCGAGAAAGTAGGTGTAAAAATTATTCTTCAGACCGTATGTGTAGAAGCTTTAAAAGGGATAGCCATATGCGTAGCTAATTATGGAGCAGATGCTATTTTAGACAGATATCTACGCTCATTTTGTGACAAGATGGGGACGGCTATTTTATCTAATGTTGAAAGTAAAGCAGATAGTCACGATTTGTCGAAAAGTTTAGAAAAAGTTTATAAATTATGTGGAGAAAACAAAGCCAAAAAGACAATTTCTGAATTAACTGACACGTTTTTTTATAAACATAATCTGGGAAATCAGCTTATACCAACTGCGATAAAAATTGTTAGCAGTATAAGCAAAGGTGTAACAGAAGCTGCAAATAAAAAGAATAATGCCAGTTCTGCACCGCAATTCTATTTCAATTTATTTAATAAAGTTCTAGTTTGGTCGAATCGTGCCAAGGACATATATGCGATTAATACGATAACAAATGACCTTCTTAATGACTTAAATCGAGAAATAAAAGAAAAACTTATTAAAATTCAGGACAAGACAAAAAAGCCAAGTGAAGAGACGGAGTTCTCACAAGAAAAATATGAAACTTTCAGAAAAGAAGTAACTGATAAATGGAAGTCCATACTTCGCCAACAAGCTGGACAAGTAATAGCGCAACATATCGTTATGCCTTTAGTTGAAGAATGTCTGCATAAACTTATAAGAATGTGTGGGAAAAAGGTGAAAGATATATATAGATTCATCAAAGAAAGTGGATTAGAAACAAAACACCAAGAATTACAAAAACAGTACAAGAAAGATATTGAAGATGCTAGAAAAAATCTAGATCAAGATCCCAGTAAAACTGAAGAAGAAATTAAAAAAAAGTATCATGATGATCTTTTGAAGTTATTACGCAAAACAAGAAACCCAAAGTTATTTGCAGATATAGTTTTGGAGAAAGTTCCTATGGATTTTACTTGCTTTATAGCTTCTGGTCCTGTCATACAAGCACTTTTAAAAGAACGAGGCGTTGAAGTACCAGGGCTAACAATTGTTGTCAATGCAGAAAATGGGGTCAGTCAAGAAATTCTTATAGGTCCTCAAAGCAAAGAGAAACAAGTTATTACGCTGGAATTAAAAGGTAACCATTATCAAGTCGCTGGTGGTAACTACAATAATGATTCTGGTAATGTGGATAATGACTGTTTATACCATGGTCTACTTACTATGATTCCTCAGCTAGAAGAGTTAGGACCAGAAAATTTTAGAGCAGCAATAGCTAAGAACATTCAGGAAAACCCACAAATACAGAGTTATGTTACAAATGGTATGCATCGGGTTCTTATTAACCTTAATCTATTTGGTGGTAAGTTAAAAGTAGAAGAACGAGATGATCCAGAATCTTCCGAGCAAGAAATTACCGACGTCGATATACATTTAGCGGAACGTTTTATGCGCTTTTTTCGAGTAGGTGGAACAGTTCAGCGAATTTCTAAAGAAACGAACTTACCTAGACGTACAATAGTTAGAGGAGGAGCAAGTGTTTATTATGATAAAAGTAGTAATCTTGGAAGAGAGTATCATGCGGCTCATATTGTAAGAGGCATTATTGATGATCGTATTAATCAAAAGGAGCATGCTGAGAGCTTCATCGAACTTTCCAGAGTATTGGGCCACACTCAAATCGTCCCGAGATTTGCCAATGAATGGCATGGAGTAGGTGGTGTTATCGATAAATTTCAAGAAGAGACATTCAAAAAAATATCAATAATTGATTTTAGTTCTAAATCCCAAAAAGATGAAAATATTATAAATACAATAAAAAAAGACTTTGTTCATCGAATTAATAACTTTATTAAAAATTCGAATAAACTCACTGAAAGTCAAAAAGTAGAAATTCAAAATGCTATTAAAATTGTACGTAATACAAACACAGAAGAAATATTTAATTCAGGAAATAAAGGTTTTTCTGGTGCATACAAGGATGCATATCTGTAAACATTATTTAAAAAGTGTACCAAGTGTCGTTAGATCCGACACATATAAATCGATTGTTCATAATTAATGTTTCGTTAACTATTATACTTCTTTGGTCGTAAGGAGCACGCTAGCAGTTCACAAGGCAAAAATTTGCCTTCAAGTCGCGATGTCGCCTTGAATAATAGTGACGGTCTATCATTTTAAGTTGCTTTATTAGACGATATTTGAAAATATAAGGCAACAAAGAAATACTATAGGGTAGGTTGTCTCACATTGAACCAGGTAAATTTCAAAGTCTCGTAGAATGCTTGTTTTTAGATTAATTCCCCAATTTTTTTTAATATAGTTTGAAAATTTATTTAACTACAATAAGGCCAACAATTTTATTTAAAATTCTGTTTGATTTTAGCAATAAAAAATAGATTCTAAAAAATTAGATTTGGTTCAATGTGTCCATCGGGAGGTACACATTTAACCGGGGTATTTTCCACATTGAACCGCCTTATAAATCTTTTACATTTAGACTAATTTGTATTTAAATTGCTTTGTAATGTAATAAAAAGCTAAATATCGATAGTATTATATTTATTATTTTAAAATATATATAAATATATATAAAACTTAAGTTTACAATGTCAGTCTTCATTTGTACTTGAGCAACATGATTTTTATCAAAAAAAAATTAATAATAGCTCTAAATCTTATAACCTAAACCTACTTTAAGCATAACAAAACATTTTTCTTAGACCTTTGCATCAGTCAAATACTTACTTATTTATAATAATAATTCTAAAAGGTAGGTAACTTCAGTAAAAACAAAAATAGAATATTGAAAGTAACAAAACATAATTAGAGTCTTGTCAAACATTGCTACCATCGGCATCATTATTAAATAACTTTCACGATGGAAAAACAAAAAAGTTTTAAACTTAAAAAGTAATTAACAGAGAAAACCATATAAAAAACATGATTCTTCTACTGAATATCAGCAGATAAAATAACCAAAAACAGATAGAATACTGAGATCTAACGTAAGTTAATAGTCAGAGCAACACGTATTGGAAAGTTGAACGTCGAGTTCCGATTTTGTGTTCCATTAATTTTTGGCTGTGGCAGAATCATTTTAATATCCTTTAATTTCACATCAGCCAAATCAGGCTCCAATGGCATCCGGAACTTCATAGTTTGTTTATTAATAAGCCGCATGAATGAAACTCCATAGTTGCAAGTGTCAACTTCAATAATCTTGCCCACATAGTACATTAATATTTTTTGCGTTAAAAACTACAAGAACGTAGTCATCTTCAACTGGTTTACGCGTTAATTTCTCAAAATTTCCTCTCACAACCAATATTTCTTCATCATCTTCAGATCCATCTATATCACTTACTTCAGTCTCACTAACTTCTATTACGTTTTCGAGTTCTTCCTCAGAAGTAGACTCATCAGTGTCATTCTTCTTTTTTTTCTTTGGGGCATTTCTTTTCACCTTTTTATTTAATAGCACGGCGCGTTTTACTTCTTTTGCTTTAGCTTTTGTTTCTTGTCTCTTTGTCTTGCTTTCTGTAATTTTTTTTTCTCGGGAGTGTCAGTTGCAATTCTGCTTTTTCCTTTTTTTCTATTTTTTTCTATTATTAGATCTGGGCCCAGCTTTAATTGGTGGCATGAATTGTCTAGGAGAAATCAAAGAGATATTCTTCAATGATCCTGCAATTGGAGAACTTTGAATAATCCGGGGTGATGCTATAAAAATACGTTCTGTAGATTCATTTATACCTACAATCTCTGCCACATTATCAGTGTTTATCTTTGCCACATGATCAGTGTTAATCTCTGCCACATCATCAGAATTTAACAGTGATGGGCTCACATTCCCATCTTCACAAAATGTGTCATCTGATTCAACAGATTCGTGTTCAACATTTTGTGCGTTGGGATCTAAATTTTGGTCTTGTGGCTCAGGCTCAGGTCTGTCAGTCACGTCCGACGGCAAAAAGTCGATGTCAGTGAACACTTCCGGATTAAAAGGAAATATACCACACTTCTTAAAAGCTGCGAAAATGTTCACAGGTGTCATTGCTCTAGCGTAGGCTTCTCCAACACACTCCGCCACATCGTAGATAGTCATAGACCTTCCTGGATGTCTCGCCATCCAGGAGTCGATTGCGCTGTTATAATAGACTTTAAAGGGGCCATTTAATCCGACATCTAGAGGCTGCATTTTGGCTGTGCTGTGAGGATGCAATGTAAGAATTGTGACACCTGAACTTTTTGCTAATTCCAAAGCTTCGATTGATAGATGTGACTCGTGATTATCTAAGATTAGGAGTGCTGGGTTCTCTAGGCTAGCAGCGGTATGTTTGATAAAATGTTTCATAACTTCAACAAATAAATCAGATGTCATCCACCCCGAAGTATGTGCCAACCCAAGAGAACCTGGAGGAGCACCTCTCAACATGATGTCTTTGAAATTTTTCCGCGGGAATACAAGCGCAGGCGGTAAGACTTGACCTGAAGCACATACTATAAGGCATGTGGTTACTAAAACTCCCTTTTCGCCACTTGTGACCTTCGCAATATTGTGTTTTCCCTTAGGCCCTACAACTTTTTGTGGACGCTGAACAGTTGTCGTGGCTGTTTCATCTAAATTGTACAACCGGCAACCAGAACTGAAGGACGCATGACGACTCATTGCCGTCTTCAAATTATCAAAGAATGATATGACCGTCTTCCTGTTAAATGCTGTCGCGCGGGCTAAACTGCAAGCTTCAGGTTTCTTTATTGAAAGGTCAAGGTGACGTTTTCTAAATTACCGAAACCACTCTTTTCCTGCCATTTTTTCTCGCTGCCAACTATATGGGATAGTTATGTTATTTACCATCGCCATTTGGTACGCTACTTTACGACAGTCTTTTGGGGTCAGTCCATAAAATTTTAAAGCGCATTCTATAATGTACTCTTTATAAACATCTTCTTGTTCGCTGGTAAAAATTAGATGATTTTCATAATTCGGTAGCAATCTCTTCCTAGCAAGGTCCTCTACGTTGACGTGCAAGTTTTTTTCTACGTAGCGTCGTAAAGTTGGGTACGCAATGTCGTAAGTTTTCGCTGCTTTTCTAATACTTTCGCCTGATCTATGCAATTGAAGGGCCTTAAGCATATTGGCAGCCGAATGTCCACCTCTTTTTCTTACTAACACCTTATTTCGCGCCATACTGTAACAAAATAAATAATTATAGTGTTAGTACACATTTAACCATCGGGGTGGTACACATTGAGCCATGGTTCAATGTGTACCACCTACAAGTGGCTCATTGTGGGACAGACCACGTTTTGGCAACTAAAAATGCTCCTCACACAACCTCTTCGCGCTGGCGCCACGAAATCTAGTGGGCAGACAGAGATAGTAAATACCTCTCTTTCAGCCATTTTTGCAGAAATTGGCAACGTCGCATTTCGGAAATAAAATGGTGGTTAAATGTAGCTGCCTGGTTTAATGTGAGACATCCGACCCTACATGGCGAATCTAGTCTTTTTTATTATCTTCCAAGCAAACAAATAATAAACAGCTAGAAGAATAAGCCATTTCAATGTTTCTACCTATATAAAACTAAATACAATACAACTCGATTCCAAGTTATGGCTTTATGGAATGTAGTTAAAATAGCTGACATTCCTTAGAATAATTACACTATAGAAGGTCTTCATACAAGCGCGCTGTCAAAAATAAAGCACTAAATTGATTCAATGTTGCCAGTAGTGGTGAAGTTTTCCCGAAAACGGGAAATGATTCGGTCGCTGATAACAATTTGTTATAGCAATAATATTTAATACATAAATAGCTAGGTGGGCATATCTATTTATGTATTAATTTATAACAACTTTACTTAACCATGTATACACAAGCTATATTATTATTTATTATGTATAATTGTTATGTTACAAGAATGTTTATTTATATGAAACGAAGAAAATATAACAGTAGGTAATTAGTAAAATATACATTTTTATAATTATTTTTTATACACGCATGCATGAAACATAGTTGTAATGTAAAGTTGTTATACATATTACTGTTTAAACTTGTAACTTGTAATATAAACGCGAAAGTTTGTATGTATGGAAGTACGAATATTTGTTACTGTTTTACTGTTTGTATTTGATATCGTTAAATCACACAAACACATTAATTCGAGAACGTGTCACGTACCTACGTAAATATCAGTAGCAACTGTTTTAAATTTATTCAGTGGGGAAAAATAATCAGTAAAAATATTTTCACAATCGGGCAATACTGAGCATTGAAAAAAATTGTATTTATTTAAACCTAATTAATTACAAGATGTACCTGAATATGATAATATGATACACCTGTGAAAAGTGATGTTATTACATTTATTTTGTTATTCAGATGTGTTATGACACAATTTAATTGCACAAATCTTCATAATTATTTATTTTACGGAGACACGTTTGGTGCGGTTTGACATAGAATACTGCGGAACTTTCCGGCGCTTGGTGCAAAAATGGCTCCATGTGAGTTGCGTCAAAATGGCCGCGCGGACTAGGTTTCTATAGTGTAATTATTCTAAGTGACATTCATATTATATGTCGAGCCATGTAATGATAACTTTTTCATAGTGATTGGGCACGAAAGTTTAAAGTTTTATTCAATATATGCTAAATTTTCCTGTGTAAACTTGCAAAAAAACCCATTCAGTAGTTTCGCAGATTAGTGTTTATTAAGATTAAGAAGTAAGATTTCTTTAATACTTATAAAATATATCTATTTCGTATATAGCGTTTTTATATTTTAGTTAAAAAATGTTAGTTCTATTTCATTTTGACATTATGTCATTAAAACTTTGTATTTTTTTCTTTTAAATAATAGTAAATAATAGCTTTAAGTCAATGAACCATGTGCCAGTTGTTTTATTTCACGAAAGCGGGTGGGCCATATTGGTAGTTATGATGCGAAAGTGTGTTCTTGTGTGGGAGCCTATCAAGCAAAGACAATGTGCGCATGTACCTACATTTACAAACACAAGGATGACTCGCCTGATTTCGTGAAATAAAACATCTTTAAAAGTAGTACCAAGTTGTTGTATTTTAGACTACAGGTACACTAACAAATAAATGTTTGGTATTTTGTTTGAGTTTTATTTTTCACACTGTCAACTAAATAGATTTTCTTATTATATTTATTCATTGATCCTTGAAAATCGCAACGTGGTTAGAGATACATAGTTAAAGTAGAGGGTAGGTTGAGTTCTCTGAAGCCCAAAATATTAAGGGAACGTTTAAAAGAGCCATAAATTGCATAAATTACATACTTGTCCTTAATTTGCTTAAACAGTAGTTAATTATTATATACAATATACTAAGTACTAAGGTAGGTAGGTACATTGCCCACATACTTCGATCAACAATAACATATTCGATCGATGGCAAATCGTTTTTTTTCTTTGTTTAAGTTAAGGACAAATCGTGGGGCCCTGAGCCCCTCACTCTTATCTCTGGCTGCCCTAACTTACAATGGTCATTTTTAAATTAATAACATTTTTATTAAATATGGACTGGGCCATACAATCACGAAACCTTGGGTTGCAGTCCAAAATGATCCTATATAGATCCGCCCCTGGGACTAGGTGACTGACTGAACCACTGAACAACATATTGTTTAGTATTGGAACGTAGTTTTAGAACGTAGTTCCTTATCGCGCGTTGCGGAAGGGGGCTAAACGGAAAAAAATAAGACGAAAAGTTGTAACGACTCTTTTTGCTATAGTTGTAAGCCGTGCGACTGTTTGACGTGACACATTACTGCGTCGGTAGCTGTTTTTGTTACACTATTGGGGCTGCTTAGTAAAAAACCCCAGTTCAAATCCCACCGATCTCTGTGACTTTTTTGTTTTTTTTTTATTATTTTACGCCGGGGGATGCTCTGATTTTTATCGATAAAAAAATCATAAAAAATTTATACCTACCCGAATAATTATTTTCCTTATACCTCGAATAGAATTTGAAATTAATATTGTTATAATAAGGAACTTCGTTCCTATATGCTGTCCCACGACACCACAATGTAAATTAAGCTATTTACACAAATACGGTATTAATCCTTATCATCATTACAAAGTCCTTCGTTGCCTAGTCTGTCCACAGAAATATAAAGCCTGCAATACATGTTGACCGAGTGTTGCCGAGTGAAGGCCAATACCAACGTATAAACAGTATATTTGCATTGTCTTCGTTCGGTGTCGCTCGCCTAGTTGGCCGAGTAAAGGCAAGCGCAAACGTGTATAGGAGTCATTTGGCGTAGCTTGTCACAACTTGAAGCCGCTCGTAACCACTCGCCACACTTCGGAGCGGTGTCGGTTTTTCGTCACAAATCCAAAGGCGCTCGTGCGCGCTTGGCCAATGGTGTTCACATGTTTGTCCGCGCGCCATACAATTCAACAAAATTGCACCAAAAAAATGTAGATACTATGTAGGTATTATCTAATATGTTCATTTTTTTTAAATGACACTATACATAACTTGTTCTGTTTCTGTGAATATTCAACATCCACTACTTTCTTTTTAACTGACTTCAACAAAAAGGAGGAGGTTCGCAATTCGATCGGTATTATTTTATGTATGTAACTACATTGTACACCGATTTCTCCATCAATAATTATGGACCACTTTAAAAAAAAAATTTTTGTTTGAAAGTATACTTGCCAAATAGTCCCACGATAAGGAAACCAAGGTCTGAGATGGCAAACCAGAGAAAACGAGATCTTTCGAAAATCGTAGGAGTGACTAATGGGCTTATTTTTTTTAATTAAACATTTTAAAGCACTACAATGTAAAGAAGGTCTAGAGTCGATCTGATGCTGGAGTTGAAAGACAGTCGAGGGAACTCCTTGACGATTTACAGCTTTTGTTGGGCTTACTTCATACGGTTCAATATGCCAAAATGTCTATCTTTGTCTGTTTTCTTTAATTAATCACTATAAATTAAGAAACAAAAATTTTAAACATAAATTAAAACCTACTTCAAAAAATAAATTAACTAAAATGTAATAAAATAATCGCATTTCTTTAATTTTTGTGTACCACATTCATAATAACAAGTCTACTTATTTTCTTAAAACAAGTGTAGGTATTTAAAATAATAATAAAACTGGAAAAGGTTGATAGATAACAGATAAGCATTAGCCCTACCCAAACAATTATTGTGATTTTAGACAGCTGCATTTTTCCGGATTATCGAAAATATGTAATGAGTAATAACAAACCGCTAAAAACATAAATAATAAAAAAGAAGGCTATAAACGTCCTATTAATATGTATGATCTATATGGTTTCGAAGATTCCAGTCACCATTTTTATATAATACCACATTCTTGGGTAATCTGCCTATAAAAAATGGTATCACCATATTTTTATAAACCGACCAAATTAAAAAGTAGAACAAAATGGCGGACTTATTTGACAAACTGTTCGCGAGTGAGAATGTTTGTATGGCATTAAAATTTTGTCGATAATTTTTTGTTGGGCACATCATTGTTGTGCCCAACAAACGAAGAGTGATATTCTGACAAAGACAAAAGAAAGTGTCGATCTTGGAGTTTTTCGTATGTTGTTATCTCGTTCCAATACGGTATTATTATTAGCTTGTCAAATCTATTGATACTTGATCTTAGGAATTTCTGTCAATAGAGATTGACACTATTGAATCGACATCAAATCGATGAATAAGAGCGACCATCTTATGATCGTATCCCTACTGTATTAAATCAGTCATTGAAAAAAAAATCGGTTGTCTGTAAAATCGGTTTACTGACGACAGTTGAACGTGACAACGTCATAAGTAAATGGAAAGCCTCAGAGTGAGGTAACGCCGCATACGTCATCTTTTTTCGTTCTCTCAGCCGGCTCCATCGAATTATAAGACGTTGTCACGTCAAAATAGTAATTGATTAAACACATAGGACGATTCATAAAGACTGGACTAAATGTATCCGCCTAGACCGAATTCGCGACCAAGAGTAGATTATTGCCGTCGCAGATTTGGTTTCGGAAAACAACACGCAATCTTCCAGTTTCGACTGTATTGAATAATAAAAATAAAAGATTTGATTATTACTTATATACAAATTACTCGTTTCTTAGCAATAGGGATGTTAACAGTAGGTATTCATATAAAAATATAATTTTGATGTTAATTGGTAGTTTATATGATAGAATTCTAAAAAAATTCAATACTTTCCCTTATTTTTATATAATTAAATTAATATTTTATAAATAAAATGTAACAAAATTTAAATAGGTCACGTGATAATAAACGGAAATGACGTCACCAGTTCCTATTTAGCGGAAGCGGAAGAATGTTGACGTACTTTTATATATCATTTTCCGTACGCAGTACATAATTTATTGTAAAAACTATTTTTCAGGCGTTTTGACAGTGTACACACACATAGGCACCGTACAACACTTATAAAACTTAGAAGCCATTTTTTATTAACGACAACTAGAATCATTTTATCACTTTTACGATGTTTAACAACATATGACGTCACTTGACAAGTGTTAGCGTTTTGAACGAAATTTAAAATGCATTATAAAATGCAAGATTTTATAGGCATTAGACGTATTTAAGCAAAAGTTGATAATATTTAGGCCTCCATTAGATATATTTTATAAATGATTTAAAAACATTTCTGAAAAATGTCAACATCCCTACTTAATTCGCAAATCTAAAATTGATCATTCCGATTTGATTTCTTTTACGTACTAATTCGATATTTTTAAACAATCGATTAATTTTCGTTAGGTAACTTCACTACAATTGTCAGTTAATATCCGTTCACCGTCGTCCATCACCATTCACCATTCACCATCCATCAACCTATTTAATACTTATTATTTAATATTTATACTCTTTGCATCACTCTTAACTTCTTAGGACGCGCAAAGTATTTGTAAAATAGTTTTGTACGAAAATCACAATATCTCTGCTATTACATACTTCTTTTAAAAAATATTTTTGTCAAAAAAAAAATGCTATAAAGGATAATTGAGGATGAGATTCTTGGCGGGAATTCGAAAAAGCGCGGTTGCAATTTTTTTCAAAATTGTATTTTAAATTTATTAGAACATATTTTCCATACAAATAACAATTAAAGTAGACAAATTATATTTTATAAATAATATATAAATAATAAAAATGGACGGAAACGAGGAGGACGGGGATAACCCGCCCTCCTCCAAAAAGAGACCACGGCGGCTCGAAAATCTCCGGGATGGTTCTGGCGATGTTCCTGGTGCTGGCGGCGGAGGTGGTGAGAATGACTCTTATTTACCATATCGCAAGCCCAACTACAAAAGACTGTACCCAGAAAATTCAATTAATACAGAATTTAAGGTTTTTATTGAAAGCAGAAACATAAATGAAAAATTGGGAAATAAAAGTCCAATTTATTTAAACAATATATTTTCGAATGTTAAAGGTGTGGTGGCAATAAGGCGTATTAACGCCAATAAAATTGTGGTGATTTTTAAACAGCATAATACGGCCAACAATTTTATAAACAATATTAATTTTCTTGACAGACATGAAATGAAAGCTTATATTCCAAAAACTCAAATTGAAAAAACTGGTATCATACGATTTGTACCTGCAAATATAACAAATAAGGAATTATTTACAAAATTAACATCTACATATGAAATTATTGCAGTTAGGAGATTCATGAGAAAAGTTGGTCATGAACTGATACCAACACAAACTGTTAGCATCACATTTTTGTCGAACTCTTTACCCGAGAATGTACAATATGATTTATTTTCATACAGAGTTTTCGAATATATCGCTCCTCTACAACAATGTTACAAATGTTTCAAATTTAACCACTCCGCAAAAACATGTAATGGCAAACAGCGTTGCTCAATTTGTTCAGGTGAACATTATTTTAAAGAATGTAGTAAACCAGAAGAGATCTGCTGCATAAATTGCAGTGAACCTCATTTGGCTATATCTAAACAATGTCCTATTAAAAGTAAGAAAATTCTAGAAAAGAAAAACAAAATTACATATGCAAGCGTTGCTATTACCAAAGAGAATATGGACTTCCCTCCTCTGCCATCACGAGCCATTCCTGTAAATGATGCACAGAATAATGTAAATAATGTAAATAAATCTGTAAATATTAAGACTGTCCCACAGACTGTAAATATTAGTGATATTAAATCACAAATAATTGGTAACAGTGATGTACTTATGGCCCTAGTACAGACACTGGTTCAATTAGGTAATAAGACTGATAATGAGCCAATTACAACAACATTTATTAAAGATGTATTAATTAAAAATCTGTCAACATAATGGATACACAATCTTATAAAACACCCTCTCTAAGTATTGCGCAATTCAATGTTCAAGGTGCAAATCATAAAAAACCTCTACTTACAAAATTCTTGAACGAAAAAGATATTGATATTTGTCTATTAAATGAGACATGGTTAAAAGACCATCAAACATTTCATATTTCTGGCTATAATTTTTACAATAAAAATTCTAAAAACACTTGTAATGGTGTTGGAATATTAATTAAGCCATATTTGAAACATAATGTTATAAATACTACTTTTTATGAAGATATACAAACAATAGCCATAAGTGTATGTACAGGGAATACTACTTTGTCTATTCTCTGTGTGTACTGTCCTCCATCCAGTGGACACATAAGAATGAATAGATTGCGCAATATTATAAGAGATTTACCAAAACCTGTATTTGTAAGTGGTGATTTCAATGCACATCATATTGCTTTTGGATGTCTGTCTACTAAAAGTCGAGGTCAAAACTTGTACGATATAATTGATGAATGCGATTTATACATATTAAATAATGGTAGCTTCACTACAGTAAATTATCCCACACGCAATCCCTCAGCAATAGATGTAAGTTTTATTAGTCCACATTTGGCCCCACTTTGTGAATGGTCAGTGCATGATGATGCTTTGGGTAGCTATCATTATCCAACCATCACAAGCATTAGGATATGCATTGAAAGATACACAATTAATAAACATGTTGACAGATTTTTATACAATAGAACAGATTGGACTAAATATAGTCAATTAGCTAATTCAATATTTCATGACATGATGGTTAGTGAAGAGAACCCAATAAAATCTTATGATGAGTTTTGTAATCGGCTTGATAAACTTAAACAAATCGTGGTTCCTAGATTCACAAGGACTAACGTTAGGAATAGACCACCAGCTCCCTGGTGGAACAGTATTTGTGAACAAGCAGTCATTAAATCTTATGAAGCCCTGAAACTTTACAGAAACGATCCAACAATACATAATTACATAAACTATAAAAGATTAGATGCTTTAAAAAAGCGAACTATAAAGGAACAAAAAAGAATCAGTTGGAATAGTTTTTGTAACAGTTTCAATAGAACTACCCCTATTAGTAAAATATGGAATCTCATTAAAAGATTTAAGGGTATCAGAGCTGGTAATAAGTCATATAGGGATGAATTTGTACAACCACTTTTAGACAAATTATCAGATTGTACTAATTTAGTTGACCTAGATTCATTAGACAATTATTTTAATATTAACAATGAAAATCCTCAATCAAGATTTTTAATGGAACCTTTTTCATGGAATGAATTTTTAATGAGTATACAATCTAGGAGGAATACTTGTCCTGGTTTAGATGATTTTCCATATTTATTAATAAAATATTTACCTGAATCTATACAAAAGTTATTTTTAAATATTCTCAATAGTCTCTGGCATAAAAAATTAATACCAATTTCATGGAAAACGCAATGTGTAATACCTATACTTAAACCAAATAAATCACCTGAACAGGCTAGTTCCTATCGTCCAATTTCACTATCATCATGTCTTGGAAAGATTTTTGAAAACATGGTGAAGTTTCGCCTTGACTGGTATGCAGAATCTAGGAGTATTATCCCTCATGTCCAATATGGTTTCCGTAGAGGAAAAAGCTGTGCTGACAGTTTCATGTCCCTCATATATGATCTGAAAAATGCAAAAAACAATAAATTACACACAGTTTGTGTATTTCTAGATGTACAAAGCGCATTTGATAGTGTGGATCCTGGTATACTGGTGAAGGTACTGAGTGAGGCAAGTGTACCTGGACAATTGTGTAAATGGATTTATGATTTCCTTAATAACAGAATATTATATGTTAGGCACAACAATATATTGAATGGACCTAGAATTGTGTCAAAGGGTACTATACAAGGTGCAACACTGTCGCCTTTGCTATATAACTTGTATACTTGTGAGATATGTAAATACTAAAAATGTAAATATACTTCAGTTCGCAGATGATTTAGTGTTGTATAGTTCAGATGTAAATTTGACATTAGCCATCGAAAATGTTAACACCAGTTTAGGGCAGTTGTGCAACTATTATCAACACAGATTAAATTTGAAAATAAATGCTGCCAAAAGCAGTGTCATGATATTTGGAAAAGACACACCAATAATTGATGTTGCTTATAATGGTGACGTTATACAAAGAGTAACCTCACACAAATTCTTGGGTATTATTATTGACCAAAAACTATCATTTGAAGAACATATTATATATATATCTAGAAATGCATTAAACGGTGTTAATATTTTAAGATGTCTAGCAGGTATTGCATGGGGTGCAGATCCTAAAATACTGTCAGTATTATATAAAACAATAGTAAGAAGTCATTTTGACTATAGTTCTTTAGCTTATTTAAATAGCACTCATACACAAAAATTAGATGTTTTACAGAACAGGGCTTTGAGGATCATATCAGGGGCAATGTGTTCAACTCCCATAAGGGCCATGGAAGTCGAAACAAATATTATGCCATTGATATTGAGAAGACTTATGCTTGCAGAAAGATACTGCCTGAAACTATTTTCATCAAATAATTTCCAAATTATAAATAAAATCATTCCTCACCTAATCCATATTGTAGGACCATTGACTTCATCTAAGGATCTTCTGAAAGGTACATCTCCAACTCTGTCCCGAATTTATCTAAAAATACAATCCCATTATTCGAACATAAGAAAACATTTTCACTGGCCATGTTATAATCATTCATACAATAGTATTATACATCCTATTATGATTTTATCCAAGTCAATTGATAACAATTCAGACTTTTTATCATTCTTAGAAGAAAATAAAAAATATTATACAATCTATACAGATATCAGTAAAAGTGATGAATATGTGAGAAGTGCAGTATATGATCCCCAAAAAAATGTTGCTCAAAGCTTTGTTCTAAATAAACAGTGTTCCATTTTTACAGCAGAGGCATATGCAGTTTTTGAAGCTATAAAAGCAATTAGTTACGTAAGCAATTATAAATATTTTCTAATAATAACAGACTCTTTAAGTCTACTAAATAGTCTTAAATATGTAAATTTTCATTTTAAAACTAATTATATTCTTTATTTTATTAAAGATTTTGTCTGGCGTTTGCATAACAAAGGAATAACAATTGCCTTTATGTGGGTTCCCTCACACAAAGGTATTTCTGGTAATGAAATAGCAGACAAAACTGCATATAAAGGGGTCAATGCTCTTGACGTCAAAAATGTGGTGCATGTTCCTATGACCGACTATTATTACAATGTTAATATCTCAATAAAAAAATTGTGGCTAGATTTCTGGAAAGAGGATCAAAAACATAAAGGAAAATGGTACGGAAGTATTCAAGAGAATTTACCGAGAAAACCCTGGTATGATGAGTTGGATATAGCTAGCCGTAAGTACATCACCACAATCAACAGATTAAGATTTGGCCATAACACTGCTCCCTCACACCTAGCAAGACTCAAGATAATAAATAATAATATTTGTACTTTCTGTAACAACGGGATCGCCGACATTGACCACATTTTCTTCAAGTGTCAAAATCCAATGTTTATTTTCCAAAGACTAATAATGGCAAGCGAAATAATAGAATTTAGTGATACCTCCCGCCGCCACTTGTGTGATTTGCTGAAAAACAAAAAGTGTTATAGTGCATTATATAAATACATAAAAAATACCGTAGTGAAAATTTAAATATGTAATAGAATAAAATAAAATCAGTGAAATGTAATTGATACATTAAAGGATAAAAGTTTGTGCCCAAAAACTGACTTGGCTTAAAGGTCTCGTAACCAGGCCATAAAATATTAATAAAAAAAAAAAAATCAGTTAAAAACACAAAATGCGAAGAAACTGAAACGAAAAGTTCAAGTGCATTAGCAATTTCAAATTTGTAACCTATTAACGACCGAAATGGAGGATAAAACTGAAATATTTTCAAAAAGATTAATAAAGGCAGTGACACTAAATATAGTTCTGCAATGTGTACTAGCTGTTATTTTAGCGTTTATAATCCAAGTAGATTTTATTCATCCTATTTCATGGATAACATCTACTTTGAATGATATTTTTAGTTGGAAAATGTCCTTGAATGTAGTTCTACTTTCAATGGTATCATTCTTTCAAGCTTACATCTACGGAAGCTATTATACAATATCTATTCCTAAATATTTTACCAGATTTGCGATTTTTATCGCCATGTTTTCAATTCAGAATATTATTTTCATGATATTATATGCTCTTAATGGATATTTTGCTTTGAGTTTGTACTCTTCCTTAGCTAAGAGCAATTACAATGTGTTGAAAAAAAATTGTATAAATTATGATGGCCAGTGTCTCACAGAACAAAGTTTATTTCTTCAATTTGGGGGCATGTGGATTGGATTGTTTTATTTCTTGAATAATCACATTTTCAGTAAAAGTGTTCTTATGTTTCCCCATATATATCAAGAAAAATTTCAACAAATCAAGCTGGTAATATCTGATATATTATCTACAGGGTTCCAACATTCAATTACACCTGTAGTTTATTTCTGTCTGTTTTATTATTTGTGGGGTGATAAACCTAGATCTGTTGTTTCTGATGTGTACAGCCTCTATTTAGAAGACCCACCGTTAGATAATATAATAAATTTATTGGCTTCTGGGATTTGGATTGGACTTTGGTTTTATACAAGTTTATTTTTTGTATCTGTGTACACAATGAAGACGGTGTTCAACATAGTGCTTACGGAACCCATGAAGTTTCCAATTAAAGCAAATAACAGACCAATCTTGTCTAGTGCATTATCTGATCGAGCTCATTTCACTGGATATTTAGCAGCACAGGATTTAAAGATTCTTTCGCTGACAGACCCATCAAGAAGGTCAGAAATATTTACTCTTTCTCAACCTGGAGGACACCCAAGAAATTGGAAAAATATATTGGAGAATTGTCTTCATATAATCAATAATTTTAGCAAGGAGTTGGACAATATTAGTATGGACACTAATGCAAATGAAGTAAATACTTTACAAAGCAAAACAGTTTCAAATAGTTCTTCTCCTAACATACCTTTATCGCCATATTCAGGAACATTAAGAAATATGGCTCAGTCACCACACCTATTTCAGTTACATAATGAAGACAAAGTAAATCTTGAGAATACGATTGTTACTGCGTTAAAAGATGAATTCAATGCATTTATGAAGAAACTTTGTCAGAAGCCAGGAATAAATTATTTTTTTGGAGAACTTACTGACACTAAATTAAAGTGTATCCTCATACAATCACAACCAGTTATGTGGGTTTGTGAAGGACTCGCTCATTTATCAGCTGCATCACTAAAGGAAGACAATTATGGGCTAGTACAGAATGATTTACCTACGATTATATCTTCTCTTATAAAATTAAAGCACAATTTAGATAGATTGACTAAACCGGGTTTGGTTCCTAGAAAGCACATTTTAAATGATTCTCATACACTGAAAATAAGAACTGCAGTGCTATCCTCTGTTAAAAGAAGTTTATATAAGATTATACTTACATTCTCAAAATATATTAACGAAATACCACTAGATCCCGATATTTATGTAGCTGTTCAACCATTTTTATTATGTAAAGAACCATAACATAGGAAATAGTTAAAATGTGTTCTACGATGGTTTTGCCTTGATAATGAAAAGAATGTCTTTTTCCATTCAAATTTGGCCACAATAGTGTTTATTTAAAATGGTCAAATAATTAAATTTGACTAGCAAGATAGAAAGGTAAACCAGGTTTGTTTATTTAATAAGATCAAAAACAGAAAGTCATAAATAAGCTATTGTCTATGTATTAGAGTTTAATAAAACAATCAGATTTCAAATTATAATTTACAAACTTTTGTCTGCGCTGCTTTGCCCGTGTGGAGTTCATAAAAGTAGCTTATCTAAATCCTTGCTAGAATGAGATAAAAAAAACAAACAAGTAGCGTTTATCCTTACTAATATTATAAAATGCAAATGTATCTTATTGTAACATATCTATATCAACTATATTGAATGACTTGTTGCATTCGGCCAGTACAAATAAATTTTGTGCATTAGCAAGTAGTTTTTTACTTTTTATTTGATGTAATTATGTATTACTATGAATGGCAGGCCAAATGTAATTCCCGAAGGAACTTTGACTTTTTCGGTTTAAAATGTAGCCTATGTTCTAATCCACGGTATAAGCCATCACTATTTTAACTTTTTGCCAAATTGGTTCAGCCATTTTGTCGTGAAAGAGCAACAAACAAAAAAACTCACATTACCTTATTTTATAATAATAGTAAGGATCATTACATTTATTAATTTTTCTAATTCATTATACATACACAATGTAGCTTAGTACTGGTAAAACATAAAATTTTTCCATTTCTTTTTATTAGAATTTTGTAATGTAAAGGTTTTAGCAAATTTGCTTGAAATAGATGGTTTATAACAGAGTGTCTTCATCTCTCAAGTCTCCACTTAGTAACAGAGATCGCTGACTTGGTGCACCAAGCAGGGCTGTGCGTTCCGCGGAAGACGTGCCGGATTCACAGCTAAGCGACACTGTTGAACATTTAAATATCTAAATAGCCACATTTAATTTGTAATACTAATATGTACTTGTTGCCTTTTTTTTATTAACTTCATTTTTATAGGATTGTTTAAATTTCGACTGACTGTGAAAAATAAATTGAACACTAGATTTTTAAGTCTTCTACAATGTCAGATACATAATATAAAAAAAAAAAACTCCTATGTAATAACTTAAGTGTAAAATAAGGCTCAATGTTAAGTAAATTAAGATTATGTAAGGAAACTATTTTATAAAACAACCAATTTCTTAACAAAATAAAAAATGTGATAATTTCTTTGTTTTATTCAAAACATATTTATATAGCAGTACATTTATATAGCTCTGACAGACTAAATAGACATAGTAATTCCATGTTGTGTGCACACTAGGAAGAAGGCTTTTTTTTATAATAGGTCTTTACCTATGAAATTGACGTTCTGCAGTACTGGCCAATGGCCATTTCAAATCAAAATAATTTTTGTTTGGCTAAGAATTCTAATTTCAAATTAATTTTATTTTAAAAACATTGAATTCCTTTTCCAAAAGTAGTAATTTGTTTAATGATTAGTGTTGCATTTTCATCGCATTTCAATCTTTTTCGTCATCATGGATACGTTAAAAATTCGAGTAATTTATTTATTTATAATTATGGAATATGAGTACCGTCGTGGCAGCAACGCGGCACAAGCGGCACGCAACATCAACGACGTTTAGGGAGCTAACATTACAAACCAACGCACCACCTGTTATTTGTTTGCTCGCTTCCGTTCTGGAAATATCGACCTGAAAAATGAACCTCGCGGTCGTCCGAAGACTGGTCGACAATGACGAATTAAAGGCGATTGTGGAAGCTGATGATACACAATCTACGGCTGAAAAAATGACAAAACAATATTGGTCCATTTGCGTCAAATTGGCAAGGTAAAAAACTTGACAAATGGGTGCCCCACGAACTCTGATCGCCAGAGCGAAGTACGCGTCGAGACGTGGGAGGGAAGCGCTGTGCGGATCCTGGTTAAGCACCTAAACAATGCCCTAAACGAAAACTTACCCCTAGAAAAGTGATGGTCACCGTTTGGTGGTCTAGCGCCGGTGTGATTCATCACAGCTTCTTACCAAACGGGGTGAGCATTACTGCAGATGTGAAGAACTGAACACAATGATGGAGAAGCCGGCACATCTCCAACCAGCATTGGTCAATCGCTCGTCTCCGCTGCTCCTGCACGACAACGCGAGACCTCATACTGCACAGCAAACGGTCTCCAAGTTGCAAGAACTGGGGTTGCAAGCTCTCCGTCATCCGCCCTACTCACCAGACCTTGCGCCTACAGACTACTACTTTTTCCAGAATTTGGATAACTTAATAAAAAAATTAAATACCCGAGAGGCTAATTTCTTTAAGAAGGGCATCAATAAACTGCCACTACGTTGGCAAAGATGCATTGATTGCATGGGTGATTACTTCGATTAATACAAATAAAAAATACCTACCTACATGAAAAAAAAATGTTTTTTTTTAAACGGCAATTTCATAGGTAAAGACCTAATATTAAAGGATATCTACAAAAATATTATCCATAGTAGTAGGTCTTTATAAAGACTATGGAAGGACTGGTGTCAGAGTTGTTTAAATTCCTGAAGACAAGTGGTGGCCCCTTAGGCTCTTAGGCCCCTTCTGCTATGATTCAGATGACTAATTCAAACGTTAAACAGTCTAACTAAACACATTCCGTGAGTCGGTGTAAAGGCGGGGGAGAGGCGAGGAGGCGGGGCTAGGAGGCGGTACATACGGGCGCGGCGTTTTACCGTCGGGGCTGGCGCGCGGCGTGGCGCTGTTGGTGCGGCGCGGTGACTCCGACATGGAAGCCTGCAAGCTGAGGCTTTCCCTGTACGCAAATGTAGCATTTATGACACATGTTTTATAAGGGAAAAATAAATTGCATCTACTTATAACAAGTTGGCCGTTATGGAACGCTAGGAAGATCACGTCTATGTCAATAATATTACAATTTATAATTAATAAAAATACAGGTCGACAGCGTCGTGCCGTTTGCCGTCACGGAATTCGAGTCGAGCAGTCGAAGCTTTAGACTACCGACGTCCATACACATCTGCACTACCAGAGATTATGCAGATTTGTTGTCCTAATTTTTCCTATCCCCTCAATGGGCCACCGGAAACTCACAAACCGCACGAAACGGGACAGCATAGCTGTCACTTGACGCCGGTGTTATGTGAGCGAGAGGTACCACCCCGGTCGTGCCGGCCCAAGTCAGCTGCATAGCAGCATGGCACTCCTCTTACTATAGAGAATGTCTGACTAAAAAGCGCTAGCCTGTATCCGGAGGTGGAGGAGGTCTGCGAGATTTCGCTGTCGTAAGAGGTATCTGTGAGCACGGTGGGCGGCAGCAGGCACGACCAGCGCGGGCCCTCGTTGCCCTCGCGCTCGCTGATGCTACCCTCACGATTGGGAGACGAACACTCTTCAATCTCCGCGCGCATCTGTGACAAACTTATTATTATGTAACTATCACATAAAAGGTTGATAAAAACGAGAGGCATTAAATGAATCCACATATACTATGTATCATTTTCAGACTACACACCAAAAATCAGACCAATAGAATAAATATATAGTTTAGTCACAGGATATTTTTAAAGTGTTTTCTTAGTTATCTTTTAGGTGTATGACTCTACACCTCACCCCCCGTGGGAACTCGTGGCGGAGGTTCTTGCTGAGACGCACTCCTATGTCTCGGATAGGAGGTATCTTGGTGAGAGCCTTACGCTGGACGGGATCCTGCGGGTCCGCCGACAAGGGCAAGAGGCGTTAATGCGGAGGTGGGGAGGGGACCTGGTGCAGCAGCCGTATGGCACAAGTTTAACGGCTGCTCTGCGTCAGGTCCTCGAACGGTGGATGCGCCGTAAGCGCAAGCCCCTCACCACAGGTGCTCACCGGGCATGGTTGCTTTGGTGAGTACCTGAGCCGTTGACAGTGTGTCACGATTGTGGCGCTGCGGTGGACTCGGCCCAGCACACCCTCGAGGTGTGCCCGAGATCAGTCATCGGAGGGGACTTGTCTCTGCCGAGCGTAATCACCGCGATGCTCGGTGACGACGAGTCCTGGACGGCGATGGATGGACGGACTACGAGGCAGTTATGTCCCAGACGGAGGCCGACGAGCGGGTGAGAGAGAATGCCGTCGACGAGGCCTCTCCCCGCGGGCGACGATCGGGGGTGCGTAGGAGGCGCTAATTAATGCGCCTTCAGTAACGCCCCTGTGCTTGTGTCGGGCTCAGGATGGGAACCTGTGCCCAGTATGACACAACGTCGCAGGGACTGCTTACTAACGGCCGGGCAGTCCCCCCTTAGGAGGAGTAGTCTGGCCTTTGCCGGGGCCAGCCTGTCGCTGAGGTAATCCCGTAGAACACAGATCCGGGACCCTCAAAATGCGGCTGAAGGCGCTCGCAGTGGTTTTAGTTTATGGGTAGGGCACTCTCAGGTGCGAGTCCCACATAGGGTCAGGAATTTAATAAGCATAACATAAAAAGACATAGGAGGTCTAGGTGTTGCTATTGCGCGTGCGACAACTAAGTAGGTCACGGTGACAATTTCTTCTTTTTTAGTACGAATTCGACATCCGTCCGGATTGCACGTTACGTAACCCAGCACAATATATTATCGCTTTCTGTGCCATAGGTAATATTGTGAACTGTTACGTTATTTATAATAATAATAGGTATTTAGTGGTATAGGTGTAGTTTTGGGACAGGTCCAGGACACATTTTATGTATAGTTTCTAATTATTGAACGGTACGTACCTATAACCTACAGCTTCCATAATGCCTCGTGCTACAAAACACGGCGTCAGAATACATCGACATGATACCTACTAACATACGGCGAATGCCACGGAAACGCAGCTCTGGCTCGGCGAACATATCGAGAACGGTATGATGACAGCCGCACATACCCAAGGAACTCTCGCACTATAGTACATTAGCTGTACTACGGGCACG
Source organism: Helleia helle (assembly GCA_963853865.1). NCBI lineage: Eukaryota > Metazoa > Arthropoda > Insecta > Lepidoptera > Lycaenidae > Helleia > Helleia helle. The sequence continues at coordinate 10,967,168 of OY971416.1, read as the reverse complement.
GGAAAATAAGCCTTTAGTGGCGCATCAGGAGGAAGTCCCAAGGCGGCAAATACCTACTGCGCGCGAGCAACAGATCCTAGATTATTTTGCTCTCAACCTTACAACGAGTCTGTATCGAGCCGCAGTTTAGAGTTTGTCACAGGACTTATAAAGTTAAGAAAGTTCGAGCCCTATTGCCGAGAGACTTATCACACAGAAATAGTTACTGCCAATGGGGGCTCGACAAAGATAACGACGACTCGAATCTTTTATTCAATGTTATGTGGACCGATGAGAGCACATTTAGTCCCAATGGGATATGGAATCGTCAAAATCTAAGATACTGGAGTGTGAGATACCTAGGTAATCCACGCATGGTTCGGGAGTCGGAGCATCAATAGCGCTTCTCATTATTATTGTCTGGGCTGTTATACCAAATTATCGGTCCTGTTTTTATCGACGGTGCACTAAACGCAGAATGGTTTTTGGAAATATTATCCGGTCCAGTTGCCGAATATTCCGACGAACATTCGCATAATCGACGAATATTTACATCTGTCGTGTAGTGTACACGTAGAGAAATTTTAAAACCAAATTATTTTAGCTTTCAAATTAAAAAGTTTGATTACAAACAGTGACATTACTGCACGAATAAAAAAATAATATTCGACGTCGGGTTTTAATGCAAACGGCGGACATTTCAAACATTTGAAGATTTAAGAGTGTTGTGCTGTGTATCATGTATGACTGGGTACGACACGCTATGCGACGTTGCCATTTAGTTTCACAGGTCAGTGGACATTATTACAAAATATGAAGTTTACGTTTTACTTTGATAATTCAGGTATTTAAGCTTTTTCTTATTTTTCTGATAATTAGTTTTTAATAGTTTCGGATTAGCCGTAAGCTCTAAGCACGTATGTCGTATAGTGTATTTGGTTTAATTAAATGCCTATCGCTTTTATCAACGTGGTAACTACTTATAACTTAATACTAACTTAGATAGAAAAACGGATCGAAGAGCGAACTGATGATATAATAGATAAGATAGGTATTAAGTTAGTCCTATTAAATATTTATTTTGTATTTTGATCAACCATAGTTATTTTGATCGACAGAGACGTGAGTCTCATGACCACTCGTAGGAAAATAATGTCGAAAGATTGAGCTTCGTCGCCATAGTTTTTTATTGAAATAAAAATGAAAATCATGGTAATTATTTCGTTTAAAATAATTTTAATAATAAGTACGTCTGGCCTGGCGTTTCGACTGCGGCGGAACTTGAATGTCTTCTTGGAGGGACCATGCGCGCGGTGCAGGCGCGGCCGCTCGTCCGCGTCTTCGCCGCACGACTCGCCCGGCGACAGCGGTGACAACGGCGTTTGCGACGTCTCACCTACACATCATTTTTAGTGTTCCGTTAAAAGACAAAACCGAAGCCTTATACCTAAGATCTAGTATCAATAGATTTGACAAGCTATTAATAATACCGTATTGGAACGAGATCACAACCTACGAAAAACTCCAAGAGTGACAGAGACATAGACACTTTCTTTTGTCTTTGTCAGAATATCACTTTTTGTTTGTTGGGCACAACAAAAAATAATCGACTAAATTTGAATGTCATACAAACATTCTCACTCGCAAAACAATTTGTCAAATATGTCCGCCATTTTGTACTACTTTTTATTTTGGTCGGTTTATAAAATATGGTGATGCCAGTTTTGTTATAGGCAGATTACCCAAGAATATGGTATTATATAAAGGGGTGACTGGAATCTTCGAAATAAACCACTACAAATATGTTTTTTCTATCATAAAAGGCTAAATACTATAATCATACATATTAAGAGGACATTGGCTTTCTTTTTTGTCATTTATGTTTTTAGCGGTTTATTTGTTATTACATATTTTCGATAATAATGAACAATGCAGTTGTCTTAAATTACAATAAATGTTTGGGTAGGGCTTCATGCTTATAGTTGTCTATCAATACTTTCCCGTATTTTTATTTGTGAAAAAAAGTGGACTTATTATCATGAATGTGGTATCCCTAAATATGTCTGTCCCTTTCGCGAATGTCAATTCCATTTGATACTTGTTCCTAGCCATATAAGATCACTTTGTTGTGACAGTGACACCTATGCTGTCACATTTCGTACGGTTTGTGAGTTTACGGTGGCCCGTTGGGGTTTTTTATAGAAGAGGGGGCAAACGAATAGTCGGTTCACCTGATGGTATGTGAAGAGCGACATCCACAGACACCCGCTACACCAGTGGATTAGCAGGTACGTTGCCGGCCTTTCAGATATGAGTATGCTCTTTTCTTGAAGGTCCCTAAGTCGTATCGGTTCGGAAACACCGTAGGAGGCAGCTGATTCCATATATTAGTCGTGCGAGGCAGGAAGTGCCTTCAAATTATAGAGGAACGACGAAGGGTGATTTTTTAGCGGTAAACGCGCAACCTTGAGTCTTGTTGGGGTTAAATTAGACTCGGTTAAGTCGCCCCCATTCCGAGACTCTGGCCAGCAGAGACTCGATTTCAGACACAAGTTTGTTCTGACACTCATCGACTTGTTCCCGAGAAATATTAGAGCGGCCAGTTTATAAGGTTGCCTCCCTATGACATAAAAAAAGAATACAATCGTTATATATAAATGTAATCGGTTTAAGTGAGCATAGTTTGTCGAATAAGAAATGGCTTCAAGTTTTCATATGTAATGGTATAATGTAATATGTAAAATAAATTTTTCTTCTTTTTCAACTTGTTGACTAGACTAGTTAGTACCTGCGCAAACGGGAACGCGGTGAATCGGTATAAGCATAAAACATGACTTTGTTATATAATATAAAATAATATTACCTGAATTTAATTTGAATTCTACGGAGGACATGAAACGCAGTTTTGTTTGCGTACTGGCAAATGACGATGAGCTGGCAGAAGCTTTCTGGTCTCCATTGTAGACGCTTCCTAAAATTACAAAGATATTGTGAAAACTTATTTAGGCGCGATTTGTTAAACCGTCACAGTTGATGATTTTCGGGTATCTTCGGGTTTACTCGTCAATAAGCTCCGTGTATACTTCGTCATCAGCTGTTTTGTTATACGTAAGGGGCTACTAATAGTAATTATTATGTAAGTATTATTATAATTATTTTCTTGCCACATATTTTTACTACACGTGTAGCACGCACATTTATATTTTTCTGTATTAATTGTAGGTATCTTTACCTATATGCGCGTGACTGTTGTCGACTTCGCTGAGTCGTCGACTGGTGCTGTTGCTGGGGGGGTCGTACAAGGGTACGGCTTGGCTCGTCGTAGAGCTGCTCGATAATGATTCTGAAACATGAATGTTACAAATTTATGTAATACATATATTTAATTCTCTCTCTACTCTAAAGTGTATTTTTTTATAACCTCTTTCAATCTAAGCTAGGTTTAATTATATCGGTTAATATTGGTGTATATGTATGTGTACTGTTAACTCTGTGAAGAGTTTTAAGTTGACAGACATTTTAATATTATAATATTAAATTCATCATCATCACCATCAGCCTCTATCCGTCCATTGCTTAACATGTGCCTCCCTCAAAGAAAGCCAAGACGATCGACCGTTTATAATTAATAAAAAAATTATAACGGAAGATTAAACCATAACGGCATGACAGCGTCATACCATCACGGTATTAGAGTTGATTTTTCAACCAAGGCGCTCCTATACAATATGTTTGACATCAAAAAACTTCCCACGTATGAGTACTGTATGAATACACCCCTATATTTAATCGATCAAAGAAAGTTTAAGTATATAATATCTAGAAGACTGCTAAACATGATTTCTAATAATTGTGCAATTATTTTAATAATTGTGTTTCTCATACAAATGTTATGTCCAGTTTACATTATTTTCCATAACTTTTAACCGTGAAGACTCGAGCGGTAGTTCAACGAGCCCAGAGCCACGTAACTTTGGGGACATTGACTCTGCGTATTTGTAGCATTCTACTATTGTGACCATACAATTTATATATATTTTCAATTAAATATGCAATTTTCAAAGGGTTTTTTATGTAACTTTGTCAAAAACGAATACATTTAAATGATTGCGCATCTATAATGCTACCAGACCTAATATATCATTAAATACCTTAATATGTAATTTAAATTGAACGGCGTATGTATGACGGACAGAGAACGCTCTCGGAGATCTGAGCTGATGTCAAGAGACTGCTAGCATTCTTACGGGAGCTCAACTGACAGTGGGAAGTGCTTCAGGCTCACAGCACGCAAAATAGGCGCAAAAAGCGTCGAGTTGCGGAAACCAGCCTGACCTCAAGTAACAAGTATGTATGACAGACCTCTCTGCGCGGAAAGCGGCGCAGGGTGGTCGGGGGTGCGCGGCGGCGCGCGGCCCACCAGCATGGAGATGAGCGAGGGGCGGTGCTGCTGCTGCTTGTCAGGGGGCGGCCCGCGCGCCTCGCCCGCCCGCTTGCCCTGACCGATGCTCTCCGCTATTTGTTCTAAGTAGATATTTATTACTTTAGTCATTTTCGTAATAACTAAAAGTTTAACCTTGCGGCTACGATGATTTTGATAAAACATGGTTCCGCCCGTTTAAGAAAAAACACATAGCGGTCAAATGTCCCTCTTTTTGCGTCGTTTATTTTAGCAAAGTAGGATTATGCCAGAGTTTATTATTCTATATTATACCAAAACTGTTGTCCAATCCTTGATTTTCAACTGTTCCTTTCATAATCCTCCTCATTTTGAATTAAAGGCTGAGGCCACACTCTTTACTTTTAAACTATGGGCGGAGGTAACGCTATGAACTATTTGCTGAAGATGACAACAACGTCTGCTCGCACGCTGAAGGTTCCGTAAAAAGTTTTTTTTTCACTTATGCTGTGAGACCTAGCTATTTGACAAGTTTCACGATTCTATGTCAATGGTAAGATGACAGACAGACAGACAGACAACGCCACTCCGTTGTCCATAAGGGTTCCATTCAATCATTCCAAAGTTACGGAACCGAAGGATTGCTAACACACTGTAACATATTTAAAACCCACAAAAATATGTAGTGTAGCTCTCACCGAATTTGTAGTGATCGTGGTCGTCCCGCACGGCGCGCAGCTCGCGGGCCAGCTCGGCCAGCAGCGCCCCGCGCGCGCGCGCCGCCGGCAGCTTGAGCCCGCGCACGCGCTCGCGCACCAGCCACTGCATGTGCCTCTCGTGGTCGCCGATGGGCGGTTGGGACAGCTGCGGATGATGGCAATGGGCGACTTGTTACAGACAAAGGATGCCAGTGGGGACTTGTCAGAGACAGAATGCCAGTGGGCGACGTGTTACAGACAAAGCGTGTCAGTGGGGACTTGTTAGAGACAGAATACCAGTGGGCGAGTAGTTACAGACAAAGCATACCAGTGGGGACTTGTAGAGACAGAATGCCAGTGGGCCACTTATTACAGACAGAACGGCAGTGGGGACTTATTAGAGACATAATGCCAATGGGGGACTATTTATATAGCGTGCCAGTTGGAGACTAATTACAGAGAGAGGATTCCAGTTGGACTAGTTACAAGAGACAGAGTGCCAGAGGGTGACTTGTTACATAGGATGCAAGTCAAGACTAGTTATCGAGATATTAAGCACACTCATTCAATCTTTGAGTTTATGAATGAATACTCATTATTGTGCACACACATAAAATTACAATATTAGTCTTAGGTAAATGAGTCACCTGAGGAAGAGGGCAAGCCTGGTGCTAGTTATTTATTTTAGTGCCTTTCTTTCGAAACACAGAATGTTTCACGAAAGAGATAGGATATTGTTATTGGTATGCATAGGGAGCGGCACAAGCACCTCCCTACCACCGGTAACTGTATCAGGTCGTCGGTACCTTGTGCACTATGAAGGGCTGCAGCAGCAGGTAGAGCGGCGTGCGGTGCGTCACCACGTGCTGCAGGAAGTCCCACAGGTGGTGCGCGGCCTCGTTGCGGCGGCCCAGCTCGCGGACGGCGCGCGCTATCCGCCCCCACTCGCTGCACAGCTCGCTCGTGAAACACGCGCACATCACTTTCAACGCTGTAAATCATTTATTGAAGTTATATTTCGAATGCGACTTACAGAACAAGGTTGCGATAAAAGTTGAACGCTACCATGGAGGGGGTATGAAAGCACTGTTGCGTAACCAATAGCGCGATGTAATTCACTGCACAACGTCATCCATTGGTACATCATTAAATAAGAATTTTCATGCCATAAGGTTACATCGCGCAACTACACGCACGAGTCATTGACGATACAAGCGGCAGATTTATTGAAACGTCATTGAGAATTATAATATGAAGAATTATACAGTGTAGATCTAAGTGATTGCCATAAGTTGAGTACTTCAAATTTATAAAATAAATTACTCATTATTTGTATGTATGTCTATCAGTGTAATGAAATTGTACTATGTATTTATATAACTTATAACTTTTTAATGAAATACCGAATTCGGTGGACTTTCGATCAACAGTCTTGGTGTTCATTGAAAAAGATTTATGATGATTAAGATTGATGATACGGTCAGTAGTTTAGTATCTTACGTACCCAGGAAGGCGATCCGGTAGAGGTGGTCGGAGAGGCGCTGCGTGTTGCGCGTGTCGCGGCTGCCCGTGAACGTGAGCGAGTTGGCGCGCGCGTCGGGCGCCGGCTTGCTGGCCGGCGGGCACAGCGCGCTCAGCACGACCGATACCATGTAGCTCACGTCCGACTGACGCAGCGGGGGCACGTCTGGACAAGTATACAGGATTAAAACAAAAATACTTTAGTGTTTAATGCAGCCCACGTCACGACCGTTGTAGCGAGGGCACGTCTGTAGTGTGCACGAATTTAACGACGGCCAAGTGCGAGTCAAACACGCACCGACTCGATTGCCGCACTTACAATTTTGTCTTCATCAACTACACAAATAATATTAAGACTTAGCATTAAGACATAGGTGTTCAGTGTTCACCTTGTTGATAAAAATAAATATTTTATGTAGCATATACCAGCTACGTTCGAGGGCTTGCAGGAGATGCTGCACAGTCTAAATGAATCTTCCCGACGTGTGGGTCTTAGGATGAACTTGGACAAGACGAAAGTCATGTTCAACGAACACGTTCTCCCTAGGCCGGTTAACGTTGATGGCATAACTCTCGAAGTCGTGCAAGAGTATGTCTATCTTGGGCACACTTTGCAGCTAGGTCGACATAACTTCGAGAGAGAAGCCGATAGGAGGATTCAATTGGGATGGGCAGCATTCAGGAAGCTTAGCCATATTCTCACGTCGTCTATACCGCAGAGTTTGAAGACGAAAGTCTTCGACCAATGCGTTCTCCCCGTGATGACCTACGGGGCTGAAGCGTGGCCTCTAAATATAGGACTGGTCCGCAAGTTTGCCGTAGCACAACGTGCTATGGAGCGTGCTATGCTGGGTGTTTCTTTGACAGATAGGATTCGGAAGGAAGACATCCGTCAGAGAACTAAGGTAACCGATATCACGCAAAGAATCAGCTCGTTGAAGTGGCAGTGGGCTGGTCACACACTCAGAAGAACGGATGGCCGATGGGGCAATAAGGTTCTAGAGTGGAGGCCACGTTTAGGTAGACGAAGTGTTGGTCGGCCATTGACCAGGTGGGAAGACGATCTCCGTGCAGTGGCCGGTCCGTGTTGGATGCGAGTGGCAAGGGATCGGCCATCTTGGCGTTCATTGAGGGAGGCCTATGTTCAGCAGTGGACGGATAGAGGCTGATGATGATGATGATGATGATGATGATGATGATACCAGCTACTACTACTAGACAACCGAAACGATGGGAAGATGACATAAAAAAGATAGCTGGCCCGGCATGGACACGCACTGCAAGGGACAGATCAAAATGGGAAGTCTTAGAGGAGGCCTTTGTCGAAGGACAAGCTGTGTAAGAAAAACCGGTTTTCGATATTATAATTAGTTAACTGTTGAATTTAGTTTAAAATATTGTTAAATTTACAGCAATAAAGGCTTATTTAATTTTTTTATTTTACAGCTACTATGCAAGCTCTTTGAAAGTATATCTTTATTATGATTGAAAATATTCAAATGACAGATGGATTACAGGGCTTTTAATAAGTAACCAAGCAATTGTTGTAACGACGCAAAACTAATTTTAAAACCGACCTTTTCTTCCGCTACCAACGCGAAGACAAAGCGGCATAAACAGATTCATCAACATATTTTCGGTCTTCTCAGTAGACGGGAATGTGGCACTGCCCCCACACATTTGTTCTAGAGAGTAGCTGTCCTGAAAATTAAAACTGAGTATTATTATAATATTAAATAAATTAAGTAAACTGTAGATATTACGAAGATTAAGCTCGTTGAAGTGACAGTGGGCTGACCACACACTCAGGACAACGGATGGCCGATGGGCCAATAAGGTTCAATAGTGGAGGCCGCGTTTGGGGAGACGAAGTGTTGGTCGGCCATTAACCAGGTCGGAAGACGATCCTCACCGTGGTTCAGGCCTTGACGTGGCAATGGGGCTTAGTAGCCTAGGGTGGGCCCAGCACCTTGGGCGGAGCTAATTGAGCCAAGGGGGCTCTTTGTACCCCTCTTATAAGAAGAGGGGACAAAAGAGCAGGGAGCAAGGGGTGAGGATGGGAACCTCACCCCATTGTACTGTCCCGACGTTGGGAGGGGTTGTTCTGTGGTGCGGGACAGCCCGTCAGTGGAGGTGGCATCGGTCCCTTGCGGGAGTTTAACAGATCCGGGGCGCCTCACCAAGGCGGCACTGGTGGCACTCGCCGGGTTTTAGTGGGTAGAGCTGCGTCCACTTACCTTCTTTCAGGCGCTGCGAGCCCCACATACTCGCCTGGGGAGACCCACTCCGCAGGCGGGATGCCTCAGAGCATTTCCCGGCGTTAAAGAAAAAAGAAAAAAAGGTCGGAAGACGATCTCCGTACAGTGGCCGGTCCGGGTTGGACGCCGGTGGCGAGGGATCGGTCGTCTTGGCGTTCATTGAGGGAGGCCTATATTTTGCAGTGGACGGATAGAGGCTGATGATAGTATATTAAAAATTATATTATATTAATTAGCAATTATCCCGCGAAACACGCAGTCTTTACAGCAAATGTGTGAGTGCACGCATATGCATGCATATAGCACCGCCCTCCTTTCCCACACTGCATATGCGTACACTCGCATGCACCACCACCCCACATGCACCACCACCCCACATGCACCACCACCCCACATGCACCACAACCACAGTAAAAGACCACCACCAAACAATCTACGCACGTTTCGGCCCGACACCGAGGCATCCTCAGGATGTAGACTCTACGATTAGTAATCGTTAAATCGGTCTTAACGATTACTAAGTTAGTTCGGTCTTAACGATTACTAATATAATATAATTTAATATCTTATATAATGGATTTCCGCAAAGTAACGCCTGATTCTATTAACTAGCTGATGATAGTGATAAAACTTTATTTACCCGAGTTTCTGGGTCTTATTTAACTTTATTAATAGTTGGTTTTATAAAAATTATGAAATTTTAGCTAACAATTGACAGTTCACATCACCCGTGGTAAATTTCATAATATCTTGTGTTACGGGCACTAGGAACAGCTATGTATTTCACCACGACACGGTGCAGACATTCCTGCATTAGACGAAAGAAATTTGAAAATGGTGAGTATTATTTCAGCATTTGACGAGATTACTAGCTGCGACCGCTGGAGTGTTTAGTAATTTTATAACTGGACCTTTTGCAATTGACAGAAAAAATAATAAGCATATTGAAACTATTTTAAATGTGAAACATCTTTTGGGGCGCCATTTGAACATGTTTTAAATATTTTATAACAGCAATTTTTAAAAATATAATATTTTTGAATATGTAAGATCTTGTCTATAAAGGGATATAAATATCATATCGACTCACTCCTGCGTTGACAACTTGCAGCGCTATGAGGCGGACGACGGTGCTGCAGAAGTGTGGTGGGGGCGGCTGCGACATGAGCGCCGCGGTCGCCGACGAGAGGTTCTCACCGGAGTTACTCTCCGATACTATTAGCGCCTGCAAGCAGATACATCTATCGGTCGTCTTGGGTATCACTGTTAAAGTAATAATATATCACTCACTATTAACGTAGCATTTTAATGGTGAAACAATTTTTAAAATAAGTCGGTAGTTTGTGAGTTAAATCGTTACAAGCAAAAAATCAAATATTTTCTCTTTATAATTCTAGTATAGATAATACATATTGTAAAATACCTAAAATATTAGTTGCACTGAGTTTTTTTGACAGCTCTTCTCAGCTTTGGAACCAATAGTAGAACTAATAAATACTTATTGAAAGTCCATTATGGAAGTTTCCATTTTTTTAATTTATGTTTTAAAAATAGCACTTGCAAACTTGAAATAAAGCCCATTGATTTTTTTTTCAATTATCTCCACAAATGACGAAGTTATGATACTTCAAAACTTCTCGGGGAGCGGCCTCTGACGTCATAAGTCTCGCCCACGGGGCCGCGACTCGCTCGCTCGAGTCGAGTACCGCCTTACCCATACCGTTGACCCGGCAGGACATGTAACGTCACAGAGCACATAGTCCGCGCGCGTTCGGGATTCAGTAAAAGTTGATTAGTTTCGTCATTTCTCAATTTGTTGAAATATTTTTTTTACTATATATTATAATTTCTTTGCCTTACAATTTATATAAGAATTTTATATTTTTGTAAAAATATAAACTTCCTTTTATCGACTTTCATTAAGTACATATGTAAATTTTTTTTTTTTTTACTTTTTCATTTTTTATCCACGACGCAAAAGTTTTGAGTTTGACTACAGAGTGTCTATCTGTGGCATAGTTAAGTAGCTCTCAAATGAGTGGACCGATTTGGTTGTTTTTTTAATGTGAAAGCAGGATTTCTGCTAGTGGTTCTTATATATATATTTTTTATAATAATAATTTTGATAATAATATCTATGGACGCTTTCACACCACGTCAATCTGGTCCCGTGGTAAGTTCTCGAAGAACTTGTGTTACGAGTACCAGACAACGGAAATCTATTTAATACTTTTATATTATACGTATATTTAAGATTTTTATTATATAATACACATATTTAATACACATCCATGACACAGGAACACAGAAAATATTTTTGTTCCTTGGCGGGATTCGAACCCGCAACCTCCGGCTTGAGCGCCAACGCGCTTACCACTGAGCTACAGAGGTCGTCAATATGGTTTATCAATTTTTATAATAAAACAATTTTTTACGGATTTTATCGCGGTTTATTAAGATTTTTACAAGCCCGACGTTTCGGATACTTTACAGCAACCATGGTCACGGGATGTTTCAGAGAGCACAAGGGATCTGTGATGAGCAACATCTGGAGACCGAACTTCAACATGTCAAGCAAGTACTGCGTGACAACAAGCTTCGGGTACCGCGTCTCCGTCACAGTGAACGTGTGAAACCAACCACCGTCGAGCGAGTACCTGCAGTTCTCCCGTTTATTAAAGGCGTCACTGACAAGATTGGCTTCATCCTAAAGCGAGCTTCTATAAAAACTTATTTCAAGCCGCCAAAAAAGATAAGTCAATTCTTACCATCTGTCAAGTGTCATATACCCTTACAAGATGCAGGAGTATACAAGCTTGATTGTGACTGTGGTCTCTCCTATATAGGCCAAACTAAAAGATCTATTAAAACTCGCGTGAAAGAACATATAGCTGATTTAAAACACCGTCGCTACACTAAGTCTGCCATCTGTGAACATAGTCTTGACAAAGCTCGCCATTATATCAGATTTGATAAACCACAAGTCCTCGCAAAAGAACACAGATTCCAACCAAGGATGATCCGTGAGGCTATTGAAATTAAAAAACATCCTAATTTCAATAGAGAAGATGGCTGGCTTCTACCACCTGCTTGGGATCCCATTATTAAAATTATCAAATCAAAATCCAAGCATAATATGTCACAGATTAAAGATACAGTTAGCACTTTCTGCGTAGATAGGACTGACCAAAATATTGATGTATCATAGGGTAGTTTCGAATAACTTTGTAATAATAGGACGTATGACACCTCAGTCCTCCCGTGACCATGGTTGCTGTAAAGTATCCGAAACGTCGGGCTTGTAAAAATCTTAATAAACCGCGATAAAATCCGTAAAAAATTGTTTTATTATAATGAGTGAAATTCGCGTAAACATTAGAAAACAATATGGTTTATCAAAATCAGTTCAGCCGTGTCAAGGTCATCAGCTGTTTTGTTATTGCGTTGGTTTTTAAATATAACCTTTAAGTAAAAGGCCCAGACAAACTGGCAGATGAGCCACGTGACAAGTGGTTACGTCACCCATGAACACGAGTTCACATGGGCAAATCATGAGATAGCGAACGATAGTACGTAAGTACCTGAACAGTATTCAGGAGGGTCTTCACTTGCTGCCACTGCATGATGTAGGGACACCGTATCATCGTCTCGTACACTCCCTTCAAAAGGGCCGCTGCCGAATCCCAATCAATGTTTCGCTATGAAAAGAAATATAACAATTTATACAACTAGCTAATAACATATATTTATATATATATAATTCTACAATGTTTGCGTACCTAGTAACGAACTTTGCAGAATTCATAAGTTATGTACCTATTGAGTTTCATAAAGGTAACGTTTACTACTACTATGTATTAGATGGGTCAGCGATCTCCGTGCAGTAGCCGGTTGTGGATGGAAGCTGGATCGGCCGTCTAGGCGTTCATTTAAAGAGTCATGTCCAGTAGATGGAAAAGTTTTGTAAATCATTATATGTTTAGGCGCTAAGTATATTTTATTATATATTATATCGGGGACATTTTAGCCCGAAGATTCATAACACTATAGTACGGCTGATACAGTTGTATACGCCCGTCACAAATATTTTCTCAAGTTTATTCGTACCAGCCCAGGCAACGTTCATGCGCTGCATATCCTGAGACCTAAGAAGGTAAGACTCGGTGACTGCCTGTCTTGCCCCTTTTTTGCAAAACTTAGCATGTTGTGGTGGAAATTAACTGGATGGTGGAATCCGTGCAGACGGCCGCGCGGCATAAACGTATTTCTCCCACCTATTAGACTATTTACGGAGAACCAACACGTAAATCATTTACGTAGCGAGATATTTAAATATGTGTAACTCTACTTAACGATTGCTAGCCGTAGTCTTCATCATGAGAACGCAGTGTGGGAAAGGAAAGGTGCTATATGCGGTCGACTTTAAACGAAAAAATCTTGTATGTATAATATCTGAATCTCGGAAACGGCTTTTATGAAATTTAGTAGCTATATTGTAGCTACTAAATCTAATCATAAGAATACAAAGGTAAATTTCTAAACTATATACAATGTCATAATAGCTCAGAATTCAGGTGGGAAATCCGGCTGTTCCGAAAACAGAAGCCCCAGTTCGAGTCTCCAGATTATGTCATTCCTCTTTTTTTTCAAGTTCCTTCTATTGTGAGAAAAAATCCGGTTATGTTTTTCCTTTTTTCGTGAGAAAAGCTATTATTGGGACCCCTAATTCGTAATTAAAGTATATTTTCTAAAAAAAAACCACCTTTGGTTTGAGGTTCGACCCAGAAAATCAAATGAATTTACAAAAAAAAAATACCGAGCTCGGTCATCCAGGTACTATACCTATAATTTTTTTGCGACTTTTAGTGGACGGATAGAGGCTGATGAAGATGATAAATATATAAATTACCTAATATATCTCTATATTATGGATTTCCGTAAAGTTCCTGATTCTATTAACCATTTACGGAGTGATTTTAGCTCACCCTGATGCTGGGTTTCTTGGCAATCTTGAGGAAGACCTTGTCGAGGCGTCGCAGTATCACGTTGAGGGCGGGTTTTAGCGCGTCGTCCGCCCAGTCGGCGGCCGGCAGGACCTGTGTCATGTACCGCTGCAGACCGCGGCACCCCATCGACTCAGGGTCGTACGGAGACACCTTCAGTAGCGAGTGGGCGATGTCGGCCAACCTCTGGAATGTTTTCAGAATTGAAACTTTTCTTTATGTTAGTTGGATAGGCAAACTGGCAAACGTACCACCTGATGGTAAGTGGTCGACGTAGCCCATGAACATAAATTAGTATACCTGGATCGAGCCCAGGCAACTCATTTATTTGGTGCCTATCCTGAGACATACACTGCCTGTCTTGCCCTTCTCTCCGAAACACAGCAAAGCTGTTTCACGGGAGAAACAAGCAAGATGGTGGTACCCATGCAGCCGGGAGCGCGGCACAGCGCTTCCCTCCCACCGGTAAAAATATGCGATTCTTGTAAGTAATTCAGCGCGAGTCAACGAAAAAAGTTTAATATCTAGAATTTTCTTAACGCTGTCATAGAAAACTGAACATATTACGTACACACGTACTTATACACTTTAGTGATTTTTTTAAAATGATTGTTAGGCTTGCGTTTGGCCACTTTCTCACCTGATGGAAAGTGATAACGTGGCCGACGATGGAGCACGCTTGCCTAGAAGGTACCTATTCACTCTTGTTTTGAATATCCCCAAGTTGAGCAGGTTGAAGCAATTTACCAGGTGTGACTTGGAGTCGAGTAGATCGAAGGGTTTGGCGTCACTGGCCGCGCTGCCCTTGGAGCCGTTGAGGTCGAGCAGGCGCGGCGCGGCGCTGCCCACGAATTCACCCACCAGCGACAGCAGCACGTCCCGCGGCCGCCGGTACTCCGCGCGTATTAGCTGTATTGTCATCACTCATAAGACTAATGATAGCTCGTTAGTTCCACGCGTTGCAGCCGCCATACAATAACATAAAAGTCCTAAAACGACACTTCCGTCAGAAATCCGACCGGTACTTTATAAGATTAGTATAGCATTGTTATAAATATTTCATCGGTAGCTATTTCTAAAAGTGAAGTTATAAAAATTACTACATGTTTATAATTACTATTTCTTAGTACCTACACACCGCTTATTTACAACAATATAATTTATTTGTTAATCCATGCCAACCAGCCGACTGAGTCTTTGACCACACGGCCTCCTGGAGTCGGGTTTGTTTCTATGGCGGGTCTGTGCCGCGTCGCCGTTGGATTACAAGGTGGTAACATATTCATTCCACGTGCAATCTTATCCTATTAAAATATATACATTCCAAAAAATTGCTGGTGCTCACTTAATTGTTATAAGAGCAAGGTTGGAGAATTGACTTACATCAACTCTTGGTAATGTCTAAGAATTTTTTTTTCTTGGTTTTTGGCGTAATATTTCTTCATTTTCCTTTACCTAATTGTAGCAGAAATTAACTTTTTAAATTTGTTGTTTTTTATTATAATTTTAATTATTAATTTTCTTTTTTTAACAAATGTTAAATTTATTTGTGGACACATTTTTGGTTTATGTTTTATATTTATTAATTTAATGTTAGTGTTCCTTAATAATAATTATTATTATTTAAGGGTGGGGACACCAGCGAGGCCAGACGGGTGATCAGTCCTCATTTAACGGGACCATTCACCCAATTCCCCAGTTCCTTAATAATAAAAATAAATAAAATAAATTATTCTCTAAACGCTTTTTATTAGCTCACCTGTATGTTTGCATGGGAACGAGCCCATGCAACTCATTTATGTGTTGCCTATCCTGAGACATAACAGTTAAGTCTCGGTGCCAGTAATTACACTGCCTGTCTTGCCCTTCTCTCCGAAACACAGCGAAGCCGTTTTACGGGAGAAACAAGCAAGGATATTGGAACAAGCTTAATTTTTTTTTAAATTTATTGAGAGCTGGATTCGAGTCCTTCGCTCTAAACTGTACAATTTTATAACATATTATACTACGACAATTTAATCTACATAACATTAAACAAAATCTTCTACACTTCATATTTTTCCTTTACTATATCTTCTCTATTGACGAACATATAAACTTGAATAAGGGTTTAAAAAAACTTGGATTGGATAATATTTCTTCTGGGCGGCGGGGAACATTTATTTTATATTCTGAGCAAATGTTATTTATATCCGAGGCCAGGATTAATCTATGTAGTTTTAAAGATTCGCATTTAAAAATAATGTGGTTTATGTCAGCGTATGGCTCATTGCATTTAGTACACTTAGGATCTTGAATGATTTTCAATTTGAATAAATGAGAGGGAACCAGACAATGTCCAAATCTCATTCTAGTAATTATGGAGATAAATTTTCTTGATTCACAACTGGTGATGTTATACCAGGGCTTAGTATTAAAGTCTTTTTGAATTTTAGCGTACCATTGTCCTTTATTCTGACTTGTTATAGTCCAATAATCTTTCCAAAGTCTATTAATCCCGTCTTTGATAATTGGAAAGTAATCCGAGAAAGGTGTTTTAACAACATCTCTGTGGTCCTCATCATATCCA
Organism: Helleia helle; assembly: GCA_963853865.1. Taxonomy (NCBI): domain Eukaryota; kingdom Metazoa; phylum Arthropoda; class Insecta; order Lepidoptera; family Lycaenidae; genus Helleia; species Helleia helle. Next base: position 10,950,741 of record OY971416.1, on the reverse strand, counting down.
TTTTTTGCAGCTTGATCAGCTCTTTCGTTACCTGATATTCCTCTGTGGGAGGGTACCCAGACTAGCTCAACGTAAACATTTCTTTCATTTAAATTGTACAATAAATTTCTAATCTTAAATATTAAATAATTTGTTTTAAAAGATAATTTACAACTGTCTATAGCTAATAAAGCGCTTTTGCTATCGCAAATAATAATGACATTTCTAATATTGCTACTGGAATTTACATATAATAAAGCCATATATATAGCATAACATTCAGCAGTAAAAATTGAACAATTATTATTTAGTAATATACATTTTGTACATCCTAAATTACTATCGAAATATGCTGACTTAACTTCTTGGGCACTTTTAGATCCATCCGTATAAATTATATAAAAATCTTTTTTGATATCTAATAATCTAAGTAATTCTGATTTACTATCAATATCAAGAATAATTTTAAATTTTTTCTCCAGAGTACTATCAAATTTATATCCATAAACCGGCCATAGAGAGCTAGAATAAATAGATTTTGAGATTGACATCGTTAAATGTAAAATTACTGACATTTGTGGAAGCATCGCAGAACTTATTGATTGAGCATTGATAACATTAAAGTTCACAGAACTTGATAATTCTTCCACTAACGATAACTTCCTTACAGGTAAAGAAGAGTTAATTGCAATCATTTTTAGAAAAAACTTCTGGGCTAACATTAAGCGTCTTAATATAAGAGGAGGAATACCGGTTTCTATTTCCATTGCGTTTATTGGTGTAGATTTCATTGCGCCTGTAATTATTCTTAATGCCCTATTCTGAATTATGTCTAGTCTCCTTAGCAGAGTAGGTCTAGCATTTATGTAGGCAATACAACTATAGTCAAAGTGACTTCTTATGATGCTTTTATATAATATACTTAAGATCTTTGAATCAGCGCCCCAAAAAACGCCTGCTAGATATCTCAATATATTAATTCTTTTATACGCTCTTTTACAAATGCAATCAATATGACTATTAAATTTAAGTTTATTATCTATAATTACACCAAGGAATTTTTGTTCCTTTACAATAGGGATGTTTTCATAGTTATAAGTAATTTGTACATTACAGTTTGATTTTCCAAATAACATTACAGAACTTTTGGATGAATTAATATTTAATTTGAGTTTATTATGGTAAAAAGATTGCAATTGATTAAGACCTTGGTTTATTCTACATTTAGCTATATTTACATTTTGATTAATAGAATACATGACCAAATCATCTGCATATTGTAGGATATTTACATCATTTTCTTTTACATTTTGCTGGATCTGGGAGGTGTAAAGATTGTATAGAATTGGTGATAAGATAACACCTTGCATTAATCCTTTATGTGCATACTTAGGCCCATGTATAATATTATTAAATTTAACATATACTGTGCGATTATACAAAAAATTGAATGTCCATCTTAATAACTTTCCAGGTATATTTAGTTCACTTAAACAAGCTTAATAAATTATTGTATTGTCATTGAAAAATGTGCAGTTTCAATTTAATCTGACGTTTTAAAGTGGGTAAGTAAAAATAATATTTAAAGATTCCGTTACATAGATAAATGACTAGTGCCTGAGGCTACCTCCGGGTCTTCGGCGGCGGCGAGGTCTGCCAACGGCGGCATACGCGAGTGGTCGCTGACGTAGCGCGAGTGAGACTCCTCCTCTAGCAGTTCCAGCGGCAGAAAGGGGGCGGCAGCGCGCGCGCAGCCCCGCTGCGACGACCCCTTGTGCTCCGGTGACGTGCGGTACGGACCGTTGTACGACCTTGCGACCACATAATTTATCACTATACTGTTTACAAAGACTGGCAGACAGTGCAATAGGACGTGTAAATAAGACATCGCACATTGTGTTCTCTGTGGCACTTATATTCTGAAGACGTAGTGATGATTTAAATAACGTGAAAACTGTACGAGCGGCTTCCCGGTGTCTAGTAATCGCGGCCTAATATTTGACCATTTGCAGTGAGTAATCGATGCAGGGACAGCCGATAATTCAAAATAAGGAAGTATTTTTTGGGCAAAAAATATTAAATCTTTTACAAAATTGACTTACTTAGATAAGCCTTCGCAGTTATTGACAAGAGTTTTGATGGCAATTGCAAGCTGCAAAATTATTTCTTTTTCCGTCTTTCCCTCTCTATTATAGGTCGGTAGTTTAATTTGTTTCACATAACAAGGCAGAATAGCTTCGAGAATGATCTGCGAATAAATAGTTTTTTATTTATAAACAGTAGGTAAGCACTTATGTTACGAATATCAATAGTGGAAATTACCATTAGTACAATTTGAGTTTCTGCGTTTTTAATAATAAGTCAATCACACATTCTTAATTATAATAACGAACACTTACTAGCATTTGATATCCTCGCATACTCTCGGCTGAGTAAGACACGACCATGACACACAGACTGATACAATCTAGCACGTTCACCATTTCCTCTTCATCGCGATAGCAGAAGTCGATAGGTTTCAAGGGCTTCTCCTCTTTGATTAACTCGGCTATGTGCAGGGGATCCGGCGAGGGCGTCTCCAGGCTCAGTAGCAAGTTGAACAGGCAGCTCGATTGGACCTAGTAACGGTATATATATTTTATATTATTAAAATAGTGTTCCGTATGATTTAAAACTTGTAAATCTTACTCACATTTTAATCTATACTAATATTATAAAGCTCAAGAGTTTGTTTGTTTGTTTAACGCGCTAATCTCAGGCACTACTGGTCCGATTTGAAAAATTATCAGTATTCGGCAGCTTATTTATCGAGGAAGGCTATAGGCTATATAACATCACGCTAAGACTTATAGGAGTTGAGTAACGCGGGCGAAGCTGCAGGCAACAGCTAGTAGTACATAATTTGATTACGCATAAACGGATTTGCAATTAATATTCCAAGTATAAGTATAGAATCATAGAAACAGATATATTTTCTATTTAACGTATTAACAATCTCACTTAAATCATTCCATGAAATGATATTACTGCATGCGGGCAGAAGCCACTCATTCGTAGGCAGGATGGCTAGCATTGTAAGTGAGAGCACATGGCAGGCGGTCCTCTTCTCCTGCGAGGTAGTGATATCGCAGACGGAGGAGGCGGAGCGGGAGAGCAGCACACTGGCGCCTCTTCCCGCAGGAGAGCGCGGCGGCGTCAGACGATCGAACGTGAGGGAAATGTGCGCGGCCTATCGGGAGATCCGTCGTAATGTCCGAGCTATAAGGCACCATTATGTATTCAGGGTGGCTGAGAAGGAGGAAGGGACGACACCCGCCCTGCCTCCAGACGAGAGTGCTAGATGGCACGCCGTCTAGGCCCTTGGACGTCCACAGCTCACTCGCTGGGCCGGCCAGACGACGAGAGGAACACCGCTGGGGTTTAGTGGGTAGAGTCTGCGTCCACCTTACCATCTTGTCTGGAAGACCGCCTTTGTGTACACAAATGAGATAACTATTATGTAACTGTTATTAGATATATGTACTTTTGTTTGTGTGCACAATAAAGAATAATTAATTAATTCATTCATTCATTCATTCATATTTTCAGGTGTAGAGAGTCCCACATAGGGCCCGGTGGTATGTCTAAATGCGTTCCTCAGCAAAAACAAGCATTGGGGGAATTCCGCTAACTTCGGTAAATACTGTCTAAAAAACCTTGATTCACTTCAACGGGAATTCCAAAGGTAAAATATTCTTACGTAGCAAGATAACCCGTGACTGGAAAAAGCGTTAGGGCAAAGCTACGAATAAATAATAAGTCAGGAAATGTAACTGTGTTATAAAAATGACCCAACAAAAGCCGTGTCCAAGTAGGCGGGGCTTAAAAGTCGTGTCCAGCGCGTCATCAGTCAGACATTTTTCTTGCAAGCGAACACACGTCAAACTTACGCATACGTTTTCGTTTTTTCATTATGAATTGCAGCTGCTAATCATCATGCCATCATTTGTAGTGAAGTGGTGCAGGAGCCATACAAAATCAAAACCTCCAGGGAATACTTCTCACTAGTAAATAGTAGTAAAATTATATTACATTCAAATACGTTAATGTAATAAGCAAACCGAGATGGTCAATACTATGCAGAATGAAGTCAGTCAATATTTGAACCAATGTAGAAGGTATTTTATTTTTCATGAAATGTATAATATACCTAATATGTTTATATTTTTAACATTATTTAAATATATATCGATATAATTGAGGTATTTTAAAAATGATTGTGCATTTTGCTTGCTTTGTTTTCTTTTAGTATCCCAGCCGATCCAATTCGGCAAAATAAGTAGTTAGCTGCAATTAAGCTTGAAAGACAAGAGTATCCCGGGGAAGAGCCTATAAGGAGCTAGGCGGTGCGGCTGGCCAAAGTCGGGCTCGACCTTGTGATCAGCCGCATAGAGGTTAGGGCTTCGGGTCAGAGTTGAGAAGACCAAAGTCCTTCTCTTCCGCGGGACCGGCCGCAAAGGACACCGTCCGGGAGCTACCCTCCAGATCCGAGGGGGTAGGGTCAGGATGAGCCCCCAGATCAAGGGACGGAGACGGAGGGTGGACCTGCGGCCCACATTTGTCAATATTGGGATTGAAGGTCGTGAAGGCGGCAAGTGCGCTGGGCAGACTCCTCCCGAACCTCGAAGGAACCAGCGCCGCCTGCAGGCAGCTATACTCCGGAGTATGGCGATGTATGGTGCATCCATTTGGGCGGGTCACCTTACCGCGAGGGATAAGGCCCAACTGGTACCGAACAGTATCGTGGGTGACAGCCACTGACCTAGCCGGTGACCCTCCGTGGGAATTTGTGGCGGAGGTTCTTGCCGAGACGCATTCATATGTCTTGGTTAGGAGGGCTCCCGGCGAGAACCTTACGCTTTACTAGATCCTACGGGTTCGCCGACTAGGACAGGAGCATTAATACGGAGGTGGGGGGAGGACCCGGCACGGCAGTCGTATGACAAAAGCCTAACGGTTGCTTTGCATTCAGTCATCGAGCGTTGGATGCGCCATAAGCACAAACCCCCTCACCTTCCGTCTGACACAGGTGCTCACCAGGCATGGTGGCTTTGGTTGTGCCGGACGGCCCACAGGGAGTCAGTAACAGTATGTTACGATTGTGGCGCGTTGGTGGACTCGGCCGAAAGAAATCATTGTAAAATATTAAATAATATTATTTTATTATTGACTTGGTTCACTTATTGCATGACATCGTCCACGCAGCTATCACTCGACTGTCATAGGTGACATTGCAGCATGCGCGCCGACCAATACCTGCATTTATTCTGAAATTAAACAAATCAGCAATGACGTCTATTTGTAGCCTCGAAAGTGATTGGTATTTTAAATCATACGTCGTTTTGGTTTGAAGCAGGCCCACTTTTTATGGTTCATTTGTTCTGAGTTCGACTTCCTGACTTATTATTTATTCGTAGGGGCAAAGTCAATATTTATTAGTAAGTAGAAACCGGTTTAACATACGCAACATGAAGATTGTGATATTTTTTATGTTAGTTGGAACTGGCAGACGTGCCACCAAATGGTAGATAAGTGATCGACATCGCCCATGAACATAAACCAGTCTACCTGGAACCAGCCCAGGCAGCGCATCTATGTGTTGCCTACCTTGAGTCATAAGATGTTAAGTCTCGGTGCCAGTAATTACACTGCATATCTTGCCCTTCTCTCCGGAACACAGCAAAGCTGTTTGAGGGCAGAAACAAGCAAGATGGCACCATCTTGCTTCCGCATCCGTCCCACCGGTAAAATGTCAAATAATGAAATTGCCGATGTAGGTACCTACTACCTAACAACCGAAGTAATATTTGTACTAGCATAAAGATCAGGTTTTGTGTTTTCATTGAAAATGCAAGATGCACGAAAAACAATTGAATGGAAATAATCGTTTGAGCATTTTAAGAGTTGCCAGTGATTTCGCAGTTCGCAGTGTCTGCGATAATTGTGTGCCAGGATTCAGATTATTGAAATAATTACTAGCCTAAAAGAGTTCTAAAGACACTTAGAACCACGAAGCAGCAGCTTAAAGAGAGCAGTAGTAGAAAAGAAGCTCTATGGCTTCCTTTTCCTTCTCCTTCCGCGAAACTAAGCGGCGGTGTTAGGACAGGCAACTCGTAAATGACTTGCCGGCTGGACCTGCTTAGGACCATGACTGACGCTTTTTTTATGTTTAACGCCGGGAAATGCTCTGAGGCATCCCGCGGGGAAGTGGGTCTCCGCACGCGAGTATGTGGGACTCGCTGCAACCGACAAGTGAGCCATCTGTTCACTTACTGTATCATCAGGCCGAAAAGTCTAGCCCTTCCGAAAAAAAAAGCTGCAACCGAAAGCTAGTAAGTGGACGCAGCTCTACCCACTAAAACCCGGCGAGTGCCACCAATTCCGCCTTTGGTAAGGTGTCCCGGATCTAATAAACAAACAGGGCACCTCGACGGCTAGTCAGTCCCCCAAGGGACCGACGTCACCTCCACAGAGGGGTTTCCCGCACTACAGAACAACCCCTCCCAACGTCGGGACAGTACAATGGGGTGAAGTTCCCGTACTCGCCCCTTTCCCTCTGCTCTTTTGTCCCCTCTTCTTATAAGAAAGGTACAAAGAGCCCCCTCGGCTCAATTAGCTTCGCCCAAGGTGCAGCGGCTCATCCTAGGCTACTGAGCCCCACCGCCACGTCAAGGCCTGAATCATGGTGGGGACCATGACTGACGCTGACCACATACCCTATGATGACTCGTTTGCCAGTTTGCCTACCCAAATTACATAAGATAAAACAAAAGGTATACAGAGTGTATAATTTTTAAGTTTTTGTAGGTAATTAGGAATTGCAAGTTTAAGATCCCGTTAAAATATAAGTAAGGTCACGCAGAAGAGCAGATAAAACTGTGACTGCAAGATAATAAGCACGTCAATTACACATTTGTGTATGTATTAAACTATCAGCGCCCCGCGGTTTCACTCGCGTTCTTCCCATTCCCGTGGGAGTACAGGGATAAATTATAGCCTATAATATGTTAATGTGATGTATAAGCTATGTTATTTGTTAAGTTTCATCAAAAACCATTCAGTAGCTTTTGCTTGAAATAGTAAAAACATACATCCATACATTCTCACAAATCTTCACGTTTATAATGTACTAACCAATAATAAAACATGTTCGTAAGAATGCATAAAATTGCAACCATATGAAATTTTAAATTCTCTTCTCTCAGTAAATGTTAGTCCACGCAAAACGCAGGCAATAACTAGTATAAAAGTTAAGTAAGTTAATGTATTTTTATCACTATCATACATTATTGCACAGAGACCTCTGAACAAATAAATATCATCACAACAACGTGCAACTTGAGTTGTCGGGGAGATTAATCACTTCATAGCCTCGACGTACACGAACAAGTACCTAAGGTACTTATTACTTACAATGAGCCCCTATAGGCGTTTGTAAAGGCGGGCGAGGCAAGTTAAACTCTGCTTGGGACATACACCATAATCATTAATGATAATATATTTTAAGATAGGCAACCCTGCAGACGTAGCATCTAATATTCTGTGTATACGTCGTCCATGAACACGTCCTATATGTCCTTCTGACTTTGTACCACGGTCTTTACAAAAGGCGACGAGTGCGTTGCACTACACGCAAACTTTCCACATATCGTTTTATTTATACTAACAACAAACAAGGAATATTTTTGTTATGAAACAGTTTCAAATATTAAGGAATTTGTGAACTAACTTTTAACAAAGTTAAACGCGTATAGTATTTACTAGTGTTAGTTAGGTTTTTTTAAAATATTTTAAAAAGGGCCGAGGCTGGGTCCAGATAGGCACGACGTCGTCGGGGACTGCTAAAAGTATCGTGAAAACGAACGGCCGAGCAGTCCCCTCTTTCGAGGAGGAGTCTGGCTTCTCGGACCCTCGGCGACAGGCTGGCCCTGGCCAGCCTGTCGCCGAGGGTCCTGTGTTGCCTGCAAGATCCGGGACCCTCAAAAGGCGGCGGAGGGCGCTTGCAGCGGTTTTAGTGGGTAACGACACTGCCCAAGTGCAAACCCCACCCACTTTAGCTGCAAATTTCCGCTGCAGACCAAAAAAGTGATCATTTTTGGTTCAGCGAACGAGCTATATCAGCTGCCAAAAATGCGACGGATGTAAATGAAATAAATTTTAAAATTGCAAAAAGAATTTCTGGTGAATTAAGGACATACAAATCAGTTGATTACGCAAATAACCAAGAAAATACCATCAAAAATCCACCAGATTTTTTGTTATGATCACCGATGTTACACATAATAATAATTGCAGCCACATAATCTTTTTCTTGAAGATTATGTGACTGCACCCTGATTCCTGGCATGTCCAGTGACTTCAATTGCGTACTAGATAAAAAATATATTTCACACTCCTTCTGTAATTTTTCAGTTTGCTATCAAGGCCTGTATATTTAACGATAAGTCACGCCATACGGTAAAAATTTTCGATTGTTAACATTTACGTAAAAGAACAATTCTTCATGACGATTTTTTAAAATTATTTAAAACGGGATATTTACCATGTTTTTCACATTTTTTGGTTCGATATTTTTCTTATGTATAATGTGACATTCGTATATCATGTAGAAATATCGAGCTCCACGAAATAAAAGTGAAAAACATGAAAAATATCTCGTTTTAAATAATTTTAGTAGGTAATGAAAATAACCATGTTAACTTAAAATCATATACTGGTTTTAAGTTTGCTCCGTAGCTAGATAACTTCAAGTGTTAGGGAGAAAAGTAAGAAAGCACGCTTGCCGCTAAGCACTGAAAAATTCAAACTTTTTTTTTTGACATACGCGTGCGATTAGTGAAAGCAAGGCAAGCTTCCATGCGTGCTTTACTTTCCGGTTCATTCAAATCATGAGGCACCCACTTATCAAGTTTTTTTAATATCGATTTGATGCAAATGGCTCAATATTGTGGGTAAGCTTGCATAAAATAACATAGCTTATTCCTTGGTAGTATGATACGTATCGGCTTCCATCATCGCTTTAAATTCATCGTAATTTACCTTAGCAGGTTTCGTGATTTATTCTTCAAGACGAAGTTACGACTACGGAAGCGGTTAAATCAAAAACGCACGGTACGTTCATTAGTCGCATCGAGCATATAACCAGAATAGAACGGTAATGTTATGTGTTTTGTATAAAAAGAAATTCCGAAAATTTGTGCTGCGACGCTACGCCGCTTCTGCGCTGATTGGCCGACTAATGGCCATTGATGGTTAGGTCGAACACTGGTTAGTTGAATTGTTATTACGTCAGTGACAAATCACTGACCAATTTCGTAATTTTATGGCTCACATTACTACTCTATCCGGTTATATGCTCGATGGTCTGAACACAGCATTGATTATAAGCCGTTTCACGACGTAGCTCATTTTTTGAAAATGACTTAGTACTTTCGATGTATTTGAATGTTAAAACAAAAGTCAGACAGTAGAATGTCATATATCTTTATTTAAAAAGAGGTCTTTGTTTTGTGAAAAAGTTTTAATTTGGAATATCACACCATGCAGGTTGGATTTTTATTTCATTATATTATTAAAAGTGGCCATTCTTAAAAACGACTATTTCATATTTAAATCTCCTACTATTATTGTAATGGCATATGATGTTCAAACGTACAAAAGAAAAATATATTTTCACCCAAGTAGGTATATAATATTTTAAATAAATATTCGCTAACTCTGAGACTATAGCTAAATAACTATAAAATACGCTTTGTTTACGCTCAGTGTGTTTCGAAATAGCATCGTGAAGTGTCATTTACATACAATGAATTCAATTATTTTCCTTATAAACACAATTATTATATTGTGTGTTTATGCGATAGAATTTAGTTCGAGGTCAAGAAACTTCAGTATTGAACTTCTACATTACACTCAGCAAGAATTAAATGGACACGTTGTTATATCTCCATTTGGAATCTGGACTTTACTGACTATCCTGGGACTAGGAACAGGAGGTAGAAGTAAAGCGCAAACATACAGAGCCTTAAATTTACCTAAGAATGAAATTTCGATAATAAATGGTTACTTAAATATAACGAGGACCATACTAAATCCATCCACGGAAGATATTACTTTGACGAGCAAAAATTTTATGTTTATCGATGACCATTTTTCGGTCAGCCCCACATACCAGAGGAAAGTCAGAGAATTTGACGCTGCATAGAACAACTAAATTTTCGCAATTCAAATTTTGCAGCACAAACGGCAAATGATATTATACAAAGATCTGGGACGGGACTGTCCAACGTCTTAACATCTGATGATTTCGCACAATCAAGAATGATATTGGCAAATGTTATAACATTCAAAGGTCTTTGGCAATCACCGTTCAATACATCAGACACGGAGGTTGTACCGTTTTACGATGAAAACAGAAATAAAATAGGAGAAGTTAATATGATGTACCAAAGAACTCCGGTACCTTTCTCTAATATGGAATCATTACAGTCTTTTGTCATAGAATTGCCATATGGAAATGATAATAAGTATTGTATGCTCGTCGTTTTACCCTACTATAAACTCAAAGTCACTGATATTTTCAAAAACTTTGCAACAGTATCATTTGCTGAGATTTTTAATAGACTACAAAGTGACGTCGATGATTATGGTTTGACGGATATCGATATTAAATTGCCACGATTTAAAATATCAACAAACGTATTATTGAACGGGCCATTGAACAAAATGGGCGTATATGATATTTTTGATGAATCTTTAGCAAATTTAAAATATATTACAGATGAGAATGTGTTCGTTTCAGCGATTGTACATAAAGCAGATATAGAGGTCACGGAGTCAGGGACAGTGGCGTCTGGAGCTACTGTTGCAGAACTTTATGATCGTATAACTACACCAATGTTTGAGGCAAATCGGCCGTTTATTTACTTTATTATGGAAAAACCCACCACCACTATACTTTTTGGTGGTTTATATTCTGAACCAAGTGTTTTTTAGTCTTGGCTCGGAAAATTGTGACTGTGTTTATATAAAGTGTTTTTGTCCAATGTTTTTATTTTATTAATATTTATAAGCACCCGAATATTTAGTTTTCAAATAATATCTTATTTATTTTATATTAAGGACGCGACATAGGAACTACTCTGTAGTAATGCGCGCGCGCAAGTGGGACAGTTGGGTGTTTTAATTTCGCTCGCAAAGTATAAGTTAATAATAATTCATTTAAGTAATTACAAAAACATTATTAATCTTTGGCAATTATTTTGAGATCGGATATTATCTTACTAAATTCGGCCGAGGTATGTTTTATCAATCAAAGTCAAAAACATTATTACAGACCCACCAACTTATCTATGAACTGAGAGGTAGCGACACCGTCGATTTAGTGTTGCTAATTAATATAAGTTGCCAAGAATTGGGTATGTTTGAAAATACATTATTATATATAATACAAATATGTATACAAAACACAAAACATAATTTATAATAAAATACTTACCTATTACCTACAGTCTTCAAAAATAAGAAATGTAGGTAAGTTGGCTCAGCACTTTAAATAGTATTAAGTAAACGTTACGTTAAAAAAAGTGATCAAAAAATTGGGTAATTTACAAAATGAAAGTTAATAACAGTAACCTGTAACGAATGACATTTCAAGTTTCAACATGGCGGCCGTAGTTCCCATTTTCGCCATTTCACAGATAAGTTGGTAGGTCTGTAGTTAGATTTAACCATAGATTTAAGATGTACAATTTATAAAACTGAAAATATAAAACGACGGCTCGGGGACGTGACAAAGAATTGTAAATAATTTAACTTGAAGGTTACTCACTTTTTCTAACACTATATAAAATTCATAAATACCACGTATAAAAAAAAAATTACAAAAATTGTTTGTCTGTAAAGTTGGTTTACGGACGAAAGTTTAACGTGACAACGTCATAAAAAAACGCAAGCGTACAATGTGCGTAACGAGACAGTGAGCGTAACGGGACAGTGAGCGTGTGCAGCCGGCGTTTATAGATATATTAGACGTTGTTACGTCAAAAAATAATAAATATATGAACATGAAGTGTAGTGTGTAGTGTATATTTTTAGGTTATTACGTCTTGTAACGTCACATTCACTCACAGAACATGACACCACTTTTGCAAATTTAATATACAATACCTATATACAATTTTTATCGCAAGAATAATAGAAAAATTCACAAAATACACTGCGACGTAGAACAGACATTATGGCCTCTTACTCTGACATATCGGGGCTTAATACACCGTCTCTTTTTCTCTTGGGTGGTTTGTACTTGATTAGGATTTCTCGCTCCTATGCTTCGTAGATCTTTTTGCGTAGAAACAATTCTAAATCTATGGTTTTAACTGCCTATAATATTCATACGAGATTATTCAGGCAACAATGTTTTTTTCTTAAAAAGATGTACTCACTTTGCTAGCGTCTCCATAACATGCTTCTTCATTCGTGTCGAGTATAGCGGACACAGAGCCAAACATTTGTAATATGAAAGGTTTTCTATTCAGTAAATAGAATTGCTTTACGGCATACTCGATCGTTGTCGTCACCAACTTGTTCGTTTGGAAGTTGGAGTAGATTTGTAAGAGAGTAGGCATTATGAGGAGGTATCTGTGGATTGAATCATTTATTTTTAAGTATAATCATTAGCCTGCATTATTTTATGTTATCAATGTACATGTTAATACACTCACCCATTGGTAGAGAATATGTTCTTGAAATTAAATGCTGCGTTCACGTACGTGGCTATAACATATCGAAGTATAAGTGAATCTTCGCTGTGGAGCATCAGAGCTCCATTGAGCACATTGAGGAACAAGTGTATGTCTCTAGACGATGTAAAGTTACCAGCCATAGCTTCGAACATTCGAGCAATGAGACGTACCCACCTAAAACAAAATCATATTCGATCAGACTATTTGTCAGTTCTAAAATAGCAGTGTGACTTGACAACCCAGAAGGAGGTCGATGAGCGGGTGAGAGAGGAGGAGGTGAATAACAAATGTCATCGATAGTTGACATTAATATAAACGAGTTCGACCAGGATTATAGTGGTGGTGCGACAACGTGATTCTGCGACGCATTGCCCACCCACACAGACAGTGCGGGTAGGCAATGCGTGGCATGCCCGTTACCATGTAAGGAAAGCTATCGATTACAGTGCCTTACTTAGACATACTATACCAGAGCTTAGCAGAAACCAAGCAGAAAAAAAGAAAGACGGGCGCGCATTACAAACTGTGTTACTGCTAAGCTATCTTGTCTTATATTATAGGTATTTGTGATTAATTATTTAAGCTGTTTATTCATCAATCAATATAAATTATTTAAACTGTTTTAGGGTTCCATACCCAAAGGGTAAAACTGTGATGTATTTCTGTTGCCGCTGTAGCAAGAAGTAAAACAGAATAAAATGAATTTTTAAGGGGGCTCCCACACAACAAACGTGAATTTTTGCTCGTTTTTGCTGGATATTAATAACGGAAACAGGTAGTTATAGCGTTTAATGTTGTATAGATAATGATACGGAACCCTTTGTGCCAGATTCCGACTCGCACTTGGCCGGTTTTTTAATATTATACGTCACAATTTCACAACTAAGGTGACACTTTTTATAATTGGTATATTAAAATTTATGAAGCACTTCCACTTACATGAATTTGTGTAGTACATCGAGCCCTAACAGAGTAGGTCCGAGAGGCCCCCTACTATATAAATCCAGATCAGCTTCAAGCGCCTTGCGAGGAAATGACGGCAGCTTCATCAGCTCATCATGTAGGAATACCACCCGCTGGACTACCTACCAGGACAGTCATAAAATGTGTGTTCAGTGAAATCGGAAAAGCTTTTAAACAATGAAAAACGAATACGAATATTCTAGAATACATTTTTGTAAGGAAGTTTACGAAGCCTACTTATAGCAACTTTGAGTTTGAGCTGTACTGTTAAGGGATCGGCCGTCTTGGCATTCATCGAAATGTGCAGCAGTGGACGGATAGAGCCTGATGATGATGATGGTTATATTTCAATGAAGTCAATAATCATGAAAAGTCCTTAGTTTCGATCCTGTCAGTCTGATGTTAAGTTTAAATAATGTACTATCATCATCATCATCATCATCAGCCTCTGTCCGTCCCGAATATAAGGCCTCTCTCAATGAACGCCAAGACGACCAAACCCTTGCCACTCATATGCAACACAGACCGGTCACCGCACTGAGACTGTCATACCACCTGGTTAATGGCCGACCAACACTTCGTCTACCTAAACGTACCTACTATACATATACGTACAATGTATAATACAAGAAATATATTCATAGATTTTATTTGGTATATATGGTACTTATATATCTTTAAATGAGCAATTCTTGTATATATATATATATATATATATATAATTTGGAATCTCGGAATCGGCTCCAACGATTTTCATGAAATTTCGTATATAGGGGGTTTCGGGGGCGATAAATCGATCTAGCTACGAATCATTTTTAGAAAATGTCATTTTATTAAAAAAAAAAAAAAAAATACCGAGCAAAGCTCGGTCATCCAGGTACTTATTTCAAAACGAGCAAATTATAGTGGCTACATTGAAGTACAAGTGTACAGAGATGTAAGCATGCGCAAAACGCGAAATATAATACTCACTTTGTGATGTCATTCACAGCCATCGAGCATATAACCGGATAGATTAGTAATGTACATGCATCAATGGTTATTAGTCAGCCAATCTGAGCCCAGACCCGGCGCAGCGTCGCAGCACAAAGACGGAATTTTCATACAAAACACAACTTTACCGCTCTATTCCGGTTATATGCTCGATGTTCGTAGCTATCTTCAGTGTCTTAGTTTAATTGCTTGTACACTACATTTTTAAATTATATTTTTTAAATTCCATAAGTTAAAAATTCAATCTGAATTATAAAAGTGACATCATACCTATACTAAATAAATACCTACCATGTCAACGTTTTTCAGAATGGCCCACGTGAGTAAGACTTTTCCGATCTCCACAAATTTGTGCAACAGTTCCCTATGTTGCAGTTTATTGAAGGCCTCATCGGGTTGCATGTGAACCAGACCGAGTTGAGGATACTGCGACCGCTTGAAGAAGTAGTGGTCGCGGACGTAGTTTTGTGGATTGTGAATTTGACCTACAATTTGCAATTCCATAAATTAATTAGTAAAATAAAATAATATAATAATATCTATTTGACGCTTTTACACCACGTCAATCTGGTCCCGTTCTCGAAAAACTTGTGTTACGGGTACCAGACAACGGAAATATATTTAACACTTTTATACTATACATATATTTAAGACTTTTATTATATATAATACACATATTTATTCACATCCATGACCCAGGAACACATAAAACTTTTTGTTCCCTGTCGGGATTCGAACCCGCTACCTCCGGCATGAGCGCTAACGCGCTAACCATTGGGTCACAGAGGTCGTCAATGTATAAAATCCAAACCCAAAATTGAGACATTTGGAAACAATAAAGTAATATATTATGTCCATATAATTATACATGTAATAAAAATAAAACACAATAAATACATACAATACAATACAAATTCTTTATTAGTACATTAAATAACTTATTACTATTACAAATAGGGATGTTAGTAGTAGGTAGTAGTATTCATATAAAAATATAATTTTGATGTTAATTGGTAGTTTCTATGATAGAATTCTGAAAAAATACAATATTTTCCCTTATTTTTATTTGATTAAATTAATATTTAATAAATAAAATGTAACAAAATTTAAAATAGGTCACGTGATAATAAACGGAAATGACGTCACCTGTTCCTATTTAGCGGAAGCGGAAGAATATTGCAATTGCATTACACCATTTTTCGTACGCAGTACATATTGTAAAAACAAATTTTCAGGCGTTTTGACAGTGTACACACACATGGGCACCGTACAACAATTATAAAACTTAGAAGCCATTTTTTATTAACGACAACTAGAATCATTTTATCATTTTTACGATGTTTAACAACATATGACGTCACGTGACAAGTGTTAGCGTTTTGGAGCGAAATTTTAAATGCATTATAAAATGCAAGATTTTATAGGCATTAGACGTATTTAAGCAAAAGTTAATAATATTTACGCCTCTATTAGATATTTATAAATGATCTATAAACATTTATGAAAAATGTCAACATCCCTATTGTAGGAATCCTAAAGCTAACAACACTTAGATTGTTAATGTGATGGAAATTACTGTTTTACTACATTACTATCGTAACTATGGGAGAAATGCTCCCCCACTACAACTATACTATTAAACATTTACGTACGTGTTTTAAAATCGACGAGAAAGTATTCATCGTGTAAGCGCTCTGGTATTCCGAAGTAGTCCAACGATTCTCGTAAGATCTGACAGAATTGCGTATCTTCTTGAACTGGAAACTGCGACGGAATGCTTCCCTCGTAATCAGCTAAAAGTTTGTTTACAGAAATGTTAAAACACGCAAAATTATAGACAAGGTATTTTATAAATTATGAATGAATGAATTATTCTTTATTGTGCACACAAACAAAAGTACATATTAACAGTTACATAATATTATGTCAAACACATTTGTGTACACAAAGGCGGTCTTATTACTTGCATAGCAATTTTTTTATAGCATAGAAGGGCAAACGAGCAGCCTTTTGGCGACTATCGACGCCCATACACATCCGCACAACCAAAGATTGTTATTAGATGCGTTGCCCTCCTTTTCCCTATACCCCCTTACCCCAATGGGCCATCGGAAACTCACAAATCGCACGAAACGCTACAGCATAATTGTCACTTGACGCCAGTGTTATGTGAGCGAGAGGTATCACCCCGGTCGTGCCAGCCCAATTCGTCTGCAAAACAGCATGGCATACCTCTTAGTTATTATGTAATAAATAATATACAGCAAATATATCACTAGTTCCATGGTAAACTTGTAAGAATATATGAAACGGGTGCTAGGAACGCAAAGAAATTTTATGAATTTATATAAATACATCTATGATCCAGTGTGGATTACTATATTTATCATAATAATATTGACTATCTCCACGTGGCGGGACCCGCAATTGCAGTTGTGAAGTTTGCTAGAAAAAAATAATCTTTTGGAATCCACACGAGCAAAGCCACGGGTAATTGCTATTTATCCATAGTATATTTTAAGAATGTACTTACAGGGACCATGGACGATAATTTTCTTAGCGGCGGGAACGTTTGCAGTGAGTAGTATGGAAGCGTCGCATTGCTCCTTCCGTAAAATTTGTTTCAGGTCTTTAAACATTATACCGTGTACACTGTGTACTACCTGAAAGTAGAGAAACAATATGAGCATCAGAATTTGCTTCAGTTACAAATTATTTATATACATACATATAAACAATTACATCATATGACGGCCGGCTGTTCGAGTGGTCAGACACTACACTAGCTACTAGACACTTTACGCAGCGGTCGCGGGTTCGAATCCCGCAAAGTGCAGATACTTTGTATGGTGAATGAATGATGTCTGCACCTGGTCATGGACGTGTAATATGTAATTTCTTTTGTACACAAGTTCTAACTAGCTTACCACAGGGCTAGGTTAACGGTGTGTGATTGTTGGCTAATATTTATTTATTATTATTTATATCAATCCAATAACGTGATAAACTCCTAAAACTTGTGTACGGATCCTAAATGAAGAAATGATTTTTGATTAAGAAAGTAGGTATTTTTAATGGTTATTATAAATATACAGGACTAATAGTATTCGTCCGTTCTTGTACCACTTGTACAAGTGGTACGGGGGAGGACGTCTAGAAAGAGACCTATCTAGCTGTGAACGAAAATAGACTGATAATGATGATTATTGCAACGTAGCTTCAGGCCTAATGAATACTTCATCAGGTTTCGTGTTTATGATCTCGAAAATTATTCCAACGCTCGCTTTGCCCATTCACATAGTATCGACGGGATAGCTTCATTTAGTTTTGTGCGCAAAAAAGGGATGAAAGATAGTGGAGCCGCTAATGAACACAAAGGCGTATGCGGCATAAGCGCCGAAAGTAATCAGATAAAATAAACTACGCAAATAAATAACATGATTTTTTCCAGTTCGCTAGATAAGTAGCATTACTATATAGTTTTAAAAAAATTCGAAGTAGGTATGAACACGAATTGATAATATGGAATAATTAGCCAAAAAAAAAAAACAAAAGGGACACTTCTTTTAAATGAAAATCTATTGGAGATTTTTTTACTAATCGTGTTTACCTATTCTAGTTCGTCAGAATATATTATGAGAACTAACATACTAAAATTTCATTCACTTAGTTAACTATCTTTGCTTAGAATATCGAAAGGTTCTCTGCTAAAAATTAGAATACCTCGTCTTAATATAATATCACTTACCATCCACAATATAGACAGCGCCGCTCCGATAAGCCTCTGCCCGTCTTCGTGCGGTGTCCTCACGTAGAACATGACATATCCTATGATGTAGTTGTAGAGCGCGAACGCGGCTTGCTGCGGCAGGCGCGGAATGAACCGAATCAGATGCCGCAACAGTTTGAACATCTCGTCTTGGTGGTCCCGAGTCAACCTTTCCAGTACATGACGCAAAAACAACGCGGAGTCTTCCACGAGACAGCCCCATATAACCTGGTGATATATTTTTTGATGAGATCTCTAATCCGTAATTTTAATGTTCTTTTTAATCAGCTCTAAGGAGAAAGCATATAATTACTATAATTAATGAAATAACGAGATAGTATCGAATGGCTTAGTGAGCACGAAGGCATTGGCATGTCATGACCGTGAATTGAGAGGTTTGGGTTTGAGCATGTATGGAGCTTCCTGAGAAATAGGTTCTGCCAAATGCCACTAACATATCGTGACGAAAAAAACACGTCTAGACAATGCTGAAATATCGGGCTCCGCGAAATAGATTAAAACCCGGTATGCATAGTTTCAATAGTACTTATTTGTACTGTATGTCATCTTAAAACCATGAGTTCATAGTACCTGATAAGCGACTTCATATACTGAGCAGCCGTCCCTGGAGACGGCCGCGTCGTCGAGCAGCGCTATGATCTCCGCGACGGCCGAACACAGCACGGAGGGGAAGAGCGCGGACGCCACTTGCGTGTGGTGCGACCCGCGCACGCCCTCCACCAACTCCTCGTCTGCGGGAGCTGCAAAGATCACCATCATCAATGCCTAGGTGTAAGGGATTTGGGAAGACAGAAGGTGCGACCCTTAAATATATAGAAGGCCGATCACCTCTCGCAACCAACTAACAAAGTTGATGGGACAACTATCGTGCACTGTTAGTTAGTTGCGAGAGGTGATCGGCCTTCTTGACGTTCACTGAATGATGATGATGTATTGTGCGCTGCGGCCACCGCCGTCGAGTGTGGCATATCATGATATAGAGCTAATAGTTGAGAGAGAGAGCTTAACATGTAGAGTTTAAAACGTACCTCTCATTGAATAAGTCTGGGGTATCATCAGCCAGTTAATGGGGCTTAAGTTTACTTAACTTCAGTTTATCTCCTAATTTAGGAGGTATAATTGGGAGGTATGGTGGGGCAGACTACAGAGGTCTACCTGATACCGAATATTTTCTTCTGCCTAGCATTTTCCTAACTATGTTGGGGTCGGCTTCCATTCTAACCGAATGCAGCTGAAGTCGACTGCCTATGACTTCCACAACCCAGAAACTGATAATACGATACCCCGTGGTAGGACTAGTTGTCAGACTTTCGGGCTTCTGATGACCCGTAACGACTGTCAAAAATCCACAAATGACAATCCGGACCAACAGATTGGTGTACTTTCCGAGGCACGGATGAGTCTCGGTATGTAAAGATGGTCACCCGTCCACGGATCAACCCCGGCAAGCCGAGCGGCTGTTATTAGAATAGAATAGAATAGAATATGTTTATTTCAGGCAAAAGAAGTGCCCATATAATATATAGTTAGTATGTTAGTTACAAAATGAACTTATAAGTATGTTAGTAGTGTTAGTTTTTGACAATAAATGTTTTTTTAATTTTTTTTTTATACCATTCCGTTGACTACCCTTACACAATGTTTTTGGATAGGGCAGTCAAATCTATCCGCAATAACTTTCAGAATGCTGCTGCTGGCATTTATTACTAGCCTAGGTCCTCAAATGGATTTTGATATATTATTACCTCTAAAGCTTGGCAGAAGAATAAGTAGGATAGTGGTCATGTAAACGAGCGCGCCAGATAAAGCACATTTTTAAGCTTTTGAAATCCCTATCACTGAAATTCAAATATAAATACGCAAAACTTTAGTAACTTCACATTTCAATCACAGGTATAGATGCGGTTCGTGTCTACTCACCATCTATATGGTCATCTACAGCATGATCCAAAGCGGGTTCCCTGGCAGCCTGCCTCGTGATAGGAATAGTCGTAATAAGAAAGCTCTCGCGTTCAGCTTTCTTCTTATCATCGCGTTGCTGAAGGGCCTTTTTTATTGCTTCAGTTTGTTGCTTTTTACGCGTTTTCGTTGCTGTTACTAATGAACGCTGTAAAATTACATTAATAAGCATTTAACAGTGGGTGTATTGTCGGCTGTATTATTTATGTTACGCCAGCTTGAGTAGCAAAAAAATAATGTAACAGAAGATTAAGTGTGTACCAGATCACAGACAACTAAAAAAGGATGAGTTCTCGTTCGCTTCTTTATATTACACATTGTAATATCATTAACGTTTCTTGCGTGTAATAGAGGGTCGATAGTTGAGCTATTATCGAAATAAGTCTTGTTGATGGCGGAACCAAATAAATTTGATATTTAGGAAAATAAACTCACGTGTCGCTCTTGGTTAAGCGTCATTTCCATATCTTTATCCTTGACTTGTGGACTCCACGGCGGGTCTACGACAGCTAAGGACTCTATCCCAATTTTAGGTGAAGGTAGAGTGAATTCGATTCCTGGTGGTGGTACTTTGAACGTCATGGAAGCGCCCTCCTCCATGCGCGGCCAAACTTGATATCGGAGCTTCCACATCACTTGAAATCGTAGGATAGCGTTTATCCTGCAACAATAGTGCGCGATTCAATACTGTATACCACTTATTCATATACGTTTAAGTTGAACCAACTATTTACCATCAGTTCACAATTGAGAAACTAACAAATAGTTATCCACGTTATTAACATTTTGACAAACACAAAGTTATACTATCATCGATAAATTAATCATTTCTATCGATGGTAGTAAAGTAAAAAAAAAAAACAATACATTCTTGATTTTATGTTGATATAACATTAAGGCTATTAAACCAGATGGGAAGACGATCTCCGTACATTGGCCGCCCCATCGCGAGTGGTGAGGGATCAGCCGTCTTGGCGTTCCTTGAAGGTTCAGCAGTGGACGGATTGAGGCTGATGATGATGATGATGATAATAACATTTAGCTTATATTCAATTTACAATATACTACTATTTACTTACTTTTTTGGTGTATTACTATTCATTATTTTGAGTAGTACCACTACTGAACGAGTCTATGCACCTCCATATATATTTTTTTATAAAAAAAATACCGTGTCAATGAACAAACATACCGTACAGCATATAGTGCGCTATATATGTGTTTACCTGAGCGCGGGGTCCGGGTGACGTAAGTGTTGGTGCATGAGAGTAGCGGCGGCGTGCGGCGCGCGCACGGCCGCTAGTACGAACAGCGCCGCGGCGCACGCGCTCAACTCGCGCTCGGGCTCCAACAGCAACGCCCACGCCGCGCCCGCGCTACCCGCCCACGCCTCCTCACCGAGCGTCGCCGCCCCCTTTGCCAGAGCCGCTAGGGGCGTGTGATATGCAGATCGTACCTGTTCAAAAATAATATAACATTTTACAGTACAGTATAAGCGACAGTATATGTTTCAATGGTAGGCTCGAGTTTCCTACTAGAAATCAGAACTAATGCAGGTTTCCTGACGATGTATTTTTAACGATATTAACCCAAGACCACCAACAAGTTTACTTACTAGAATACTGTCGACGAAATTATATAAAGTCGTTTTGAACTAACTTTAATAAAATTTCAAACCCACAGTTAAAGCCTTATCGTAGCGGTGGGCCTCAGTAAACTGAGTTGAACCCAGTACCTTGGGCGAAGCGAATTGAGCCGAGGGAGCTGCTCTTTGTACCCCTTTGTGTATAAGAAGAGGGTACAAAAGACGACATGGGGGGGGGACAAGGAACGCGGATGGGAACCTCAGCCCATTCTACTGTCCCGACGTTGGGAGGGGTTCTTGTGGTGCGGGACAACCCTTCTGTGGAGGTGGCGTCAGTCCCTTGGGGACTGACTAGTCGTCGAGGTGCCCTGTTTGCTTAACAGATCCGGGGTACCTCAGCAAAGGCGGCATTGAGTGAGTGACCGGACTAGTCACACACTCACTCATGGCCGATGGAACGGAACACTGCCACTTCAACGAGCTCGTTGAAGTAGGTCAGTGCTTAATTATAAATCTGTGTTTCCCAGAAATGCACGAGATACTCTTAAGTTGGTAGTCATATCAAAAGTTACAATCACCTGTGTTTTCAAATACTTTAGTATCGGCGGCTGATCAGTCGGGGGGTAAGGGATAGCCCCTGGGCGGCTGAGGGGCGGAGTCTCACTCGGCAAGGCCTGGTCCCCGCCTGCAGCGCGGAATGCTATACCGACACTTTCCAGCACGGAGCGATCGATCCTGAAAAGGCAAGAAAAGATATTATACTAATGTCCTCATGTACTAGATAGCGGCACACAAAATTTGTATAAGTTTTATTCTAGGTATAGCAATAATTACTCTCAGATAAAAGAATTTTCACTACAGCCAACAATTATTATTAGTGATTCAGTAGTTAGCAGGGAAGTGGACTTAAGGATAACCTTAAGTCCACTCCCCTGCTAACTACTGAATCATATATTATTTATGGACGCTATGGATAACAATGATTATTATTAGTAACACTTATTATTATACTTAAAGGAATAAGAAAGAAATTCTATTAGAAAGGAACAAAATGCTTCAAATAAACTATTTGAACTATCCATAGCATAAAAATAATTTTAAACTTACCAAAAATAAAGTAATAGTTTAAACAAAAGTTGTTAGTACTAGCTGTTACCCGCAGCTTCACCCCGTTAACTCAGATTTTCAGCCGTATCTGGATTGATGACAAATATATTTATAGCCAAGTTACTACTTATGATATCTGTTATCTGCCAGTGAGTCTCGCCAAAATCAATCCAGCTGTTTCAGAGATTTAGCAGGAACAAACAGACATACAGAAAAAAATATCATTTTTTTATGAAGTACCGTATATAATTTCATATTCGTTTAGTGAAAAGCCGTTAATTTGAAATTACAAACAGACACATAAATTTTATTTATTTGTATATTATATTAAAGTACCTACCTATCAGAGCCATGTTCGGATGATTTCCGAGCCCGTCTCCCTCGCCTATTTTCTGCGGAACACTCTTCTGTATTCGTTGCGTTCACTTCTGGTCCAAATTTTTCTCCATATATCTAAAAGCATTTAAATGGCACTCGAAACGACGGTAAGTAATGTAGTGTAGTATCAGATGTCTTACCCTCAAATTTAAGACGTACTTAAACTCGTGTTCTCCCTCTTTTTTCTTTGAATCTGACACGTCGTAGCATGAGTTTAAGTTTACGTTTAAGTCAAACGTCTTAAATTTGAGATTCGTTTGAGTATTTGGGGGTTAGACTTTCAATAGGGAGAGGTTTCAAACAGTTTATTTTTTTACCTTTCGTACGGACTTCATTAATCTACTGGTAGCGCGCATATTCCGTCTGAAGCAATATGGATGGCAGAAATTCTGATGGCAGCAAACGTAGTTGAACGAATTCAGGAATTTCACGATCACCTACAACAGTATATGAGTATGTGAGAGAGTATGTATATATGAGTTAGTAAGTTAATACTTTTGGACTAATCTGACTATGTATATCCTACGTTGTTTGAGAAAGTAATCAATTGAACATATTCTAATTGTGAAATAAATAAGAATTGTTCAAGACTGTTTTTCTTGTGTAGACTAACTTCTTTTTGTTTAATTTTAAAATAATCTCTAGAGGATAGATTAAATATATAAGGATAAAATTTTCGTATGATAAGGTAATTAATGTACTAATAAATAAAATACAATACAACTACATACTATTGGTAAGGGGTAGTGCCATGCTGCTTTGCAGACAAATTGGGTCGGCACCACCTCTCACTTACATAATACCGGCGTAAAGTGACAGCTTTGATGTCGCGTTTCGTGCGATTTGTGACTTGTGAGTTTCCGGTGGCCCATTGGAGGAGGTGGAAGCGAAGGTGGGCGACGCATCTGCATAATCTCTGGTTGAGTGGATGTGTAAGGGCGTTGATAGTCGCCAAAAGGCTTCGAATGCTAGTTTGCCCTCCTCTTCTATACAAAAAAAACGAATATAAACCTTAAGCCAGGGATATCCTTTGCTTGTATCAGGAGGGTCGGTGGAGTTGCTGTCAGGACTATCAGGCGGATGGTCGTGGTCGTCGGAGAGCACGCCCGGGCTCTCCTCGCCACCGCTATCCACCTCGTTAGACATTATAACTGTGCCTCCTGCCATAAATGAAAAAAAAAAAACGCAGGATGTCATACAAAATATTAAAAAATGGCCCAAGATGTTATGTGTAGTAATATTTTTTCTCACCTGTTCCAGGATATACTTCAGATGTATCGCTTCTGTCAGATAAAGATGAAACTTTTCTTCTACTCTGAATCGAGTCGGATCTTCTGTTTAAAACTGAAATTATATTTTAGTTAATTAGGTATACGGAAATATTAGAATACAATATATAATCTCACCTTTTTATGAAGTAACTTATAGAAAAAAAACTGAATATTATATTTACTTATATAACTTTATGATAAAAATTAATTGTAACATACAGTCTTCCGGGTCACGCGCGTCTTTTTGTCGCAGCTTTATACTGCGCCGCTTGAAAGAGCCGTACGCGGATTGCGCACTGCGTCGCGCCACG
Organism: Helleia helle; assembly: GCA_963853865.1. NCBI lineage: Eukaryota > Metazoa > Arthropoda > Insecta > Lepidoptera > Lycaenidae > Helleia > Helleia helle. Next base: position 10,925,623 of record OY971416.1, on the reverse strand, counting down.
CCCTTACCGCGCGTACCCAAACGCCCCTTTTTATCGTCCGCGCTGGGTATTACTTCTGGGAGCTGGAATTATTATTATATATATAACTTAAGTACTATTTACTCTCTAGTACTAGTTGTCTATTTGTAAACATAAATTAATGTAATAGACATTGTAAAATTTGAAATATTACAAATCTAAGTTAATGAGTGAAACAAACGTTTTTTTCGGCCTGATGGCCTTTAAGCTCAGAAAAAAAACGTTGTATGTTTGTAAGATTAATGTATTTAATTTATTAACTATCTTGTTAATGATAATAAGTTTAATATGAATTATGTACTCGTTCAAAAACAAAATTTGACCATCATAAATATGCAGATAACTTACAGTTACATTACTGCCACCGGAAACATTTTCGGGTTCGTGAAGGACAAAAGATATCTTCCTCTCAGTCTCCGCACCAGCGATAGACTGTAAGCTTTGTGCTGAGGCTTGCGAGTGTCCCATACTAGACAGTGCCATACTCCAGCGGCGATTCGCTTCTCTGTATCAAACACCCAACCTTTCAAATCCACATGTAGAATATTTCATCTCTCGTTGAAGCAATAAGGGTTGCCTCTATTTTGTCTATTTTATCAAACGTATTTAATACGTGGCATGCCAATGTAGCAAAGCGAACTGACTAAATCAAACTAAACTAAATATAACTAAATCAGTCGGTGTTGTTTAGTGTTTTCAGTGGTCCTACATTTATTCTTTTATTTAATTCATACATAATATGCATACCATGCATTAATCGTATTATTCATCTGTATTAGACTCATTTTATTTATTTTGTGATCCTAGTAAAGGACAGATATGAATTAAAAGCACACACTCGAAATATGAATTAATGAATAAACGAAATTAATCTGTCTCCTCTGTAGGATCTTCGGTGCCTTAATCAAAAAGTAAGAACGCAACGTTATCTAAAGTCGTAATTCCATAACTATAGGTGTCCGTTACAGTTTACGTGTCGATCGATACTTTACGTTCTATGCATGCACGTTTTGTGCGAGTAAACATGCATTATTTTGTTAGATCACATACTCGACTGGCATTAATGTGTGTTGACTGCTAAGAGCCCTGTTAAAACGAAAACTTTGATCATAATATGCACTCTTTACATTATCACTAACGTATGTAACATAATAAACTCACTTATTATTACACAACAAACGTCTCCGCTTTTGCATCCACCTTCGCAAAACATAATAACAAAAATAAACATTTGTACGTTGGTATACGGCACTACTTACCAACAAGTGTAAAGGAACAAGGGTCGTACCTATATACACGGTCCCAGGGTCCCCTTTCCTTTAGCGACGACCGACAGGACTTGGGCAAGTTCTGGTAAGTTTCTCGGAGGAATGCCGTGATCTCGAACAGGAGCACGCAGGCGATGATGCGAAGGGCCCTAGGGCACTCGGCCCCGATTGTTTTCCCGGGCAATCGGATACTTGCTACAAATAAACAAATTTCACTAAAGTATAAAACTTTTACTGATGTATATACTATATGCCGTTTGAAAACCTGGCCCGACTGAAGTTAGGTAAGAGTGCAGTCGCAATGTAACTCTAAACAACATGCGTGACGCACATACGTCACTCTTGTAGAATTTCAATACTGGTCAGTATTGTTTGTACCTTAATGATGCACTTTACTTTTATGGGCACCTTAATTTATATTCAATTGTGTAGCTAATATCAGTGCTGCTGATAAAATTGGTATTGTATCAAATGCCCACCTTCATCAAGAAAATCTTCTTCTTCATCTTGCTGTAGCAGTTCTCTCTGGCCGTCGGGGTCGTTGACCAGATTCACAACAGTGTCGATGTGCTTCTTATCCTCAATTAACATTTCGTCTAGTCGGTTTCCGATCGCCTTAAAATATTACTACATTTAGACTAACAGGTTTTTTACTACATTTTGTGCTACTATTACGTGGGTAACACTGAAAATGTTTAGAACTGGCCAGTTAGAAACATTGAAAATGAAAACTTTTTTTGAATTTCAATTTTCGAACTCTTTGGTAACCTAATGTAGTATATTGCATTCATTTGTCATTTGTTTTTTTGAATTGGCGGCAAATCTAAAACTCTTGTTACACGTGAAAATGAACATAACGCGAGAAAATTTTCGGTCAATGATTTATTATGACTTTCGTTATGGGCTTACTCAACAACAAAGTTATGATAGGCTGCGATTAGCATTTTTTTATGAAACCCCATCTCGTGCCACTATTTACAATTGGTTTAACGAGTTTAAGCGTGGACGTAGCAATCTCAGTGATGATCCGCGTGAGGGACGTCCTTTAACAGCGACTACTGAAGATAACATCAGTGCTGTGCGACGCATGATAGAGGAATATAAGAGAGTGACCTATCAGCAGATACAGCATCAGATAGGGCAAGCCTAGGCATTGGTATGAGTCAAGTTAAAAAAATATTACACGAACATTTAGGCGTCAGGAAGCTTTGTACCAGATAGATTCCCCATACTTTAACCGACGACCAGAAACGCCTCCGCATGGACTGGTGTCGCCAAATTTTAGATAAGTTCAACGGCGGTAACTCAAATGCTGTATTTGACATCATCACAGGTGATGAAAGCTGGATATATTGCTACAAACCCGAAACCAAAAGACAATCAGCTCAGTGGGTGTTTAATTTCGAGGATCGGCCAACTAAGGTAAAGAAAGGAAGAAGTCAAGGAAAAAAGATGATTGCCTCATTCTTTGGTCGGAAAGGTCAGTTCGCGACAGTTGTGCTAGAAGATGGAAGGACAGTTACTGCAGACTGGTATGTCAATCGCTGTTTGTCTGTTGTCTTGGAAAAAATTCGACAGCAGCGCCCTCGAAGCAGGATCCTCCTTCACCACGACAATGCTTCAGCGCATTCCGCAAAACGGACTGTTGAATATTTGACTATGGCAGGTGTCGAGATAATGAGTCATCCGCCTTAGAGTCCTGACCTGGCGCCCTGCTACTTTCATTTATTCCCAAGAACTAAAGATAAAATTCGAGGTATTCGCTTTACGAACACTGAAGATGCGGTGAAAGCGTACGAAAATGCCATAGAAGAGACTCCTAAGGAAGAATGGGCCCACTGCTTTTCTCAGTGGTTCCATCGAATGCGACGATGTGTAGAAAGAAACGGAGATTACTTCGAAAAACAATAAAAGTACATATTGGCAACTTTCTACATTAAGCCGTTTTTCATTTTCTAATAATTTTCAGTGTTACCTAGGTACTACCGTGCTGTTTTATTATAATTTTGTTATAGCAGAGAAGTATTGTCTTTGCTTTGCCCTTCGAGATTCCGCAAGAAAGTTTACTAATTTGTCCATTTTTTTTCAACATGTAGGTACCTAGTTGAATTTTAGATTGTAAATATACGGATGTTAACTCTAAAACGGATAACTTTTTTACTATTGTAACGTTATTACACAAGTTTTAAAATATTCAAACAGTATTCTTACTTCAGCCCATTGGTAGAAAAGTTTTCCAGCTAGACGTTGTCTTCTCAGTTGCAAAGGACCGGATGGCACTAAACAATAATATAATATATTATTTACAAAAAAGTGCGTGCGTACAAAGTACACATGTCAGAAGTGAAACTTATTTGGCAAACTAATAAATTTAAATCACGTTTATATTTATACTAATCTAAAGCTTTAAATTTCCGAGACTTGCGATGCGACGTTGCGATCTCACTTACTCGCTTGCTCCCTACTCTCACTCCATGGCTATGTGCTTCATGCTACGTTCGCACTTTCTCTCTCTCTCTCTCTCTCAATCACTCTTTCCCTCTTCTTGGACAAAACGTTGCACATTTTTGTGACGTTTCATGCGTAAAATATTTACTCTCATGCGCGCAAAGAAGTTTCACTTCAATAATATTCGGCAAGTAATATATAATATGTTGCATATTACGTACTTGGATTTTTCGATAAGTTTGACTTCAACCAATAGGGCCACTGTCCCTTGTTACAATTGTGGACGAGGTGTGCGCATTCGAGCAGTATCGCGGCACGACCAACTACCACCGTGTGTGGCTGAAATTTTAAATGATATTGTATAGGAATAGAGCGTTAATGATATGCGTTTTGTATGAAAATGAAATCCAAAAAGAAAAGCCATAAACTTACTAAAATATGTATAACAATTATTATACTACTGGAAATATTCAATCTTTTTTTTTTTCACTTCACTACATAATACGACATTCTAAATGTCTTTCCAGTCTCACTGGTAAATGACGACTAACGCGTTTTTTTATCTTTACGTTTTGTTTCTCTTTTAATTGGTACACTTTTAGAGCGCGGACCCGATGTCTATTTATTGGTAAGTCAATGTATAGGAATTAGGACTAACCAAATCGAGTAGGGCTGCCATAAACAGCGCATCGGGCGTGGCGCCGGGTTGTGTCGCGTCGAGTATGAAGCTAAAGCGCGCCAACCCTGCGTACAGAGGCGCAGCGGCCACCAGTCGCCGTCTCTTCAGTACCACCACCTCAGAGTCCCCGCCGCCGGAGCCTCCTTCAGCGGATCCGCGACGTGACATGTCTATGAAAATTATTATTTCTATATCTTTGCTATTTTAGGCAGGCATTTTCTCCTTTGTAATCGTATTTACAATATGAAGTGAAGGCGAATTTAAATTGACATATTTGGATGACCTAAGTTGAAACCATCAAAGACGCGTTTGTAAAAAAATTGGTATAAAATTGCCAGATAATTGATATTCGTAAAATGTTGTGTAATTAATGGTTCTAAAATAAAAGGTGCAACTTACATCCACCGGTCGTTTCTTCGATGCTACCATCTCGTTTCTTTCCCATTTTCCTCAGGCCGAATCTGTTAAGTCTATCTTCAACTCTCTTTCTTGCCCTACAAACGATATAATTATTTACAATCAACTCCATCCTGTCTTACAACTATAATAATCGTCGGTAAGAACTAAGAAAAGCATTAAGGTGACGCCTCGGTAAACAATAATTCTAAAACCGGGCAGGCGCGCCCCGCACCCCCCGCACACATAACGTAAATATTGCAATTTGCGAGCTATCGCGCGCCATGTGTATAGTGCCACAAACTTTTCTTGGCCGGTAAGAGCGTCGCTGTATGGTCGCTGTCATGGATATTAGTATTGCTAGTAAATAAAAATTAACCATTATATGGGGAAAAATTTGAAGTGATGCAGGCTACCTTAATAAGTAATTTATTGAAGTGTCTTAATAAAACAATGTATACTAATATCTAGAAAATACAGTTCTAGGAAAATAAATGTGACATAAACTTGGGAACAATACTGGTATGATAGGTTTTATGGATAGGTTACCTATACTATTAATATAATATCTTTTAAGATACCTAGCAATCGGAACCGTTCGATAATTAAAACTTTGCCATTGTAATTAATAATGCAAGAAATAAAAATAAATACATTTTAGTTGGATTTTTATTAGGTGTTGGTGGATAGTAAAATTATTTATTGTACGCACCAAGAAGGAAAATAAACACAAACATTACAAAACAGTACAAATAGCGGGCTTATTGCTAAGAGCATTATTAATAAATCATTTTAAGCACTCTACACGTGTTTTGCCTCTATATTTTGATACAATAATTATGATCAAACAAAACAACATCTGAAGAATCACACTCTAGAGGACGAACTCCATCAATTATTTGATTTCCCGAATAGTCAAAATGTTCATCTTCAGAATCACTGCTTTCGCTTTCACTATCGCTGGCCAAACTAATAATGAACGGTTCATCTAAAAACGCATATTTTTCTCTGCATTTGTTTTCATTTTTTTTACATGATCGCAATGTTTTTTCCATTCTACAACCGATATTCTGTCGAAGGCTTCTGCAATCAACTGAGGCATTTCAGTACTTGATTTCCGAAGGTTCTTCTCTGCTACATTCCGTTTCATTGAACTCCAGATCATTTCTATTGCATTAAGATCGCAATGATATGGTGGCAATCTTAACACCGTGTGTCCACTATCTTTCATCAATTTATCAATTTCGTATTCTGATGCCGGTTTGTGTCTTTTATTTAGTTCATAAAGCTGAGGTTTTGTATAGCTTTCATGGAATTCCACGTTCTTTTCAGTTAGCCTTTGTTGCATAGCTCACTACATTGCAATTGCAAATCAATGCAATGCAACCGCATTGCAAAGCAGTTGCATTGGTAAAGTGGGAATTTCTTTTTTAACTGAGTAAAATTCGTGAACTTTCCTTCTTATGATACCGAGATCAAAGTTGTCGACTTCTATCTTTCCTGTTGTTCTTTTTCTTCTGTTCCCCGAAGTAGAAACTTTTGTCCCTGTTTCATCGGCCCGTTTCTTTTCATTTACCATTCGTAGCACTGACCTTTCACTAACGCCTGTAATAAAAAAAGTAAATAAGTAAGTTTCCGTTTCATTAATACGTAGGTAAATTCATCCCCATCTATGCTGGTAACACTAACCTGTAGCGGCAGCAACTCGTTCATATACTTTTTGTAATGGTATAATTGGCTTTTGGTTACGTTTTTCTTCATTCATGAAAGAAAGAATATCTGCTATCGCTTTCCAATACTCCAGGCATGTTTGATGTTCATAAAAACCTCAAAACACAATTAACTCCGCAAGTTGTATTTGAGAGCTAACTGACAATGTCAGTCTGACATTTCAAAATGCCGATGGTAGTACCAATTTCAGCCGCCGGCCAAGAAAAGTATGTGGCACTGTAACATCGTAGACGTCTTGGAGTTGTCAACGAATTGTCATTTTATAAATTTTTAATTTTGTTTTTTTGTCATATAAACGTCATTTTGTATTTCGATAAATATATTTCATTTTATACTTTCATAATATTTAACACGATGTTTGATATAGTACAATATTGTAGTTCTATTATTAGTCATTGTCGTTTTACATTGATATGATGTATTATGAAGTTGATATTGTTTAATATTATACAATTACTTACATAAATTACTTCTTTTTATGAAGTAGCGCCATGCTGCTTTGCAGCTGAATGGGCTGGCGCTTATAAGTGCTTCGCTCTTACATAAACTCGACGTCGAATGACGACGGTGTTATGTGAGAGATCCGGTTGCCCATCCCTCCCTTCACACATGGCAGCACAGACTATGCAAAGATTCCCCAGTAGGGTACTGGTCGCGAAAGCACCGGAGAATCCCTCTCTAGGCTTCCGGGTTCAGGACAGGTACTTGAACCCGGAAACCTGGGCAGCTCCGCGAATTCTTGGGGAATCTGTGCTCAAGACAAAAACTGCCTGGGGTCAAACGGAGCAGTCGACAGAAGTTCCCTACCACAATGACCGTGGATTTCTGTAACCTCAGGGGACTTCTTAACATCGTCCATTACCACCTCCTATTATTGACCGAGACTCAGATATCCTCTCCAGCTGATACTTCTTATCTCTCCTGTTCGGGGTACAAATGAGAACACTTTTTTGTACCACGGGCTGGAGTTTGCGCGTACGTCAGAGAGGATGTCTGCTCTCATCGCCTTGGTAGTCTTGAAAGTCTTGAAGGGACCTCTCCATCCTCTGGTTCTGCATCGTGCATGACCATCCCCGCGTCTATACCTCCCTATATAGGTCCCACAGCGGTAATGATAAAACCGATCGACTAATGGAGTACATCCAAATGGCTACAGATTCCGTGCTACAACAGATCCTATCCATAGAGATCATGATACTTGGTGATTTCAACGTCCATCACACCAAGTGGCTCGACTCGACTTGGCTCGTTGGACCATTGTCTGATCCGAAGTTCAGTGCCAGTTGCAAGCCCATCACGGCCTCGTTTTTCGGGCTGCCGCTGTGTTTGGCACTATAGGTCAGCTGATTGGAATGGGATGCGATCCTTTTTTGCATCCTACCCATGGGGGCGAATTTGCTTCTCGCTGGATGACCCAGACATCGTTGCCGATTTTGTTGCCGAGATGGCGCTATAAGCCATGGAGCTTTTCATTTCAAGCTCTGCAGTGCCTATAGGCGGCAAATCCCAGCCCTGGTTTGGTCAACTGTGTAAGATTGCTACACGCCATTAGCGGGTAAGCTACCAAGCGTGGGCCAATGGATCGATGTTCCAGGATGTAAAGACCATCGCATTAAAAAAGGAGTATAACTTTGCCTCCAGGTCCTTCAAAAGGGCTATTGCTGAGGCAAAAGAGGAGCATGTAAACAGAATTGGTGAGAGATTGGTTCGACTTCCTTCGGGAGCTCGTGCATTTTGATCGCTCGCCAAGGCTGTTCAAGGGAATTTTTGTAAGCCATCCCCACCATCACATCACATGACTCGTTGGCCCACAACGTTAAGGAGATATCCGATCTTCTAGGCTCCCTATTGGCTTCCAACTCGACTTTGGATGACCAGGAAAAAATACCACCTATGGTCCCTTGGTGACTGGTACCACACCTTAATGTCGGAAATAATTTCCAGGCCGATCTCCGTGTGCAAAGCTCTCTTTTCGGTGGAAATTCATAAGTCGAGTGGGCCTGACGGCATCCCTCGGCTAGTGCTACAAACTTGTGCTGCTGAGTTGGCGCCCGTCCTTACCCGTCTTTTCCGATACTCTTATTCATTAGGCGTCGTCTGATGCTCGTAGAAGACCGCTTTGATCCACCCGATCCCTAAGAAAGGGGACCGCTCTGACCCGTCCAACTACAGACCAATACCTATAGCTTCCTTGTTCTCAAATATTATGGAAACCATAATTAACTGCCAGCTCCGGCGGTATTTGGAGGAGCACCAGCTGATTAGCGATCGCCAGTATGGCTTTCGACGGAATCGTTCAGCTGGTGATCTTCTAATATTCTTCTAATATAAGGCAGTTGAGAGCAAGGGGGAAGCGCTGGCGGTTAGTTTGGACATAGCGATACCATCATATGGGCTTCCCGAGAAATTATGTAAGTGAATCACCAGTTTTTTGGCAGACAGGAGCATCAAGGTACGTTCTCGACGGTACATGCCCGGACCTCAAGTCTGTTAATGCTGGTGTTCCGCAAGGCTGAGTACTATCTCCAACCTTGTTTCTTCTGCATATCAATGATATGCTGCAAACCAGCGTCATTCATTGTTATGCGGATGACAGCACTGGAGATGCCTTATACACAGGCCGCTCTAATATTTCTCGGGAACAAGTCGATGAGTTTCGGAACAAACTTGTGTCTGAAATCGAGTCTCTGTCGACCAGTCTCGGAATGGGGACGACTTAACCTAGTCCAATAATTCAACCCCAACAAGACACAAGTTTGCGCGTTTACCGCCAAAAAATCACCCTTCGTCGTTCCTCTACGATTTGAAGGCACTCCCCTAACTGCCGCAGCCAGCATTGAGATACTTGGCGTCGACATATCGAGAGATGTGCAGTTTCGTGGTCATTTGGAAGGAAAGGCTAAACTAGCCTTTCCTTCAGCAGTATTTCATGCCTTCACACCGCCCACAATTATACAAGACGCAGATCCGACCTCACATGGAATACTGCTCTCACCTCTAGGCTGGACCGCCCCAATATCAGTTTCTTCCATTTGACTGCGTTCAACGCCGTGCGGCTCGAATCGTCGCCGATAGTAAGGTTCAATCAACTTGATTATTTAGCGCTGCGTAGAGATGTCGGATCGCTCTGCATTTTATCGAACACCGACTATCCGGTTGCCCCCTTTTCTATAAAAAAAAATCTACCGCATCTACCACGGGGAGTTTTCTGAGGAATTGTTCGGACTAATACCTGGAGCAGAATTCCTCTACCGGATATTTACCAAACTTCACCCACACCATCTCAATGTCCGAAAACCCACAACAACTCGATTTTACGGCATTTCCTGACTCGCACGACGATTAAATGGAATCCGCTGCCACCTACATATTTCTGAACCGATACGAAAGGCCGGCAACGCACCTGCTAATCATCTGGTGCAGCGGGTGTCTGTGGATATCGCTTTTCACTTACCACCAGGAGAACCGACTGTCCGTTTGCCCCCTCTTCTATCTATAATCAATATTTATAAATACATAGTAACTTATGCGGGCAAGAAATTGAGTAACTCTGCGTAATTCGGTAAGGTGTCTTGATTTCTAGGTTGATACAAAATAAATTAGTGTTTCGGTGATATAAAAAATAAAACTTTTATAAAAAGCCATAATATTATTAAAATAGGCTAAGGAATTTTTCACCAACCCGACGCCAGGAGGCCGTGTGGTCGCAGACTGCACGGTTGGCGGGGGGCAACCCCCAACTTTTACAAACCAAAAGTGTGCCAAATGGGCTCACACTAATCCGATGTAGCATTAGGGCCTTCGGGCCGTTAGCATAGATCCATCCGCAAAAAAAAGGAATTTTTCATACGTGCCCTTTTAAAAAGTTAGCCGACATTTCTTTATTTCTATTGCAATCAGATGACGACTCCATTGTTTTATTCTCCTAACATTGTTCCATGGTTCCAACCATTGTTTTCTAAAATATAATAAATATTTAAAATAATACCACTTAATACTTATCAGAATATATTTTGACACAAAAAGAAAGTGAAGTTAAAATTACCTATATTTATAAATTACAAATAAATATTATGATGTAAACTTTAAACCTCTTTTGTGTCATATTTTGTCATTTTGCTAACAAACAATTTAGACATTTAATAATACCATTAAATAAATTCGTGAAATGAACTAGCGAGGAACTGGCACAGACCCGTCGCTGACAATAGTCACGAGGGGACTGAGCGGCTTGGGGGGGCAAGGCCTTCATACATACGATGTTTATAACTAAAAGACGTAAACGGCAAAATGGTTTTTGTTATATTATTGCGTTAAAAACGATAATTGGAGAAATTCATATGACAATTTTAAATAACATGTATAAACTCATCTACAAAGAAAATTAAGAGGCTTAAACCGGACCCGTTTGCCCATAAGATGTGAATCTGTTTTTAATAAGAGGTATGTTTGATATTTTTTTCTCTGTTACAAAAGTTACCTAATCGTGTTTCGAAAATTAGAAAAATAAGGCTTATATCATGAACTATCCAGGTCACCAATTTATATTTTCATGTGTTTTGGAATTACTGAAATAAATTGAAATTATTGACGACAAAATTACCGAGGCGTCCTCTTAAAATGTCTCTTTATAGTCTGCCTGCCTCTAAACGCACCTGTAAAGTGTAAAACCTCTAGTAATAAAAGTCAATTGATGTCGGTCATCACTTACCAACAGAAAGCACATCGTCTATAATACAAAACCATATCCTTTGTAATAAAACCTAACCTATGCAAGGTATGGCCGACGCGGCGACGTACGTGGGCGGGGCGAGCGCGCGGTGCGGGCGTACGCAGGGACGCGAGCGAGCCCGCCGCGCGCAAAGACTCCCCCGAACCCATCGAGCGACCTTCGCGTACCAGCGACGACGGCTTCGCACGGAACCACTTTACTGTAATACCACATATAACTAAACTTTGAATGTTGAGTGAAATCTATGCTTCTTTGATTCGATTTTAAATTCACAATATAATAGAACAACTATTACATCGCGGTATATTAAGTTTTTTCACAAGCCCGGCGTTTCGGATACTTTACGGCAACCATGGTCACGGGAGGACACGGTTGTTGTAAAGTACGAAACGTTGTGCATGTATTAAACGTAATTTAAAAGTATACAAACCTTAAATTTATTACGGCTAATTTTTATATGTTTGTTTGTTTGTGAGTGTTTTTGATAAAAACATAGGTCACTCGAGGCCTATAGATTGTCGTAATTTAATTTCATATACATGATATATGAACTTGTGTGTACAATGTAACACTCCTCACCTATTCCACTGATGTGGAACTTGTTGGGCATGGAGTTGGAGTGAACTATGGAGTGGTGTGCATCGGCCATCGCAAGTGGCGGCAGCGCGCGCTCCGAGTGACGCGGCGTCAGCGGGTGGCGACGCGCACGCACAGATAGCGGTGACTGACTCGCGGACTCCTCGCCCGCCTCCGTCTCTAGTAGGCTCTGTTGATATAAATAACTTTAATTTGTAAGTATATATGTAAACTTCAGTTTGACAGAAAGCTATTCATTTATGATGAATGACAATCCTAGTGATTCCTTGGGGGTTCCTACTTCCTATTCATCCATATATAGATATTTGGTATTCTTAAACGCATTGGCAGCGTTATATCTTAATTAAGAAGATACAACTAAGGAAATAAACGAAAGAAAAACGTTTTACAAAAATAGTATTACATGTGCTCCAGTGGATGAAGTGCTTCTCTTCTTAAAAGTAAACTTCTTATGGCTCTTCTCGTCTACGGCACATCCAGAATCAGCACCCGTGTCTGAGCCTCGCTCGTCGTCCGTTGCTCGTGGTATATGCCTGAGAATATATATTTTTTATAACAGAGAGAAGTACTTATCAATTATGTTAGTATAAGTGTCTATATAAGCTATCACTGAATCATATTATGATGGTTCCCATCCTCGCCCCTTGTCCTGCTCTTTTGTCCCCTCTTCTTATAAGAGGGGTACAAAGAGCCCCCTCGGTTCAGTAGGCTTCGCCCAAGGTGCTGGGTTCACCTTAGGCTACTGAGCCCCCCGCCACGACAAGGTTTGAACCATGGTGGGGAGATGTGAAACATCTATGTTAATGTTAGAATTCATAATATTATGAACTTAATAGTACAGGGTCATGCCCCTTGCCGACACGGCATTCGATTCGATTTTACTGCCGAGGCGCGCCAATAGAAATTTCACTAAAAACTTGCCTTATAACCCTAGTAGTCTGCATATTGGACTCCCTCTGCTGGGCGCCGGGTCTCTCAGCGGTGTCCAGCAGAGCACTAAACGCGACTACCCGGAACTGCCCCCCGTGGGCCTCACGCACGTAGCTCAACAGAAGACGTATCTCAGCGTATAGTGCCTGCAAATTTGAGTATTTTTTTTCTATGAAGTGTTAAAATAAACCGGAACCAGAATTTTATGTGTTTCAGTAAGAAAACAAGCTAAAGACTCGTGAAATAGCGCTCGCTGTGTTTGCACGTAGGTAGAATCATACCAAAGTCCATTACTAGCATAGGCTATAGAGTAAGAGCGCAGTATTGGTATTTCTGTTACCTTTTCTTTCCGCACTTCTAAACTCAACTAATCATAATGAAATACTCACAACTTTGAAAGATGTGTGTAAAAAATAGGATTGGACATTCAGTGTAAATACAACACCAAGACTCTGGTTTCATTTTACGACCTAATAGGCAACGCATGAACGAGTAATATTTGTATATAACATAATAAGGAATTTTCAAGTCAGTAAAAAGTATAAGCTCACCGCATTATCAAGCAATTTCAACTCCTTATGCATCATCGCGAATCTGGTTACAAGAACCTTAAAAGTTGACTCCACGATGAAGGTCTCGATGGTCCGGTTGCCGTTGGAACCCTGGCCAGCTCCGAAGTTTGTCGCGTATCCCGCTTGCAGGTGACTCATATCGGGGGATTTGCCGTTATTACGTTTTTGTTGATCTGTAAGTTTGATATATTTTTAAAAGTAAAAAAATATATTTTTCTCGGATATCCGGCACATCACTAATAATAACATAACTAACTATCTACGTACATAAACAGAAATGATCTCTATTGGATTGGAATCTGTGTTTGAAACAGTGTTCTTTTACGAGGATTTGCGGGGAAGTTTGATGTAAGGGCAAGTTTGTTTAGCGTGTTTTCACGCATTGCAGTCTTAGCGACGGCGTGTTCTATCGGTTGTAATATTTTCTTTTACGCGAGGCACAATCGATCGTTTCTTTCGGCCTCAAAATCACGTAACAATTAAGCTTATACTCACTCGTGTTAAGGTATACGAAACAGTCAAAACAATTCAAAATCTTACTCATAGGGGACACAGTAGTCGGTTCAGCACAAAATCCGACTGTAGCGTGTAGGTTGTCTAGCACCTCCCTGATGGGGGCGAACTTGGTGATCTCGACCAGGCGCGTGGTGAAGCGCGTCGTATCGGTCGCACGCAGCAGACGCAGCGCGGCGCGCGCTTGTATACGCAGGCTCTCCGCTTGCGGCCCGCGCAGCGCGGTCGAGCAACCGTGCGAGCAGCCCAGCTGCCGCAATAACCTTGTACGTGAGAAGTTACATTGAATAAATTAATTTATTTTATTTTCTCTGCCCAAAGTTATTTTATATCCAAACATATTTATTATTTGTACAATGAGATACTTTTATTTATTATATTATGTTTAGGTTCTAGATTTCTGAAATCTCTTACGTAAATTTCTAATATTTACACCATTTTACTCAGTGTAATGAATTTCCTAAAATATAGTTTTAAATTACGGAAAGAAGTAGTAGAAAAATATTTTCTGTCTTATATAGCTATTGCCCGCAGCTTCGCCTGCGTTAACTTAGATTTACGGCCGTACGCGGATTGATGATGATTATTTTTATAGTCTAAGTTACTCCTCATAGCATCAGCTATCTGCCAGTGAAAGCCCCGTCAAAATAGGCGCATCCGTTTTAGAGATTAGCCGGAACAAGCAGACATACAAACAAAAATTGTAAAACATGATATTTGGGTATGTACCGTGTGTACACACGATATATGCATTTAGTAAAAAGAGGTTATTTTGATATTACAAACAGAAACTCTAATTTTATTAATCTCTATAGATAATTATAATTTATAATTTTAAGGTACGACCTCCGTGAGTGCTATTCGCGCTAAGTCTGTTTGGTTGGTAAAGAATTTAACTCGTCCAAATACTTATGTGTGGCACAAAATTGATACCAAATTAAAGATACAAACCTGAGCGTGATGTGCATGATCATATAATAAGGGCAGTCCACGTTTTCTTCATCGGCTGCCTTATCTTTATCACCACAATCTACGTTAGTGGACTCTTGACTTTGTGCACACGGGATACCTGAATCCCTTTCCTGTAAAAGGCATATCATAAAATAAAATAAGTAAAGTAACTTTGAAAGTAAGTATTAATATGTTTTAAATGGTCATATTAAATAATAATGAAAACGCTAAACGGTTATAGGGTACCTATGTCCATCTGAAAAAACTGTATAAAATATCCAATTGGTTTATTGGACGTTATTAAGCCTATATTTTCTTAGATATGTAAAGTCTAATTATATAGACATTACCTTGCTATCTTTGTCTTTATGAAACTCAGCGAGAGGGTCAACGGCCTCTGGACGAGAATCTTTGCTGAGTTCGGGCAGCCAGTTCTTGTGAACACCAATCTCCATTAGTGAGTCGACCAAGTTCAGTACGACTTCCATAACCCTTATGGTTATGTAGAAACTATCCATTGTTGACACTTTATAAACTGCCTGTAAAGAGTTTGTGAGATTTAAATACGAATTCAACATTCAACTAGTATTACTTGGAACACATCAAGTAATTTAAATCAATATATTACAAATAAGATACACAATTTTTAAACCAGTACCAGTTCTTAAGTCAAAGCTTCCCTTTGGTGACTACTTGTTATAACTATATTGTTGTGAACAACGTTTTTTATAATCAATGACTACATACAGATAACAAATAGACCCTACGTTTTGAGGTTTGATAGTTTCCTTAAAATGTTTCCTTCTGAAATGAACAGTGATGAACGCGGATATGTTATGTATTTTCTTCATATATAATATAATTAATACCACGTTTTTACACGCCCCGTAAATTAGAAGAAAAACTTCAACTCGATTTTTGTATAGCCTATTTATTCCTTCCTCAATAATTAAGCTAGCAAATAAAAAGAACTTTTTTTCAAATACGACAGGTAGTTTTGGAGATTCAAACAGACAAACAAATTCTTTGAAACGTTATAAATTAATAATTTCAGAATTACCTTCAAAACCACTTGGAAGTTTATATCGCCTTCTTTGGTAATATAATGTGTAGACCCTGGCGCCTCCTGTATATCCTCTACTAAGTAAGTGATGTTAGAATCAGTCTGTGATCGCGTGAGGCTGGGCTTGCGTTCTGGGGTCGGTATATGCTGTGATCCTTGTACGCTGACGGAATCCATTTGGGATTCGATGGATCCCTAAAAATAAGTGACATTTCATATTAATATAGTGTGCAGACTAATTGAATTCGTGACTTGAATTCGTTTTTGTACGTTTTATGGTGCTGCCACACTACTGTTTAAAAATGTTTACTAACATTTGTAAACATTTTTACATATTTTTTTAACCACTATTTTACTCTTCGTAAAAAACGTTAAGAAAATGTTTAAAAATGTTAGCAGACGTTAGTAAAGATTTTTAACCAGCAGTGTGGCAGCACCATTACATACCACTGCGGAAACGTTAGGTTATAGGTATACGCGTTCCAACGTTTCGTCAAACTGGGTAAAGGGAGGTAAAGTTCTTGTATATTTGTTTGGACACTAATTAATGATCATGATGGTGGTAAGATGTTATTACTTGTCTGTCATATATCGTATGTGGGTTTATAAGCGCACTTATAGGTATTTTTCCTAATAGGTCTGCTTTTTTGGACTCGTTTTAAACCTTTGTTGATGTCATATTACATATGTTTTTATTGCTCAAAAAAATATTTGTACGTGATTGTACAGATATTTCAAGGACTTTTTTGTCACACGTCTATTAGAAGAAATACAATAAAAAATTGCAGCACGTCGTTTTTTCCTCAAATGTGAATTTACCTGGCGCGTTTTTGATAAATAATCGGGAGATGGCGTGGGTGTGTGCTCGGTCACGGTTATTATTGGATTCTTCTTTTTTTGTAAATTCGAAGGCTTGACGCTCGATATGCCATGAGCTCGCTCCGTCTTCATTTCTCCAATGTACCTAAAAGTGTTTTAGAACTATACAACTATTATTCTTAAAGTATACTGTCTAAGCAATGCTATTTATGATTCATGATTCGTGATCCTTGCATATTTCAACTCTTATGCGTTGAAGCATTGCTAGTTAATTAGCTGTGGTGATTAGCATGCAAATATATTTTAAGACAATAGTATCGTGCTTGATGAGGCTGTCATAACTTACGTGATAAGTCAAAGAGATACTTAAACTTGGTAATGTATAATAGAGGTGCTGCAATACTTATTCTGTTTATTATGAATTACCTGATTGTAAGCTAGGTTATAAAGCGGAGTTGTCTACCGATATCTACCTCGTCTAACGAAGCACCTACCGCTCGCTCTACAATATAACTTACCCATTGGATGCTAGCTCGTCTATCAGACAGCTATTGATCGTATTTTCATCCGTAACAAAGTGATAGATTAAGCGTAGAAACACGAGAGAAAGAGATAAAAACCAGTTAAGTAAAAAAATTTCGTAGAAAATAATCTAACGTAACCAAATCATGCTAGTGTTAGAGGAATTCTAAGATACTAAAATAAAAATTAATCGAAGAAAGTTGAAATGATCAAACATTGTATTAGAAAATTTTAGAACACATTTCCGTTTTCAAGCCTATAAAATCCTAATTAATAAAAAAATATCTCCGAATATAATGCACGTTCCAAATCACATCTAGATTCCTATTCACCTATCTTTGTATTTTATCAATAGCTTGTTTATCTTACCTAAGACTTGGCATACTTTTCCCCTTAACGAGATTGCATTGGAGGAAATCTCCAGTTAATTTTGGGGCTAAGGGTGAAAAATTAGTCCCTAGTGCTGAGTTAGGTCTATCTTCAGTGTTATCTAAACTTCGGTGGTACTCCTAAAAGAAATGTGATTTTAATTCATAATGTTTGATTAGAAATAAGTTTATGGACTGTTCACGTTAGCGCCAATAACACAAGTGTCTGTAAATTTAAAAAACAAAACGTACAGATATCATTCTTACTGCGGTATGAAAACTAAATTTGTGGTCGTCTTGACCGATTTTTTCCAGAGCTTTCTCCGATTTGGAGAGTAGTTTTGTTTCCACGAATGCTTTTAGGTCGGCCATTTTCATTTTTCGTTTTACTTTTTCGCTCGCTCTCCTCGTCATGACGTTTTCTTCGTCGACCTTCGGTATTGAAGCGAATGGAACCTCCGCCGTCACTGGAAACTCTTTGGAGTCCGGTACGTCCATATAGTTCCGGAGGGTATCTCGTTCTTTGTTGTCCAAGCTGTCGTAAATAGATACCTCTATTTTAGGTATGGGCAAGGAGTTGCTTCTTTTACGCGGAGGAACTTGCTTAGATATATCGTCACTGATGTCGCGTAATCTGTAACAATAATATTAAACGTTTAGGTCTACTGCTAAAGCTATATAATAAAGCTATATTATACAAATAATACTGCTATACTAAATTAAAATTTCAAGTATCATATTTCTTCATTTCATACTACTCTTGCATAGAATACGGATGTTGACTATTTTTATAATTGAGTTTATTTGATAGATATTATACCCTATATAAACACGAAAAAAATACTTTTATGAAGAAACATGTCGAATTTTAATAAAAAAAAGACGTAAATAAAAATAGTTTTTAAATTTGCCGCTCGCTAAGACGCTCGCAAAGCTGTCATATCCAGTGTTTCCACTTTAGAGATTTCATTTCCACTCGCCTCAATTGAGATTTCCCCTCACCTCAATTGAGATTTTCCCTTCTCAGGTCTTATTTCCCCTCAACAAAAAATTTACTATAGTTATTTTTTTCCGACGACCTTTTTTAGTTAAAAAAAGTTCAAATTTTAAAAAAAATGCACGAAATTGTCTCTCGATTTCCCCTTTCTCTTCCCCTCTGGACCCTATTTTCCCCTTAAAAGGGGAAGTTCCCCTCATTGTGGAAACACTGATCATATCACATATGACCAAGATTACGTCACAAGCCATTGAACACATTCCCGCTCTGTACAGCTATGACAGTTTGTTCACTGGTCAGTGACGTCATCGCGCTATAATGGCGTTCGTAGTCACGTGATAATGGGTGATAAATAACGCATTTTAAATTAATATTCTTTAATTTAAGATAAATAAATAGACTTTCAAAATGTTATTTTAGGTTTTCAAATACTGTCTTTGATGTGTAAAACATAACTTTACATGAATTTTTAACATTTGTTAACATCCCTATTAAGTATTAGTCTGTAATAGTAATATTATATTTTAAATATAATAATTATAGGATATATATAGATATATAAGTCGATTAATATTAGTATACTATTGTCCTACCAATATTAAGGAATACTATTATTCTGAATAAAAAATTAACTTTTCTCTTCATTTTATACTAAATACTAATTCATATACATTGGTATTTTACGTAAGTCTGTCGGTTTTGATATTTTAAATGGAAATTTTTATTTTTTTTAGTTTTATTAAATGTAGCTTACCTATTGTATAAGTAATGTAGCGCCCAGTAAACCCCTTCTTCCTGCCACTGGGTAGCAAAAAGACAGCGCATGGTGGCTACATCCAGAAACGTCGCCGCTGCAGCCTGCAGAATAGACGTAAGAGTGAATAAGTTTTTTTACTTACTACGACGCTATTAAATAATGTGGAGTATTCTCCACGCTATTAAATAATGTGGAGAATACTCCACATTATTTAATAGCGAAGTAAATTAATTGTATGTTAATGTTTATTGATGGGTATACAAATAACAATGACATACAATTGAGGAGTAGACTTTTAGATAATATATACGTTTCTTTGTTTAATACAAATAAAAAATCTTTTTTATAAATATTCTTTGGTAAAATTTTGTACCGTGAAGTTTGGTCCAATTGAGACAGGACAGTTTTGCACACGATTTGTGGCGCTGTTGTGGCAGTATAAGGTACTCCCGGCCACTCGTTAAATTACTATTTGTGTATATTAAAATATATCACAAACTCATAAAACTTAAATAATCAAATGATATTTACGTACATGGTGAGAATGTTTCGCGCTTGGCGCCTTTTCCGTAGACGTGGGGGTACTTTTAAGTCCTGGACCTCCTCCACTATCAGATAATGACTCCTTGTCAGATGAACTTGAATAAAACAAAATATTAGAGTTATTTATTGCTATAGAAATATGTGTTAAACAATTTCATATGATATTTTTTTTAACTATAACTCTCCCCAAAGCCGTAGTCCGATACCTATTAGAGCTGTCTTAGAAAACCTAAGAACCTAAGAGAGTGTAAGCCTGGCAATCTCATTACAGTCTGCTATAGATTGTATAGAAAGTTTGGGTTCTTTCAGAATAGTTATAAGATGAGTCAAATTTCAGAATTAATTTTTTGTAAAACCTTTTAAAAAAGAGAAATAAACGATTGTTATTGTATTATCTTAGCTTATTCCAAGATATATAAATAGCAAGACTTACCTCATTTTAGTGATTTGAGGCAGTGGTTTAATACCGGGTAGGCTCGGCTTGACGTCACTCTTACGAGTTTGGAACAGGCTGGGGTCAGCTGCATATATGGTGTACGCACCTCTGTTTGCGCCGCTGTAGTTTTGTTCGGTCGGTAAGCGGTAAATAAACTGTAAAGTTAAAATTAATCTTCAGAATATGATATATAATGATAATATCAACCCTTCTATGTCCCACTGCTGGGCACGAGTCTCCTCGCCTGAGGGTTTTGGTTCATCGGTGCGCTGGCACAATGCGGGTTGATGAACTTCACACACCTTCAAAGACTTTTAATCTCATCAGGCATGCAGATTTCCTCACGATGTTTCCTTTACCGGTGAGCAAGCGATGGTCTCATGTTTAGGTTCACGTAGAAATTTAGAAAAACCCATTTCAAGGGATCACACCCGTCAGGATCGAACCCGGACCTTTCGGCTCTCACTCAAGGGGCCAAGTCCATACCCACTAAGCCATTGTCGCTCACATTAAAATTTAGAAATAGAAAATCCTGATTATTTTGAGAATAACACTTAATGTTACCACATGTTCTTCTTCTGTACTCGAGCTTTCCTCAGGTATGGTTTCCGGGAAGATAGTATCTTTAGGAGACGATAACCAAGGCTCTTCCTCTGTACTCGCTTGTTTAGATGGTGCTTCAGATTGAGTCATAGAAATATTTTGACTTGGAGGACTTCCATTTACTGCGCTTTCTTCCTTAGAGAATTTACCTGAAAGAGAAACAATCATATATGAGTGATTTTATAATCAGTTAACGAAATAATTTTTTTATGACTAAAAAGTTATTGGAAATGATTGGAATGTTACAATACTACTTAAAATGTATCTTTAAATAATCACCCAACATCCTTACTTCCTTACTAATATTATAAATGCGAAAGTAACTCTGTCTGTCTGTCTGTCTGTCTGTCTGTCGGTCTCTTCTTCACGCCTAAGCCGCTGAACAGATTTGGATGAAATTTGGCACAAAGATAGCTTGAAACCCGAGAAAGGACATAGGATAGTTTTTATCCCGGAAATCATACGGGAACGGGATTTATGCGGGTAATACCCCGAGACTGACTATCTTCTAAACCACGGCACAGATTTGTGTAAAATTTGATATCTTCATATCAAATTTTACACAAATCTGTGCCGTGGTTTAGAAGATAGACAGACAGTAATTTGGAACTTAACGTAGGATTTAAAATAGTTTTTATCCTAAAAGTCCCACGGGAACGGGACCTATGTGGGTAAAACCCGGGACTGTCTATCTTCTAAACCACGGAACAGATTTGGTTGAAATTTGGTATGAAGATACTTTGGAACTTAACGTAGGACTTAAAATAGTTGCTATCCTGAAAATCCCACGGGAACGGGAGTTGTGCAGCTAAAACGCCGGGACGGTGTATTTGTTAAATCACTAAACCGATTTGAGTGAAATTTGATATGGAGATAGTTTGAGACCCTAGGTAAGATATAAGATGTATAATTAGTGTAACAAGAAGTTTTTTAGATGTGTCAATAGATGGCGTTAACACAAAACACGCTATCCATTACAAGATGCGAATTCTTATGAGGATAGCACTTTTGTATTGCACGCGTTTTTAATGAAGTATTCATATATTAGTAATTTATCCAAAAATGATTTATGAATAGAATTTATTATATTATAAAAAAGGAATACTTATATATAATAATGAAGCGGCTGAAAAAGCTAAAATATGCAAATACAGGGGTCTAGGCTCCGAATATGATTTTGTCCCATTCGGTGTCGAGACCCTTGGTCCGTGGGGTCCTAGCGCTTTAAGCCTCTTTAAGGAAATAACAAAAAGGTTAGTCGACATCACAGGAGACCGAAGAGCTGGCAGCTACCTCGGACAAAGAATTAGTCTAGCAATTCAAAGGGGGAACGCTGTGAAAATCTTCGTTACCTTGCCTAAAGGGACTCCTTTTTATTAATATGCTTAAGTTATTATATTATATTTTTTAAGGTTTTTAGTTTTAGGTTATTTGTAATTTATATCCAATATGTTTTTATTTAATTATTTAAAATTGCAATAAACGACAAAGTACTATTTATAAACAATGCTAGGAACAAAAATAAAATATATGAATAAAAAATATAACTTTTTCGTAGTTTTTTTGCTGGTAGTAAGTACTAATTTGAATTAAAATATTGATGTATCATAGGGTAGTTACGAATAATTTTGTATCGTTAGGACACAAAATAAATACTATAGGACGTCTGACACCTCAATCCTCCCATGAACATGGTTGCTGGAAAGTATCCGAAACGTCGGGCATTTAAAAATCTTAATAAACCGCGATAAAATCCGTAAGAGTTATTTAAGTATAATAAAAATGTACTACTAAATTAAATAAATATATTTTATAAAAACGTACTATCGGGCCTTACAGTGGAAGTAAATAGTATTCTTTAAATTATTATAGTTTGTAAATTGGAACCATTTTTTTAATGTCACATGGAGGCAACCGAGCAGTCGGAGCCGGAGGTGACTACCGACGCCCATAGACATCGGCACAGCCAAAAGTTATGCAGATGCGTTGCCCTCCTTTTCCCTATACCTCCCAATGGGCCTCACACAAACCGCACGAAACGCGACAGCATAGCTGTCACTTGACGCCGGTGTTATGTGAGCGAGAGGTACCACCACGGTTTTGCCGGCCCAATTCGGTTGAAAAGCAGCATGGCTACTACTACTTTATTTGAAAAATAAGATTTAAAACAATACTTCTTATACGCGGACGAAGTCGCGGTTAAAATCTATGAAATAATATACTGCACTTACATTAAGAAAAACCATTTTTGTCCGTCTGTTTGTGCCGGTTAATCTCTGAAACGGCTAAGCCGAATTTGACGAGGCTTTTACTGGCAGATAACTGACGTTATAAAGCGTAACTTTAGCCATAAAAATAATCATCATCAATCCGAACGGCTGTAAATCTAAGTAAACGCGGGCGAAGCTGCGGGCAACAGCTAGTTATAAATATATTTATCCGTTCACTGCTAAACATAGTCCTCCTTCAATGAATGCCCAGACGACCGATCCCTGTGATCTAACATGTGATCATTCATTATCACGGTTCTTGAATAGAACTGGTAAACGCTGGGTTGACCTACCTCCTACCGAAACATGTCAATCCCAGTCAAATAGCCAGTACAAATTGAATGTAATACTATGAAAATTCTAAATGAATAAAGCCATTTACTGTGCGTTTCAAATGATAGTAGGACGGACTTAGTGCCATATTGGTGGTGGTGGTGGTGGGCAAAAAAGTTTTATTTAAATTAAATTTATTTCAGAGATTAAGCGACAAAAAAACAATCGTACAGTGCCGGTAAACCATCCAGACATCAATACTGAAGAAAAAACAAAAGAGAAAGAAAAAAGAAATTGTTAGTGTGTAAGAAACCATAAAATTTCTAATATGTAATCTATACACATAAATAAAATTGGAGTGTCTGTTTGTAATATTAAAACAACCGCTTTTTATTGAATGCATAATATTATGGATGTATACACGGCACCATACCTATACCAAAATAGCATCTTCACAATTTTTGTCTGTTGTTTGTTCCGGCTAATCTCGGAAACGGCTGGGCCGTTTTTTTTTTCTTTAACGCCGGGAAATGCTCTGAGGCATCCCGCGGGGGAGTGGGTCTCCCCACGCGGGTATGTGGGACTCGCTGCGCCCGACAGCTGGTAAGTGGACGCAGCTCTACCCACTAAAACCCGGCGAGTGTGGCAATGCCGCCTTTGGTGAGGTGCCCCGGATCTAGTAAACAAACAGGGCACCTCGACGGCTAGTCAGTCCCGCTAGGGACCGACGCCACCTCCACAGAGGGGTTGTCCCGTACCACAGAACTACCCCTCCCAACGTCGGGACAGTGCAATGGGGTGAGGTTCCCATCCTCGCCCATCATAAGGTGTGGGGCAGCACGGATTGCAACAAGAAGGGAGATTTATTACTTGAATATATTCTTAGCACTGACCTAGAAATAATTAACGTAGGCAACACACCCACGTTTGTAACTAGAACAAGGAAAGAGGTTCTTGATATTACATTAATGTCAAGTGATGCCTCCCATCTGTTGAAGGACTGGAAGGTTGACACCTCTTATGCTTTCTCAGATCACCGCAGAATAACATTCCATCTGGACTGCCAGCTGGAAGTAGTAAAATTTAGGAACAATAGGAAAACAAACTGGGATACGTTCGATCTAGCGTTGAGAGAGTGGATTCCCGGTAAAAGAGAATTAGGAGAAAAGGAAGAAATAGAGCAAGAAGCATGTAGGCTTGAGAAAGCTCTTAACGATGCCTACCTCAAAGCCTGCCCCCAGAAAGAGATAAGAACTGGGAAGGAACAACCCTGGTGGAACAAATCCCTGAACAAAGCAAGGAAAAGGACTAGAAGGGCACTTAGAGTCGCCTTGAACAGGGACGACGACGAAAGCTGGAGGAAATACAGAGAAGAACGCAACAATTTTAAGTACCAGAGCCGCAAAGAAAACAGAAACGGGTGGAGTACATACTGCGAAAGCGTTACAAAACAACCAGTAGCGGCCAGGCTGGTAAAAACGCTAGCAAAAGACAAAACCTGTAAATTAGGAAGCCTAAGGAAAGGTGACACCCTAGTAGTGGAACCCAAAGAAATACTTGCAGAAATGATGGCCACACACTTCCCGGATAGCACAAGCTATTCAGAAGAAGACATGGTTGTCACATCCGGTGAGAATCTAGCAGAAGCGAAAGCGGAACTGATTATCACCGAAGAAGCATTAACATGGAGCATTTCATCATTCCTACCGTATAAAGCGGCGGGACCCGATGGCGTCTTTCCCAAGATGCTACAAGTTGCCCTTAGGTATATCAAAGATGACCTCCTCACCATATACCGGAGTAGTTTAGCAACAAACTACATCCCCAGTAGCTGGAGAAGAGTCAAAGCCGTCTTCACACCTAAGCCAGGGAAGGTTACATATCACGAGGCGAAATCCTTCAGATGTATAAGCCTTTCTTCGTTTGTATTGAAGACACTCGAGAAGATACTAGACAGATACATGAGAGCAGGGATAGAAAAGAGTTCAATGCCGCTACACGCCAACCAACACGCCTACATGGAAGGGAAATCCATTGACACGGCATTACACAACGCGGTAATAAGAATTGAAAGAGCTATAGAGAACAAAGAATATGCCCTTGGCTGCTTCTTCGATGTAGAGGGAGCCTTTGACAAGGCCACCCCTCAATCCATTGTGGAAGCACTTAACAGAGAGGGGATATCTGGACAGATAACGGGATAACTAATATGTTAAAACATCGCTCGATACAAGCTGACTTAGCGGGAACAACATGCACCATTCGAGCAAGAAGAGGATTTCCGCAAGGAGGATTCCTGTCTCCGCTCCTATGGTGCATTCTCATAGACGAATTAGTATCAAAGATAAACGCCATGCACATTTACATACAGGCGTACTCAGACGATGGTCTAATTCTGGTCACAGGTAAAGTACTGAGCGTGACCAGAGACATCATGAAGCGAGGAATCGACACAGCGCTACGATGGTGCAGGGATAAAGGGCTAAACCTGAACCCAGCAAAAACCAAGCTAGTGTTATTCACAAACAAGAGGAAGATTGATAGCATGATTCCATTGAGAATCGATAACGAAAATCTAGAGGTAGTCAATGAAATAAAATATCTGGGAGTAATCCTAGATAGAAATCTGAACTACAAAGCCCACGTTAAAGAGATCTGCACAAAATCCAAATGTGCCCTTGTGCAATGCAGGAGAGCGGTAGGTAGAACCTGGGGCATGAAACCAAATGTGGTTCATTGGATCTACAAGGCCATAGTACTACCAAGAATTCTACATGGAGCCTTAGTGTGGTGGCACAAGGCACAATTAGGAACGAACAGGAAAGAATTCACAAAAGTACAGAGACTAGCCAGCATCATGATATCGAGCGCCATGAAAACAACACCAACGGCGGCTCTAGAGATGATACTCGGCCTCAACCCAGTTGATCTCACGATCAAGAAGAAAGCGACTGAACAATGGTTCAAGCTTAAGAGCAACAAATTATGGAAGGGAGGGCACTATGACAAAGGTCACGCCGAGATAGCAAAACAGTACGAAGAAAATCTATCCATGATTTTATCAAACAATGATTTGATAAAGAAGGAGAGAATCTTCGACAAGAAATACAGGATAAGCATAGGCTCGAGAGATAACTGGAACATTAACATCGACCACCCAAAAACAACGATGGTCGGCTACACAGATGGATCCAGGAACGAATCGACAAAGCTATCAGGGGCTGGCGTATATATTAGCCATCCAACTGAAATGAAAGCATCGTTTAATCTAGGCAGATTCTCCAGCGTATTCCAAGCGGAGATATTCGCAATACGAGAATGCGCCAACATGATTAAACAAAATATCACTAGCGCACAGAGGATTGAGAAGGCAGTCATATACAGTGACAGTCAAGCGGCATTGAAGGCCCTCAGTAAGAGGGAGACTACCTCAGCACTGGTCAAAGAATGCAAAAACACCCTGCAAGATCTAGCAGACCAGACTGAGTTAGAACTTGCCTGGGTACCTGGACATGAGGGAAATGCGGGCAATGAAGAAGCAGACAGAATGGCGAGAGAAGGTGCCGATGAGACGTTCATAGGCCCTGAGCCGAGACTGCCAATAGTACACAGGATAACAAAAAATGTTATAACCCTGAGAATAAACAAAGAAACAAACCAGAGATGGAATGACACGAAGAGCTGTAGACAGTCGAAATTCTTCATCTCGACGCTTGACAGCAAGAAGACTAAAGAGTTGCTCAAACTCAATAGGAGCAACATTAGAACAGTTGTGGGAATATTGACGGGACACTGCCCACTCAACAGACACCTGTCAGTAATGAAGCTAACAGAGGACCCTCTATGTCCTAAGTGCAAATAGAAAGAAGAGACCTGTCTGCACTTCATAACGGAATGCCCAGCATATGCATACGCAAGATGGGAGCTGTTTGGAGCGGACGAGCTGAAGAAGGAAGATTTAGCATATCTAACCATAAGGCAGCTAAGTAGTTTTTGTAGATCAACACGTAGGTTTGAGGGGGTGACACCAGAGGGGCAAATGATAACCCGTCCCCGCATCTAATCCCAGAGGCGAGCCCGGGGAATTGGGTGAAATGGTCCCGTTAATGAGGACTGATCACCCGTCTGGCCTTGCTGGTGTCCCCACCCTTAAATAATAATAATAATCCTCGCCCCTGCTCTTTTGTCCCCTCTTCTTCCTCTCTTAAAGAGCCCCCTCAGCTCAATTAGCTTCGCCCAAGGTGTTGGGCTCACCCTAGGCTACTGAGCCCCACCGCCACGTCAAGGCCTGAACCATGGTGCGGACTGGCAGATAACTGATGTAATAAGGAGTAACTTAGGCTATAAAATAATCATTATCATCATCATCAATCCGCATACGGCTGTAAATCTAAGTTAACTTAACGCGAGGGAAGCTGCGGGCAACAGCTAGTTTAAAAAATAATTAATGTATTACTTACGACCCAAAAACACATCATTGTGTTGCTGTTTCTTTGAATATTTTCCACCAAACGGTTTAGGCATTGGCTTAACAAGTGTAGTGAAACACGGAGAATCAGGATGTCTAAACTCCCACATAGCATGCCACAGTTTTAGGCCATTTTCCAGTCTATAGTTATTTGTGAAGTCCGATTCTTTTAAATGCTGTGATATTGGTGCAAATAGAAATACAAACAACTGAAAGGATAATTGGGTATATAGAATACTACATTTTATTAAACTTTATATTAATGATACAAATGTATGCCCACGGCGGAAATAATGTTTTGCTGTTTACTCTAGTTGCAAAGGTTTCTTATCTAAAAATAACAGTGTAACATGTATTAATATGATTGACAAATTGACAGACGTTGCTATAGTATATTAACAAAAAATTATCACCAAGCATAAGATTTAACTCTAATACTTACAGTCATTGTTGGTATGGAAAACAAATAATGAAATGGATTTGAATAAAACTTTTCATTTTCATAATCACTATCAGCGCACTCATCAGTAGCATCAAGTAAAATCCAATGTAATGTATATAAAAGCTTTGTCTCTACATTCCCAAGACTTTGCATGTTGTCTTTGACTCTGAAACAAGATTTATGTAAAAAAACATTTACTTTTGAATACATGGACAAATCAGCAAACCAGACAAAAAAAGTAGGAGAATCTCTGATACTGATACTATGTAAGTAACAATAACACATTCTTTACCTGTTGTGTAAGAGACCAGCTAGCGAATGCATTACATGCGGTAATGCAGCTTGTATGAGTCGCCATCGTGGTATGGCTTCTATGGCCTCCGAAAGGTTTGTTGCCAAACCGAAACGAAGATTTTGAACTAAAACTTTTTCGAACAGCTGTAAATAGTGAATATGAATTTCAGGTTAGGTGTGTATTTATCCATAAAGTTGGAGGATATTCATCCTCTTTTGAATCTTCTTGATAAACAAAGAATAATTAACAGTAAACGTGAACAGAGCTTCTTGGATGGCTATATCACCTATAATTTTATTTATAGGTGACGATACTCCCAACTATTTATTGAGAACAAAAAATAAAAACAATTTATTAATATAAAAGCAAAAACAGAAGTCACATACCTTACATGATTCTTTCAATTCCTTCGATTTGGTAGCAAAAAGATAAAATCTTATATCTTTAAATGAGCAATTCTTGTATATATATATATATATAATTGGAATCTCGGAATCGGCTCCAACGATTTTCATGAAATTTAGTATATAGGGGGTTTCGGGGGCGATAAATCGATCTAGCTAGGAATCATTTTTAGAAAATGTCATTTTATTAAAAAAAAAAAAAAATACCGAGCAAAGCTCGGTCATCCGGGTACTATTAATTATTGCACATAAGAATTACAATAAAAACTATATAATTTAAATAAAGCATGTCATAGTTTGACAAAATTTAATGTGCAAAATTTATGCAATTATATAAAGATTATATATAAGATAAGATTATATAGAATATGTATTTATATAAAGATTATGTATTAAGACGTTATATATTAGATTTTTAGCATATTTTTAGACGATTATTTATTTAAATTTACAAATGTAAACAAAAACATGTCACTGTCAGAAATTGTTGTTTTTTTCGATCCTATTGGAACAAACTAATACCAGATGCCATGCTGCCAATTCTGTCGTAGTGAATATTAAGTTACAGCTTGGCAAAAAAGAGTATGGAAAAAATGAGGGCGCCACTTTCACTTAGGTCTCATCATAATATGGAAAATCAGTGAGATAATTTAATCAAATCGTTAAAAATAAATGTGAAACACTAAGCTTTACTCAAAATCTAGTATTTTTTCGGCCAAGTATTGTCAACATCATAAGTTTCCATTTAGTAAAATATTTAGTTCCACCTGTCACCACGTCATACTCTTTTTTGCCAAGCTGTAGTCAATAGTAATATTTGTTTGGTAAGGCCAAGTGTGACGTATGGAAAAACGGCGAGAAACCCCAAGGCGAGCGGCCTCACCCCTCCAGTCCCAGAACTCCACAATATTCGCCAACCAATCACAACATAATATACAGATTAAGTTTTTAAAATAAACTATAAAAACCCACTCCAAATGAACAAAATACATAATAATAATTAATTAAGTATAAAATAAGTACTTTCGCGCACCGCAAAATTTTCCGCCGCTCCGTTCTCCTCAGAAACAGAAATTGTTACATGTCATTGTTTTTATTTTGTTCCTATTGGAACAGGCTAAGACTAGAGACATGCGAAACCGGCGTAATAATTAATATTCGCCTAGTCTGTATTTGTTTGGTCAGGCCGAAGCCAAGTCCGGAGTATGGAAAAACTGCGGGAAACCTCAAGGCGCACAACTTCACCCCTCCAATCTCCCATCAATCAACTATCATTCCTCACTCCATCCACCCAAAACAGTCCTCCACAATATTCGCCAACTAATCACAATATTATATACCTTATTTTATACAGATTATGTCGCCGTCATGTCTTTGTTTTCAACTTAACGAATTTTAGTGTAAGGATCAAAACCATCTCAGTCAGATCATAGTTTGTGTAAAAGATTCTTTAACTAACTTCCAAATCAAAGTTTTTCCGCTACCTCATTCTTGTAAGTTAAAATTTGAAAATAGAACATTTTATTGCAATAGAATATTTGACAAAATATTCTCTATTTTCTAGTATATTCGTTCAAATATGTAGTTCATTCAATGTTTTCCAAATAAATTATCATTTTTAATTAATTATATGTTATCGTCATCCAAAGTCAATAATAAAAGTAAATAATTCAACTATCTCGTCAAATTATGCTTTGTCAAGTTTGCTATGAATCAGAACTGAGGGTCCACGTGTGGTGCAAGTGAAACTGATGTAGGTAATAGAGGCCAACGAGGAAAACTACATTTGTCAAGAAATTAATTGTCCTTTCTCTATTCTATTAAATGCCATTTTTTTCTTTAATGCCGGGAAATGCTCAGAGGCATCCCGCGGGGGAGAGGGGAGAGGGGGGAGCGCCCGAAAGCTGGTAAGTGGACGCACAAAAGCCGGCGAGTGCCACCAATGCCGTCTTTGGTGAGGTACCCCGGATCTGTTGAGCTAACAGGGCACCTCGACGGCTAGTCAATCCTTCAGGGGACCGACGCCACCTCCACAAAGGGGTTGCCCGCACCACAGAACAACCCCTTCCAACAGTACAATGGGGTGAGGTTCCCGTCCTCCCCCTTGCCGCCTGCTCTTTTATCCCCTGTTCTTATAAGAGGGATACAAAGAGCCCGCTCGGCTCAATTCGCTTCGCCCAAGGTGCTGGGCTCATCCTAGGCTACTGAGCTCCACCGCCACGACAAGGCCTAAACCATGGTGGGGACTCTATTAAATGCCTTTTCTTAACTAGTGTAATGGTATTATGATAGGCTATTGTTAAAATATAATGAAAACTTCCATGAGCGTACTTATATACCTACGAAAAGGAGAAAAAAATAACACTTGATTCTATATAAAGCAGGCTGTATAACCTCTACATATCTACAAACTTACATGGTGTCCCGGTGCTCGTTGACAGAACTGTTCACAAATAAATAGAAATTACAATACGACAACACACACATTTATAAACAGGTTGTATAGATATGATATACTTTGTTAGATGAATTACTTAGGAGAGTTAACTACAGCTTAAATGTTTTTAAAGACTGGCGAGTGGCGCGTATTATTTCTAATTTCTATGTACTTAGCATTGAATGGTGGTATCTAAAAACAAAGATATTATGTATGTATTTTTTGTTTCTTGTACGTATAGATCGAAACTCCCTAATAATAGTACCTACACATATACAGCTACATAATATTAAATACACTAAACACCCCACCCACTAAACACAACACATAATATTAAATACACAAATTCTTTATCGTATCCGTATTATCCGTCTGTATCGTATATCGTATCGTATGCCACATAATACCTCACTTTGATATAATTAAGTAGCTATGTTTTTTGCAAATGTTTATAAGTATAATGTGTAGTAGGTAATTATTTCATTAATGCAAAATCTAAGTAAACAAAAATTACATACTTAGGTAGTAAGTTTGGTACTTACTTAAAATTGTTTTAAGTTAGTAACAGAAAAATAACTCCCAATCCTTTTTCCTTTTTTTCCTGGTATTCAGGTAAAATATAGGTATACTTATTTAGACCCAGTAATTTTTTGTGAGCACGTAAAATGTCAAATAATACTTTTAGGCACTTGAAGAAGGAATCGTATGCAAAGTCTAGTTTAGGCACAGACTTATAATACACTGTCAGTATATTTTAAGTTTATGAGCTTACGATTACGTTTTTGTGTTTGAGAAATATTCGTGATGAATAAAAATCAAATTGGGGTGAAATAAGTGCCTTTATGTAACCTTGTAATGGAAATTACGTTCATTGATGTATCAGCGAATTAAACGCATAAATGATTTTAATAAATAATACTTATAAGTGGGTTGGTAATTGGTAGAGTCACTACGTGCGCACATCCACAAATATTTATTTACAATTTTTTTGTACCTTATTATGATTTATTTTTTATAATTTACGACTTTTTAAATAAACAGGATAAATTACATTTTAATAATGCTAATAAAACCAATATTTGACTGACCGTGCATGCAGAATCGTGGACTTTTCCAAATTTCGGCCGAACGAAGGGTGTTGTTTGTTTCCATAAAAACATTTGCACCGCGATAGGTATGATGTCTTCATTATAGGATTCATCTTCGGAGATTTCCTTATTTTTCATCGTCATTTTGACATGGCCACGAATATAAAAAAAAATCTAAAATTTACTTCATTTTTAACATGGTTTACTTTAAAATGTAACTTATCTCAGTAAGTATAATA
Organism: Helleia helle; assembly: GCA_963853865.1. Taxonomy (NCBI): domain Eukaryota; kingdom Metazoa; phylum Arthropoda; class Insecta; order Lepidoptera; family Lycaenidae; genus Helleia; species Helleia helle. The sequence continues at coordinate 10,892,764 of OY971416.1, read as the reverse complement.
AATCACCTTTTTATTCGCCGTTTTGATGGTTTTATGGAATATTAGCTTAAAAGAGTAGATTGCAATGGATGCAAGTAGAGAGAGGCTACGAATGAGCGGGTAGCTCCGTAGAGGCACTACTGAAACTGAGGGTTCGCGCATTCGCTGTGAGAGAAGAAGCTAGGGTTGACACAATTGCAAGTTAATATTTTATTATACATAATTATAAATGTATAGGTTGGTATAGTAAATGGTAACTAATATTGCATACTATTGAAAACCTCGGGAAAGAGTACCCGGGACTCTTTATTTTAAGTAGTGTTGAAATTTCGTAAATCGTTGGTAGTCTTACTTAGATTCAGTTTTATTTATTAATTATTTTTCAGGCTTTGTAGTATACAAATATAGTAATATACAAATAACTCACACACATAATGTAAATAAAATGTCAAACTCTACAAGTTTAAATTATATTATGAGTAAAAAAAAATTAATATAAACCTCAAAAGCGCATTTGTTTCTCTCCAATTTCCTTTCCTTTTGGTAACCCTACACGAGATTCCATTGATCTGTGCGCGAAGGCTCACAAACAGCTTTCTGGACAGCCTCCCGTTGTCATGGCTACGTTCAGGTCACAGCGTAGGTCACAGCTGACATATTAAAAACAAATATTCCATCTTATCACATAGAAAAATAAATGGATAATGTTTGTGTTCAATCGTAGTTTGTAATGAAGTTGTTTATGGATATCAATAGTCACATAAAAGCAGGCAATTTACTTTATAAATAGACCGGGGAGCGGCGGCTATAACATTTCCCTCTTTATAGATTGTTTAACGTATACTTTGTTGTTTCCTACACTTAGTTGACAAAAGCATTTCTAAAAGCATCGATCGAAGTAAATTCATTTGATCAAAATGGCTTTGTAAAAGTTTGTTGATTTGTATAAGAGCTTTAGGTTATATTTGACTTGGCGGAGGTTCTTGCCGAGACTCCTATGTCTCGGATAGGAGGTCTCTTGGTGAGAGCCTTACGCTGGACAGGATCCTTCGGGTTCGCCGACTAGGGCAAGAGGCGTTAATGCGAAGGTGGGGGGAGGACCTGGCGCGGCAACCGTATGGCAAACGCCTAACGGTTGCTCTGCGTCCGGTCCTTGAGCGGTGGATGCGCCGTAAGCAACCCCTTCACCTTCCGTCTAACACAGGTGCTCACTGGGCATGGTTGCTTTGGTGAGTACCTGTGCCGGGCGGCCTGCAGGGAGCCGTTGACAGTGTGTCACGATTGTGGCGCGGCGGTGGACTCGGCCCAGCACACCCTCGAGGTGTGCCCGAGATGGGCGGCGCTGCGTCATGATCTGACATCGGTCATCGGAGGGGACTTGTCTCTGCCGAGTGTCATCACCGCGATGCTCGGTGACGACGAGTCCTGGACGGCGATGGTCTCCTTCTGCGAGGCAATAATGTCCCAGAAGGAGGCCGAGGAGCGGGTGAGAGAGGAGGCCGCCGACGAGGCCTCCCCCCGTGGGCGACGAACGGGGGTGCGTAGGAGGCGCTACTTAATGCGCCTTCAGTAACGCCCCTGTGCTCGTGTCGGGTTCAGGATGGGAATCTGGGCCCAGTATGACACGACGTCTCTATCAGCCGGGCAGTTCCCCCTTAAGAGGAGTAGTCTGGCCTTCGCCGGGGCCAGCCTGTCGCTGAGGTGATCCTGTTGAATGCCTATCCGGGACCCTCAAATTAAAGCGGCTGAAGGCGCTCGCAGTGGTTTTAGTTTACGGGTAGGGCACTCCCAGGTACAAGTCCCACATAGGGTCACGATCTACCCGAGATCCTGGCTACATGCGTAAAAAGCATTTCCCTGCGATTAAAAAAAAGGGTTATATTTAACTATATTATTACATATTTGGAATGTATTGAGTATTAGTTTTGAATGTAATATTATGATTATGTAACAATAAGTTGTAACTTTTTTTATCTTGGGTAGATCCTGACCCTATGTGGGACTCTCATATGGGAATGCCCTACCCGTAAACTAAAACCACTGCGAGCCCCTCAGCTACTTTTTGAGAGTCCCGTATTTGCAGGCAACACGATGACCTTAGCGACAGGCTGGCCCCGGCGAAAGCCAGACTACTCCTAAGCAGTCCCCATGACGTCATGCCATACTGGGTCCAGGTTCCCAACCTGAAGACCGACACGAACACGGGGGCATTACTGGAGGCGCGTTAAGTAGCGCCTCCTACGCACACCCGTTGGTCGGCTGCATGGGGAGTCCTCGTCGGCGGCCTCCTCCCTTACCCGCTCGTCGGCCTCCTTCTGGGACATTACTGCCTCGCAGAAGGAGATCGTCGCCGGCCAGGACTCGTCGTCGGCCAGGACTCGTCGTCACGAAGCATCGCGGTGATGACGCTTGGCTGATACAAGTCCCCTCCAAAGACTGATGTCAGATCACGACGCAACGCCGCCAAACAATAAGTTGTACCAAATATTTTCCTCAATTTGATATGAATGAATACAATTCGGGAAAAGTCTTTCGGTCAACCTTCAACTAGATGCCACTTAACTATACAGTGTGTATTTTTAAGTGGGACAGTATGGAGAAATCCTTAAGTATAAGAGATACAGGGAAACTGTCTTAGGAAACATTAGGTACTTTTTTGTGAAAAAAAAATTGGTATAGTCAAAATTTTGGTCAAGTGTGAGTTGTCCCTAAAAATGATTAATTTTGATGAAATTTTTTTTTGACGCACATCTACTCAGTTTCATAAGGGGATCATTTTATTGTATGGGAAGAAAAAAATCGGGACAGCAGAAGTTAGGTAAATTTAATAAAATAATTTTACATTAAAGTAAATGTTCAAAGTGGCCTCCCTCTTGTCGAATGCAGGCACGAGCGCGTTTCAGAACACCTCTGGTAGCTTTAGACAAGGCGTTGTGATGTATGTTGTTCAAATGATAATGCACTGCGTCTTTTAACTCTTGTACCGAGTTGTAAGTATCTGCATAAATTCGACCTTAAAGGTACCAAATGAAAAAATCCAACGGTGTTAAATCGGGTGAACGTGGTGGCCATTTAATAGGGCCATTTGTGCCCATCCAGCGATCAAGAAAATGTTCATTTAAAAACTGTTTAGTAGCGATACTATTGTGGGCAGGGGCGCCGTCTTGTTGGTAGATGATATTATTCAAATTATATAATGGAATTGCCATATCTACTAAATCCACAGCCATGTTTAATATTTCCTGATATTTTTGACTATTCAATGTTCCATGGTAAATTTTAATGGCAAAGATTTTATTATCTAATATTGCACACCAACAATTAAAGGAAAAGCGGACCTGGTTATGGGTTGCCGTAGTTCGGAAGGGGTTTGTACGTGCCCAAAAATGATTATTTTTTCTATTGTACATGCCATTGTTTGAAAAATTGCATTCATCTGTCCAAATAATCCGGCTTGGAAAAGACGGGTTTCTAATCGAGCATGCTACAAACCACTGGCAAAATGCTAATCTCCGATCAGTGTCTCCTGGAAGCAAAGCTTGTACAAGATGACCTTCTATGTAACACTTGTACTTGTAAGCCTTCAATACCTTTCGTACTGTAGATCTATGCACACCGATATTGTTAGCAGCTTCCCTCAATGAGGCTTTTGGGTAGGTTTCAAAATATCCTAAGATTGCGATAGTTGTAAATTCATTTATTACTGTGGCTCGTCTCTTCCGTTTTAGTGTAAAACAGCCTCCCTTTCTTAAATTTTTCACCAGTTTGTCAAAAATTTTGCGGTTCGGTTGATCGCGGCCCGGATAACGTTCCCGATACCACTGTAACGCATTCACAGAGCTACGATAATTTACAAAATACGCTTCAATTAAATCTACTTTATGCGAGTTTGATAATTCCATGACGAAAACTTAACATAATGTTAACTTTAAACAATGAAATATTAAGTAAAATAATGTTTGTTTCAAGAAGTTCCAAATTTAAAATTTGTTTTTTTTTAATTAGATTTGTAAGGTAAGGTGCTCGCGTAAGAATACCTTAAAGTATTTTAATCCTTTTTTAAACCAAATAAAGTGTTCCAAATTCAAATGTAAAACTGGAATAGGCAATATTTTTTTTAATAAAAACCTTGCAGTGGGCAGTGGTAGGCAATTTACACGGGTTGTAATAATGAAAACGATTTTCTTAAATTTGACTAACGTCTGCTGTCCCGATTTTTTTCTTCCCATACAATAAAATGATCCCCTCATGAAACTGAGTAGATGTGCGTCAAAAAAAAATTTCATCAAAATTAATCATTTTTAGGGACAACTCACACTTGACCAAAATTTTGACTATACCATTTTTTTTCACAAAAAAGTACCTAATGTTTCCTAAGACAGTTTCCTTGTATCTCTTATACTTTAGGATTTCCCCATACTGTCCCACTTAAAAAAAACACACTGTATAGGTGAACTAGATGGATCGTCGTTGAAGTCGGGACATAAATCGCGGGGAACGGAAGTGATATTCACTCAAAGTGCCATAATATGACCCGCAGTGTAGAAATACAGGATTTTGATAATATAACAATCACACTCAGGTTACTCTGGATCGCTGGAACGTAGGCATTTACAATTGGACCAATATTTGTCCACACTAGCAGCGTTCTTCAGGGCCCAACAACAAAACTTTCATAGATAAAGTTTTTATGAATTGTTATAATAATTTGCTACATTTGGTCTATTTTAGCCCACATCAGTAGATAAGGCCGTACAGCGGTAACTCATCTGTCTTTTCACCAGAAGTAAGAATTGTTTAGAGAAAACTCTCTCCAGTCTCCGTCAATATACGAAAGATCTCTCAGTAGTGATTACATTCATATTTAGATGTTATACTTACATATCCGCGTTAAAAAAAAAAACATTATATTTTCGCAAATAACGAGTAAGATATCTTACAGCATGATCTAGAAATAAGCTAAAATAGTGCGAGGTTAAACAATTCTGAAGCAATTGGCTGGGTGTTACAAAAATAGCTACGAATTTTGTATGAATAATGGTTCTCTACGCATATCCCACACCATATGGTTGTACGGGTGTATCAAAAGTTTTTTCTCTTTCATAACTTTAATATGTACTTAAACCTAGTACTTTTTTTTTAAGTATAACATATTATGTGAACTCGAAATCACTCTAAATATAGTTTAAGGAAAAGATACAGTGTAATTTTAGACAGACTTATAGTTTTAAAAGTTTTTTAAGATGTTAGAAATATTTGGTATGCGTAGCTACCTAAAGGTGGATACTGACTTTCAAATATGTGAATACGCATAATATTGTAGTTATAATAAAATTATTATCCATAAACAGGATATCTTTTAATTACTTACATAATTGAAAAATTAGTTTGAATTTATTTCGAAAACAATTATTGCATTTAAATGAAACCTATTTGGATTTAATCAAGTAACTGGCTACTGGTTGGTAAAAGACATTTAAGTCATTTTGATTTTGAAATTTTCAATACTGAGAATACTTAAAATAAAATTATACGATAGACTAAAAGTAGAACAAAAATATGACAAATAAAGAAGGTAAATATGATTCACTCATTATTCTATCTATCAGTGGACAAACCATCTCTTCTAATTTATACCAATAGATAATATGTTATATTTATACCGCCTATTTTGTACTTAGTTATTGTTAAATATTGTACTGTATTTTTTTATTGTATTGGTACAGAATAAGCATTTTATTATTATTATTATCTAAAATTGTCATAAAGAAGTTCCACTAGCGTTAATACACTAGTAATCCCTGCAGTCGAGTACCTACTGTGTGCGCAGCCTGAACAAGATATCGAAAACCACTCGAAAACTAATAGCCGTCGAAAGGTAAGCTAAACGTCACATGCACAGACAAAGGTCAAGTGGAACTGTTTATGGCTATGGCCGTCTCATTGGTATAGTGAATTAATAAACTTCTACGTTGAGTGACAAGTCTGTCTCATGATTAGTGGGATAGAACAGTTCCCCAAATGTGTACTGTGTTAATAGTAATTGGTGTGCCTTGAAAAATTAGGTTATTTCATAAATTACGACAGAAAAATACTTACGTAGTACCTATGTAAATCACGTCAGCTTACGAGCGAGACGTTTTGTTTAGTTCATTTCGAATAAATCTGTGTTTTTTTGATTAATAAAAAAATGCTTCAAACGTGATTTTTCATTTTTGGTGTATCTCCCAAAATTTTCGTTTTCCTAGATGTACCTCGAATACAAACAGTTTGCGGTACACTGGGATAGAGGACGTCGTGTCACCTAGGGTTGAAATAATAAGGATCTAAAATAATTATGGCTCTATGCATCCGAGTAACAAGGAATCGGCAGTCTTGGCGTTCATTGATACCGGCTTTTGGTCAGCAAGAATCGCGTATGGGCAGATGATGATAATTATAATATGGGCTCCGAAAGATTTGGTAGATAAAGAAGTTCTACCAAACTTTCCTGAAATCTTTCTTTCCAAGTGCGATCATCAACAACATTAATGAAAATATAGGCCAGTTCTTATGTCTTCTCAATAGTGTTAACGTCTCGAGTTTGTCGGAAGGCCAATGTCCGCCGTGAGATATTAATATTGTGGTTAAATGTACTTACAGAAGAGGACCAAAGGCCGAATCCTACACCAGTTGCCACACAAGCAGTGCATTTAGTCAGTCAAATAATAGAAGAAGCTTGTATTATAGCTAGTACTGCTAATGAATCTGGTAAGGTACTCACAACTTAACTACTAATGGACCATCTCGTAACTATAATCGTATGCTCAGCTCATTAAATTACATTCTAGGAGATCCTTGGAGATACATTTCGAGTTTTAAAAACAGCAAACTGCAAAATGAATCTTATCACCAGAACCGGACATTTATTATTTCAAATGATAACTTAAGGAATAGCAATCATCAAAGTCCAATTGTAACTTCAACGCCACAAAAAGGTATTATGATTAGAAAGTAACAAATTACTACCAATTATCTTATACTATTATACTTATACACATACATATACATATACATATACATATACATATACATATACATATACATATACATATACATATACATATACATATACATATACATATACATATACATATACATATACATATACATATACATATACATATACATATACATATACATATACATATACATATACATATACATATACATATACATATACATATACATATACATATACATACATACAAATACAAATACATATACATACATACAAATATCTTATATTATACTTATATATCGAATAAGACTAAAGTTGTATTCCATTTTATAGGTCAAGGCGATGAAGGTTTCATATCGGTTAGTAACAAAAAATATTGCTTGTATGATGCAGGTCTAAATTAATAGGAATATTATTTTTAAATGCTATTATTTTGAGCGGCTAATAGAAGTTTTAGATAAGAGCCGCTCAAATATAAAACAATCATATACGACAATACACAAACCTTAAAGCAAAACTAAACTCTAATGAATAAATAGTCCTCCCGTTAACGTAGTCGCTGTTAAGTAACTATGCAAAACATCGGTAGTAAACGAAAACAAAAACTAACAAAAACATCAGTAGTAAAATATTATAGTAAACGAAATAAAAATAAAAAAGCAGTATTGTAATAAAAACTACATTAAGATCTTTTACTAAAAGTGCATTCTCGATCCTATTTTAGAGTGCTGATGACTCTGCGAAATCCACTTCAATATTCATAACTCAACTATTTGATATGAGTGAACATGTAGGTGTTGACGAGTTTGACCCTGGTGATGACCATAAAGGATCTAAGAACTCATTGATTGAAGATGTCATCAACATTATTGATTCTTATGTCACTTCTTCGGTTTGTAAAGTTTTGGCTTCTGAAAATAACAACGATGCCACTAAGGAATTATATTATGAAGAAGAAAGTACATTTTCAAGTTATTCCTATCTTTGTGATGCTAAAGAATTTAATGAAGTCAATGATGTACCTTTACATTTTGATAATACTAATATAAATAGTGCAGCGGAAAATGACGAAGAAGGCGAGTTTAGCTCTACAGGAAATAAGGACATAAATGAGGTTTATATAATTTTTGAACATTGTGATGTTTTGTTATTGCTTACAAATTGCCATGAGCTTAACATGTTAAATTTTATAAATTTCTTTTATTTTAGATACAGAGATAGTGTCAGTATATTAATAATATTTTGGTTAAAAAAAAGATAATTGCATTGATTATAAGATATCGATAGTAGGATCGGGTGGCTTATTTAAATGCATTTCGCTAAAGAAATAAATAAAAATTATTAACAATTAACAGACATAAATTAAATTTTTCAGAATATAAGGGTAAATAATGTAATAGAAGATATATGCTCTTATGAAAATGCATACTCATCACTAAACCGTAAGTATCTCATACATGGCGTTTGTAAAATATTATGATTAATTACATTTAGGTATTTACACGAGAAAACCAAGAACGAAATAGTTAGAGAAATATTACAACTTTTCATTGCTTTCACTCTCAATCTAAAAATGTTGAACGAAATGGGGAAAATGTACAAAAACTAAAAATATTTCATAGGTGATTATGAACCGTATTTGGACGTACAGCCCATGCTACAAGATCCAAAAGGGCTTTCATTTCACGAAATTAATCTTTGGCCAGAACAAGCTGCAACTGAAGATTTAATACAGCCAGAATATTTAACAGTGAGCACAATCTAACTCTCTTGTAGTCAATATATTGTTTTTTATAATCTGTGGTTGTATGATCTCAAATATTAGGTCTTTACCTATGAAATTGCGGTTTTGTATGAAAAAAATTAAACTATTTTTTTCATGTATTTTTTATTTGTATTAATCACCCATGCAATCAATGCATCTTTGCCAACGCAGTGGCAGTTTATTGATTATCTTCTTAAAGAAATCAGCTGGACGGAAGGCAACAAATTTTTCAAAGGCATTTTGTACTGCCTCTCGGGTATTGAATTTTTTTTCCGCCAAGAAGTTATCCAAATTCTGGAAAATTAGTAGTCTGTAGGCGCAAAGTCTAGTAAGGAGGTCGGACGACGGAGAGCTTCCAACCCCAGTTCTTGCAACTTGGAGACCGTCTGCTGTGCAGTATGAGGTCGCGCGTTGTCGTGCAGGAGCAGCGGAGACGAGCGATTGACCAATGCTGGTTGGAGATGTGCCAGCTTCTCCATCATCGTGTTCAGTTTTTCACAATACACATCTGCAGTAATGCTCACCCCGTTTGGTAAGAAGCTGTGATGAATCACACCGGCGCTAGACCACCAAACAGTGACCATCACTTTTATAGGGGTAAGTTTTCGTTTAGGGCATTGTTTAGGTGCTGAACCAGGATCCAACCAACTTGCTGAGCGCTTGCGGTTATCAAACAATCCATTTATCATCGCATGTAACAATGCGGTTCAAAATTCCTTAATTAGTGTGTCAGTTGAGTAGTGCAAGGCACGACTCGACGCGTACTTCGCGCTGGCGATCATTGATTTCGTGGGGCACCCATTTGTCAAGCTTTTTTACCTCGCCAATTTGACGGAAATGGACCAAAATTGTTTTGACGCTAAAGTCGAAAGCTGCTGCTAATTAAGCCGTAGATTGTGTATCATCAGCTTTCACAATCGCCTTTAATTCGTCATTGTCGACCAAAGTCTTCGGACGACCGCGAGGTTCATTTTTCAGGTCGACATTTCCAGAACGGAAGCGAGCAAACCAATAACGGGTGGTGCGTTGATTTGTAGTGTTAGCTCCGTAAACGGCGTTGATATTGCGTGCCGCTTGTGCGTTGCTGCCACGACTGTACTCATATTCCATAATTACTCGATTTTTTAACGTATTCATTATGACGAAAAAGATTGAAATGCGATGAAAATGTGACACTTATCAATAAACAAATGACTACTTTTGGCTAAAGAATTCCATGTTTTTAAAATAAAATTAATTTGAAATTAGAATTCTTAGCCCAATAATAATTATTTTGATTTGAAATGGCCAGTACTACAGAACGGCAATTTCATAGGTAAAGACCTATTATATAAAATGCTTTTAAATTAATAACTGAAGTATAAAATCATGTCTTATTATCGTATACTTAGCTTGTAATTAATTATTGCCAAACTTGTTATTTTATTTTACAAAATGTGCTTTTCTTTATCCGGTGCAAGGACCTATTACTGACTATTGTCACTTGATAAGTTTTACTTCAATAATAAAAATGACTACAACATCGTTGAATGGACAAAGAGACTGACAACTTATACTTGGTAATAAATATCCGTTAATTGGGTACGGAACCCTAACAAGCACCGTTAGAAATAAGTTTGCTATTTTTAAATACCAAATGACACATGAAATTGGATTACATCCAATAAACAAAAGCGGCAAAATAAAAGTTATGTGAGGTGTTGTATATAAAATTTTATACGATTTTTAGAAAAGCGTTGAACTACCGACTACATCGAAGGAGGCTGCTTCGGTGACAGATTCACGTAAAAGTACGTTGATTCGCCGATGTCGATTGCAAGGCAGCAGATTCTTCGCCTGTTTTCGCAGTTGGTGGTGGAGAAAGAAAGTATTAAGAAAACATAAGGTGTATTCATATTTTATTATAAAAATTCAGCTCTCCTATATTTGTGTCCGCAAAGATACCAATGGGTTCACATTGTACGTTTAAACAAGAATTATTTCTATATTCAGTCTCACACCATTTTTTCAAAGTAATTTCAATGGAAATGGGTTTGATTTACTTACGTAATATTTTCGACAAGCTTTGTAAGTCAATCTCACAGGCTAACTATGAAAAAGTACTAAAATATATTTCAAGCTGTAAGTTGTTTTATTGTCTTATGCTAAGATAGAATACTTCCTATCATAAGACAATACTGCACTTAGGCCTCTTCACTTGCCACTGATCCCCATTTTTGGCTGTTCTCAACCAGATACAGCCAGTCATTTTCTGTTCGTCACTGCATCATCTAGCCTGAATTATATATATATATATATATATATATATATATATATATATATATATATATATAAATATATATATATGCTAAATATTTAATTAACGTCCTGTTCCTGTTAATTTTGTATAAGTTCCGAAGCCGGCGATAGATTCAATTGATGTTCTATTTTGTTAATACTATTTTGAATTTAATTTGTTCAGGTCCCTCGTGTTCCTGGTTCCGTCCGAGGAGTGTGCCCCTTGTCAAGGTCACCAGACGCTCGTAGACGAGCCGCTAGCCTCACAGACCAGCGGAATATTGACTCACACCCCAGTATATGGAAGTTCAATACAATCAGTGAAGCCTTCCTGCATTCGTCTCTTTGGAAGGACCTAGGTTCTAAAATGAATATTAAGAAAATGAAATGAAAATGCATTGTCTTTGTTGAGAATAAATTTAATGGAAGTAACAGGTTTTTTTTGGGAATATTTAGAAAATTAGGAACTTTAATAGGCGTTGATTAGATTGAATGGTCTGGTAACTAGTAGTGGTTATTTTTTTTATAGAAGAGAGGGCAGTCGGCTGATGATAAAAGCGATTGGCGACATCCATAGGACCGGTTTCCCCGGGGATTAGCAAGCACGTTTCCGTCGTTTATTTTATAAATACTTAATAGCTCTATATCAAACAGAAGATGTTTTCCCATTTGTTTCATAATGTTTGAACTTAAAATATAACTAAACAAATAGTGCGTTATAACGCAGTATCTATACATATTATAATAAAACTGTAGAGGTCGAATTTCTGTACAATGTAAAAAAATGCTAAAAACCGAGTCCGGGGGATGTAAGAAGTGAAATGCCAATATCCAATTTCCTCCTCCTCGAGTCGTGTTGCTCATTGCTGAGGGTCGTGATTACTCCGCTCCTGGAGTATTTATGTCTTAACGGTGCTCCGCCACTTATGCCTATCCTTGGCGTCGTGGAGTGCAGCCCTGTGCAGCGTGTAATGTGGAGTCCAAATGTATAAAAAAACTAAAAGAGAACATCCGGGTGTCAAGGGACACCCGGATGGAACGAAGTTCCTTTCGATTAATTAGTGAAGACCTATTAATAAAACACATTACCAACAATTTTCAACTGTCAATTAAGTCAACTGTAGGTACGTAGAATGTGTTATAATGAAAACTACTTACATATCTAATTTTTCAAACATGTTTAAATAGTAGTACCTGGATGACCTTTTTTTTAATAAAATGACATTTTCTAAAAATGATTCCTAGCTAGATCGATTTATCGCCCCCGAAACCCCCTATATACTAAATTTCATGAAAATCGTTGGAGCCGATTCCGAGAATCCAATTATATATATATACATATATACAAGAATTGCTCATTTAAAGATATAAGATAATTCTTAAAGCATTTATGTAAATCTGACAATAGATGGCGTGGTACATATATATGTAATTATTAAACGTTTCCGTGAATTCACCAATAGATGTTAATAGATAAGGTAAGCTTATCTATTAACATCATGTCTAAGTTTGAAATTTTTCCATCTAGCCCCCTTTCACAACGCGCGATAAGGAACTACGTTCCAAAATGTCTGGATTTGGTCTCCATCTCAACGGTCCACGACCCCTTGGGCGTTTGCCGTCCACCTTGCCAGTAACCATGAGCTGTTCCAGGTTATGTATGTCCCTCCTTTCTAGCGATATGACCGAAAAATTCAAGTTGCCTACGTAAGCACATATTGGAAAGGTCTTTATGTTGAGCTCTCGAAGAATAGAGATGTTCGTGCGGAATGCTGTCCAGGGAATCTGCAGAATATTTCTCCAGCACCACATCTCAAAGTAATTAATTTGGCTTTTATTCCAGCGAGTTGACGAGCTTCACTTTGGTATTTCGTGAGATATTGCGATTTCTCCATATTTCGTGCAACTGAGACATAGCACTTTTGGCCATCCCGATACGCCTTCTGACCCCCTTCTCGCAAAAGCCCGTGTTGTTGATGTTAGCGCCGAGGTAAATGAAGTCATTCGCCAGTTCCAGACCCAGTAAACCAGTGAGATGAAGTTCGTTGAAACAATCTACTACCATCAGCTTGGTTTTGGCGTGGCTGATCCTGAGTCCTAGCTCCAAGCTGATTTTTTCCATTTTGCGTAGGAACATTGCTACCTCCGTTTCAGTGGAAGCAAGTAGAGTCGTGTCGTCTGCATACGTTATGCAGATTGGTAATTCTTCTACCTCCCACAGTGACTTCTCCCTCCCAGTCCTCACAAGTCCGTCTGATGATGTGTTCTCCATACACATTGAAGAGGATGGGGGACAGTATGCAGCCCTGCCCAACTCCTTTCCCAAAACATCTTTTTATTTTGGGACAGGAGTCGGGCGTTGTTTATCCAATTTAATACTTTAAAAAATTGGTAATTTTACAGCGGTAATGTAAAAACTATATTTACACAAATACGGTATTAATCCTTATCATCATTACAAAGTCCTTCGTCGCCTCTGTCTACACGCGATTAACTCAAAAACTACTAGATGGATTTTCATGCTGTTTTCGACATAAGATAGAGTAATTCCTGAGGCTGGTTATAGTATATAATTTACCAAGACTGTAAAAATTGGTAAACAGTTAGAGAATTATTGTAAGAGTCGAAAAAATGTAAACCGCTTGGGAGTTTACATTGAAAATGCAGCCTTATTTCCTTTAGAAAAATAACAAAAAAAAAGTTAAAAAATGATCATTGTCAATTAATATAAGTTAACGCGGGCGAAGCTGCGGGCAACAGCTAGTATATAAACATAATAATATCAACCCTTACAAGTCCCACACCCCCTGGGCACGGGTCTCCTCCTCGAAATCAGGCACAGAGGGTGTTGGGCCATAGTTCACCGATGCGCTGGCCCAATTTTGGTTGAACTACACACGCCGTGAAATACTTATACCTAATCTCATCAGATTTCCTTACGATGTTTTCCTTCACCGGTGAGCATGCGATGGTCTCATGTTCAGGTGAGCACGTAGAAATGTAGTAATCCCATTTCAAGGCACCAAAGGGGTCAGGATCGAACCCAGACCTCTCATTAAGAAGCCGAGCAAATACTCAGTACACCATCGTCGCTCACCAATGATTTTGAATTTAAAGTTCGCGAATGAATGGCGAAGTAAAATTTTAATTCTAAATAAGAGTATAAAATAAAACCCTCTGCCCCAGCGAGTGCCATCGATTGGAGAAGCACTTAACCTGATTTGTCTAAGAAGCCAGCTACCTAACAGGTCAGTGAAACTTCATCCTTTCAGTTTATATTGTCACAAGTACCTATGTCATTTGGAACTAATTTGTTTTAAAATTTTTTAAGTGTAAAAGATGTTTTTTTTCTATTGTGGATTAAGTCCATAGTAGTTTATCGGGATTCAATATAATAGTTTTTATCTTGTTCCTTTTCACCGTTTGGTAGTATTAGTTCACCATTTTTTTGCACATATCTCATTCTTATTCTCTTCACTGCAAGCCTCTTAATATGCTTCTTTTGTGGTGGGAGGATTCTTCCTACATTCCATAAAAATGCAAGTAAATACTATTCAGCTAGAACGAGGTCTACCTAGGCGGGATGATGACGTGCAGCAGCCGGGCCAAGTTGGATGGTGAGTGGACTATCACGATACATTAAAGGGTTGTTCCTTAAACTATAAGTATTTGTTTGCACAGGGGGTTTTTAATTATTTTTAGCTTTTTAAACTGAATTAGAATTAACCTATAGAGCAATACAATGTCAGCCTATTAAATTTTGCTTGCTAGTATTTTATATTTTAATAAACATATTTAAATTATGAAAAAAATATGTTTCACTGGGTATTAAATTACCTAGTGAAACATATTTTTTTCATAATTACTCACATAAACATAACTTTATATACGTAGAAATATTTTAAAAAACTATAGTTGACATAGCGTAATAGGCCGTAGACAATAGAAATAGTTATTTCAAATATCTGTGCCATAGACCGTATCCTATTTGTTACTGCGATGAAGTTTTAGTACGCATTGGTAACTCTTTTTTTTTTGCCCGTGTTCTAATTGCACATCAAAAGTGATTTCGACTAAATAACACATAGGTGTATTAAACTTGCAGTAGGATTTTAGACTATTGGGTTCTCTGGAGACCATCATCCTGGTTGCAGCACCAGATCAACGTGATCGTATTGCAAGATCATAACCTGCAAGAAATTGACTCCTTGAAACTAATGTATTGAATCCAAATACGATATGTCTGCTGTAAGTTTTCGAGGAGTTGGGTTCTCTGGAGACCATCCAGGTTGTAGTACCAGATCAACGTGACCGTATTGCAAAATCATAACCTGCAAGGTACCTACTCATTGAAACAAATCTACTCGTATTGAACCCAAAAATACGATTTGTCTGCTGCGAGTTTCGAAGAGTTGGATTCTTTGAAGACCATTCTGGTAGAAGCATCAGGTCGAAGTTATCAATTAATTGTCATTTAGCGATTGTACTGGCTCGCGTGAAGCACTTTATCGAGTAATCATACGCCGAAATTGCGGTAAATCATTTTGGAAATGAGCTGATAAGATTACACTGGACCGATATTAACCAAACATAGCTAGGAACCACCGCAAAGAAACTGGCTTTAAAAAAAATACATCGAAATCGGTCCATCCGTTTGAGAGCTACGATGCCACAGACACACACACACACACACACACAGATAGGCATCGACGTCAAACCTATAACACCCCTCTTTTTGCGTCGGGGGTTAAAAATGATGTTAATATGATACGCATCAGAGGTTGGATTTGATAAATATTTTATTAAAATATCAACCTTGTAGAAGTACTTAATTATTCAGTGAATATAATATCAATATATACTATAATATGGCTCTTATTTAGATACCGGCATTATCAACCCGTCTTCATCCATTGCTTGTTCACGTACTTATGTCATTCTTTCTAAAACAAATCTTCCTTTTGCACCAAGTTTAAAGGTATGTGAAGTTAGCTTATAACTGTCACGCTGAGCAAGCGCGTTAGCGATCGCCAAGCTCGATACATTTTTGGGACTCTATCATTTATATTTATGGATACGTGGAAGCATCAGGTGTCGGTGGTTAAAAGCGAAGAAAGAGCTTGTATCGTCCGTTTTTTACACGACCAAATTGTGCCTTTGCATTGTAATTCCAGTTTTCCGCCATATTTTATGCAAGAAAATTATTTGGACGCATCTATGACATAATAATAATACCTTAACAATATATTTCTCTCACGCACCTCAGATTCCAAGAATATATACGGCATGTATCAGATCAATTTAGTTTTTATACATACGCGATGTACTATATATAATGTCGGCGAGTATTATAAGAAAATTGAAAATACTCTGGTCTCTTTCCCGCTCATGTCCCCGATGCTAGTCCGAGAACGCCGTCAGCCATGGTTCAACTCCGCCGAAAATAGAACAGTCGTGGATTCCTGGGCTAAATCTCGAATATCCATACGAGAGCGCCATCTCAATCGGTTAAAACAGTCCGGTGAAAAGTTCCCGAGCCCCACTTCTTGTCTGAACGTCTGCCAGTGAAGACCGGGAAGGAACCGACACCACACAAAATGGTGAGTCACTACAACCAGTGAAATTGTGCCACGGTTCAGTGTTCAACACGGATGACTTGACCAGTGATAACTCCTCGTGATACAAATTCCTCTGACGGAAGCTCGCGAGCAATTTGCTGTAAATTCGCAATAGTGTCGTGATTCTCAAGTGAAATATCATGTCGTTTGGACACCAAAGCCGATACATACAGTGCGTGATACACAGACCTCCCACATAACACCACTCAGTTCTAACTAAATGTAACAAAATCTTTTTGGTCATTTTTCAGAGCGACCTCAGCAAGAACGAAGTTGAAAGTGAGTATTAAACTTTATTTTCTTAACTAAATAATTAAATTCAACTATAACATAGAATAGCAAAACATAAGCTTGAGAATAAGATCATAAACTAAAATTATAGGAAAACTGTTTTGCTTATTGGATATATACAGAGCATGTTAAATAACAGCCTATATTGATGATTATATATTTTTTTGTGATAATCCTCTCATCTTGAAGATGTTGTTACCATATTGCATGTCTTAATCTTAGACAGGTCTATAAATTGGGGCTGGAGGATTTTTAAAGATGAAGGCTTATAATGGTATAATTAATTGCGTATCATTAATCTACAATAATGATAAGTTGAGCGTGTTAGTTTTGGTTGCTAAGGCAGGTCGCAGTGTTGCCTGCGTTGCGCGAGCGCTGTGTTCTTAAATTAACCTGTTGCGTCACATGTTGTTCCCGCCCGCCCAAACAGAGAAACTCCGCTCGAATTTCACTCACAACACATTGCCAATTATCGGCCTGCGGGCTCAACATTATTCAATTGATACGGAAACGTAATACGTTTACGAAATCAAGTGTAAAAAATTGTACTTGACATTTGATTTGAAGGCGATTTAAAAATACGGTTTTAATTAGTAGCCTGTAACAGGATTTAACAAGATTGAATAAGAAGTAAATATTTTTTAAATTTTTATTTATTTAAAATAATTATTTGATATATTATTTATTAAAATGTGTATATCGAATTATCGATATCGAATCGATTATTTTTAATAATAAATAAATGTCCATTGAAACTGGGACATAGTTACAATCGAGATATAATTAGATTGTGACTCAACGACTGAAACGAACAAATCGAGTAGTAGAGGGAAAGATACTGTTACGGAGTCGCCTACGCGCGCCCACGTTCACACCTGAACATGTCAATAAAAAACAAAACTGTATTTTTTTTATAATTTTTTTTTCACATCCAAACAAAACATTACTTTAGACTTTAATAAAATGATCTATAGTTATTGAAGTGAAACTTATTTATCGGGGTTGGAAAAAAATTTAGTGTAACATTTTTTCGTTACGCGTCACATTCTTCCGTTACGCGCCATCTTTTTCTTATCCCTACCACGCGTGATTTGAAAAATAACGTCATAAAGAAGTTTCACTTCTTACGAGTGTACGCTAGTACACACACACACTTTTTTTTTTAATATACTTACCTACAGGACAGTAGAAGAAATAAGTACCTTAAAAATAATTTAGCTAACCTTGAATCATGGAGGACAAAGTTGAGACTCATACATTCAAATACGCTATAGAGATTTTACATACATTAAATATATTTTATAATAGTCAATAACTCGAAGACAATAAACCCTTAATTTTCATTTTGGATATTGTAGCCCTAATTTATTAAAAGTTTACTTAATAACTCATTTGAATATAGAAGACATATTATGTCTTCTAAATTCAAATTGTAAAGAACGTCGATTCTATTACACGAATTTCTGTTTTACTGATCATTACGATATAATATAGTTTTTAGTAAATCTACTCCTGTAGACAACTGAAAAACATTTATCGCACATAGACAGGAGTACTAATATTTTTTTCTATCTTCAGGGGCATCCTTCGCCTTCTCCATCTACGACTTCGATGGCAGCGGCAAGGTCGACGCCTTCAACTTGGGCGACATCCTGAGGGCACTCAACTCAAACCCCACACTGGCCACCATCGAGAAACTCGGCGGCACTAAGAAAAAGGGCGAGAAGATGCTTTCAGTAAGTAGTCGGTGAATATGACAGTGTCTCAAGGCAAATTCAAAATTTACAGTGTTTCAAATGGAATAAAAAGTATTTGTACTTACTACATAATTCCTAACACAGTTGAGAATACTCGTATATAATGCTATCCTAGATATGAAATTGAAATGACATAGGAATTGATCTTGGTAATATTAATGGTATTTTAAATGGGACATATTTTATTATTGTTATAGCTTGAAGAGTTCCTTCCCATCTACAGCCAATGCAAAAAAGATAAGGACCAGGGAGTCTACGAGGACTTCTTGGAATGTTTGAAACTGTACGACAAGAACGAGAACGGACTCATGCTTGGCGCTGAACTTACACACACGCTTTTAGCGTTAGGTAAGAATTATTTCATCGACATTTTAATGTGAAACATTTTTTTATAATTCATTGCAAGGAGGCAACCGAGCAGTCGGAGCCTTATGGTGACTACCAACGCCCATAGACATCCGCACAACCAAAAGTTATGCAGACACGTTGCACTCCTTTTCCCTATCCCTCCCAATGGGCCACCGGAAACTCACAAACCGCACGAAACGCGACAGCTTAACTGTCACTTTATGTCGGTGTTATGTGAGCGAGAAGTACCACCCCGGTCGTGCCGGCCCAATTCGGCTGCAAAGTAAGTAAGAGGTAGTGCCATGCTCTACCTCTTACTTACTTACTTATTTATTGACTCACCTTGTTAGTAAGATGAACTCGAATGCCGTGACGGCAAATATTATGCAGTCTTTATTTTATTCAGGTAATTCACATCTGCCGGGCGCGCCGGTGACGGACACCGTATTTTTTATCTTATTAGTTATTACTTATTACATAGCATAGAAGTGACATTATTTTTATTTCGTAATCCAGACATATACGTTTCAACGAAGAGTCGGCACTCGAAAGCTTCTATGATTTACTACAAAATAAAATTTTTATTTGGTACAATTCATAGGATTGATAACTCTTTGATTTTGCATCATTTTTCAAAAAAAAATCCTATAAAAATTTCCGACTCTAAACTTCTCTGATTAAATTTAATAATAGCTTAGAGAATACCCCAACAATTTAAGGAGTAGATTTTCCAATATTTATTTATGCATAAGAGACAATAATAAGCCTAACTAAAAAGTAAAAAATATAATAAAGAACCTAACGAATAAATCGAGATACTTTTACTTGTTTAAGAATTTGGCTAGGTTCCATGGTATTTAAAATACAGGTAGATCTAAAGATGAATTATATTTGTATCGACGCTACAGTTCAGACTTCGATCATTTGCCAAATCTTATTTAGAACTAGTGATCAGGCGATAGCGAATTATATTTTCTCAATTTTGCGACATTAAATTGTAAAATCTTTCCTGTGCTTAATGCTTATTGAGAAATGTTCAGATTTTTTAGAATAAATGATGCTGATGCGTAATTTTCATTTCAATGACTCATTTATTGAATTGAATTGAAAATGAATTCGTTCGTTCTTCTCAACCGTTAGACGGCAACTGCTGGCCTTCTGATTGGTCCTGTGCCTGTGTTAATAAATGAGTATTAACTATAAACTAAGTAAATGTTAACTTCTTCAGGAGAGAAACTTGACGACAGTGAAGTAGCAGAGGTCACAAAGGACTGCATGGACCCTGAGGACGACGACGGCATGATTCCATATGCTTGTGAGTATATTTCTTATGACCGGAATCAGCTTTTCGGTTTTTTTTTTGTGTATTAGCATTGCCAGATTGCAAATCAGTAAATATTCAGTTTTATTATTATGATATCAAAACTAGCAAGTTATATAATTAGGTATGTATTTTTTTTTATCAACTATAAGATATAATCTACAATTATTTATCTAAAACATTAATTACAACTGTATGCATAATTATAGAATTGTGTTTGGTAATTGTCATCATAAATATATATTTAACATCATCCTTGTCATGCAAATATGTTAAGATCAACTATGCGATTAAAGTTAAAACGAAAATTTTTCACATACCTACGTACGTAGCATAACAAAGTAATGCTACGTTAAATTTGCTGTACCTACTTAAATACATTTGAAACACCGATAATCCAAACTTGGTAATCAAAATTTAAAATTAGTACTTTTATCAAAGCGTATAAAATTTTGACTAGGATACGTGCATATGATCATACACTTATGTTAATCCTAATGTAACTAGTATATTTTATAAAATCTGATGATTCCTTAAAATCAACAACATCTGGCATTGCTGATACTGAATTTAGCAGAACCCCAGTTTGCACAATTCCTATAGCACTTGTACAATTTGGTAAATCACCATTTTAAAATGGTAGAAATACCCAGTAGACTTGCAATGAATTAAAAAAAACTATAAAACCTATACGACGCGACGTACTGCGATCGTTTAACGTATTTCAAATTTGGCACTTAAATAAATTAAACGATCTTAATTTGCCAATCAATATTATATTCTCAGATGAAGTAAAAAAAGGTAGATGACGCACGGCCTTTGCTAATACTGAAGCCACAAAACACAGCTCCTTTCATGTAAATACACGCGCTCACGCACACACATGCACCAAAACTAAGCTCATTTTTGTATGCGTGAGTAGTAGTATCTTATGAGTCGTCGTGCAGTAAATTTGCCAAAAAAATACAGTTTTGTGTAATTTTATGGTGTAAAGACAATACAAAAGTGACCAAAGAGTCTGAAGAAATATCGTTTCACACATAAATAAACACAAGACTATATTCTTTTAAGATATTTTAACACCATTTTGAGGTTAATCGACATAAATAATATTCTTGTCCCGAAATGACGTATCGGGAGAGTGTTGCCAGAAGTTAGTATTTCTAATAGCCCAATAGTGGGTAAGTCAATTGCAGGCAAAGCCATAGCAACATAATTAAGTACAGAGGTGACATAATTATTATTTAAAGAAACTGTAAATTAAAAAAAAAAAAAATGGTTTTTTTTATGGAAAACGACATATTATATATTTAATTTAAATTGTGTATTGATAAAATGTGACTTTCTAATTACCATTATAATCAATTATTTTGAAAAATAAATAATATAATAAAAAATAAGATATCTATTGAGACAGTTTATAAAGTGATCCTACACGCCTCCTACATATTCGTAATATTATTGTATTTTATAAGAATATTCACTGTCGCCTTCATTTATTACCTATTTTTATTAATATGCAATTTTAAGGGATATTAAAAAAAAATGGTAACCCTTCATTCACTCACACATACTTAAAAAAGTGGCTTCACTTTCTTGTTCCACGTGCGCTATCTACCTTTTTTTACTTGATCTGAGATTATATTGTTATACGTTAAAATATCGTTGTACGTTTAATATTTTTTGCACATCTAATATCAATTATATTATTTTAAAATCACATTTATTGAATGGTAAAACTATGATTAAATAATCAAGTAAACACTGTTTGTTAATATAATAAAATACATATTTAAATATATTTAATATAATTTTTGCACTTACAACGGCATTATTGAGACATATGCCGTTGTTAAAAGCCAATACAAAACTTGCTGACTGTGTGTGTGTTCCCTCTTATCCAATTTCAGCATTCCTGAAGAAGGTGATGGCGTAGAGGAATACAATGTCTTCAAATCGTTAGTTATAAGCTCGTAAGTGAAATGACGTAGTGGTGTCGTCGTCTTGTTTTCGCTTTTGTTCAGCAAAATCGTTAAACCTTAATGGATCTATGTTATTTTGCCTATTGGTCTCAGCTTTTAAAAAACTTCTCGCATTTCTGTCGCCTATTGTATAAGGATTATGTCCTTGATTATGTCTAATGCTTTCTTGTCGCCTCAGATTATTTTAATATTTATTTAAATTGCATTATGATATTATTTTATTCATTGGATAAATTGGGTTTTATATTCTTATAGAAATCTTAGTGCCTGTTTAAATTAGCTATTCGTTAGATATAGATTATAATAGTAAAATATAAATACCTTTATGTGCTCTCAGCTAGGTGTTGCCAGTTTGAAGTCAATTTTCCGATCCTACAATACTTTACGACATGTTTTATTTTAAATAGACATATTTAAAATAAAACCTGTTTTATTTTAAATAGGCATATATACCTACTTTGGTTTTAGACAACACAACAGTTTTCGTAACATCTACCGTTTCAAGTGTTATAGAGTAAAATACTTTCAACGTATTATTACCAAAGAAGCAAAGATGCCGTAGCACTTTAGGATTTATATCACACACCCAATTTTAATATCATAATGCAATGAATTAATGTAATCACTACTTCCTGAGCTAATATTTATGTGCGTATCCCACAGCTTTCCTGCGAAAAATGTGCGATGGTTGGCCCCCAAAAGCAACAACGGAAGAAGCCGAGGCGCCGGCGGCGGAGCAGGCGCCTGCGGAATAATCCTGTCGACCTGCCTGTTCTGCCTAATCTGCCAAAGCAGCTGAGCCAACCCCAGCCGAAACATCGAGACGTCGTATACCATCTTGCGAATACATCCCTTTTTATACGAAACAACTTTTTCAAATTTTTTGTACAATTTTCTATTGCTGACTGTACATAACTAATATTAAAGAGAGTACTGTAACGCACGTTGTACGTGTCTTTAAATTTATTATTATTTATTAAGTACATTTATAATGACAAAACCACAAAGCCGTAATTATTTTTAATAAACTATTAAAATGTTCCCGCACCTTGTTATTATGTTCATCAATCTTTTGGACCTCTGCATAATAACATAATAAATTCCTACTTGATAAAAAATATTGCCATGATAAAAGTGAATGCCAAAAATGGAAGACTTTGAATTTGTATCAGATAATAGATAATATCCACGTTTAAAACGAACTAATTCCAAACCTTCGTCAATTAGCTGTAGGCTAAAGTTTGGTGGCCCATATTCATTTAACAAAGTCAATAATTGTTCTGCTAGAGCTGAGCATGGCAAATGTAAGTATAAACCACTGAAGAACGTCGGAGACTTTGATTATTAAACAAATAGACAAGTAATTATTAGGAAAAGTTTTTTAAGATGATTCAGGAATCTGGACCTATCCATGACTTTACCGAGTAACATAACTTTAAATTCGTCCTTTAACTATTACCAGATGGATTGTAATAAAATTCTCCAGGAAACAATATTGTGACAAGTCGACATCAACTAGTGACCTATGCAGACTACATGCTGTCGCGCATAATAGGGCACAATAAAACCTATCGTTACCAAAATCATTCTACTTAAGTTGGACTGATAGTAGTTGGTAACCAATTTGTATAGTAGGAGCGCCTGGAAACAGTCCTGCACAGTCAATGGCGGGAAAATGTAAGGTGACATAACATTAGGCAGCAAATTACAGAGCTCGGACCTGACGAGGCGAGACTGGTGTAGTTTATCCTCCAATGAAAATCGCTGGGATGGATTGAGTCTCCTCGATGCCCTCGCAGTTTCCAGACCTAATCGAGGTGGCATATTTCATCAGAGTGACCAAATACACGCTACCTTGCCCCATGGACCTGTTCATCCTTACTCATTAGGCAATTAAATGGCTGCCCTCACTTTACTTTGACTAATAATGAATTGTTTCTCATTTATATAGTTAAGACAAACGTTTAAATAACATAAGTTGGACTAAACTGCATACTGCGTGCAAAATCTCATTCAAAAACTTGTATATTTTAAAATTTAAATTTCATAGCCAACAAAGAGTGACACGCGAAGTTTTATATATATTAACTACTATTTTCATTATCTTCATCATCATCATCAGCCTTTATCCGTCACGGCTGAACATAGGCCTCCTTCAAACCCAGGAACGAATATACTTTCAATTATTATACGATGAGATATAAAAATATATTGCCTAGCTGTATTAAGTTGTGATTAATATAATAAGATTACTATAATGATTTTGTTAGCAGGAGATTTTCGGTTTAGTGATTCGGTGACACGGTCAACGTCAGTAGATGAACTCAGCGAATATTTAAAGTCCTCCATTTTATGGAAAACGTTAAGATCATTTTACAGAAACGAAAACCGAGCTCATTCAAAAGATGTTCCCTTACGTCGCTCAAAATTACAGTTATCATTTTTGGTTGAGCGAACGAGCCAAAAACGCGACTGTCATGGCTCCACCGTGGCGCACGGAGACGAGCTTACGCACGTGTTACGCTTCGCTGTGCAAGAAACAAAACAAAAATGAAAATTTGAAGTTTCGATCGGTAAAAAATAAAAATAAACTTTTTTTTGCCAATTTTTTTATCATATACCGCCAGCACTCATTGGCACTTACTTAATTCCCTGTACATTGCTTTAGTTCTATACCGCTTCAATATAGGTAAGGGAATAAACTGCTAGCGGAAAGGACCCCCCCCCTCCCCGGGTGCTGCTCTTCAGGTTGGAAGGGGGAGGGTCAGGATGAGCCCCCGTATCAAGTATCTGGTTGGCTCATTCGTGACTGAACATTTCTCAATGCTGGAATCGAAGGTCGTGAAGGCGGCAAGTACGCTGGGCAGACTCCTCCCGAACCTCGAAAGATCCAGCGCCACCTGCAGGCAGCTATTCTCCGAAATGCCGGAGTAGGGCGACGTATGCTACACTTATTTGGCCGGGTCACCTTACCGCGAGGAATAAGGCCCAGCTATGCTCGGCGCAGCGGGTCATCGCGGTAAGAGTGATTCAGGGGTATCGTACGGACAGCATTGTGGGTGGCAGCCTAACTACCGTGGCCGGTGACCCCCGTAGCGGAGGTTCTTGCCGAGACGCACTCCTATGTCTCGGATAGGAGGGCTCTCGGCGAGAACCTTCATTGGCCGTACAACGGGATCGCGTGGGTTTGTATGGGAAAAGCCTAACGGCTGCTCTGCATCCGGTCCTCGAACGGTGGATGTGCCGTAAGCGCAAACCTCTCATCTTCCGTCTGACAAAGGTGGCGAACGGCCCACAGGGAGCCGGTGACAGTATGTAACGATTGTAGCGCGGCGGTGGACTCGACCCAGTACACCCTCGAGATGTGCCCAAGGTGAGCGGGTGAGAGGAGGCCGTAAGTGCGCCTCCAGTAACGCCCCTGTGCTCGTACCGGATTCAGCTTGGGAACCTGGACTCACTATAGCACGACGTCGCGGAGACTGCTTCGTAGCGGTCGGGCAGTTTTAAATTCATTCATCGGTTCATAAAATAAGACATGCATTCAGAAAAATAAGACAACGGTCTTATTTTTCTGACTGCATATGCTGCAGAACGAGTCTATTCGCCAACTTAGCTATATGGGGACCCCACTGTAGCCTAGGATCTAGAGTTATTTCTAGAAAAACTGTGAGGTCCACCATCTCTAAGTTCTCATTGTCTAAGAGTAAACGTTTAGCAAAGAGAATTTTATACATTTTATTTTTTTACTATTTAAAAGCAAGTTATTAACGCTAAATCAATGTACCATCTTCAAGAGAGTGTTGTTTACCCCGTCATAATTAGTTTCTTGTCGTATTATTTAAAAAATAAGTGAAGTGTCATCAGCAAACAACAATATCTCTTGATTATCGTTATCTAAGTACTTACGGTAAATCATTTATGTAAATAAGAAAAAGAAATGGACCTAGAATGGACCCCTGTGGGACCCCCATCTCTATTTTAGTCCTGGGGGATCTTTTGCTGTTTATCTCCACCCTTTGAGTCCTACTGTTAAGGTAGTTCATAAGATCCAGAGCCGTGCCGCCTATGCCCATACATACATACATATTACATACATAGATTTGTCGATAGATAGATACATACATACATAGATATATACATAAATAACAAGATACAGGTAAAGCTACTAAAAGTATGTTATAGGGCTTTGGGGGTAAGTCAATAAACGGCATGAAGAAGGAATCCACTCAAAATATATCTTATTTATTTACCCTTAATCAGATTAATTGATTACGAATAACCGATAACAACTACCGCAACTAAAACTTACAATTAAAAATTATAGAATAATCAAATTAAAATTGGACCAGTGTTGATAAAAGACGAACGTTTTAGTCAACGTCAAAATACCTATAGTATTTAACACATTCATTACTTTAAATTCTAAGCAGCAATCACAGATTAGTAATATGGCTGCTATATAAACAAAACAATACGCGTTTATATTGTGAGCTTTTTTTAGGTAGCTATAGCTAGATCTTTCAGTGGGGAAAAGGGCATTGCCAAATTACAGTTTCACTCGCGCGCCAAGTAAAATGGCGCGGAAAACATTTTGCCGGCATCAATAACAGACATTCGGGCGTGCTCGGGTGTATTCGGATCAGTTCGGATGTTCGGATACACGCTAGCTGCTTACTCGCTTGTGATGCTGTAATACGGTGTGGCCAGTTATTAAGAAGCTTCTACTTTTGTGGGTAATAGTAATCCAATATTGAACAATAAAAAGTAAGTTAAACAATTATTATATGATTATTTATTGATGGCATAATAATAACACATAGCTCATGTCTTATCCAAAATCCAAGGATGTAAGAGACGGTAAAGATGAATCATCTTCACGTTCAATAAAAAATACTCATCTCTAGCAGTGCAGCAACTAGGACATATATTGAATAAAAATAATGACAATAATTATTTGCTGATAAATGCAATAAAATTAAACATATAGCTGATTTAAAACACCGTCGCTACACTAAGTCTGCCATCTGTGAACATAGTCTTGACAAAGCTCGCCATTATATCAGATTTGATAAACCACAAGTCCTCGCAAAAGAACACAGATTCCAACCAAGGATGATCCGTGAGGCTATTGAAATTAAAAAACATCCTAATTTCAATAGAGAAGATGTCTGGCTTCTACCACCTACTTGGGATCCCATTATTAAAATTATCAAATCAAAATCCAACCATAATATGTCACAGATTAAAGATACAGTTAGCACTTTCTGCGTAGATAGGACTGACCAAAATATTGATGTATCATAGGGTAGTTTCGAATAACTTTGTAATAATAGGACGTATGACACCTCAGTCCTCCCGTGACCATGGTTGCTGTAAAGTATCCGAAACGTCGGGCTTGTAAAAATCTTAATAAACCGCGATAAAATCCGTAAAAAATTGTTTTATTATACAGAGGTCATGGTCGAGCATAATATTTCAATTATAAAATATAGTCATATATATAAAATTATGTTTTTAAATATTTATATTTATTGATATTGATGATATAACTTGTAAAATATTTATTTCTTTTACAAGTTAATAAAATATATTTGTCGTAAAACATATTTATTAACACGTTCGCTGACAGTACGTCGCTAGGCGGGAATTTAAAATGGTACATTATGACAGTACGTCGAAGGACGGGCTATTGTTTTTTAGGATTTTCGACACTACGTCGCTCGACGCCAATTTTCCATATAAGTAGTATCAAGAAGAGTATCCACTGTCGTATTGTGAACAACTCATATCTCTTACTGTCGTAACACTAGTATTTTATGGGTAGTTTCATATTGCTATCTCAGACGCTCACGCACACGCGCGCAAACCGTTCGCGCATGAGTACTACGTCGACAGGCGTGAGCGCGCGCTTAGTTTCCAGAACAGTTAGTGCGGCCGGTGCCATTTTGTGAACAACCACGTGTTTACGCCGCTGAAAACGTAAGTAAAAAAACAAATTTTGTGTGTATTTTAGAATATCTTATAATACTTACCTAGTTATTTCTAGTGAATAATGTGCATTCATTCATTGTGAGACTGATCAAAGTTATATTATTTATCAATCATGAACTTAATGAACATTTTACTATAAACTTTAAAAGTTTCTTGTTAAGTATATAATTTATTATTATTACAGGCACGAATATATATTTATTAATTTTGTATTTTCTTATTGTAGATGTCTGAAAAAAGAATCAAGAAACGTTCAAAAATTCGTTTATTCGGCGATTAGTCATCAAATTCAGAAACTGAGCCAGATCTCGATCCTTTCGAGGACAATGACGGTGATTACAGCTCTGACAAGAACTGTAAACCATAGCATATAGATGAAGCTGGTCCGCCAGCTTCATCTATATGCCTCTAGTTAATCAGATTCGTTTTATATTTTTATTTTTATAGCCTATGCAATATTATCACTGGCATACCTACGAAAAAAAGGTGTACCTGCAACTCAAATCGGCACTTAACATGGCTACCATTGCTAGGGTTTCGACAGCAAAACCATAGAGAATACTACTATGAAAAGGGCAGGAATCAGGCATTAATTTACAGCTGTAAGTTTAAAGAAAGGGACATCTCCTCTTATTTCCTAACTTCATGGTGATCAGTGATATAATTATGTAGTAGTATTCTGGAAGAATTTTTTAAATGAACAGTATCGAATTATTTACGTACAATCTTAACATGAATATGAAATATTCTATGTAATTCTTTTTTAAAAACAGGGCAAATCTATTGTGTGGGGAACCCTGACTTGTGCGCTGGTATCACTAATTTAGTTTACTCCGTTTGTAATAAGCGGTCGGGTGACGGCGCAGTATTCAAATCCGCGGCTCTTATCGTGCTCTTGTGTTTACCTTAGTGATTGTGGTGATAATACCGGCACAATATATACAAGTAAGTTAATATATTTATATACGTATTATCTACTACAGATTATAATTTATACTTTTATTAAACACTTGTGCTATTTACAGTGAAACTTATAAGAATTTAATTTATGAATAAAAATATTTTCAGGTGTGTGATAATGGCTGAAGTGAATTCGCCAGCAAATCTTCAGAACAAAGAGGACAAACATAATACAGGTTAGCTAGTAATTATTTACGTCGTTAATAAATAGATTTTAAATATTTGAATATAGAACAAAATGAATGCTGTGTGCGCATGAAAAGGGGCCTTAATTTATGGGGTTGTCCTGAATTCCAGGAACGTCTAACCCTCCTACATAACCTTTTATAAGACAGGGCTTATCCCTGTAGGTACTAAATAACGCCGCGCCCTTATAATGTTAGTGACATTAAACAAAAATTATAACCGACTTCAAAAAATAAAATAACTTAAAAATAATAAAATATTAAATAATCGCGTTTCTTTAATTTTTGTGTCTAAAACTAATAATCATCTTGTACTTCTACTAATGTACAATTTTTGTGTTTACCACGTAATTATTGTTACTTTTGGAGTTGGTTTGTGTCAAGCTGTTGCCCGCAGCTACATCCGCTTTAAATCGTAAAGCTGTATCCGGAATAATGACGATTATTTTAAAGCATATGTCACTTTTTCTTATTATTTTACGCCGGGAAATGCTCTTAGACATCCCGCTGAGGAGGGGCGGACTACCCAGGCGGGTATGTGGTACGAAAGATGGCAAGGTGGTCGCAGCTCCACCCACTAAAACCCGGCGAGTGCCACCAATGCCGCATTTGGTGAGGTGCCTCGGATATATTGAGAAAACAGGGCACCTCGACGGCTAGTCAGTCCCTCGAGGGACCGAAACCACCTCCACAGAGGGGTCGTCCCGCACCAGAGAAAAATTCCTTCCAATGTCGGGAAAGTGCAATGGGATGAGGTACCTATCCTCGCCCCCTGTCCCCATGCACTTTGTATCAGAAGAGGTCTTATAAGAGGGGTCAGCCCCTTCGGTTCAATTTACTTCGCCCAAGGTGCTGGGTTCACCTTAAGCTACTAAGCCCCACCGCCACGAAAAGGCTTGAACCTTGGTGGGGACTCTGTGATAACATTGCATTATACATGAGATTAAAAAAAAAATAGATGAAAAGTTTTGCAAATATCCTAAAGTCAAACCAACAAACATTTGTATTGTACCTACCTAAGGCTACCTATGTATTAATATAGAGGAATGTTAAAAAAACGAACACAGTATTACCATAGTGAGCCCTGCTTTTTTTTGTCCTGTCTTCCGTTAATATAGATATTATAAACACGACATTTAAATGTGTCAGTCTTTCTTGTCGCAAGGGGGACACCAAGTTATAAATCGAGTCAAAGGGATAGGAAATATATTTATTTCAAGTAAAACCAGTTTTGTATTGCGATCATTATAATTGTACCATGTATTTTATAAAATACATGTTAAACGGGTTTCTACCCCTTGTTAAGATATTTCATATTTAGTAAAGTGGGAAATATTTACGGTTTTTATAAAATATAAATGTATGGGTTCCTCGACCAGTTTGAATAAATTTTAGAAAAAAAAAGATGGACGTTATAATGAATTAGAAAACGATAAAAGATGGACGTATAAAAAGGGGTACAGAATTTATGCTATAACTAGCTGTTGCCTGCAGCTTCACCCGCGTTGCTCAACTCCTATAAGTCACAGCGTGATGTTATACAGCCTATAGCCTTCCTCAATAAATGGGCTACCTAACACTGAAATAATTTTTCAAATCGGAACAGTAGTTCCGGAGATTAGCGCGTTCAAACAAACAAAACACTCTTCAGCTTTATAATATTAGTATAGATTAAAGCATCATTAGACTTGCTTTTGTTTATGACATATCACGATGAATTATGTTACTTAGATTTAAAAAAATGGTGACCATAGCGTTTATACTTATATTTATACATATTTTGACGCTCAGTGGACATCATAATCGTATTAAATTATTGTCACTGGGGTTGCGACTTCAGATCCCACTTAAAACAGTTGAATGAGTATGAATTTCGGTATTTAAGATGTGTACTTATGTAGATTAAATATTTCATTATCGTAACGTCAAACTTACGACTATGTTACTTTGGTGTGATTGGTAATTAATATTTATTCCACCATAACCGATACAACATAGTCACTAACACTTCTTGAATCATCTATAGGTACATCTATACTTACAGATAAATAAAATTGGAGTGTCTGTTTGTAATATTAAAATTACCGCATTTTATTTAATGCTTATGGATATTGTATACACGGTACATATACCAAAATACCCTTTTTTACTATTTTTGTCTGTTTGTCCATCTGTCTGTCTGTCTGTCTGTTTGTTCCGGCTAATCTCTGAAACGGCTGGGCCGATTTTAATGGGGTTTTCACTGGAATATAGCTGATGTTATAAGGAGTAACTTAGGCTAATAAAATAATCATCGTCAATCCGCGTACGGCTGTAAATCTAAGTTAACGCGGACGAAGCTGCGGTCAACAGCTAGTAGACAATAATTACATTTGTTCTATGAGTACAAATCCTCTGCTGCTGCATATGGAGTATGTGTTAGTTTTTATATAGTCGATACGCGTCATTAGACATCCTTCAATCGAAACCCTGCCTTGCCCGTAAGGGCCTTCTCTCAGTTGAGCATTCTTGTACGTGACTAGTTACTGTTACAACTACAAAGAAAATGTAACTCTTGGATATAAAGACAGGCATATGAGTAAAAATGTTATACTAGATGTAACACGCGGTTTCGCTCATACTTTAAACAAATGCCTGTAAAATGGAGTACATGTCATTGAATTTATTTGTATCGTTTATACCTATTATGTCTCGTACTTTCGATCTTTCTAGCCGTCTCCATCAATGATTCAATTATTATCTTTCATCAATTAATAATAATAATATCAAGCAGTATATTATGTCCCACTGTAGGGCACGGGTCTCCTCTTCGAAATCAGGCGACGAGGGTGTTGGGCGCATAATTCACAGATGCGCTGGCGCAAGCGGTTCAAACATTATCAGAGACTTTTAATCTCATCAGGCATGCAGATTCCTCGATGTTTTCCTTCATCGGTGATCAAGTTATGGTTTTATGTTCACCATACATGTGGTGAACATAAAACATTGTGATCAACACAAAAATACCAATCTTTCATCTTTACAGTATTATTACAAGAAGCCCGAGGCTAGGGTGGCATATATTATGCTACGCTTGTATTGGCCCGGTCACAAACGGATCCCCACCATGGTTCAGGCCTTGACGTGGCGGTGGGGCTCAATAGCCTAGGGTGAGCCCAGCACCTTGGGCGAAGCTAATTGAGCCGAGGGGGCTCTTTGTATCCTTCTTATAAGAAGAGGGGACAAAAGAGCAGAGGGCAAGGGGCGAGGATGGAAACCTCACACTATTGTACTGTCCCGACGTTGGGAGGGGTTGTTCTGTGGTGCGGGACAACCCCGCAGTGAAGGTGGCGTCGGTCCCTTGCGGAACTAATTAGCCGTCGAGGTGCCCTGTTAGCGTAACAGATCCGGGGCACCTCACCAAAGGCGGCACTGGTGGCACTCGCCGGGTTTTAGTGGGTAGAGCTGCGTCCACTTACCGTCTTTCGGGCGCAGTGAGTCCCACATACCCGCCTGAGGAGACACACTCCCCAGGCGGGATGCCTCACAGCATTTCCTGGCGTTAAAGACAAAAAAGGTCACAAACGGATACCTGCCTCTAGGAAAATCGATATGTAGGCTAGATAGGAAATAAATCCGTGAACTAAAAGTCAATCAGATTGACATGCACAATAGGAAAATACTTTTTCTGTGAATTATTATTGATTAAGTCGTTTCCCTTGCAAAATCGTCACAATTACTAGTACAAGTAGATACGATGAAAATTTTTATTGACTCACGCAATCTAACAAATTACGTAATTTCTTAGACATGGAAGGTTGTATGGGAAATAATTGCACGTATGCAATTGTTCTTAGTTCTCCCATTTTGGGCATTAATGGCGACTAATCGAATCCAGATGGTATTTGTCGTCCAATTACTTGTGGCTATTTACTTTATTTAGATGGCGTATCCGTATTATACCGAGCCATGTATGATGTACCCGGATTTGTAATTTGGAGGTTTTTGTTGACTAATTTTGCATAATTGTTAGTCGAAATGAAGTATCTTTTTGCATTATTTAAGTGGTTTATTTTTTGTAATTATAATATATTGTCTTTACATACAGCTTGGCAAAAAAGAGTATGACGTGGTGACAAGTGGAACTAAATATTTTACTAAATGGAAACCTATGATGTTGACAATACTTGGCCCACAAATACTAGATTTTGAGTAAAGCTTAGTGTTTGACATTTATTTTTAACGATTTGATTAAATTATCTCACAGATTGTCCATATTATGATGAGACATAAGTGAAAGTGGCGTTTTTTCCATACTTTTTTTGCCGTAAATAGTTTGGTCGCTTTTTTAATTATGTAGTTACTATTTACACTGTATTAATAGTACCTATTATAGTGGGTTCTGTTTGTACGTCTAATTTTTTATTTAATCAGAGTAAAACTATACCTAAGTAAGCATTCACGTCATTTTAAATAATTATAATTTAGAAAAAATACAAATTATTCATAATACAAATTATTATTTATCTTTAAAGTCTTTGCAAGATCATAATGTGCAACAATTTAATATTCCAATGTCATACGTAACCGGTTTTCTAGGGCATATCAAAATATAGTTTATATTAGTCGTTTTACTTGTATAGTTTTTATCTAAATCGATGTGACAACTAAGATTTAAAACCAGTTTTATTTTAATAACAATATAAATTAACTTAAATTTAAAGGATAGGTATACAGTTTCTTGATATCGTGAAAGTAAATAATTTAATCTACTTGGTGATATCAAATGAAACAGTTTTTGTCAATATAAATCTTCAACAGTTAATTTAAATAAAATAAGTTGTTTTTTTGTCGTTGGCATAAAAAAAGAAAATTATAACAAGAATCTAAATTTCGACTCTCTACTCATCTCCCGTATGGTCTAGTGGCTAGGATACCTGGCTTTCACCCAGGAGGCTCGGGTTCGATTCCCGGTACGGGAAACTTTTTTTTTAATTTTTTTTTCGTGTACACCTCTACATTAAGCTAAAAGCTCTAATGCTCGACATTGAACCAAAGAATGACAGACATTTAAAAAAAAAAAAAAAATCTAATAAGAAAACTAATCCTTTAAATAATATTGCTACTGATGTTAAAGACACCTGTATGAAATTCTTGATTTATTAGGACCGTTTCCTTGTTATTTTTGCTTGCTTTTGTATACATTTTAAATGGTGTTTACTATTAGTGCCAGAAATTAATCAAAACCTAATAGATGACACGTGTGTCTTGTGGGGTCTGATGTTTCGATACTCCGAAGGCAATATGGAAGCAGCCATAGAATAATGTGGGCAGGGCGTTCCGACAGCTATTGCGGCAAAGAAATTTGGAGGTCCACGAGTAAATTTACGAAATAAAGTCAAGGGAAAAACACCTATTGGACATAAAATGGGAAAAAGCTGTTGTGTGACCAAGACATAGAACAGTAGACCAGGGAAGAGATGCATACTGAGAAAGATACTTGTAAATAACAACAATACTGAAGTAACATTTAATAACCGAAACTATGAACGATGAACGAAAGAAAAGAATGAATGGAAGAAAGGAAAAACAGGATATTAGAAGAAAGAAAGGAGAAAAAAAAAACAGAAGAATGAAGAAGAAATAAAGCTTAAGGCTGTAAGTAATAAGTAAAAAGTTATGAAGAGGAACGGATAGAATCTGGAGATTGCTTAGATGATCTAACTGACGAGCATGACTTACTTACAATAAAGACGAAAATTTTTATACATATGAAGAAAATAAGATCACGCCTGGTGATTAGGTAATTATTAACTTTCCTGGAAAAAAGAAGTTTCACAAGTTTATTTGCTTTGTCCAAAAAATATCAGGAAAGAGATTGAAGTTATGGCAATGGTAAGCCGTGATGAAACCAAAACTTTATTCAAATAAAATGAAAAACATGTTAGTGTAGTAAGTGAATCTCAAATTAGAAGTTGATTTGTTTAGATAAAACATAACTTAAAGTTATTTTATAGTAAAGTCTACTATTAGTGCCAATTAATGTCTATTTTTGGTGGATTTGATTTTCAATGCTGTCATCTTTTAGTGTCTATGACAAACCCTCAGATGAAGTAAAAAAAGGTAGATAGCGCACTTGGAACAAGAAAGTGAAGCCACTTTTTTAAGTATGTGTGAGTGAATGAAGGGTTGCCATTTTTTAAAATATCCCTTAAAATTGTATATTAATAAAAATAGGTAATAAGTGAATGTGACAGTGAATATTTTTATAAAATACAATAATATTACGAATATGTAGGAGGCGTGTAGGATCACTTTATAAACTGTCTCAATAGATATG
Source organism: Helleia helle (assembly GCA_963853865.1). NCBI lineage: Eukaryota > Metazoa > Arthropoda > Insecta > Lepidoptera > Lycaenidae > Helleia > Helleia helle. The sequence goes on along the minus strand of OY971416.1, from coordinate 10,856,971 downwards.
TTATTGACACAATTGTTTTATTTATTTATTTATTCCCATGAATGTAGTAAATACATAGGTGATATTAAAAAAAAAAAAAAACAAGTTCTATACATTCTACCATAACATGGTGTGTGAAAATAAAACTTTACATAAATAAACAATTAATATAAATTAACAGGATAAAATAGTTATAATTAAATAAACTTGATAAATACAACATGTCCTTAAAATCATTGTCAGAGAATAACAGTTTCAAAATAATTGATTATAATAGTAATTAGAAAGTCACATTTTATCAATACACAATTTAAATTAAATACATAATATGTCGTTTTCCATTAAAAAAAACATTTAAATTATAAAAACATTTCTCTGCAAGCCACACTGTTACATTTTTTTTTATTTATTAAATGGTAAATCTTTGAATTTATAAATAATTAAATACATAGTCCTGCTGTGGGTACGTGAGTCCCAAAAAAAATACAACATAGGTTATACGAGGTCATTTCGATTCAGTCATATAGCGATCAAATAATAAAATAATAATTATGTCACCTCTGTACTTAATTATTTTGCTATGGCTTTGCCTGCAATTGACTTACCCACTATTGGGCTATTAGAAATACTAACTTCTGGCAACACTCTTCCGATACGTCATTTCGGAGCAATAATATTATTTATGTCGATTAACCTCAAAATAGTGTTAAAATATCTTAAAAGAATATAGTCTTGTGTTTATTTATGTGTGAAACGATATTTCTTTAGACTCTTTGGTCACTTTTGTATTGTTTTTACTCCATTTAATTACACAGAACGGTATTTTTTTGGCAAACTTACTGCACGACGACTCGTAAGATACTAACAAAAATGAGCTTAGTTTTGGTGTATCTGTGTGCGTGAGCGCGTGTATTTACATGAAGGAGCTTAGTTTTGTGGCTTCAGTATTAGCAAAGGCCGTGCGTCATCTACCTTTTTTTACTTCATCTGAGGACAAACCTAAGAAAATTGTATTTTTTTTGTTAAAAATACAACAGTCTTAAAATATTTTATATGAAAAAGCTAATTTCTAAATGTTGCTGTAACAGTAAAAATAATTGTAACTCTAATATTTTAATATATACATTTTATATTTAAGAGTGAAGTTTGATTTGTCCTTAAAGTGTATAGCATTAGTGCTTTTACCTTACTATTTTGAATCATTACCACTAGTAATTGTTGTAATGTTTTATCAAGTAAATCTATAATTTTGTAAATAACCTTTTATGTGGATAAAAGTAGTAAGTAGTTTCAGTTTCGTGGCAATTATTTAATTAACAAAATTTCACTTAAGATTTTCAATTAGGTTTTAAGATGTCTGTGACAGCGTCGGCGAAGCAGTAATTGAGCTTTATGAAGACGAATGTCGATTATATTTTTACGGAGAATTATATTTGTATGACAATTATTACTGTTTTGTCCTTGTTCAAATATGTACATTCTATACCTATTGTTGCTTTTATTAAAAACTGTAACATTTTAATTATGATCATCATCATCGGCTCTTTGTCTACTGCTATTATCTGAACTTGTAAACTTTTTTCTCTCTCTTCACGCATCAATAAGTCAATAACCAAAAGTATGAATTTGATTTTCGAAATCGTATATAAATATCCAAAAATAAAATGGCGGTCAAGTTCAGAGCGACGGTTCGTCGGGAAACTTACATATAAATGGAATCTTTATAATATTCGTATATACATGTTCCTAAACAAACATTATAGAATTTTATTTTCTTTGGTCGCCTTTCGAAAAATGACTGACAAAAAGAAATCCAAATCATATAGATTTTGTCTTTTGATACTCTTCTCCTAATCCATGAATTCTCCTAATCAATAAAGATGTGAATTTAAAAAATGTCATTAATTATAAACGTTTATAAATAAATAAGACACTTTGTTCCTGTTTATTTAGCAATAGGTAACGTTGACCGTGCTCTGTGACTGTAAATAGATCACTTGTAGGTGGCAATCTAATAATATCGTACCTAGTTTCAATTTAAGAAATATTCTGGGCATCACTATTGACGTGATGATCGTTTATGATATGATAAGAGATCGTTTTAGAGAGGAGTCTCTACCCTACCCTACTTTTTCTAGAGACTTTTATAGATGTTTACAACATAAGAATTAAAGAACTATCTATGAATCTAAATTTTTAACATTGTCAGCAATCTTTAAGATGATTAATTTTTTGCATATTTTTAGTACGGTGAATGAAATTCGCATACAATAATATAATCAATTTATAAATTTTATAATTAATGGTTGAAGGTACAAAATCAGACCATGTTGTATTAAAGATGGGAAAAACGTTGTGATTTTCAATTTTTATTTTATTTGTTACACGAAAATTTGTCATTAAAAAAATATCATTAAATTTGTCATTACATAACTGACAATATCCAAAATAACAACAAAAAATGGCAATGAAGTGTTTGTGCTATTTACATAGGTAAGTATAGGTTCATAACATATGTATTAAAAATATATGTTTAGGAATTGGTAATGAATAGAAATAGAAACATGTTGTAATTTGTTTCATAGTAACATAAAGGACAGCTAATGATCCTCACGTAATAACTAGGGCAGACCTAATAATGTATTTCCCACTCTCTCAAACCGTTTTCGAGAGCTAGTTGTAGAGCCCTTGGTTAAACGGAAAGTCGTCACATAGAGGGAAACTATAAAGAACAGGGTATATATACCCTGTTCTTTATAGTTTTTGACGTTCACTGTTTCTTGATTTCAGATTTTTTTGTATCCTATATACATCAGTATCTGTGGTTTCGAAGCTACCCTCTTATTTATTAATACGACTGCTATTGAACACTACACTACTTTCTACAATATTTTTCATATTCTTGCGGCTTATTTTATTATTGTTTATTATTACAATACGGTGTTGAACATATTTTTGTTTAAAGAAAATGCCGCTTTAAACTTTGTTGTGAACTATATTACAGCCTTAGAATACTGGAATCGACTAGACCACACTATCAGTTATCAATCTATCAATAAAAATATTTTTATCATGAAGTAATAGTGAAGAATTATAATATTATAAAACTATTTGTTAGCAAACCCTGTTTGAAATGGGACATTTACCATGTCTTCCACTTGTATTTCGAGGAGCTCGTTATTTCGGTATTATCTAAAAAACTAAAGTTTTAATAGTTTAAATAATTGTGTCAGCTTAAAATCGTATAATATATGTACTTAATAAATGTTAGTGTTTATATATAAGCTCAAATTAATGTTTTAAAATTATGTTTAAGTTAATTATCAAATTATGACATCATCGTGTTGAATGTTACATTTGGTACGCAATATTTGACAAGCCCTACATAGAAGTATACCTCACCTAAGTATCTGATATTTATATAATGATAGTATTGTGTCGCGGTATCAGAGATTAAGATAAGCTTTCTTTAATGCATTTTACAAATATAATCTTATCAGATATGCCGGTGTGTCTTGTACAATTCAAGCATAGCTTTTATTGTAAATTAGTTTGACGTTAAACACTTAGTTAACCTGAAAAAGTTAAGCAAATTCGATTTTTTTCCAAATGAATGATTTTTTATTAAATCGCAAAATCTATCGCAGTAAATAACTATTTAGAATAAACTTTTTCCACAGTATTATAAGATAAGGTTCCGAGCAAAACCACTTACAAAGCAGTCAATTATATAATATAAACTAAAAAGTTCAAAGCTTTTTTGTTTCATAAAACGAAATACTACGGGTCTTTTTTTTCTTTAACGTCAGGAAATGCTGTGAGGCATCGCGCGGGAGAGTGGGTCTCCCCAGGCGGGTATGTGGGACTCGCTACGCCCGAAAGCTGGTAAATGAACGCAGCTCTACCCACTAAAACCCGGCGAGTGCCACCAATGCCGATTTTTGTTAAGGTGAGCCGGATCTAATGAGCAAACAGGGCTCCTCGACGGCTATTCAGTCCCTCGGGGACCGACGCCACCTCCACAGAGGGATTGTCCCGCACCACAGAACTACCCCTCCCAACGTCGGGACAGTACAATACGGTGAGTTTCCCGTCCTCGCCCCTTGCCCCCTGCTCTTTTCTCCCCTCTTCTTTAATAAGAGGGGTACAAAGACCCCCTCGGCTCAATTAGCTTCGCGCAAGGTGCCGGGCTCACCCTAGGCTACTGAGCCCCACCGCCACGACAAGGCCTGAACCATGGTAGGAACGACTATGGTCTAGACTCGTAAACAAGGCCATCGTAGACAATGCCGTAAAAATCTAGCTCCGCGAAATAAAAGCGAAGAACATTGTGAATGTGTCGTTTTAAGCAGTTTGTTTTAATTTTCACACGTCGTTGTGCGTCACAACTCACAGTGAAAATTACAGTTTTTAAAACGTACATTTGAATGATGGAAAATTATATTTACCATTTATTCTGTTAATTCTGTTTCAATATAATGAAATAAGAGCGTACATATTTTAAGAATGTTCAAGTGATTAGATACTAATTGGTAACAAAAGGTATCAGTCGCGACGAAGTACCCACCCTGGGTTAGGTGACGGCGACCACTTTCATAGAAATCCGTGCCTGTCACCGACCACCTCTAGTCTCGTGCAAACTCGCTAATTGCCTTCATTATCAACTTCATTAGTATTTACAATAACTCTATCAACTGTAATTTTTGTACTAACTTTGTTTATTGTCTCTGTCGTAACTGTTTTAATCACCGTAACTTTGTTCTAAGTTATCACAAACTCTATTCTATTGTTTTTGTATCGATTTTGCATAAAGGCACAAGTAGTGAGCAACTACAAAATACTTGAATATGTCAGGAGCCCAATACATCTTGTGACGAATCGAATCAAAAGTAAATAGGAGAAGTTTCTTTTATAAAAAGTGCATCAAAGATATATACATATTACCTTATTTATATTATGCACGGAGAGCATAGAAAATAACCTATATCATATTAGATATTACCCTTTTAGAACATTTTAACATGTATGAATGAAACCTTGGCTGATGTTTTCAGTAGATTTAACATATCGGTAATGTCGTCTCAATTTTTTGCAAAATTGCATTTTTTGCTATTCATTGTCTTATCCCCTCTTTAGGCAAGTCGGACTAAGAACCATTCGTCAGTGGTCCATTTAAGTTCTGGAATATGGGGCTTCCAAAGAGAAGGAATAATATCTCCGTGCAGTAGCTGGTGCATATTATATGCCTATGACAAAAGTTTTTTTTAAATGTTAGTTATGTTAGTTGGATAGGCAAACTGGCAAACGTACCACCTGATGGTAAGTGGTCGAAGTCGCCCATGAACATAAACTAGTTTATCTGGAACGAGCCCAGGCAACTCATTTATGTGTTACCTATCCTGAGACATAAGATGTTAGTCTCTGTGCCAGTAATTACACTGCCTGTCTTGCCCTTCTCTCCGAAATACAGCAAAGCTGTTTCACGGGAGAAACAAGCAAGATGGTGGTACCCATGCAGCCGGGAGCACGGCACAGCACTTCCCTCCCACCGGTTTATTAATAATAATTGAAAAAATATCTAACTGCAAATTGATGTTTATTATGATGATTGAGTAAACAATATTTTAATATATCCCATAACTATGGAAACCAAAAAATCGATAATTATACTATAGCAACTTAATAGCCCGATTTATAATTGTTTCAGAAGTCAAACAATTATTTCTATCGTCAGCAAAATGATCATTTTTACTTATCTCGACGAAATTCGAATTTAAATTGTTAAATAGATTAAATATACCTAATGCAGGCAGTGAAGATGCATGTTCTCACGCCTTTTTATTGTTCTAGAATTTTCTTGACAATCATTACCTAATCATTATGTGTAAAAAACGTTCATGCATCGCGTACATGCACAAAATTATAGCAATGTTATGCATGATTGAACAGATGATATTCACTTCTTATAATAATTGGACTCACTCGATAAGAATAACGGTAAGTACGTTACAAAAATCTAAACATTACTTGCCACTGATCTCAAACAAGATCTTGTTTTAATAATTTAATCAGTAGTGATAGCAGAAAAAAATCTTATAGAAATCAAATATAATAAATACATGCATATAATTTCGTGTGAATACAAGTTGCCTAATTTTAAAATTCATAACATCGAAACTAGAAATATCCTGATGCTTTTCCCACAATCCTAAAGTTCATATTATTTTTTTCTAAAACAGCTTCATGTTTCGAAAGACTAAGAATGTGGTACAAGAACTTCTTCACCTAAATAAATTTTGATAATATTCACAATTTATTTAATCAATGTTATTAACATTTAATCAGTGTTGCTAATCATATTTTATCATTATGTTATGCTATATCATGTAGTGCAATGATAATGTTGTAATAATTAAACTCACTTGGTCTCGTTAAGTGATAATATACAGTGTCTTTGCCCTTTTGTTCTGGAGTTCATTGTTGGCTCATTGTTTCAACTTGCGCTGACTGGCTACTTACTGGGAACATTGCTGAACTGAATTCACACAATACAAATCGAAAAAAAATATAGCAATCTATTTTTTATAAATATTTCGAATATTTTAACATATTACGGAAAAGCCTTTTGCTTTTGTCGTAGTATATCTAAACTATCTGTGATTATAAACAGAAGTTACTCTCTCAACTACTCTTAACTAAGTCTCAACGTTTATTTTCTATAAACTGATGCTATAAACTATAAACTACTAGACTAGATAAAAATGCCGTTTTGGATGGTTACTAAATATCTATATAATCTGTTGAGCAACAGGGCACCTCGACGGCTAGTTAGTTCTCCAAGGGACAGACGCCATAAAGGGGTAGTCCCGCACCACATAACATCCCCCCCCCCCCAAAACAGTGAAATGGGATCACTTGGCTTCACCAAAGATGCTAGGTTCACCTTAAGCTACTGTCCGAATCTATTCCTATCTTTTAAGTTGAGTCAATCTGCACACTGTTTATAAAATTTATTTATTAGAATCTGTAGATTAGGAGTACGCGAACAAGCAACAATACGAAATATATGAAGTAGTAGAATCTGATACAACGTACATTAAAGGATCTTAGTTACTAAGCCCCTTTTATGGTAGGCTAAAAATGTTTCCTAAGAGTTTACTATTGCAATATAGCAAACAAGGATGTTAAAGATAATGATGTAGGTCAAAACGAAACAAGTATCGCTAACAAGACGAGGAATGTAGATTATGTCATACATCATATCTAGAATCGTAGTATCATAGATTGAATTAGTGATAAGATTCCTATCTTTTAACGAGCATCAAATATTAAAAGCATAATATGTAGCCCGTTGTTGGTTTTTTGTTTACATGTCATCATTCCAAGTTCCAACTGCATCAACTGACCTGACCGTATGTCCGATGATCATTTACTTGTATTCTACTTGAATCAACCCAAGATTGTCATCATGTCGATCCGATCGATAAACAAAATCTTTAAGAATGCAAATTCCATTCAGCAACTTATTTGCTATTTTGCTATTAAAGTAATTAGAAGAGTCAAAGAATTTAAAAAAAAGATAATAATATCCATCCACTGTTCAACTAAGATCTCTTTCAAACAGCGTTAGTTCTTACTAAAAATAAAACTCTCTTGATAGAAGGATATTAAAGGAATCTCGATATTTCATTTAATCATTTTTAGAGTTACACATTTTATAACACACTAGCTGTTGCCCGCAGCTTCGCCCGCATTAACTTGCTTAACTCCTATTAGTCACAGCGCGATGCTTTATAGCATATAGCCTTCCTCAATAAATGGGCTATCTAACACTGAAAGAACTTTCCAAATCGGACCAGTAGTTCCTGAGATTAGCGCGTTCAAACCAACAAGCTCTTTATCTTTATAATATTATATATTAATATAGATACCTATTAATCTTAAATCAATACCTACTACTTCGAAGACTAAGATATATTTTCGTATCATATTTTTTTAAACATAAACTGTAAATCAAAGAATGCCCGAAGCTTTCTATTGCCACCATTTCACACTCACATAATGGTCCCCGTATCCTGTACTATTAAAAATTTCAACAGCACCGCTATCCTGCCCCATTAAAAGTGAAGCTAACTGACATTCGTAGGTGGGTCGTGATGCTCGTCCGGCAATTTAACAATCACCAGAGATGTTAAATTCGAATAACCCCTGATGGTAGGTAATAAGGCTTTATTAATCAGATGCTCGAATAAGTCAGAGGCGGTAATTGGTCATCGTTTAAACAATTTTAAATAGAGTTAATAATATAGAAGTCGAAGAACGAAACAGAAACAAAAAGTGAAAAGAAATGTAGATATTTATAAAAACTGCAAATGATTCAAGCATGTCAATATAGTTAGGGTAATTTTATGTCTCATTTCATAGCGCTTACTAGAATTAAAGAGAAGAAGAAGACAAATTAAGACAATCATGTAAAGCGAACGTTGAGCGAACGTTAAATCATATTTTTTCTGAGATTGATGTTAATATTTCTCGTATCAATTTAATATCACGCCAAAACATTATCAAAAAAATATGCTATAAAATGTTAATTTAAAACTAAACACGTATTGAAAAGAAAGTAAAAAATAATAGTTTGATTGATAGCGAGATTAAGTGAATGAAAATCAATAAATGCACCTTTTTGTTGGCAAAATTAAAAAAGTTCCTACATTTGTGAGTTACAATTAAAACGATATTATATGTTCCTGCCGCCGAGACTATTGTTATACAGTTCATTAATCAAGGTATTGTTGAGGTCGGGATCATCTTGGACCGCACCCATGAGTTCGTTTTAGGAGGGCCTTTTAGGATTTCGTACATAATATCAGCAAAAACAATTATAATGTACCACTGATATTAGGTTTATTTGCATTAAAAACTTAAATAGATATAAGTATGTATGACAACGGAAGAATTCTATTTCAATGTACGTAAAGTAGGTACTTATTCTTGCCGATGTCGGGATCGGCCGTCGTGGCGCTCACTGAAAGAGGACCAATGTCCAGCAGTGGAAGGAAAATCATTAAAAATGCTGATAATGATCATCATAATGATGAAAGTAATATAAACAAGTTAATTATCCGTGTTTTACCTAAGTGTTTACGGATGGTTCTGAATTCATATTTTGTAGACAGGTGTTGGGTCAGCGGCTAGATTACCATTATTATAATATCTTAAAATCACTGCAATTATGTATGTATACCTATATATATATATGTCTACTACTATCTAATGGCTTGTTCATGAGACGAATCTGAAATATCAAGCTTTTCTTATATTTGCTATTGTTATTTTAAATATATAAAATAAAAATCTAAATAAATTGAACAATAATATCAATAAAAAACATATTTAAATTCAAGGTGGGTCAGAGAGGTGTATCCAATCAAGGACGACTGACTAATCCTTGATTAAAACATTACAATTATGTTTTTAATATCACGCCAAAACATTATCAAAAAAATATGCTATAAAATATTAATTTAAAACTAAACACGTATTGAAAAGAAAGTAAAAAATAATAGTTTGATTGATAGCGAGATTAAGTGAATGAAAATCAATAAATGCACCTTTTTGTTGGCAAAATTAAAAAAGTTCCTACATTTGTGAGTTACAATTAAAACGATATTATACGTTCCTGCCAGCGCCGAGACTATTGTTATACAGTTCATTAATCAAGGTATTGACAAGGACTGACTAATCCTTGATTAAAACATAATTGTACTAATGAGAAATAAATTACCAATCATTGTCAGTCGATTAAAACTGCAGTCATACATATTTTAAAGTGATAAGGAGTTATTGTAGCATTTATCTCTCTATCATAAGGTATTACTTTGATTGACAACTAGGTTGACCATCACATATTATATTCCTACCTCTTTGATCACATCACTGCCAAAGATAATGGCGAAACCGTATAAATACTTAACTTTATTGTATCGGTACGGATAAGGTTTTAGAAATCACCATACCATCATTGGCGGACGAATCCGTAATGGTAGATCGACGTTCCCACTGTTTATTGTTATTTTATTCGGCTCATTAAGGATTACCATGATAATTAAACTATTCGTAGTTTGAGAACATCGCCGTAATTGGATAAAACCATTAAGGCATGTTACACGTGCTCTACATTAAAGTGATAATCAGCTAACCTGATTACGAGCATTGGAAAAGGAAATAAATATATCAAAGCTCAAAGCTTCTGCATATTAATGTGTAGAGGGAAATCTTTTACCTAACCGATATATTCAGCACTAACTAGTAACTGTTCCTCACGGTTTCATTGTCTCCAAAATTTAAAAATACAACTCACATTTAGAATAAATTGTGGGTAATATAGGTGAAAGGCGTAAAGGGAGATCTCCGACCGAGCGATATAGTAAGCTCGGCCAGGCCGAAGCCCACTTGCTATCAATTCAGCTGTTATATGTATAGCGACGAGCTGTGGAACTTTGATAGCGCGATTCAGTATTGTGGCGCTGATTGGTCCGCTACATCACTCCCCCCCGAAGACCGGAGGTCGAATGACGAATCTTGAGTCTTCTTGTGTGAGTCGCCAGTGTCAGAGAGTCCCAGTGAGTCGGAACTGTGCTGCTGCTGCACGGGCTCCAGTGAGTCGGAGTGCTGCCGTGCGGGGCCGATGCTACGTGCTGACCAGGAGGGATGTGCTCTGCTTGTGACCGGTCGTGTAATGAGAATGCCCGTTGAAGCCGATGAGGGTTCGACCAGTGCCGCAATGCGTTGGGCTGGTTGGTCGAGATACCCGAAGAGGCTGTAGCTGGCTGGCGTGGTGCGGAGGGGTGGGGAGTGATGATAATGAAGTTCAGACGGAGGTGTGTTCTGTCGAGGGTCACCAATGTGGGAAATATAGGTGAAAGGCGTAAAGGGAGATCTCCGACCGAGCGATATATCATATAGTAAGCTCGGCCAGGCCGAAGCCCACTTGCTATCAATTCAGCTGTTATATGTATAGCGACGAGCTGTGGAACTTTGATAGCGCGATTCAGTATTGTGGCGCTGATTGGTCCGCCACAAAATATTATTAAACGTTGAATTATGGGGTTATCAAATACAATTAGATGTTTTGTAAATTCGATTGAAAACATCTAGAGCTTAGCGGGTTCAAACCAACAAACGTTTCAGCTTTATTGTTTTAGATTGTGTGTTACAAATACTTTAAAATAATTAACAACATTCCAACTAAACGTTCATATTCTATGTTAATAAAATGTCAACCATAAAGATACATGAATGAATACGCCAGCAGTTTAAATAAAATATACTCATGAGTCAGGATCCCTGTATTTATTTATATTCAGTAGATACATCTTTTAAATCAACACCATAACATTTAAAGGCACACTAGACTTCGTAATAAACAGTACTGACAAGCGATTATTGTGAAAAATTTAGATTATCTGTAATGTTGAAGTCAGGTTTTAACCTTTTAGTTTCCTTGCCTACAACTATTATTGCTGAATACCCTAATATATAATGCCTAAATTGGTTAATTTTAAAACTGGGACAGTCGAGCGCTCGATCCAATTGGATGAATACAATTTGGAATATTAATAGAACATTAAACAAAACGAGGAATTAGAATTTAGATTAAAAGTCTACAAAAATATAATCATCATCAATATCAGCATTTTTCCCTCCAAATTATTAAGTATATCAATACTAGTTCTAACTCTGCGGTATATCCACATAGGTTTTTGTAAGTTTAAACTTGCATCTCAAGTAGGAGAAAATCTTCAAAACTATATTCATCCCATTTTATTATATTATCCGAATTCCGAATTAGATTATCTAAAATTGTGAAATAATGTTTAGGAAGTGACTAGCGTAAGGAAGTTTAATTTACTGTATCCGAAACGGATATTACTATACTTTTATATATATACTTTTTATTTTTCGATAAACAATGATAATGATCAGTTATTTCGTATGTAAATTGTAACCTTTTTTCGATATTTTGTTCTTTAACTCTCTACTCCATATAACAGTGTGATTGTTCTGCTGTTTTAATACGTTAGTTGACTATAACAAAAATAATGGAAGATTTTTATTTTTAAGATAATTAAATATACAGCATTGCAAAATATCAATCATACCAAATATATAAGATTCATTAAAATTACGAATATAGACCCATTGATCACAATCAGAGCTCGTGACGTCATATTTTCCTATACAAACAATGATATTCTAGCGTTGTCAGCAAATACATTTAGATTTGGTAATTTTCCTGTGAAATAATCCTTTCTGACTGACTTTGACTGCATTGGAAAAAGGTTTCATAAAAACAAACAGCAGTAACTAACTGTCTTTGGCGGCTTTAATGAAAAACCAATTTCGTTTAATGCATATAAATCAATAGTTAATATTTAAAAAATGTATTACGGGTGCTAGACATCCAAAATAAATTTAAGAAGTTTGTGATGATAATGATGATTATTGTTGATGATGATTGATGATGACTGTTGATGACCGCGGTGATTAAACAGTGTCTTTAGGATTTGAATCCTTGATACACGGTGTGATGTTGTTGCTTTAAAATTCACGATTTGCACACTCTGTACGAGTAGAATATGATAGAACTTATTATATAGCCTAAGATCCTTGTAAAAACCATATTCCATGCAAATAAATGATTGATTGATTGATTGATTGATGAGTTCACTTCACTTGGATAGTGACACCAGGACGACAGAAACAATCCATATTTTGTGATATAATAATATAATCACCACTCTTTATATTAAGTATTTATCATCATTATTGTTATGGATCCCAATGTGTATATCGAAGAATACGCTGGCAAAGTTACAATTTACATTCTCATTTTCTTTGTCATTTGCTAATTGAATTAGCAAATGAAACAGAGAATTGAGACTATATTCCTAGTTTGTCTGCAACATGGCGTGTCTTTTTCAAATAGAGGTCTAATTTTAAACTGCTAGTATTAAAAATGTCTTTGCTAATTCCAAATTGTAATTACTCTGGTAATCTCTTTCAAATTGGTTTTGAAAATAGCTAATATCCGAATTAAGGTTAGGCAGTAGGGCATTGTTTATTTATACATTTTATTCTGCGTTGAGGTTACAAAAAACACTGAAAATTAAATTATAGTGTCCTTCAACGGACTTATATCACGACAACAAATAATTAAAACCGAAAATCATTTCGTGTGGTTTTAAACACCACACCTATGGTAATTAAAATGTTATTGTTTAATGTATGAAATTTGTTATCTTATTATTCTTACTATAATTATAATTAATAATTATAAAAGCGAAAGTTTGTAAGTTTGAATGTTTGTTGACCTTTCACGGCAAAACGGCTGAACTGATTTGGCTGAAAGTTGAAATGGTGGCTTATACCTTGGATTAGGACATAGACTATAAAAATAATTATCATCAATCCGGATACGGTTGTAAATCTAAGTTAACGCAGGCGAAGCTGTGGGCATTAGCATGTTATTATGATAAGGCTTTTTGTAGTTTCCACATTTCAAGTCTGGATCTCATATTTGACATTCTTTTGTTTTTCCCCTAATTATTTTTGATGTTGGTAAGACGAAACATGAGAAATAATTGGATTTATTTAATTTGGATTATTACCTATTAAAAGAAAGCTAAAACACACAATTTGAAAAACCATAAATATTCAAGAAAAACAAATCCTGAACTTACACTCTGATAATATGTCAACGAACTCTATATACAAGCTTGACTTGGCGTTTTAATAACTATTGATTATTTTAATATAAACATAGTGATGTCATCAGTGATACTAATTATAAAAAATGCTTTTAGGAGCCACATCAATAAAAAAATACCATAGACGTTGTCTTTCCTAATATAGACAACCAAAGATGTGTATGGGCAGGTTGTTATACTATAATTAATCGTATCTTTTGACTTTACATAAGCAATTCTTCTGAATAAATAATTATATATTTTGCAATCAGATAGACTTTTCACATTCAATTAAATATGTTTGTATATTCTGATTACGATGATTCTGCTTTTTTGCAAGTAGCAAGAGATCGGTGGTCTGGGTTTTACCTACAAACTATAAACTTCTAGTTATATCATTATGTACAGATAGCGAGGATATGTAATGTAACTAATTATAAGTTATAATTATTCTAGCACCTTTAAACCTGAATATGAAAGATGTGTCTAGAACAATGATTTGACCTGACCAAAGACCTAACAGTTCTAACTCATCGCACAGAACGTATTATGTCATCAGATATAGCTAGTGTCAAACATATTTATTTTGTACAGTTACACCGAAAATCCTGTATGACATCAAATCAAATGTAATATATTTTCTTATCATCTGTATAATTTTAATAGTTTTGACATGTATTTAAAAAGGTCTTACTGATAAATTTGTGTATTTTCCTGACAATTTTTGGGTTGCTCTACACCCAGTACCTATATTATGTATGAGCTGTATTATAGCTGCTCTAGGCTCTACATGTAGACAGATGAATCCGCCGACGTTTGCCGATACAACTGTCGACGTGCGTCCACACTCCACAGGTCTGTCATCTGCTGACGGTGAATATCTACGACAGACGTGCAAATCCCATCTATATGTCAACGGACGCGTCTGCCGATGCATTTGTCTACGTTTAGAGGGGCTGATTCATATGTCATGTTGGTGTTTATACTCTCCATTTAATAAAATTATATAGAATACCCGAATAATTAAAAAACACCAACCAGTCACAAGGACTGCCGATAGAAGTGAAAACAAAATTAAATTCAAATACCTATAATACAGGCTGAAAAAAGATTACGACAACCTATACAATTTAAACGGCGCACATAATTGCCGCATGACATAATTTAGAAGCAACCCAATTTGCAAAACAAATATTGCATAATCACATATAAATAAATCAAACGTCAAACTGTGTCTCCAGCGTTTCGCGTGCGGTGTCGCGAGTCTACGTCATATAAACGTCAAACTGTGTCTCCAGGTGGTCTCCAGCGTTTCGTGTGCGGTGTCGCGAGTTCAGAGATTTTATCTCATCTAAAAATATGCGTACCACGCTAAAAGATGTTTACACTTCAAAAAAGTAAATCATTCGTCCTATACGAATTAACCTTTTTTTAAATTAGTAACTTTGTAGACAATTTTTCAGTGTACTTTTTAAATTTTCAAGAAAATAAATCTGCGATTCAAGAAAGTTAATATTCTAAAAGGTTTCTTAAATCGTATGCATAGAAAATCATTATTATATTGCAAATTATAATGCTTCTTTTTGTAATAAGTAGGAACATACATGTTTTTTATAGTTTTTAACAATTTTAGAGATGAAGGCATCAAAAATGACGCATTAAATAATACCTATGTACCTATAGGCTATAATATAACTACCGTGTTTTTCACTGTACATTAAAATAATATATTCATCTGAGTCCTAGCACTAGTGACACAGTATTGTAACATGCCCCTGTTGTAACGAGAGTGAATGTGTGACAACGCATACAAAGTGTTTTAACATTGATGGTACCTACCTACGTAATATGTTGCTCCATAGTCCATATATATACTATACGATGTACCTACCTACAACGGGCTATATGCTAGGGGCCCCCAGCTCAGAGAGGCACGGGACTCAAATTGCCCGCGTGAAATAGGGTCATTTCGCCTTTTTGCGTCCACTTAGTGGAGATGTCAAGTTTGAAGGAGAAAATAAAAATGTTTCAGCACTAGTTTTGAATGAAAAATCAGTTTAATGTAATAATTGTATAGTCTTTTTACGTTTAACTCAAAGTGTTGGTCAAAACATCTGGTTATTTTCTGTAAAAATTGAAAAAGACCAGAATTAGGCGATTTACCCAGTTGCGTCCACAAAATCCAAATTGCGTCCACCCTTGGACCAATTCGCGTCCACCGATTTAAAAAACGAATGTAGGAGAGATTTTTATGAATAATTGTAAAGAAAGATTGGATTTTAACAATTTCTTTATTAAAAAATATAGAAAAACCACCTTCGGACATATCAAGAAGCCATTGAACTACTTTTTTCACCATTTATTCCCAACGCTGGCTCCGGTTCCAGCTTCTTTGCTCTATCTGGTCCGCGTATATTTATTTTGTCCTATATAGTAGTCTTGGGAATGCCATACTCGTTGCATATTTTGTCTTTTGGGTTTGTTCTTGTCACCAATATCATTTAACCCTTTTTTAAATTTTCTTCTGCATATGATATATATTTTTAATTATTTGTAGTCTCCAAGTGACTCGTCTTAAACGAAAAAAAAAATTAAAAATGCAGCACATTAAAATTTTATTATTAATCGTAATAAGATCTTTACTACTATTATGATATTACATAGTATCCACTATAGGAATAGTTTGCGTTCAACTTCCAAGTGTAATTATCGACATCTGTATCTTTTTGTACAATCATAATAATGTGGACGCAAATTGGCCATTATAATATACATAATAATAACGGTAAAATAAACATAAACCCAATATTTCTTTCATATTTCAGCACATAAAAATAAACAACCAACTAGATGTAATGAAACAATTTTTTACGGATTTTATCGCGGTTTCTTAAGATTTTTACAAGCCCGACGTTTCGGATACTTTACAGCAACCATGGTCACGGGAGGGCCATGGGAGTGCACAGATACTAATAATTTTTTTTTATTAGGAAAAATTGCACATAGGGAAACTGTGCCTATGTGTGTGTGCTTCTTATATATTGGGGTCTTGGCAGAAATGACTTTTAGTTTTATTTTTGTGTTAATATACTTATTTTCAAGCTTTTTTCAAAGGATACCCGTCAAATGGACGCAAACTGGGCGATGGACGCGAACAGGCGAAATAACCCTATATTTTGTAACTATGGAAATATCTTGCCTTTTTCGTTTTTGGTGCCCAGGTAAAAGTATATTCTTATAATCATCACTGCTGGACTTAAGTGACAATGAACGACAAGGTAACAGATGCACTTGCTTTCAACTTGGACCGGCCGGGCCCTGTGGCCGGTCGAGGTTGGAAGCTGAAGGATAAGACGACGATCTCTCATATACATATCATCTAGTTTTCATAGTATTTGTTTTGTAACCATGAAAGACGCAGCAAGATCTCAAAGAGTTACTTTTTGAGTAAAAAAGGCGTGTAAAAGTACTATTTGTCCAAAATGGATTCTTCAGGCACCAAATATTCCTTGTAGACGACTAATTTCTGATGCTTTCACACCTTTTCTCAATGAAAAGAAAATTATTGCTGTTTGAGATTTTGCTGATTTTAAGCCATTTTGCATGAGATATTTAAAAAAAAATAAGTTTTTTTTTTAAATTAAGTGAACCTTTCACTTCAGAAATAGGTACCAATTAGTTTAAAGTGGTTTGTATGGAAAATACTAGAAACGAAAGTATTTCAGAAGCAAATATTATTATATAATTTAAGCATACACATTAAAGTACTTGGGATTCGAACACCCTATCCTCAACGTGTAGCCCTCCGCCTATTTTAACACAATAAATAAATTAATTTTAGAGTATCACAATAGTAACAATACTTATGATGTGAACTAGACGAGTTTCGTGTGTTACAGGTAGATGAATGTGTCATAGGACAGAGATCTATTAGTAAGATACGTTTAGGTAACCACTAGCCGGTGATGTAACTTCACACTGGTATTGCAATGTTCGAAGGTCAGCTGTCAAGGCAAAAGGATAATATTTACTAAATGTAACCAAAATATATTTGTCTAGCTTTATTGCAGTTTGGTCCACCGTCCACGCGACTGGTAAGTAATATCCTAAAGAACAAATGTCTAGTCTAGTTTAGGACACCAACTACGTACATACTTTAATTTCGTTTATGATGCAAGTGTATCGTTATGATTTCGTTTATGATGTAAGTACAGTACTCATAGGAACCCAAAACCTTCAAAGACTTTCAAGTACGCCTCCTGTTTTGTATTTTATGATTGCGTAGGTTTCCGCAGGACTCCCAACCCCACCATGGTTCAAGTCTTGTCTTGGCGGTGGGTGGCTCACCAAAGGCGGCATTTGTGACACCCCGGGTTTTAGTGGGTAGAGCTGCGTGTCTTACCATCTTCAGGGCGCAGCGAGTCCCACATAGCCTTGGGAGTACCTACTCGCTACATATACTATAGGTCCGCTACATAAATCTGGCACGTCTGGTAGTTAGTACTGTTAGTAGTTGTCACAGTAAAGCCAGTAGTAAAAAAGTCTGCTAACTTATAATAGTAATTGAGCTAAGAGGATTACTAGTATTGATTATATTTAGGATGATGACGATAATTAGCAGTCATAAAAACCTGGCCTTGTATGAATGATATAGAAATTAACATATAACGTAAATGCTAAATCGTTATGACTTCCTCAAAATGGAAATAATCTTTTGGTGTGAAATCCAAGAACGTATTATTTAAGTCTAGTTTTTTATAGAAAAAAACATCCAACTGTTTACGAATCACTTTTTTTGTCTCGACACTAGACACAATACTTCCACTCTTTCGTTCTTCAGCTAATCGTTCTGTAGTCACTAGTCAGTGCCTGCACGGACTACGATTACTAGAACGATTATACTCCCTCCTCTCAGACTATGTTGTCCTAGTATTTAAATACATAATGTATTAGCGACAAACTTAGTATTATAATTAAAATCATTGAATATACTTAAAACCCGCTCGTGGAAATTATTCATCACGCAGTAAACTAGGGCAGGGCTATGAGAAATGGTTACCACCCTCCATCCCCACTCTTGTACTCTGGACTTAGTATTGCAACTTGTTTCACAACAAAGCGCTTTGTTACAGATACAAATAGTAAAATATAGTTAAAAATTATAACTAGTAAGTACTACTTACTTATTTTTACTTATTACTTATGGTTTTTTAAAAATATTGAAAGTGTTGCAGTAACTTACCTACTTATTTAATTATTTCCGTGTGGCTTACCTAAGTATGTAGTTTTTAAATTGATTACCTAAATATTTTTTATATTATTTTATTTATAAGGTTTTTTAATTATAATATGCAATTATTACTCATTTAACAATACTGAAGAATATCTAAAAGTGACATCTATCGGGATATTTGTTTACTAACAGCAAGGGTACGGGTACTTAAGCAGGCAGTACTGAACAAATAGTTCAAAACTTATACAAAAGAGGGCGTTGATTAGTACAGCACGGTAGCGGTTAGATGTCATAAGGCACTTAGCTATGGCCTAACCAGATGGCGTTACATGCATTACTTTGCCTTAATTTACAATTTTGTTATGAATGGTTTTTTTATATGTTGACCCTAATATGAAAATATAATATCTAAAGCCTTATTATATAACAGTATAACTGTCCATGCTCAACATAGGGACTCACTCTTAAACACTCCTTAATCTCGAACGGGAACTGGCAGAGGCCGCTATAGTCGGCCGGTGGAGCCTTCCGCCGCTGTCAGAGCTAGGGGGTGGAAGAGGCGACTGACCGGCTCTGTGACGCTTTCAACGAGGTCTGCAGAGCGGCCATGCCACCCTCAAGATGTCCAGTGTCCACCCACCCCCGCGGCGGGCGCTCTACTGGTGGTCGGATGAGATATCCGGTCTCCGGGCCGCCTGTAACCGGGCCAGACGGCTTTATACCTGGAGAAGGCGGCGGCGCCCCCAGGACGTCGACAGGGATGACAGGTTGCGCACGGTCTACGCAGAAAAGCGAAAGATCTCGCAGCAAGCCATTTGCCGAGCCAAGGAAGAGGCTTGGCTGGCGATGGTTGAGGGTCTCATCAGAGACCATACTTATGGGCGCGAAACAAGCTCCGCGCCCAGTCGGTCGGCTCATCGAGTATGGTTGCTTTGGTGACTACCTGTGCTGGATGGCTCCCAGGGAGGCGTTGGCAATGTGTCACAATTGTGGCGAGGCGGTGGACTCGGCCCAGCACACCCTCAAGGTGTGCCCGAGATGGGCGGTGCTGCGTCATGATCTGACATCGGTCACCGAAGGGGACTTGTCTCTGCCGAGCGTCATCACCACTCGGTGGTCGGATGCTCGGTGACGCTCATCGTCACCGAGCATCCTGGACGGCGATGGTCTTCTGCGAGGCAGTAATGTCCCAGAAGGAGGCCGACGAGCGAGTGAAAGAGGAAGCTGCCGGCGAGGCCTCACCCCGCAGGCGATGAACGGGGGTGCGTAAGAGGCGCTACTTAATACGCCCCTGTGCTCGTGGCATTCTTCAGGATGGGAACCTGGGCCCAGTAAGTCACGTCGTCGCGGGGACTGCTTAGTAGCAGTCGGGCAGTCCCCCCTTACGAGGAGTAGTCTGGTCTTCGCCGGGGCCAGTCTGTCCCTGAGGTGATCCTGTCTGTTGCCTGCATATCCGGAACTCTCAAAAAGCGGCTGAAGGTGCTCGCAGTGGTTTTAAATAGGCTGGGCACTCCCAGGTGCGAGTCCCACATTGGGTCAGGATCTAGCCGATGATCCTGGCTGCTGATAGAAGAAAAAAAAAGGTTAAAAATTTGCGGTTTTATTTAACGACTCATAATAAGTTAGCTTGGCAAAATATGCGCGTTACCATCATAAATGACAAAAACATTGAAGATATATAATTTATTGCTCCTGCAAGGAATATTTGACAAGCAAGCCTAAGACAACACGCACTGTTTAGGGTTGACACCTTCCAGAATTATTTTTTAACTGTTACTAATACTTTTAACCTTTCTGGTTTAAATATATATAAAAACAAAACTAAATAAAAAAATTTGACAGATAATTCTTAAATTTATAAATTCTAAAAAAAAAATTTAAAAGTAAAAATAAGATAAATTGACAGATTAATTGAATGGTGTAAGTACCTTAAAAGGTGTTGGCGACGGAAGAAACAGCATTAATATTGAATAAGTAGTAAAAGAAAAAAATAATTTACCAAAATATAAAATTCAGCATGACTCGGCGAGAGGAAGCTAATTTGACTTGCAAAAATTATACCGATAGAATTATTAACGTTTCAGCTCTCAAGAACAAAGAAAAATGATTATTCGTGACTTTTGTAAAATTTGTATACAAAATATAAAATATCAGAAATATAGGTATCTCAATTCTCATGTGAGACAGAGGTATATACATGTACATTAATTTTGATTCAATATTGTCGTATAATTATGTTGTATCAAAAGGGACATCATCACCTTTACATGTCCAGAGTGCTTAAAAGACTACTACTGCAAATAATTTTCATGAAGAATTATATTATATAAGATAAATATTATAGTAGACTGAATAATAATACCTCTGCTTATTAATAATATCTATATAATACTCAATAATAATTAATAAAGATTAAAGGCTATGAAAAGGTTATGAAGTTTAAGTAGTGTTCTATATGGAAAATCACAATAAATGGATTCCAATTCTTTATTTTACAAGGAAATGTTTTAAACGTCTATCCGTTTAAAACATTTTCTTTCCTGTTAGACATACCAGATAGATAGACCTTTACAGACTTAAGACCTTTACATCATATGGTACTGGAATAAGTGAATATGTGTGCTTTCATTTGGCGGAGTTTTACAAAAAAGTTTTACAAAGTTTTGAGCATAATATGCATTGTTATACAAAGTATTGTTGTTAACAGCATCTAACTGCAGGCTAACCTTAGACCATGTTAAATTGTGCTTATTATACAAAATACTTATATTTGCAAATGCCGTACTATTATTATTTATTTATTATTATATTATTATTATATATATATATATATATATATATATATATATATATATATATATATATATATATATATATATTTATTTATTTATTTGCACCATCCGATACGTCTTTTCCTTTATTTGGAAAAACTCGCTTTTAGTGATTAAGTCTCCATCCATTACACAGTTTATTATTATTAAATTTTATGTGTACACTGTACACAATAAAATGTATTCATTCATTCAAACTTTCAACGCAATGGTACCCCTAACCTAATGCGTAGCACGCAATTGTGGTTCTTCCTGGTTGGGGCCCATGCCCATTACCCACCCTGAGCGCTCATAATCGTCAAGGACTTTAAGTTTTGCATCGCGGAAACTTTACTACTATGTGATATCACGCCATATTACGAAAAAATCGTAATTTGAACTTTGATGCCGGAAAATATTGCAAGGATACCGGACAGGGAAATAAGGGGTGAACATAGATGAGACGATAACACAGAGTTTTTGACTTCCCACTACAGTGCGTTTCCAGCTGTACTGTGTTCAGAAACGAACACGAAAGGTAGTGTAATTCTACCATCTTACGACTCAGCCGTCTAGACGAGAGGCTTTTGCCGTTTACGTTTATGGACACTAGAATAGAGATTGATGTTCGCTTTCGACAACTTCACATTAGCTTTCTACACAACATTCGAAAAGCGAACATCAATCTAATACATTGATATTTTTATTCTATTGTAAAAGCGTCAAGCCACTTGCCAACAGGGACAGGATAGTCTGTGGTCAGCTGGCACTAGTCTTAGGCTAGCTTGTTTATGTTCATGAGCGACGCTTACTGATTACCATTATGCGGCTTGTCTGCACTTTCGCATATGCAAATGACATAAAAAAATATAAGAAATCCTACTTATAATAAAAAATCTATGACTCTAATTTCGATAGACTGTCAAACGAGCATCTATCTTGAGAAAGGATATGGGCTATCATAATGATATCGATATATTAAAACGGGCCCCAGATAAGATATTATATACTCAAAAGTTTGAAGGTGAAGGTTAGATTAAAAAAAACATGGTCCTATATGCCTTTAAGATCCTGGAAGATCTTTTTAATATTTGATACCTTGTAATTATTGTATTAAAACCAAAAACGAACAGTAAAAATAGTATTGAAAGATAGGTTTAAATTAGATATTTTGTGCGTCCATTTTATTTGGCATGCGAAACATGTTTATTGTACAATGATGGCTGATGGTTGAAAAGTGACATGTTTTACGTACAGACAAGTCAAAATGTGGCACATATACGTCAGCCGGTAGAAATCTCGTCTGCTATGTCGTCATTCCTTAGATGTAAACATGAGTTGAATGACCTCATACTCATATCAAGTTAAATACTGGAAATCCAATTTTACGTAAGGCCTAAAGCTTAAGTTTTTCCTATTTTTTACTCTCATCGCTTATTGTCTTCTTAATGTTTTATTGACCACGCCAATCTGCTATTACTCCGATTTTACTTTGGTTTGAGGTCTGTCAGTCATCATTATTATAAACTGTAATTACTGGCCGTTATTTCAGCAAACTTTTGTTTTGTGTCTATTGAGCTGCTCTTTTGCATTTGTGATATACACACCTTAGATGGCACTGAGTCAGGAAAAATCCCTTGGTTTTGGTTACCCAACTTATCCGATCTTCCAGAATCTACTACACCTAAGTCACGGTCATGTAATAAATCCACGAAATGAAGGGGTAGTTTATGGATCTGAAGTGTTTCATAATCTTCGCCATCAGGCCGCATCAGTTTACTGGAGATGACCTAAAATGGAGAGAGGCCTAAAAGTATGCGACAGAGCCTGGTTTTAATCTATACAGATAAATAAAATTGGAGTGTCCGTTTGTAATATTAAAATAACCGCTTTTTTACTAAATGCAATATATGGATGTTTTTACACGGTTAACGGGTACATATACCAAAAAATTAAAACCGACTTCAAAATTTAAAAAAAACTAAAAAGTAATAAAATAATTTCCATAATGTTTGTGCCTACAATTTATAATCAACTTGTTCTTCTACTAATATACAATCTTTGCATTTACCACGTCATTATTGTTACTTTTGGAGTCGGTGTCAGCCAAGGTGGGTAGGGAGGTAGGTACATCAACGAATACGACACCGGCTTCAAAAGTAACAATTATGACGTGGTAAATGCAAAGATTGTATATTAGTAGAAGAACAAGTTGATTATAAATTGTAGGCACAAAGATTACGGAAATTATTTTATTACTTTTTAGTTTTTTTTAAATATTGAAGTTGGTTTTAATTTTTGTTTAAATTTTTTTTGTCTTAATTTTTAGTGATTGCAAAATTCGATAACTGATTTTATTTGTCTGAAATATGGGTAGAACTATTAAACGTGTTGCTCAGATTAGATAGTGCTATATTAATGAGAACGTAGAAAGGGTTTAAATCATTACATAACAAATGAAAAAAACGAAATAGAATTGCGTAAAACTTTATATACATGTAATTGAAAGCAATCACGGCTTTGCTGCTATTCATTAAATAATTCAGTTATATAATATAGGTATAGGACATCATCACCAATATATTGGTATAGAATGGATATTATGATGACCTTGAAATACTATGATGCGCTTTCAAGGCACAGTTGTTTTTTGTTCATTTAACAACGACAAGTAAAATTAAATTAATTAAACAAAATTACATGATTTTGGTATATTATTTAGCCGTATGAACTAAGCCCAATAAAAGCTGTAAATCGTCAAGGATTCCCCTCGTCTGTGTAAGGTCTCCATCATCACACCTGTAATGGCGCTTATACCCCATATGGGTGCAAAGTTCTCATCAATTTAAATTAATTTAGTCCAAACACAAGGTAGCTACTGTAAATTGTTGAGGAGTTCCCTTAACTGTCATTTGTCTTCATCATCAGACCCTTAATGACAGTCACAACCTATCTAAGTGTAAAGTTCTCATCATTACAAATTAATTAAGCCCAAACACAAGGTTAATGATGTAAATCGTCGAGGAGTTCCCACGACTGTCTTTCGGCTCCAGCATCAGATCGACTCTAGACCTTCATTAAATTGTAGTCCTTCAAAACACTTTATGAAAAAAATATCAAACGCACTAGTCGCCCCTATGATTTTCGAAAGTTCCCCTCGATTTCTCTGGGATGCCATTATCAGATCCTGGTTTCCTTATCATGGGACCATTTGGGAAGTATACCCTTTAGAACAAAAAAATAATTTTTCAAATCGGTCTAGCCATCTTCTAGTAATCAGGTAACGTACATAAAAAAAAATAAAAAGATTCCGACGAATTGATAACCTCCTCCTTTTTGAAGTCGGTTAAAAATTATATATTATCAAATTTTGACTGTCTGTCTCTCTGTCTGTTTGTTCCGGTTAATCTCTAAAATTTCTGGGCCAATTTTGACATGACTTTCAATGGCAGATAGCTGATGTTATAAGGAGTAACTTAGGCTGTAAAAATAATTACCATCAATCAGGACACGGCTGTAAATCTTAATTAACACATGCGAAACTGCGAGCAACAACGAGTCATAAATATTGGTATCTATATAATACATAAAATTGGAGTGTCTGTTTGTAATATTAAAATAACCGCTTTCTACTAAATGCATATGTATACACGGTACATATTCCAAAATAGCATTTTTTACAATTTTTGTCTGTCTGTATGTCTGTCTGTTTGTTCCAGCTAATCTCTGAAACGGCTGGGCCGATACGGGACTTTCACTGACAGATAGCTGATGTTATAAGGAGTAACTAAGGCTATAAAAAATATCATCATCAATCCGGATACGTCCGTAAATATTAGTTAACGCAGGCGAAGCTGCGGGCAACAGCTAGTATAATAATAAATCCGCTTGCAAATTTGTACTTTCTCTTTCACTGAACATAAATTCTTATTATGTCGATAAAACACAAAATTTTCCTAATTTTATTAGTTTTCCTCCATAATTTGATGAAAAAGTTTGTTACATAAATTAGTTTCCAGTATCAAATTGCTGTAACATTATTCTCGTAGGCAATATGCAAATTCCATTGGGTTTTCACAAACCTAGTATCGACGTCACGACTCACGACAGTGTGCTCGAAGTAGACAACCATTAGTATCATGATTTGATGGACAGGACGTTTGCACAGATTTTCCAAAATGTTATTTACATGGAGGCTGGAACAAGTTTTATGTTTATCAATATTTTAAAGGGTTACTTTGAAATTAAGTAAATATCTCATCAATCGCAGAAATTTGTACGATCAAGGTACAATAATAATATACGACACTTAAATAAATCGTAGACATTTCTAAAATAAATATAAAAGTCTTTACTCATCTGTGTAGGTAAAAATTTCTCTGTAGTTTTTTTTTTTTTTTTTTTTTTTATGTTAGTTGGATAGGCAAACTGGCAAACGTGCCACCTGATGGTAAGTGGTCGACGTCGCCCATGAACACAAACTAGTTTATCTGGAACGAGCCCAGGAAACTCATCTATGTGTTGCCTATCCTGAGACATAAGATGTTAAGTCTCGGTGCCAGTAATTACACTGCCTGTCTTGCCCTTCTCTCCGAAACACAACAAAGCTGTTTCACGGGAGAAACAAGCAAGATGGTGGTACCCATGCAGCCGGGAGCGCGGCACAGCGCTTTCCTCTCACCGGTATAGGAATGCTTATATTCCTGAAGTAAATAAAGACCATTTATGTTATCCTTATACATATTTTGACATACGAGGGCGACACTGAGTTCTTAGAAAATAAAAAACTGAACAAAGCAAGTTATCAGTTTTATTAGTGTCAAAATAGTGTCCATTCACATCAATACAGTGCTGTATCCAATGGAACAGCTGAGAACACTTTGCCCACTTGTCCTTAGACGGCCTTCTTCGAATTCTTCAACTCTTCGACGGCCTTTTGAAACCGCAGCCACTGCTTCCTCGGCGTCTGTAAAACGTTTCCTCGAAGTTTTTCTTTTATTTTCATGAATAAATAAAAATCGTATCATAAAGGTCAGGGCTATACGGCGGGTGACCAAGTAATGCCACGCCTGACGTCGCCAAATAGTCAATACTTTCCTTGGCGGTGTGCGACGAGGCCTTCTTGTGATGAAGGAGGATCCTACTGCGAGGTCGTTTCTGATAAACTTTTTCTAGACAAGTGGCAAGCAATTATTAAAATTTTCACGCGTTAAATTCATGCTGATGTCTATTTGCCTCCAAATCGTAAAATGAATAACAAATTCAATTTTAAATTTGAACTTATTTTTTTATTACATCGTTTAATGATTTTCTAAGTTTCCAGTTCTAAGAATTTTCAGTCTCACCCTCGTATTTGGTATTACTTATTCATAATGTTAATTTATTGCGCCATTCAAAAAATATATGCATTTTTTTAATAGCATTGTACATTTATCATCATTTAAAATATTTAACTATCTAATATTAACTTCTTGAAGAGTTCCGCTTTTTATAATAATTTATTCAACTAGATTTTAGATATAAGTTCCACATTCGATCTGAGTAGTTCGACATATTGTGTCGAATTTATTGTAACTAGCCAAACGCGGCTGTCGTCTATCTCATAGCAGATATAAAAAAAGTAACCGCTGATGTCTTAAAGATGCTAATTATGGATTATAAAATATACCACTTTAAATAGCGAAATCGGTGAAAATTCCTGCATCTTTGGTGAAAAATTGTACTTCATAATTTCTTAATTTTTTTACAATAGGTAAATTACTTTTACGTTAAAACAGAAACTTTACCAAGTAGAAATATTTTAAATCAAAATAAGCGTGTGTATTTGTTATAAATGTTTTGTTTCTGTTTTATTGTTTTATTGTGTTTCAATTAGCATATTATGGCGACTTTTATATATTTTTGTAATATTTATTTTTCTGATCACGATACCATGTACACATTTTACACAAATCACGTGACAGTTTTCGTCTAGCCATGAAAGCCTGTCACGAAACGGGGTACTAGAAGAATGTTGTTTCTATTTCTAAGAAAATGTAATAATTCAAAACTTTCGAGCCTATTTAAATCTCGGGTTATCATTTTTTTTAATAGTTTTTCTTTTCCGCTTGTTCACTGCTTGTCCAAGTTTCAGTATAATATAACTATAATTGTTGTTCTAGTACTTATTCGTTATTTCATCATGTCAGCATAAATCTTCAATAAGCCTTGGTACAAAGAGCGTAGTGATGCAAAGTTGATAAGTTGAACAGTAACTATCAATAATTGATGTACTTATGATGATAAAATATTATACGTAGTTTCTACTATGACGTTTGAGGAGCATTTCCGGCGCGAAATGCTCCTTGACTGCTTGACTCCATGGATTCAAATGAATAACTTTTATGGAGCGTGATAGTCATTTTACCTTTTCCACTTTTTTCCATTTTTTTTTTGGTTCAAGCCTTGTCGTTGCGGTGGGGCTCAATAGCCTAAGGTGAACCCAGCACCTTGGGCGAAGCAAATTGAGCCGAGAGAGCTGCTCTTTGTACACCTCTTATAAGAAAAGGACAAAAGAGTAGGGGGACAAGGGGTGAGGATGGGAACCTCACCCCATTGTACTGTCCCAACGTTGGGAGGGGTTGTTCTGTGGTGCAGGACAACCCCTCTGAGGAGGTGGCGTCGGTCCCTTGAGGAACTAATTAGCCGTCGAGGTGCCCTGTTTGCTCAACAGATCCGGGCCTGGAGAGACCCATTCTGAAAGAGAGAGGGATGCCTCAGAGCATTTCCTTCCTAAAAGAAAAAAGAAACTCATTTTACCTTGTTATTATACTATATTTCATTCTGATATTCTAAGATAAAGATTCTAGATAAAGAAGAAATATTTATTTATTTAAGTCAACGCGGGCAAGGTTGCGGACATTTATTAGGTTTTTCTTTAAATTATAATATTTACCTTATAAATAGAATTATTACATTTTTTTTGTTTTGTATATTTTGAAAAAGTATGTGAAGTGTAAGTCAATATTATACTAGCTATATATGTTTAGTTTTTTGTTTTGGATTATTCAAAATTTAGATTTAAGTACCATTTAATGTAGCCTTTGCGCTTATCTATTACATCATGTTTCTACGCTTGTCTCTACCACTCTTCTCACTCTTAGTCCAGTATAATTGTCACAGCCAACAAAGTCTTCAGTGGATAAAAGAAAGTTTTTGTCAAATAAATATTTGAAAAATAATGATTAAAGAGAACAAACAATTCCCTAAACGTGTCCCTGTCAAGAAATATTTCACTCCCAAATATTTTGTTTTTTTTGCATGTAGTTACTCCATTTAGAATATTGACTTCTCTAGGTTGGCCATTTGCCAACGAAAGGTCGACGAAAGAAAACATGCGATGTAATATAAACGAATCGTCAAATAATATTGAATTTATGTTCAAATGCTTTAGTATTTCGGTTTATAGTTTGTGCAAATAAACAATCGATTTCTGAACACGTAAATACGATTTCAAGTTGCTTGCATGCCGGGCACGATTTTAATTAATTGCAAGTTAAAATACATTCATTGGCCGTTTTGCAGTTCATCAAAAAGGGCAACTGTAGAAGAAAAACCTTAAATGGAAATTAGACTGCTTTGCAGCCAAATTGGGCCGGGCACGACCTCTCGCTCACATAATACCGGCGTAAAGTGACAGCTTAGCTGTTGCGTTTCATGCGGTTTGTGAGTTTTCGGTGGCCCATTGAGGGGGGGGGGGGGGGCAGCATATGCAAAGGAGGGCAACGGATCTGCATAATCTCTGGTTGTGCGGATGAGTATGGGCGTCGATTGTCGCCAAAAGGCTTCGACTCGTTTGCCCTCCTATGCTATAAAAATAGATGTATGTCCTTTCTACCGTGCAACAGTTTCGCTTTGTTCCGCAAGGACAAGCAGTGTGCCAGTGTCGCTAATGCAATATTACCGGAATAGAGCGGTAATGTTATGTGCCTAATTTGTGCTGCGACGCTGCGCCGGTTTTGCGTTCTGATTGTCCGACTGAGGACCGTTGACGGATGATTGGCCGATGGGACATACATACAGAGCACTGGTTGGTTGAATTGCTATTACGTGACAAATTACTGAACGGTTTCGGAATTGTATGGCTCCCATTACTACGCTATCTACTCGATGAGGTAATGGCACCGAGACCTATCTTTGTCGGGATAGATAACCTTACGCAGGCCGTCTGAACTGTACATAAGTTTATACTTATGAGTGACTCTGACTAGTTATGACGAGGTGGCTCGTTTGATAGTTTGCCTAATCATCTAATCTAAAAAGGTTTAGTTTGAGATAATATCCACTAATTGTTTACTAAAATTATGACTTCTATCTTCATAAATATCGCTAGTACTACTGATAAATAGTTGGTATGCTACAAGTTCTATTCGCTATAAAAATCTTTAGGAACCTAGGCCTAAAACCTTACTCGTAATAATTTAAATGTAATATCGTGAAAATTATTTAGTATATCGTGACAATTTTTTAGGGTTCCGTACCCAAAGGGTAAAACGGGAACCCTATTACCACAATTACTAACCGACGCACTCAGAAACGTCAATTAAAGTTAATGTTGGATGTTGTCCTTTTCTGTTTCATTGATAATGAGTGAAAGATGTTGAGCGAATGATATTTAAATAAACATTAAATTTAATGGACGTCTCTGAGTGCGGCAGTAAGACTTCGCCGTCCATTCGTCTGTTGTAGTTGTAGTACCTACCTCATGAATCATGGCAGTTAGACAGTCGAAATTTATGTTGCAGCTATAACAACAAATACTTAAAACAGAATAATATCAATATTTAAGGGGGCTCCCATGCAGCAGTAGTGGTTTTTTTGTTTGAAATATTCACAGAATATTGGATTATATACTAACGTTAAAAATAAATAAGTAAAAATATACAATAAATAAATATTTAAGGGGAACCCCATACCACCAACGTATTTTGTTTGTTAAAGTGCCTAATGTTGTATATAACCGGTGAGAGGAAAGCGCTGTGCCGCGCTCCCGGCTGCGTGGGTACCACCATCTTGCTTGTTTCTCCCGTGAAACAGCTTTGTTGTGTTTCGGAGAGGAGAGCAGGACAGACAGTGTATTTACTGGCACCGAGACTTAATATCTTATGTCTCAGGATAGGCAACACATAGATGAGTTTCCTGGGCTCGTTCCAGATAAACTAGTTTGTGTTCATGGGCGACGTCGACCACTTACCATCAGGTGGCACGTTTGCCAGTTTGCCTATCAAACTAACATAATATATATATAATAGTACGGAACCTTTCGTGCGCGAGACCGACTCACACTTGGTCGGCTTTTTTTGGTTACTTTCGGAAGGATCCGGCGTTCAATAATTTTGAGGAATGCATTCATGAACGCTACTTTCATCACCATTTCCATGACCAATTAAGAGATTTCACACATTTTCATACACATAGCGAGCAATATTGAAATAGCGAATAAAGTTTGCAACTAATAATGATTATAGATAAAAACCGGTATAAACAGTCGAGAATAATGAAATACCTATTTTATTAATTTTTATTTTATCAATGTCAAATTATATACTTAAATCCATAATAAATTACCCCTTGGTAAGTTCGTGAGAATTTGAGTTACGTGTATGAAGAACAAGAATTCTAAGAAAAATAAGAACTATAATAACTCTAAGAAAAATATATTATACGAGCCTGGTACATTTTGACAACCTCTGTGGCTCAATGGTAAGCGCGTTGGCGCTCGAGCCGGAGGTAGCGGGTTCGAATCCTGCCGGGAAACAAAAAGTTTTCTGTATTCCTTCCTATGTATAGTACGTATAGTACAAAAGTATTAAATATATTTCCATTGTCTGGTACCTGTAACATAAGCTCTTCGAGAACTTACCACGGGACCAGATTAACGTGCTGTAAAAGCATTCAAAGAATTATTATTATTATTAATCATCCGTCAGACGAACTGCCTGTCCTTGGCCGGATTCGAACTCACGACCGGTAGGAGGGTTTGTGAGATCGACGGCAGTCAATCACAATATAAAATTATGAGTATCTAACAACAGTAAATTGTTTAATATTATGAATAACAAAAATGCAAACCCATCGATTTTTACATCGACCTTCGGAAAATAAATAATGAATATTACAACGACAACGTAAACCATCGTGAATCGTGATGTGTTTTTCCTACAGAAACCCAAATTACTGAATATATTTTTTACACGCAACACGCACATAAACACACAAATACACACGTTTTTGCTTCATAACCCTTAAATAATTTTATTATATACTTCTACCTATTATCTTCATAATTTTAAAGTAATTCTCTAAGTTCTAAATAAAATATTTAAACTTTTTTATACACAAACTGAAATACACGTCCTGAAATGCTTTAGTTTAGTTTAGGGGAAAATACTTTCTTCTTGTTTTTTCTTTGTTTTTCTTCTTGTTGTGGGTTATTCTTATTGTTGTGGGTTGAATGAAATTAATAAATATTATTTTTTTACAGGTAATCCAACCATGTTTTGGAATTTGGAGGTAATAATAAAGTATTAATTTAGCAATAAGTATTTTACTTATATTATGTTATTGCAAATAACGCTCAAGAATCATAAAAAAATATTGTAATTTGCTCGCTTGAGATTTTTATGTCACACATAATTTTAGTTCATTACTGTGTCGCTAAATGCAAATTTGGTTCATTTCAAAACATTTCTTTCTTTTAGTGAATGCAAGTCAGTTTTAGTTTTAAGAATATATAAATTATAAACTGTATATGTATAATTATTTTTTAAAGAGTATTTTTTATAAAAAAAAAAGTTTTAAAATTAAGCAGTATTGTAATATTTTGCAAAAAAATACACGTGTACATAAAAATATACATGTCAAGAAAGCCACTTGGCCTCCGAAATCAAAATAATTAAAACGCGTTTTGGAAGATAATATAATATTGGATTACTCTTTAAAAAAACAATATGCTCTGATTAATAAACGTAAAAACTGTATTGTCCATGCTCATTGTTGACACTACATGTAGTTACTTACTACAGTATCTATCATGTTGATTCTATTGTGAATTATTAAAGACCCTAACTATATTTAGCTCATCTACAAATGACCAAGAACCCCTGACGTAGGAGGTGAGACAACTAGTAGAGTCTTGGTGGTAATTTTAACTTCAGATCTAATCTAAATAACATACTTATCTTTTGTAGCGAAAATTGTAAAATGCTATCTTTAATATATTGTTATCATTACGCATTTAAGTTTATTTAAATATACCCTAAATATGCCTATCGATCATGCCTTCCTTGTCACTTCAAATTATTTGAAAAGGGATGGCAATGTTTACTGTGGATGGATTGCTACGATGTCGATGCTCTTTAGTATCTGGAAGTAGGGACTGTCCACTGAGGTTTGCGCGCGCATCGGTTTCAGGGCGCAGGACTCACCCTCGTGTAGTGCTATAAAGGTTCAGACACGTGAAATAATAATTATCCGAAATTATAGCGTTATTTCTTTTAAGAGAATTTAGTAACACACAAGGACAAGCAAAAAAGTAATATTTTTTATGAAACAAAACTATTTACACATCCGTTGAATGCATCACATATTTTATCTTTGACAAACGAATTTATCGGTGATTTTGTCAATATATCCTTGCCCTATCCTACTTAGTATCGTTTTTCATCACACCCGATATTATGTTATACAAATAATACAATTTTCAGTAAATTTGGTTCGTAATGAACATAGAACCTCCTCCTTTTTTGAAGTCGGTTGAAAAAAGTTTAAAAACTGACTGCGTTTCAGCTTTCAGAGATTGTGTCACTAATTTACAATGTTTTTCACATAGTGCACATTTGGTGGTTTTATATGAACTTTATTTACAACCAGTTGCAATGGTAAAAGCTTTCAAGCAGACTGTAATAGAATCTCTGTCTCTTTTATTGCATTCATATAGGTATATTAAATAAATGCGATAAATCCGATAAATCAACCGAGATTATCTTCATATTTATAGCTTTTTATTTATTTATTGAATGTGTTTTCTATTAAATGTGTGTATTTTCGTTTTAAATTTACCAAAATATATTCACTTCATTTAAAAAAAAAATCATAAGAACAACATGAGGACTGGCTAAATTAAAAAAAAAAATTACCGTCGTCACTTCTAAATACTCTACAGTCTAAGTACTTCGGCCGCCGATATAGGCAGTAACGTATTACGGCATATCAGGCCTTGCCGGCGCTCTCTACGCAGGTTCAAGCTCTTGATATTATTCTCATACTAAAACCAAGGTAGAAGGGTTTTTTATAAGTGTCGCGGTTTCTTACGCGGTACCTCAGGTAAGTCTTATAATTAGTATATAGCACAACCACGATAAGTAGAAATCAAACCTGCTAGACTTGAACAACGCATTATCTTTAATGTGAAAACACTTTCAGTATTCACGTACATTATCATCGCTTTTAAATAGAAGTATCCACTATATGATACCATTTTGTTTAGTGATGTTAAGCTCATGGGCGGAACGGTTGTTCATTTCACCACAATTTAGTGTTTATTCGTATTACCTAACATATCGACCTGCACTTTGGGGAGAAATGCGTAAGCATGTACTCGGTAATAGATTTTCTTTCGGTGTATAGAATAAGTTATAACTACTAGGCATTTGATACATTGAACTTATACCTCTCGTAAAAGTTGAGTAGACTTAATAATAATTCATGGTTCGATGGGCTAGTCATCTGCCATTAATTGTGGGAAATTATATCAGCCTTGAAACATGGATACATATTATTTCTACGCAACAACATACTTCAGCTAACTATGTACTGATATTTTTTATTAATAACGCGCATCATATGTAGTACAAAATATCTATAACTCAGAAGCAAATTATATATTTCCAAAAACGTATTCGCCAACCATTGGTTCTCTGTAACCAGAACAATACACGGCGTTCAAATTGTATATGTTATATGATACATCGAAGCCTTAGAACGGGTGACCAAGTGACTAAAAAGAAGATAGGATAAGAAGTAATTCTAGTTTTCCTACCTTACAATTTAAAGACTGTTATTAGATTATAACGTCTTGGATAAGCGGAGTTATAGTTAGGTAAACTCCATCTACCCCACCATGGTTCAGGCTAAGACTAGCCTAGGGTGAGCCCAGCACATTGGGCGAAGCTAATTGATCCGAGAGCCCTCTTTGTACCCCCTCTTATAAGAAAAGGGGACAAAAGAGCAAGGGGCTAGGATGGGAACCTCACCCCATAGTACTTTCTCGACGTTCGGAGGGGTTGTTCTGTGGTGCGGGACAACCTCTCTGTGGATGTGGCGTCGATCCCCCTAAGGGACTGACTAGCCGTGGAGGTGCCCTGTTTGCTCATTAGATGCATGATGATTAGATGATTAGAGGTGGCACTCGCCGGGTTTTAATGAGTAGAGCTGCGTCCACTTACCAGCTTTCGGGCGCAGCGAGTCCCATATACCCGCCTGGGGAGACCAACTCCCCGCGGGATGCCTCAGAACATTTCCCAGAGTTAAAGAAAAAAAAGGTAAACTCCAGCTAGGTGTGACGGAAATATGGATTGTAACCTCTACTAGTATATTATTAGTTATTGTTTTTTATGTCTACACCAAACCAGACCGCGTGTCTGTATAGTACCGTCCATATTTGTTACGGGAATCTTATGTTTCTGATATAAAAACATTGGACACGTATTGTAAATAATAAATATCAAGTTAGTATTCCCGTGCTTACTCGTAAAAAACTTGTGTAATAGGTAACTAGGGGCGCAAATAAATGGTTTACATTTATGTAATTTCGTATATTACCATTCCTTACCCGATGCAGACATCTATATAATAGACAATAACTAACAACAAAACCTCATATCTTGCCTTGCTTAAGATAGGCATATATAAGATGTCATATATATATCTAAGAAATAATAAAAAAATTAAGAATATTTTAATTTTTTTGGGACGGAGCTTAGAAATTCTTTAAAAGATCCGTGGTCCACATAGAATGTTTATTATGTAAAAGCTTTGTGTAAAAAAGGTTTATAGGATGAGCGTTTTCTCTGAGCGTTTCAAAATCCATAACAGTAACGAATTTGTTTCATTTCATTAATGACTTTCTCAATATAATCATCATGTTATAGGTAACAAGTTAAAAGTGTCCAATAGTATCCGCGATTTTGTACCTATTCCCATTCAGATCAGCTATTATAAGTCATATCTTGTAATTACCATTTGATGGGTAAATCTAGAAATCTAAATTTAAACTGCGTATGAGCTCACATCACACATGCAGCGTTCATTTCTAAATTAAATGACAGGAATTTCATAAACAGATTTATTATAATTAAAATTGACGAATAGTTTGTTTAAATGTAATATCTTGATTAATCGATTTAGAAAATTTAACTTATGCCCATGCTACTTCTTTCGAGAAATTGATTTTGTAGTTATCAACACGTTTCTAATTTTTTCACTGTAGGTATTTCATGTTTAATAATTTAACTAAGAGTTATCACAAAATGATAATTAATAATTAATGAATGGATTACGAATAGAATTATTGGAATCAGATTCAATTTTAACAAATGTTTAAATAATTATAATTTATAATATGTTTTATTTGTCGATAGACGATACCTAAGCTAATCAATTAAGATGTAGGGAAATGTGTTGGTCCACCGTTTGAACGCTGAAAATAAGTTTTAATGTAAATTTTAAGTCAGTGAAGTCGCCGTCGTCTACATATGCATTGCTTAAAAATTGGTAAAAAGGACCTACTGTTTAAATGTAAGAGGATCATTCTTTGTCTATTCTGAATAGGAACCGTTCATTTTGATGTGAAAGTATCGTATGTACCTACGTTGCTGATAAGTAGTGTGTTTGATTAAAAGGACAAAGCATCGCAATAATTACAAGATTCTGTAAATTGTAAAGATTACTGATTTTTTTTATCAATTTCATTCAATCCTTATCCAAAATCTTAAGAATATTAATGCTTTCGTGTAAATATTTTCACTTTTACTTTTAAAATGCTCATTTTCCTTTAGTATTATAAATTTAAATGTTATGGATTTTAACCCTTAGCGTGTCTGGCCAAAAGTTACACGGTAGGTACCCTAGTGGGTCAGTCAGACCCGGAATTCAAATTGTTGTTTCTTTTATAAATACTTTTGTTTTAGAACATTTAAAACCCACATCACCAAATAAGATAAACGAGCAAATAAGAGATAATTAAAAATATATAGTCCGTGTTGGATGCGAGTGGCAAGGGATCGGCCGTCTTGGCATTCATTGAGGGAGGCCTATACTCAGCATTGGATGGATAGAGACTGATGATGATGATATTTTCATTTCAAAATAGTGAAATCTCAATATTAAAAAATCGTATAAAAGCAACTTGGCATGAAGTACAAAGCTTATTCCCCATGAAATATCTCGTTAATATGATTACACAGTGTCACTTCATTACGAAAGTGGTTCGCTATCTTATCTTTAAATATTGATTTTAAAATTATAGGAAATGGCTTTTATCTCCAAGTTAATGGAACAATGTCCTGTATAATATATATACTGCTTCAACCATTCTCCAGAAAAGCAGAATTTTTGAATTAAAAATCATATTGTATATTATTATTATAATTTAAAAAATGTAATGCTTTTGAAAAGCATGTTATGTATGTGTCGTGGTTCTATTAGTCATATAACGAAAGTCCCTGAAAAAAAAAACTAACAGTGTTAATTAATAGATCGACCTAGAAAACCAAATTACTGTTGCAGTACTAAACTAAAGGAAATATATACTATGGGATCTCATGATTCTCATGTATATAATAACGTGGTATCATGAAAAGACTCCTAAGGATCGACCGACTAATTCAAACGTGCTGAGCAATCAAAATTCTAATCGAGATAACGAATTATTACATACTAAATTTTTATAAATGAGAATAGATTAAAGATAAAAGAAGTACCTATTCCATAAAATAACAGTTTCGTTTCTTTCATCATTATCTACTTTATAATGATATAAAAAGCTGTAGTATGTTTGTTTGAACCCACTAAACTACGGAACTGTTAGTCGGAATTGAAAAATTAATTTTAATTTGACAGGCCATCCGCTTATTTTAGAGGAAATATTAATAACTTTTCTTAGGTGGGGGAAATCGCGGGTAATACAGCTTGCACAACAATGAAGTTTTATAAATACAAATTTCAAACAAAAAAGTGAAACGAATTTCAAATAAAACAATGGAGGTCACGTTGGGCGGGGGCGGAGGACTCCAACACTTCGTCTCTAGTTGAGTCACAATTATGAGTCACGGTCAGTCTCACCGTCACTAGTTAAAGTCGATATCAAACTTTTTGATATATTTACGCAGGTAATAAAGACATTGACGTAAAACCGAGTGGTATAGATTGAACACGCACGAGATATATTCATTGGCATGCGTAAAGAAAGAAACTATGTGAGCCTTTTTGTCATATTTGTCAAAAAAATCATAAATCATAATCATCTCTAGATCCGTTATGAGACTAGACGATATAAAGTAAAAAAAGTAAATAATTTTAGCTAGGATTATAAAAATCGAGAATATTCTCGATTGACTCGCCAAGTGGGCTACCATTTCACAATGTAGGTACATTGTACACGCTTAAGCTAAGGTGAAATTATTGTAATGACGGATCTGTCTTGTATCAAATTTTAATGGTATATCTGAGTATAGGTAAAGCTTGGTGACTGGTGACCTCTCTATTATCGGTGATCGCTGTATCTACGTGAAATTGGCTAAGTAGGAATAGTAATGGACACGTATAATGTATTATGATATTTATGGGGAGTCCAGAGGTAACTTACAATAACGTGTTCAGGAGGTTGTTCGGACTGTCACGTTTTCGTAGCGCTCCTGCTATGTTTGCTGAGGCACATACAAATTGTTTCTACACAATCATAAGCCTGAGCGTGCTGGCCGCTGGGTAGACGATGGGACTCCTAAGTCCCAACTGTTGAAGCATTGGATGCAGCCCCATGCTAAAGTGGCTTTCCATTTTTATAAATTTATAAATTGTTTACTAACACTAGAATTAAAAACATTGTTAAAAAATGTGGATGTAAAAATCTGAAATAAATGATTATTCCTTGGTCTTGCTTATCTACGAGACTAATTTTACACAGTACTAATTCTGACTTACCTACTGCTAAAATATTTTAAATTTTTCATGCTACGCTCATTCGGTACACCAATTTTTTGAATATAAAGAAAACATTGTGAGAGAAGTATATGAAATTATTAAACGTTATATGCACGGTGTTGTTGGATTTGAGTTATCTTTGTAGTCATTTTATATACTTAATTAACAAGAAAGTTCACCAACACGCATTGAGCAATGTTTTACATAGGTACTATGTATGGCTGATGAAAGAAAAAACTTAAGGTTTTTATAGCATTTGGATTAAAATTCAAATATTTGATATTTGAATTTTAAAGGATTAATGACCAAAACTAAACAGGCAAATTAAAAATGATTAAATTTTACTAAGAATTTTATTTACAAATATTAAGTAATCAAGTTTTAATATACTTGTTTGTATATTTTCATATTATTATAGTTTTTTTACAATTTTCTTATTACATAAAACGTGAGTAATGACAAGACGGACGACCTAATTTTTAATTTTTAAAGTAGGTATATAATTAAACTAAGTGTTGTTAATTATAAAATACTAGCGGTTCATCCCGGTTTCGCATGGGAATACATTGCTGATAATGTGTGTCTTTCTATTAGTGAAAGATTTTTTCAAATCAGCCAAGTAGTTTCAGAGCCTATTTAATGCAAACAAACAAACATTCAAATCTTTCCTCTTTATAATATTAGTATAGATTTACCTTAAAATTCATGTAGTAGTTATAAAGTATTTATAAAATATAAACAATGCATTAAATACTATTAGGTTAAATTAACTTTTTTCTCAACTCTCTAAAATATGATCTGTAAGTATTCAGTATAATAGTATCTACATGGCTATAGCACTATATACATTGAACAGGTTACCAATGTAAAAAAGTGATGTTATGTTCTTACGCTATAGTATAGAAGATTTTGTATATATTACATTAATATAATAAATATCAACGAATGAACCCCTGCTGCAATACCTTGACATGAAAACTAAAAGGCACCTAGACTGCACGTTACTTGTTAGGATTCCTAATGTAGGGGTGAATCCGTAGCGCAACGTATCGAATGTTTAGAGCTAAACTTTAATAATACTATAAGATATCTAGAAATTATAAAAATATGCCAGTAAACATCATTATCCCGTTCACAGCTGAACACAGGCCTCTTAATAAAAAGAAGGCGTTACATACTCCTAAGCTATATAGTTTAAACTAGCTGTTGCCCGCAGCTTCGCCCGCGGTAACATAGATTTATAGCCGTACCCGGATTGATGTTGATTATTTTTATAGCCTAAGTTACTCCCTATAACATAAGCTATCTTCCAGTGAAAGTCCCGTCGAAATCGGCCCAGCCGTTTCCAAGATTAGCCGGAACAAACAGACAGACAGACAAAAATAGTAAAAAATGCTATTTTGGTATATGTACCGTGTATACATCCATATGCATTTAGTAAAAAGCGGTTATTTTAATATTACAAACAGACACTCCAATTTTATTTATCTGTATAGATATTGTTTGTATAAATAGCTATTGTTAGGTAAGGCATGCATTGGTCATGCATTGACCATCCGAGGTGGTGTATATTTTGACACAGAATTTTATATATAACTATTAAGGCTTGTTTGACGAAGTTGCAGCTTAGATCAGGATTTAGCCAAATTTTGTGTTCGAGAATCATTGCTGATTATTCGCTATACACAAGAAGCTGAGCCTCCTCGTCATGCAGTATAACACCATATTTTATCCTCATTTCTTTGTTCTTTTTATCGTATTTTCTTACTTTTAATGTATAGTTTAATATTAATTGTGTGACAATAAATGATATTAGAGTTTGGATTTAAATAAATGCGTTACAGTATTGAAAAATCATAACAAATGATAAGAAATTATGATAAAATTATATTTTTACAGATAAATTAAACCTTTTTGTTTAATTACGTGCAAACGTTACTTGGTCGATCGTAACAACAAAATAAATATTTATTATTAATTTCAAACGAGTTTTATAATTATGAATATACGTATCATTTCAATTGGTATTACTTTGAGTGTAAGCGTGTTTAATTATTTACAGTCGGAGAAGAGAAAGATTAAATTAAAATATAAAATTTAAATATATATTTGTGTAATATTATTTTTCACGTATACCTAAGTATTATATAAATGCACAAGCATTATTTAACATAAGAGTGACAATTGTATTTGATAAAAAAACTACACGATTGTCATGTACGGAATATTCATGGCGCTATTGTTTTATTATTTTAATATTTACAAAAAAATGATTCGCATACATCTTAATATAAAACCATGATGGAAAAAAATATTTAAATTGGCTAGTCAACACACAATAAATTCTAAGTTTCTAAAAGTTCTACAATTTGAGCAAATTAGTGATTAGTGACACATAAAATTACATATTTAATCTAAATTTCAATTTTAATAAATAAAAAAACTTTAACAAATGTTTATGCGTATATGATAGAACTATTTTATTATTTTCCTTAATATCTTTCGCATATTTATAAATCATTATTAAGACATCTTATATAAATTACTTTATTATTCATCCATTTAAAACCGAGTACTAAGTAACAAAAAAAAAATGTCGCAACTGCGAAACACTTGCTTTATCCGCGAATCTTCATATTTTCCTCAAGTGCGTCTACATTTGCATTAAAATGCGAACAAAATTCACACGACACGGTTGAAAATCCGCCGTACCACAAAATGGTTCATACCATAATCAAAATTTTCCATTGTCTCGTAGCCGGCTGACTACCCAATTCTCTTGATGAATCCATTCTCAGACTTGTGCTTAGCTTGCGGTGGTGGGGTTGCAGGAATGTCATGATGAGGCTTCAGTAAGTAAGGGTTGGTCCCAGGGGAACCGCCGTCTGTTGTACTCTGATTGTTGTTGGAAGGCGTTAGATGTAGAAGAGGCAGCTGGTTTATGCCACAAACGTTTGATCCTTCCTTGGGGTGCATATTGCCTGTAAATAAGATGTACATTAAACTCTGTCACTGGAAAACGTGTTTGTGAGATCTCCAACTTCCTTGTTTCTTGGATTTTTTTATAGCTTGGAATGACGTACGTATATTTGGTTCTTAGATAGAAATAACTATTCACAAATTGTTAATAATTTGAGAATAATTAATAAATAATTTGAGAGTTAAATCACTATATTTAATAAAATATTTTAGTCCGAAGTTACTGATATAATGTCCAATTTTTAGCAATTAATACACCTTACACTTATTTCACAAATGAAAAACTTTTTGACAGGAACGAATACAAATTGACTTAAAAAACTTACCTCGTATATTAAATGGATCCAAATTGATATTATTTAACTTTGAACTTATAATTTCAACACCACTATGAAACATTTAGGTGTACTTCCTGGACGGAGACTGTACAAGAAATACGCGTAGCACCGTTGTTTTATATCAACTGAGTCACATTTGGCAAGAGACTGATTTGAACGTCACTGCGCTCTGACGCCAAGATTTGTATGACGCCAGTACAATTGCTGCGGCTCTTAGATTCGCTCCTTGAACGTTTATTTATCAGAACTATCCAACAAGGTATAGTTAATGATAACAAATATTCAAGTACGTGAATTAATCTATACAGATAAATAAAATTGGAGTGTATGTTTGTAATACTAAAAATAACCGCTTTTTATTAAATGCATACGGATGTACACTGTACCAAAATAACATTATTTACAAATTTTGGCTGTCTGTCTGTTGTTCCGGCTAATCTCTGAAACGGCTGGACCGATTTTGATGGGACTTTTACTGGCCGATAGCTGATGTTATAAGGAGTAACTTAAGCTATGAAATAATCATCATCAATCGGCTGTAAATCTAAGTTAACACGGGCGAAGCTGAGTTATACTAATATAATAAAGCTGAATAATTTGTTTGTTCGTACTTCGTATGAACGCACTAAATACGAAAACATTGGATTAGAAAAAAACTACTTACTTATATATGTTTTGGAGGATAGATTTTTTTTTTAAATTTCGAGCGGCTGAAACCGCAGGAATAACTAGTATTCAATAGTGATAATTTTGACCTCGTTGATTTACCTTTTCAATTCTATTTCAGGATTGTGTATTAGATATCAGAGACGAATAGTATGTACAGGAGTTAACTAAAAAATGTTTCATAATGTCTGCATTACATCTCAAAACCGTAACAAACTATTTAATTAGCATGAAAATCATAAATTTCAGGTTTCAGGTCACACACGAACTAAATAGTTT
The DNA here is from genome assembly GCA_963853865.1 of Helleia helle. Taxonomy (NCBI): domain Eukaryota; kingdom Metazoa; phylum Arthropoda; class Insecta; order Lepidoptera; family Lycaenidae; genus Helleia; species Helleia helle. Next base: position 10,813,701 of record OY971416.1, on the reverse strand, counting down.
TGTCATCTAGATCATAATATACTCGTAGGTTTCCAGTAAAAGTAGAATTTATAAGATGATTGTGACTGTAAAATGTCGTTGAATATTTAAAAGTATTTAATTAGAGATTTGCCGTCTAAATTACTTTCAAAAACTGTTTGCAATCCAAAATAAATCTTCGTTTCATCAATCAAATCGTCAAAATGCTTTTATCTTTTAAAACAGCCAAAACTGTTGTTTTATTACATTGTTGTTTTATTACATTGTTTTCGAGAAATTTGACGAACCACCAAAAAATTCTTGAAATAAACGTCAATTTCAAACAAACAACAGTCGTTAGTTTGAAAAAAGTAATCAATGCTAGTACCTACCAAGGCCGTAGGGCACTCCCATAGGAGCGCCAGAAAGTAATCGCTCGATACACGTGCCAGCACGATTATTGCTTATGTAATCATTAGCAATCTCGCGTCAGCGTAAATCATTTAGTCGCGCATACAACAGCTGTTGCCCACAGCTTCGCCTGATGATGATTACTTTGATAGTCCGGGTCACTCGGTTATAACGTAGCATTATTCTCCCCACCATGGCGTTCAAGGTGTCAAGCCTTGTCGTTGGTGGCGGTAGAGCTCAGTAGCCTAAGGAGAACCCAGCGCCTTGGGCGAAGCCAAGTGGGCTGTTTTTGTACCCCTCTTATAAGAAGAAGGGATGAAAGAGTAGGGGGGACAAAGGATGGGAACTTCACCTCATTGCACTGTCCCGACGTTGGGAGGGGTTGTTCTGTGGTGCGGGACAACCCCTCTGTGGAGGTGACGTTGGTTACTTGGCGGACTGACTAGCCGTCGAGGTGCCCTGTTGCTCAACAGATCCGGGGAGCCTCAGCAAAGGCGGCATGGCGGCACTCGCCGGGTTTTAGTGAGTAGAGCTGCGTCCACTTACCATTTTTGGGCTCAGCGCGTCCCACATACCAGCCTAGGGAGTCCCCCCTCCCCCGCCGGATGTCTAAGTGCATTTCCCGTCGGAATAGAAAAAAAAAACATTATTCTAGTGACTTCTTTTCGTTCGGATAGGTAGTTTCGGTAATTACGTCCTGGATCCTACCTTTCAAAAATTTCTCTTTATAATATTAGTATGGACGGACAGACGCTCAAGTGTTCCAAGTAAAGGATGCACGCTAATGATGATTATGATGTAGATCTAAACTAGGTACTTCTTTCTGATTTTCTCGCGTTTTATCGTTTTAGATATTTACATTTCCGAGTTTTTGGATACTTTACAGTAGCCAACCTACTAATGTGTAAAACATTAGGATGTTGGGACGTTATGTGGGAGGGATGAGCAGTGCCGAGCCTCCTGCTGCATGGGTACCACCATCTTGCATGTTTCTCCTGTTAAACAGCTTTGCTGTGTTTCGGGGAGAAGGACAGGCAGTGTTATACTGGCACAGAGACTTAACATCGTATGTCTCAGGATAGGCAACACTTGAATGAGTTGCCTGGGCTAGTTCCAAGTATACTAGTTCATGTTCATGTGCGACGTCGGCCACTTACCATCAGGTGGCACGTCTGCCAGTTTGTCCATCCAACTAACAAAAAATACATTTAGTCATTATGTTGAATCATGATTAAATAAAAAAGTTTGTACGCGTTTTTCCTGCTAACACGGATATAATGATAATAATCCGATATAATTTTGTGCTGATTATCATCATTTCCGTTTCTTTCCGGACTTTACCCAGTAAACCTCCACAGCCACATAATCATTGATCACTTAGTATGAATTAGTGTGAGTCAACTTTCACCAAATGATGCACATTTGTTTCACCGATGTTAGCGGTATCAATATTAAATTGCAAATGTTTTATTACTGCACGTCTTGTAAATTTTTATTCGTATGCACGATTCTACTGGAAATTCCCATCATTATCTATATACTTTTCAATAGATAACGCCATGAATACGTCATAATTACCTACGTAAATATAAGTATCGGTGTGTAAATGATTGATAGGTTCTATAGATTTGACGTTTGAAATGACTTTGACTGACTTTTGTGCTTAATATACGTAGCAGGTGTTGGTTTCACTGTATTTTATTGGCTGTCATTCACGTAGAATTGGTAATTTATTGCTGCACAAGGTCACAATATATGTCTTAGCGTCACGTGACTATATCTTTTATTGTTTTTGTATTGTTTCAAGGAAATATCGCGATAGGCGTCGGCGTCTGACTATTATGAAATAATTTGTTGCTTCAAGATTTTATAAAATGGAACAAACACAAACCAACGTGAACCGGGTAAGCCACAAGGCACACGCACTTAGAAAATATTAGCAAACATTTTTGTAATTTCAAGATATTTTTAATCGCGGTGCACTGACTCGTTGACACAGAAATATTCAAAACACGTCATACGTAGATAGTGGACTAAATATTCATAAATGTGATGATCAATGTAAATGATGTTTATTTCTGGATTTATTATTTATTAGTACACCTACTGACTGTTGCTTCAGAGTCTATATAAATATCGGACGACTAAAATTATGTTCTGCTTTAGAATACAAAGAAACGTGGCAAGGCTATAAAAAGTTTCACCGGAGCTAATGAAACCCTTATGAACCCGTAGGCTTGAAACAGCAAAAAGCTTTATTTTATGTGATATAATATGTATACACAATAAAAGGGAAGTCTGTATCCATTATAGTGGTCAACCTGTCTATCAAATAACTAGGAGCACCCCGTGGTTTTACCCGCATTCTCCCCATTCCCAAAGGGGTACGGGGATAAATTATAACCTATGTGCTATTTTGATGTATAAGCTATGTTATTGTAAAATTTCATTAAAATCTATTCAGTTTTTTTGCGTGAAATAGTAACAAACATCCGTACAAACTTTCGCGTTTGTTATTATTTATTAGTAGGATGTTGACTCTATAAATATATGAATGTTTTTATGATAGATGAGCTACTTGATGGAAAATGAAATGGTCAACGTCCGAGGTTAGGACTTACTTCGTACGATAACTGCTAGTCTCTAGTGAATATCTAGACCAACTTTTCCACGCGTTGCCTATTTAAATGTCGAAATCTATGGATGTCGCTTACCACTTACCATCAGGTGAACCGTCTGTCCGTTTGCCCCCTCTTCTATAAAAAAAGTCATTGGACTCCCTGTCTTGATCCCGGAATAAAATAAACAGGACAACAGGACAAAGTGCTTCAAAGAACGGAAAAGTAAACAGAGCAAATAAAGGTATATAAATAATGTTGGATTCCTTGACGTCAATCGACCAACTTTTGGAAGCAGTGACGACCATTTCGAGGTTTTCAACATATATTAGTCACAGTGCGACACGTAGCTTTTAAAACATGTCCAATGAGAATGCCTCTTTAATCTCTTAGAGGGAAAATACAACACATTTGACACATTCATCTAAACTGGGATAGGGATCCTATCTTATAACTCTTGTTCCATCCCTAATTATATCCTTTCCTCTCTACGCTGTCTTGAGTTGATTGCGTTACACAATAAAAACCCAGTAACAACTCTAGGTACTGCATTAATAAAACAGAGCTAAAACTTCCTATGATATGAAGCGATAAGTAAAGATAGAGCTTATTTATTAAGACAAAGTAACCAAGATTTACGTACATAATTTATTACGAATTAATATATATATATATATATATATATATATATATATATATATATATACGTAGCCATATCGTAATGGTTTTTGGTCGACTATTAGTGTATTGACATTATCTATTGTATACCTGGGCGTCATTAGATATTTTATTTTATTCCTTTTTAAATTTCTAGTTAAACCGTTATGGGTACTCTGTATTTGTTATCTAAACATAAAATAACTGTAACCCTAGAGTTTCCGGTGGCCCATTAGGGGGGGGGGGGGGCTCGTTTGCCCCCTTATGACATAAAAAATAAACATAATTATATATTGATGTTGATGATTAAGAAACTTGGTTTTAAAATGATTAAAAAAAAGCGCTGTGCCGCGCTCCCGGCTGCATGGGTACCACCATCTTGCTTGTTTCTCCCGTGAAACAGCTTTGCTGTGTTTCGGAGAGAAGGGCAAGACAGGCAGTGTAATTACTGGCATCGAGACTTAACATCTTATGTCTCAGGATAGGCAACACATAGATAAGTTGCCTGGGCTCGTTCCAGGTAAACTAATTTATGTTCATGGGCGACGTCGACCACTTACCATCAGGTGGCACGTTTGCCAGTTTGCCTATCCTACTAACATAAAAAAAAAACATTTTCGGGTTGTGTCCCGGGTAGCCAGCCAAATAATAATTCTTATAATTTTAACTACCTCTCTCGGCGTAGAAAACTAAATGCGTAAAAAGTATGATACCAATGTTTTAAATTAAACATCGACCATAGAAAGTCAAAACACTTTATCGATTAGTACATTGCTGTGTCATGAGACTTTATATGGCCTATTTGATACGCAAAGATACCAGCACAAAGATATTTATGTAAATTTTTGTTACTAAGGAAATATTGTCTCAAATATTATAATGAAACAACTTTAACGGATTTTACCTCGGTTCATTAAGATTTTTACATGGTCCTTACGATCTCACAAAATAAATATCAGAGATACCTAAAGATATTGTCCGAAGTATGTGCTAATTGGTTACACGATAAGGTGTACTTTACTCGATCAAAAAACATCCTGAAAACATGTTAAACTAAAAACAAAAACCTTCATTCATTTTTATATGGAAATATTTAATTTTTTCTACATTTTCACAAGACGCCGCGACGCTCACTACCCCGCCAATTCCGATGACTCCTCTTAAGGCGCTGTTAGGGGACGCACGGGACGATCAGAGGGGGTGAGGTGCGGGGCATTCCGCGGGGCGCACTCCGCGCGTCCCGCTCGGGCACATTTTACCGCGTATTTTAAAAGTGCGTGTGGCGGCTAAAAAGTGATATTATAAGTAATCGAAATAACAGGAGAGTGACTGCAGTATTTTCTTTATACGAGTAGGTATATTAGGGTGAATATTTCAAGATAGACATAATATTCAGGATTCGTCAATTAAAATGAAATAGCATCCAATTACAAAATTTATGGATTTATGGCGCGGTGAATGGAACTTTTATATACTTATTAGAGGGGGTGAAGCAAATAAGTGAGGGACGATTATTTCCATCAACTTCCGTCCACGGCGGAGTGTAACATGCTATTTTAGCCGATACGTGATTTCATTATAGAAGCGTAATATCACACCGAACAAATGAAATGCGTAATTTCACATGTAACTGATAATGTGATATAGCCCAACGCAACGTGCGCTGCAATTATAATGCGCAGCGGTGATGTCCAAGTTCAAATCTCGATAGATATAAAATTGTATGTATTTTTTTTAAAGGTTCAAATCACGATAATATTATGATGCATGTTTTTTTTTAGAATATAAGCGTATTTTTTATTTTATTTTTAGATATTATATACCTACATGTTTTAGTGTAGTTTTTCATAAAAATCTGTTCATATTTTTCTTATTATCTTATTGTTAGTTTCTAAAAAGTTATCGAGAAATTATGTGACTCATTAGACGAATAATAAATAAAAAGGCTTAGGTGGATGGAAGGTAAATTTTAGAAATGGCTAATTCTCAAAACGGCATATTATCAAAAAAGGGAAAAATAAGAAATATTTTAGCCCTTTATACTTATGTATATACATTTATATGTGACTGATGATGAATGATGGAGAATGTTAAATTCTAGAAATGGCTAATTCTCAAAACGGCATATAGATATATAACGGCATATAAGAAATATTTTAGCCCTTTATTACTTATGTAGGTACATTTATATGTGACTGATGATGATGACACCAGCGCTACTAACACGTCATGTACATCGGAAGGATGAGCGGAATATTGAAACGACGTTTCCACAAAACAGTTTATTAGTGACAAATGTACGAGTACAATATATATATATATATATATATATATATATATATATATATGTACAATGTATGTATGTACATAAATTGCGGACGAGCAAATCAACGCATCGACATTTCCACATACACAGTACATTATGTCCCTACATAATATTACAGAAGAGTAAAACAATAAAAATAAAATACCAACGTCAACCAAGCTTCATGGTTGATTCTGGAAAAAATATTATAGTTTGTTACAAAAGTGTGTACTAATACTGGAGGAGGTCATTTTACTCTTTATTATGTACAATAGAAGATAATTGTCATCATATATTATATTATTAAAAAAATTGACCCCCTGAAAAAAAATATACGGAGGGCAATAAAAAGATGAATATGAAAGATGTAGCTCGATTGGTCAAGCGGTCTCGCCGTGTGTGAATGTTTGCTGTTTCAGTAACCAGCCTCGGGTTCAAACCCCGCATGGAGTTTTTCTTATTAGAAATACTTTTTGTTGGGTTTTTTTATTTTTATTTTTTTATTTGGAATAAATACATTTTTTTGAGTTTTATTGTTCGTGTAAAATTTACTACTTGCTTTATTGTTTATTTATTGATTACTAAGTGAGTCTTCAACCGATGCGTTCTCCATTATTATTTTTATTACCCATTAATAAAATCAAAACCGAACAAAAGATTACACGAACAATAAATTAAGTTAATAATTAATTAAAAATCACAATAATTACAAAAAAACACAATCACAAAAAGAAAGTCACAAAATAAAATATATAAAACTTTTGACAACAAATACGTAAATTATTTCTAAGCAGCGAGAGTTACAAAATGGCACAGGTCCGTCTAGCAACGCGACTCAGCAGTCACTGTCGCTCTACGTAGAAAAGAAAGAGAAGCGAAAAGTCGCCGCGATGGTACGATGTTTAGTTTGAATGGTTCGAGTTATCATTTAATATTATTTATTATTCCTTACAAATATCGTAATTCAATCGATAAATAAAAAAAACAGTTCCCCTTATTATAACATATTATATCACTGTTATTAATTATTTAACAAGATTTGTTCAAATAATAAAGATACAGTTGTTACAATGTTAATTTTAATGGTTATTTTATGATTTTTTACTATCGAGATTTTTTTTCGAAAATGTGTTTTGAACAAAATAGTCCACCCATAAATATGATCAAGATTAACATATATTTTTTTTGATGCTCTCAGATGTATAAATTTCCCTAAAAAACTGTTTCGAACAGCCTATTTTGACTATGCACAGCGCCTTAATACCATGGATGAAAATATTTGTCATGCAAATGTCACTTCAAAGACTCAAAGTGTCAAGAGGCATGCAATGGTGTTGTACAATACAACACCAAACGGTTGTCAGTGTTGTGGTTGTTATATTTTCATAGCTGATTTTGTAAATTTGTAAATCGTGTTTCTATCAAACTTGCCTCGTTCTCGAAACTTTAGTGGTCTATGAACTATGTTAATCTTTCTTTATCTTTGACTTTCTTAGTTGTTATGGGCAAATCATACGCGGCATATAAGTATATTAAAAAGACAATGAGATACATCGGATATAAAAAAAGTATATTAAGATCCTATTCAAACGACCGATCTCTCTATTTAGAAGGATTGGTCGACTTGTCATTCATTGAGGGTAGCCTATGTTCAGCAGTGAACGGGTAGAGGCTGATGATGATGTTGAAGTAATTCAGTCAAACCATACTAAGTCTAGGAGGAATAATAATGTCGGATGTCAATGTACATAAATAACATAAATTGCTTTTATTATTATGTTTTAGAACACTCGGGCAAAAGTTTACGTCTATACATATGCTAGTATCTATATCTGTTGTCTACTTCCAATCGAATTAATCGGTGATGACGAATACATTCTGATCCTTACCCGTTATCTTTATTGGGTACAACCACGAATGTCGAGTTTCCTTATTTTGTTATAAAACTATTTTCTAGAAAATAATCGAAAATTATGACCCAACTGATATTCTATGTTGTGTGTGATAAAAGAGTGTAGTTTTATACGATTAGATATTAAAACAGACTGCTTTGTTGAGGCATTGTGTAACGTAGTCACGCGATCAACGTAAGCCTTCACGTATGGTAGCAGCAGTTCGATCGATTTACTGTCTCATATGAACATCAGATAAGTCTAAATTAAGCTAGAAGCGAAAATAAATTACCATGTACTTATTTTTTTTTTTTACATTATTAAGCAAAGTAGGATTACTTCACTGTACAAGATTGATGAGGACTGTAGATAAATAAATATAAATAGTAGGGACATCCACACTTCGTTAATTATAGTAGAGAAAGTTTCAAGATAAGCTTGTGGGAGCTGCTGTTAAGGGTACTCATTACGGCAACGAAAAGAGATTTATATAAATACATCCATGATTTAGTACAAACATATATACATATTACATACATACGTAAACTATATTATACTAATTATCATTTTTTGTGATCTTGCATAGGAAACTAATTCCGAATAGGGAAATGTCAACAAACTACATTGTGTAATTATTATTGCTAAAATTTACTAAATTCTCTTGCACTAATAGTACCTGATTAATATGTATTTTATGTATATTGAATTAATGTCAATTGATTTAAATTGTCTTTTTTATCTCAATAGTATTTTTATTAAATCTAATTCATAATTTTTATCCGCAAGGCACCCGTGGAATCCCGTCCTAGTAGCGGTTATACCAGCGCCGAGGCCGTAGCGCAAAGTCAACCGGCTCGCCCACAGTTAATCAGAACTGATTCCAAATCAGGATTTCCACCACAATCTCTTCGAGGAAGTGCACCTCAACAGCAAAGACCGCAATTTCAACCAGGTGGTCCAGTTAGCAATCCACCTTTTGGACCTCGTTCAGCGCCAGCAGGCCCACCGAATCAAAGAGGACCTGGTGGTGCCCCCGGATCTCCTCAAATCCGTGCTTCGCCTCCACAGGTTCGTCCTGTTGGACCCCAAGGTCAATCACCACAAGGTCCAAGACCACTAAATTCGCCTACAGGACTTCCTCAACGAGGACCCGTTCCGAACAATCTTCAATTTGGACCTAGACAACCTCCACAGTTAGGTAGCGCTACCACGCCTGATAGCACCAGGCCGCAGGGTAATCCACAGTTTAACGGAATACAAAGACCCCAATCCAGCCCAGCAAACGCACAAATTACAAAGCAACCTTCGCAGACATCACTAAGAAATTCTGACTCTATAAGCTCAGTTCAAAACAAGCCCGTCAACCTGGATAACCAAAACGTTTCTAATGACAATCAGAATATCAATAAAACCGACGACATTAATGAAATGTCAGGTACCGCCAAAGGAAGAAGTTATAGCATTGCAGCCGCTCCAGGAATGCCAAGTCCATTTAAAATGGACGACGATAGACGAAAATCTATCAGTTCCGTAGGTGGTAGATATGAAGACGTTGCTGGACGTAATTCAGGTCTAGGTTTAATTCAGGAAGTAAAAAACAGTGCTGACAACATTCGCAGTTCAAAAGAAAGCATTAAGTCGGAAGCTTCTAATGAAGGAAATAGAGACAATGTAGATCGTCCAGAGTCTCGTATGTCGGGTTCAAAAATGACAGAATCTTTCATGGGATCTCTATCAAATTTATCGAAAAAGAAGTCAGACGACGACGATGATGTTGTGCTTCAAAATAACACCTTATCTATAAAGCAAGAGGAAAGTAAAATTAAACCTGATATTTCTGATCGTTCACCATCATTGACTCGAAGTGATGAATCGCCGGAACCAAAAAATGTATCACAGAGTTCAATTTTATCCAACAAGTCCCAAAGTGCTACCCCAGAACCACAACGACCAAAAACACCTAAAATTAACTTAAAGGATGAATTACAAACCAGCGAGACCAAAACCGCAGAAACTCCAACAAAGATAAGTTCTAAGTCACCAATAGTTGATAAAAAGCCACCACCCTCAGCCACAATGTCTCCTACAACAAATACAAAAACACATAGCGAATTAAAAACATCTACAACCCCCGTAGATTCTAAAAAATCAACACCACGGAAGATTCATTCTGCACCAAAACCGCGACCAAAAGGTATATTTATGATATCAATTAAAATGTTTGAGATGAACCAAATTTTATTACTATTATTTATTTTATTTGCTGTGTATTTTATTAGAAATAAATTGTTGTGTTTTTTTTTTCTATCAATCATTAAATGTATTAATTATATCTTCAGACGGTGACAATGACAGTGGCGTAGATGAGTCCACCCAGGGAAATGTAAGTAATATAATAAAATAAAAGAATATAGGTATGCTTATTTGATACGCTATAAACTTTTTGTAATGTATGTTAATCTCTTTTAAGGATATTAATGGCTCCCCAAGCTCACCAACCAAAAGAATGCCTAGCAAATTGCCAACTAAAGAAAAGTCAAGCAGCAGCTTAAAACAAAGCTTATCGCGATCATCGAGCAAAAGCGCGACTGCAAAGACACCTGAAAATCCGCTTCCTAATGAGAAAAAAAGTAAGTAAATTCTCCGCTATTTGAAAACTACCTCTTTAAGATTAATGGGACTTAATGATTATATAAGAGTACTTTTTAAAGTTACTCTTACTATATTTTCCATAAACTTAGAAAGCATTTTATCTGCCAAATGACACTACTTCAGGCTTCAGCAAGCAAAACTATGCTACTTAAAACGTAGTTTAATAAACCTTTACACATCTGAGTTTTGAGTGGAAGAAATGTAATAAGTTTGTTTATTTCTTAGAAGTACCAATGAACAAAGTGCAAGTCGGCGGTGCTCCTTCACCCAATATAAAGGCGGTAAAATCAAAGATTGGCTCGCTAGATAACACAACTTACAAACCCGGCGGCGGAAAAATTAAAATAGAGAACAGAAAACTTGATTTTAACAACGTCACACCAAAAATTGCTGCTAAAAATGAAGCTTATACACCCAGTGGAGGAGCTAAAAAGGTATTATTATATTATAGCAATGCAATTAGCCAAATTGTATTTCAATGCCACTCTGCATAGCCCATACCAATTTTATATTAATAACAAGCAGCGCAACACGGTTTCGCCCGCATGCTTCCCATTCTCGTAGGAGTACGGAGATAAATATAGCCTATGTGTTGTACTGATGTATAATCTATATTATTGTAAAGTTTCATTAAAATCCATTCAGTACTTTTTGCGTGAAAGAGTAACAGGCATCCATACAAACGTTCGTGTTTATAATATTAGTAGGATTATTAAATTATCGGTCTTTATTAATTATTTACCTAATAATTATACTATGATTAATCGTACAATATCGTACAGATATTTAAGTTAAGAAACATTAATTTATTTATATAGAATCGAGAGCGTAAATATACAAGGCTTGTTTATTTGAGATGTTATTTGATATTGAGTGACAGAATTTTAACAAATGAAGTTCCATGAAATGATATAAAAAATTATATTTACAGATCACTACGACAAAACTAGAATGGAATGCAAAATCTAAGATTGGATCGCTACAAAATACTTCGTATAAACCAGGGGGCGGAGATAAGAAGATTGAAACGGTGAAACTTGATTTTAAAGAAAAAGCAAAACCAAAGGTGGCTTCGACTGTTAATATCACTCATAAGCCAGGCGGTGGTGATATTAAGGTAAAGTAATTTTACGTTATTGAACCTGTATTTACCTATTCTGTTCACATTGATATTTGAAATTATAATAAGGAGGAAGAAGCTGCTGTGAGTACTGAGTTTTGTTTCCTGAAGCACAGTAGTAAATCTCAAAGCAATTTTTACCTCAAGGTAGGAAATCATGTGCCGAGCACAAATTGTTAATAACACAGTAAATTGAGTATTATCATAGTAATGGCACAAGTTAGACTTATAGATGCAAAATTCATCCCGAAATCTTTAAATTTTTTGTATAAACAAATTTGATTGTTCTTTCGTAGAATATTGCTAACATTGGAACAAGAGCTGTGAGTAGAACAAACATGTAATATTATCCGTTTTCGCTTACAAAGCCTTATTGTTGTAAACACTTTTGTGAGCACTATTTATTTAATGATACATTTACGTATATTCAAACGTCTCAGTCAATTCAGAAATAAGCAGGCATGACTGATATTAAAGGTAGCATTATTTTTAGTCTATTAAGTGGCTGCTACCAAGATGGAGAGCATCAAATAGACCCTCTAACTTCTATTTAATGCGTAGACGACGCAGGAAGGTTAGTTTGTACTCATAGGTGTCTTCGTGGCTGCGGCTTGCTTGCTGAATGAGCAGTAAAGCGTATCCTTAAAACAGAACCAACTCTATAGTTCACATTGCTTACAGATATGTGAATGCTTCACAGGATGATATAATTTTTTCGTCAAGTTCGCTGAATGAGAATGTTACCTGAGAATTTTAAACAGCTTTATTTGCATTATTATCTGCCTCTATATATATAAAACAAATAATTTACAAGATAGGAATATAATATACAATACACGAATTTGTTTATCGTATTATAACACGCGATTATTATTTATATATTACAATAAATTTTATTAGCACTTAGGATAATAATACAAACGATCACAATGTTACATGTCTATGTTCATGCAAAACTCACTATACATTTTCTACACAAGTATTTGCATATATGTATGTGCAGTCAGCACAAATTTAGTATGTACATGTTGCTATAAGGGCTCTGTAATTTTGGCTATGAAACCTTTTGCCTAACTGTTAATTGGATTGTATCAATTCATTAATTACAGAACTCTTAAAATACATATGTATTTTGTGTGTCATGTATATATGTATATCTTGTACACTCACTTTTGAACAGATTGAAAATCAAAAACTGGAATTCAAAGCGCAAAGTAAAGTTGGTTCTCTGGATAACGTGAAACATAAACCTGGAGGGGGTGATATAAAAATATTTGATGACAAAGATTACTTGAAGCAAGTTAGTGGACAGTCGCCCCTGCCCAATAGCCACGACCACTCGCGACAGGAGGTGAGGGTTGTTGTGTGGGTTCTGTAGAGCGTTCATTCATTTGTTTTCTGTTCTTGGTGAAGGCTTCATTATCTTCATTTTATTTTTGTTTTCCATTTTGTGAGCTCACAAAATTCATTATTTTTGTTCCAGCCAGAGTATTTGTACTCATTTTACTGATTTTAAAGGTATATTTAATAGTAAAATCTATTGGATTTTGTCTCAACTAACAAAGCGTTCTTTTTTGTTTTATTTTGTCGTGTTCATCTTTGGTTGCTAACTTTATGGTTTTTATCATCTTAAACCTTTTGTTTATAGTGTCATGTAATGATATTGTGAGTGTATTTATTATCGTACTGTTAATGTTTATTATATTTGTTATTATTAATTTTTCAGAGTCCCGTACCCCCGTCGGCGCAGCCACCAAAATCTGACGAAAATTTGAACCAAGCGTCATGTTAAAGAGCACAGTTTTAGCATATACTTTATAATCTATACTAACTGTCCAATCTTTTATATGATTTTATTTTAACTTTGTTATTTCTACTTTGTGAGAATAAGTTTGAATGTATCAAATAAGAGCTTCTAATATAACATGTTGTGTATCGTTTTAACATTACGTAGAATCACTCCAATAAATCTCATATTAAATATATTTTTGTCTTAGACATCTCAAATCATGTTCGTCAGTGCCAATATATATGTCATAGAAACTTTAGTTACCTTTGTTTTATAACGATCATGAATCGATTTGAGAGGAAACAAAAAATTGTGTAAACATCCTTGGATAACTGAGTATTTACTTAATATTTCAAAAACTCAAAAGAATTAAGAATGAACTTTAGAAGTGAATATAGAAATTACCTCAATCTTATGTTATTGTATTAATAACTACAGTTTTATTAGTCTTATGTAGAGGTAATATGTTAGCTGAATCAATAAATGGGGGTAATAAATATGGTTTTCTCATATCAATATATTGGTCGTTGTGATTTGCTAATGTCCCATATACCCAGCTGTGAATTTACGTGAGCAGATATAGCAGACATATTTAATATTGGTGTTATATATTATTGATATATGGAACAAAGTATATAAGTAGCTTCGTTGTTATTTGTTGGTTATTTCACCTTAATTGGTAGTATTGAATGCACAGGGCAGGAGTAGGAGTATTAGAGAGATTTGCTCGCACAGTTCTTGATACGGCTTTTTGAACTCGCATAATAAGTATTTTTATTTCATTTATACAACATTTTGTATAATCACCTGTTACAAGAACTATGCCGATTGAAAAATTGACTGATAATTTCTATAATATTAAATATTTTGTACATGTAATGTTCGTTAGAACACATAGATATAGATACGTATTAATGCTTTAGAGTCACATTTTGTTTGCGTTAAAACTAATTATAAGATAGCCCACTGCATTTGTTTAGTTAATTTTCGATAATTCTAATGCTCTAGGTTTAATAATGTTAATGATTAATTTTGTTTCAAACATTTTTATATTACATTAGTAAGATCTTAATACAGTTTATCGTAATAAGGAGGTACTTTAGAACGATTAAGATTTTAACATTGAAATTATAATATTGTAAACCCAAAATATACTATATTATTGATAATTATTATAAATTAACGTATCAACGTTTGTTTCATTTTATAATGTGTTAGTAGTTTTACACTTCATCCTAGTTTACAAATCAAATGCACTCACGCACTTTTTTGGTGGACTTTCATCACCAGACCGTGGTAAGTGGCAAATTTTATGTAATTTGTGTAGAATAGTATCAAGTCAACACAAACGTTGTTAGATATTTACAGCTTTACTACTATTTGTACTTGTAAAGCGGCGCACTCGCTGTAAACGTTCATAATCACATGTAAACGAGATTTGACTTCATAGGTATTTAGAGTAAATTTTAAGTTTAAACAATATGTTTTTTTTATGTTAGTTGGATAGGCAAACTGGCAAACGTGACACCTGATGGTAAGTGGTCGACGTCGCCCATGAACATAAACCAGTTTACCTGGAACGAGCCCAGACAACTCATCTCTGTGTTGCCTATCCTGAGACATAAGATGTTAAGTCTCGGTGGCAGTAATTACACTGCCTGTCTTGCCCTTCTCTCCAAAACACAGCAAAGCTGTTTCACGGGAGAAACAAGCAAGATGGTGGTACCCATGCAGCCGGGAGCGCGGCACAGGGCTTCCCTCCCACTGGTATTTTACTTACGGGTATATACGAGTAAGCTTACCATTACAATTTTCTTTTTAATACTTACTCGTATTTAATACCTATAAATTTTCCATCTAAATAATTATTAATTAATTCTAAAAAATCTAAGTTTATAATCCCTAAATTTTTTCTTACTTTATCAATGTAAGATTCTCACTATTAAAATATTTTTATATAAATCTGATGTATTAATTAGCTATTAATATTTTTTACATTATACAGGACTATCTGTCATTGCACGAGTGGCCAGACTCCGAGCGGCCGCTCTCGCGAAGCAGATCAGCGCGCGTGCTGCGTACGCCACGTACACCACGCACGCCACGCGCGCTATCGCCGCAGAAGCGATGCGAGGACGTGCGTGGGCGCAATCTGGACACTCGCCGCATGTCTATGAGACCGGCCACCGCGCGGGAACAGAAGCGTTCCGCGTGCTCTCGTCGGCCGTCCCTCTCACAGCGACCCGCCTTTACTGTTTATTAATGGCTTTGGCACGTAAAGTCGAGTTACAACGGTCATGTGCCACATCGATGTTAATTGTATGACAGGACAAGGCGAGGCCTTACGTTCGTCTTAAATAATGATGCATATTAAAATATTAAGTAACGTTATCCTGTTGCAATTAATACGAGCCACAGCAGTAAGTGAGCAAACGTAACGTGAAATCTCTAAAAGTCGGCATAAGTTGATTTTTTAGTAATAAAATATATTGATTCAGTTTTTATTGATTGACAACATTTCGTACAATACGAGGATTAAACAGTATTACAAAGAAATTGCATTAACTTTAAAATTATTGTTCTATGAAACAAAAATCACATAATATATTAATATAAGTTATAGTTTAGTGGTAGATGTTTCACCACCTAGGTGTTAGCTGAATGTAAGTGTAGCGCAGATAAGTGATTTTATTTTCTCACAAAATACAAACAATAGGTATATTAATTTGACCATACTCTGAAATTACAATTTCACACTGATAACATAAACCTACTCAGATGAAAAGTTATAAATTGTAGCATAATTCAAAATGAGAAATTATTACTAAAATTATTGAAAACGGGATATTTACCATGTTTTTTTCCTTTTATTTCGCGGAACTCGATATTTCGACATTACCTACGAATGTCTTGTTCACGAGACTAATTTTAGTAATGAAAATAACCATGTTAACTTAAAAATTAAAAAACTACGCTTTTAAAACTGATTAAACTAAAAAATTAAAAATAAAACTATAGTAATCAATTTAAAAATTCATATTATTATACAAAACACGTGGGGTTGCTTGTTATGATATCCACAGATATAGTAAATTATTGATAATATGTTTACCACAATCGAAATCAAGCCCCCCACGCTTTTTGTATAATAATATGAATTTTTCAATTGATTACTATAGTTTTATTTTTAATTTTTTAGTTTAATCAGTTTTAAAAGCGTGGTTTTTTTAGTTTTTTAAACTATAATTTATTTTTCACTTTTTAGTTTGATTTATTAGATTTGATTCCTTCTTTATCGACTGTAAGTTCAAAGCTATGCAGGAATCGTAATTGATACAAAAGTAATCGGGAGTAAGAACTCATTTTTAGGTCCCTCTCCTAAAACTTTACCTGAGAAACGGCTACCACAACCAAGGAAAGCAGCAGGCGCGCAAATTACCCACTCCCGTAATGAAAAGGAGGGAGTCCGAAACTGCAGACATGCGCAGATCACGCAATATCTCTATCATTCTTACTCCCTTACAGAGGATCCACAAAAGAATTAATTAATCCTGGTGGTCCTTATAAGGATATTGGGAAACTGTTATTAAATTATAGCATTGTCATCGGTCCTTGATACGTGTGCAAAGTTTCAAATTAATCAAACTTTTTATTAATTTAAAGTACTCAACTATTAACAATCACTTTAAAAATGAGTGAGAGACTAAAAACAACACAAGTGATGTAGGTTACTTGCGCGCCTTATGCGGTATGCCTTCCTAGCATGTGCTATCCTGATTATCCTTATCAGGATATTGGAATAATTTTATCAAATTATTGTATTGTCATCGGTCCTCGATAAATCTACAAAGTTTGAACAAAATCTGGTCGTTAGAAGTGGGTCAAAATCATGTTCAAAGATTCCATTACATACATAGATACAACCCAAGCTAATAATATATATATGTGCAACGTATTGTTTGACGACTTTTTCGTTGAGATTTTGTATAGTTTGGGGAAATGTGTATTCTATGAGGAAAGTCCCAAACTATATCATATACCTAACGTATTGTTTGAGGAAAATTTATCAATACATACATACTTCAAACAATACGTCATTTATATATATATAATATATAAAAATAATAAAAGCGTGGTAAAAAGAGAGAAATTATTGTTAAAGATTAACAAGTTTTTTTTCAGACCTGTAACTAAAGCAATCATAGCGAAATAAAATAACCATGTTAACTTAAAAAAAGAGAGAAATTATTGTTAAAGATTAACAAGTTTTTTTTCAGACCTGTAACTAGAGCAATCATAGCGAAATAAAAGCAAAGGTAAAAGTTGTCTGAATATTGTTGTGAAATATTTAAGTGCCTCTGTGTTAATTTCAAATATTCTAGATTTGTTAAATGGGCACTAAAACTTACACGTTTAAACTATATATGTATTTAAAAACTTAAGTCACTATTTTTTTTCGTCACGAATACTCCTTTAAAACACATAGCAGACAAGACAGTATTTAGTTGTTTTTGACCAGGATTTAATGACTAAAGTAATAAGAAAGAATTTTTTTTATAAAATACTAGTGGCACCGACAGACGTCCTGTACATTTTTTTTTGTTAATATAAACCATCCTCGAATCCCCTTGAACTCACACAAAAAATTTCATCAAAATCGGTCCAGCCGTCTAGGAGGAGTTCAGTGACATACACACGCACATTTATATATAAAGATATACTTCAGGTCGAACATTTAGTGTTTAGCCGATGTCGCTTGTGTCATTTTAATATTGTAGTGAAGTCGAGTGTGTAGAAAATACTTTGTAATAAATAAATAAAATGTCGCAATTAATTACTATTTATTTTTATTTACCCATGGTCCTCTATTTATGATACATTTTCAATGACATCTTGATATTATCATCAGCGTTATTTCATTGACTAATAGACATTAGCCACTCTCTGAACGGCAAGATGGCCAATAACCGACAGTTCATGATTCAGTGTTGACGTCAACTAGGTAATTATGAATAGCTAAGTCAACATTTTACAAAAAAATGATATTGTATCTTACATATATTAAGGTAATCTGATAATTTACAACACTTTTGTATAACGTTACCGATATCACGCGAAGAATAAGCTCGTCGAAGTAGCTGTGGGCTTTTCACACACTTAGTCACTCAGGAGAACGGATGGCCGATAGACCAATAAGGTTCAAGAGTGGAGGCCGCGTCTAGGTAGACGAATTTTAACATTAACCAGGCAGAAAGACGATCTCCGTGCGTTGGCCGGGCCGTGTTAGGTGCGAGTTTTAGAGATAAGGCAAGGGATCGGCCGTCTTGGCGTTCATTGAAAGAGACCTATGTTCAGCAGTGGATGGACAAGGGATGATGATAATGATACTATATTATACACACAAAAAATAATTAATACCCTTCCAGTTGTCACGGAAGATATGTGACGCATTTCCATAAAATATGTTTCAAGTAGCGTGACACGGGGCTATTACAAGGGGAAACTAGATAAAAAGCGGACTATTAACAAACCCCTGGACTATTTGTTTATCGTTGTTCACTCACTGTTTTTATATTTCCACCGAAGTAGATAAGTCGGGGATAAGAGTTATTTTCCTAGGCGCTATTTTTATTGTTTTCTTCACAAGGTACATTATAGGTACAACAGGAGTTTTGAGGTCTGTATATGAATTAATTGCAGCTTGTTCGTTGAATTTATAAGTGCTTATTATATAAAATAAATCATTGAAACAACATTCTATTTAAATTTATTGTTTAATTGTGTACATGGTTATGCATATATTTCTCGATTGTTAATTCATTAAATTATGGCACTTAACACAATAATAATAAACAATACATACAATGATTGATGAATGATTTTCTAATTGAAACTGAACCTTCGTAAATAACTTATAAATATTCGGAATTCATTTCTCAGTCGTTCGTTGACGTTCGTGCGAACGCCTTTTTTTATTATTTTACCTTTTTTTTATTAAGAAAATAAAATTTTATACAAAAAAAAAATAATCAACTCATTGATCCCAATTATAAATTAAAAAGTTTTCACACACAACGAACTAAACCCTACCCGAGGACAACCTACCATCCGATAACATTAATGAGCGCGCAGGAATAATGTCGTTTATAAAAATTAACATTTCAATATCTTTCAATACAAACTGTCGATAAAAACTTACATCTAAACTCTATTACAACACATGCAACTTCCAAGCGATTAGTTTGAAGCGTAAAGCGAACCTTCATATTCGTCGCCATCAGATTAAGGCATATTCGACCTACACGGCTAGTCTGATGAGTACATGGAAGCATCGTTTAAACTTACGAGGACAGCAACAAGCGCTCACAACTATCTTTAATTACATACAAAAGGCCACATCACATCATTCAGTCACAAAGCGCAAATTTGGGACTAAATACATTGTACCGTCCGTAAATAAGCAATGAAGTTTGAAATCAAAATAGGACGCGGGAAATAAAAGTTATTTCGAGAAATTGGAATTGAAAATATGTCAGAAAAGATTTTGGGAACTTTTTTACAAAAAAGTTAACCCTGCAAATTTTCGTCATTAAATAAAAATACATTGATCACGTTTTGCTCACTCAAAGACTTGTAATTTAATTAATATAAGTTAACATCAAATGTATTCAGTCCCCTATACTAGTATTTAATGAAATGTTTAAACGTAAAAGTGATTTCCGTAATGTATAGATTTAATAACGCTAAATTATTCTAGTTATTGTATTACATATGCCTACGTATTTAATGATACCGCAAAAGCGGTAAACGCCGGCAAGGAGACAACATCGCCGAAGGAAAGACGCCCGACAATTTTGTTAAGACTATTCCAATGTTGTGACTCGCACGACGGACTACGAGAGGAACTGTATCGTGCATTCGAATTGTTTACAATTTTGATAATTTTCTCTAGAATAATATATACATTTAAAAACGATAAACGATTACTAGTACGTTGAGTATTATACACGATTACACTTTTAAATATAACCCTATACCCGTGAGCAATATGAATACCAAAAATATCATCTATCCGATCCCGGCTTCAAGCGGTGATATGGTTTAATATCACAACGTCGTAACTAGCGTAAAGCGATAAAGATAGCACTTATTACAGTAAGTGTGATACAATTACGCCTAGGGCTGTTCCAATTTGGTAAGCGCCCGAAGTCTCATCAAGATACGCTATGTTAGCTGATGTTCGAAATCAGGTACTTGTACGATGCCAACTCGAAATTCAATCGACACAAAATGTGTACAATGAGTTTATTTCGAAAGTCATTGCACATTTTTTGCTCTGGCAGCAGTTGTAACTTCGAATTCGAGTTGAGCACAAAATTAAGTAGACTTATTATCACAATAGCACGTCCCCTACAAGTGCCGGTGCTGAGGGATTGTAGTAGTGGTGAGGCGCATGCGATTATTGTGACAGAACAGTTAAGCTCCAACACTGAGAAAACGTGTGATCCAGGAAACCTGAAGGATAGGATAGTCGGTTGAGGCCATGCAGTTAGTGACAAAGAAGTATTAAAGCTTCCTGCGCCATCGATAGAAAACCTACAAGACCTAGGGGAAGGTGCGGCGGAGAGGAATCATGCTGTAAGTAGCTTCAAAATGTTACAGCCTGTAGATTTGCAAAGCCCTAGGGTACCTTTACTTGATATTGAGACCTTGAACGTTATATACAGACACACACTAAATACCAATAAGTACAATTATAATACATTTATCGTTATAGACACCGATTTCCAATTTACCTAAATCTGGAGCGTCTTTCGCTAAGTTGATGCTGTCTTTATATAGGAGTTCACTTAATATAAGAGATTTTGTCCTTAGAGTAAATTTAATTAAATAATTATCATTTTCTATAATATCACTTCCCGTTGTGGAAATATTCACTGCGGAAGTTGTCTTTAAAAGCGATGACCCACCCACAATGAATCCTTCCGCAACTTGTGTACTTACAACGATTTATGTATATACAGTTCGAGACGTCGTGCCTTAAAACGTAAGACTAGATTTTACTACGCAATAAAATGTGCGACATTTAATTTACGTCTATGAACAGGGGTTGCCATGATACTCAGTCAACAAAATAATAATATTAACCTAGAGAAATTGTCAAATCGAAACTTAAAATACAAGTAATTAATTCAAGTGATAAGAATATAGAATACTGGAAAATGTCATTCGATAAACATAAAACGCGATGGGAATCCCTGTTCAAAGACTACGCAAAGTCGAATAAGATCGTTCTGGGTAACATTAAAATAAATTATTCACAGAAACCTCCAATAGACAGGGACTCCATAACACCGGGTAAACACTCTTTTGGCCATTCGTTTTCGTACTAAATACACGTTCCGATCCACTTTATACAATTCACACACACCGTACATTTACACAGATTTGGTCCTCACTCAATGTCTCGCGTTGTTGGATATACGTAAAGGCCGCCAGTGCGGCTGCCAGTCGTGCTATCCCTGCCAATATCAGAAATCCTCTAACAGAACCGCGTCCCGCGGCACTAGACCTTTCTGATCTCCCCTACAGCAAAGAAGATGCTGGTCGTCTACCTCCAGAATGAGTCGTAACCGCTCACCCTCATTAAATGCCAGATGACCAGAGTCTGAAGGTAGT
Source organism: Helleia helle (assembly GCA_963853865.1). Lineage (NCBI taxonomy): Eukaryota > Metazoa > Arthropoda > Insecta > Lepidoptera > Lycaenidae > Helleia > Helleia helle. Next base: position 10,791,620 of record OY971416.1, on the reverse strand, counting down.
CGATGCCAAAGAGTTCTTACATACCTGAAATTGATGTAAAATACAAATGTAACACGGCGTATTTTGTCAACCTTTTTTTTTTAATTTTTGCATCTATCATATAAATATATAAATATCTTAGAACAGAGATAGAAATCTGAGGGACGTTCAAAACAAAACAGAGGTAACAAACTATTTTGTTTGGGAAATATTTCTTCCTCTTTCAAATATTCAAGAAAAACATTGTATCTTAAATAACACAAATTTAAGGACATTGTAAAATACGAAAGTCATTTTGACTTACTTATGTTTAGCGGTGGCCTGTTGGGCGGTGGCACGGGCGGCGGAGGAAGAGGCAGCGCGACGCGGCGCGGGGGGCGGTGCCGCGCGCCCGTACGGCAGCGACGACGGTCGCGGCGCCCCGCCCACACTCACGCCGTCCACGCGGGACGTCCTGGCAACATGGTTGGTTATACCATAAGTACTTCATACAGTTATAGTTAGTTGGATAGGCAAACTGGCAGACGAGCAAACTTGGTGATAAGTGGTTAACGTCGCCCATGCAACTCATTCACGTGTTACCTGTCCTGAGACATAAGATGTTAGTTCTCCGTGCCAGTAATTACACTGCCCGTCTTGCCCTTCTCTTCGAAACATAGCAAAGCTGTTTCACGGGAGAAACAAGCAGTTGGTACCCATGCAGACGAGAGGGCAACATAGCGCATCTCACCGGTATCGGTACATATTGTATTTGTTAGTATTATTATGAACTCATATTTTCATGAGGTTATGGTTGTGACACATTCATTGTTTGATAGTGTGTAATTTATTTATGTTTGATTAGTGCGTAGACACGTATGCAAATATTTGGACACTGCATTAAACAACACTTTTAACCCCATTGCAAAAGATACATCACATTAAAACACATCCACAATATAATGGAATAGATTTTTTTAGTCTTGATTAAAACATAACGAGTGTTATGGGAACCCAGTCACTATGCAAAATATTTTTGTTAGGGTTACCTCTTTCAAAGTAAGTATTGACACAACCCTATTATCTTATTACCCTATAATAAAAGTATTTCGTGCAAACATGCTGTTAGATCTGTTATCGACAGCATTAAAGTGTTATTATTAGAATATTATTTTCCCATTTGCAAAATATACATACGTAGATTTCTTAGCACCCTGTGTATTTTTAGCAACGGCAACACTGGGTTGTATCACTCGTTTATCTGCAACTTTTCTTGTGGTTTTTTCTGGAATATTTCTGGACATACCCGTGCAAATATTAAGCAAATAAGAAGCTTACAAGAAGTAAAAACCACCACCATTATTTACAATTTACTAATTAGAAGTGTAATACAAAGAAAATTTACTAACACTTTTAAGAAATCATAAGAACATAAATAAATGAAGTTTTAAAAGCTACGCTGAACATAAATTCGGCAAAACCGAAATGCAGAGCCAACCGTAGTCACTGAACTTAACATTATTATAAGTATTTTATTTCTGCATGCCATCATGAGGGCCGGCCCTCATCCCTGCCTCTGGAGAGGGAGGCGGGTCATGCGCGGTGCCCAAGCAATCTAGCGGTAGCGTAGTGCTAGCGCTGTTTGCGCGGTCTGGGTTTGTGTCTACTCGTATCGGATTCGAACCTAAGCTTCCGCGATCGATCCGGATCGATGTGGTTTCCATGTGTAGGGTTCGACGTCGCTTACGACCCCGAGGCCCAAGCGGTGTGCAGGTGTACCTAGCACCGTGTGTGTGTCTGTATATGCTGTGACGTTCGCGTCGCGCTTTTGCGTTGCGCATTAGTAGCTGAGAGATTTCATCAGCTGGATCTGTTAAAACATGCTTAGGTAACCTATGTCTAATTGGAACTGAGCTATCTGGGGCATAGTTTGCCGCGCTCACGATGAGTGGGTTTGGGTGGAGGAGTGCCTTTTCAAAGTGACGTTCTGACGTCATTTTGAAGTGGCCCCTAATGGACTCTAATCTGAAGTCCCTGTTCAGGTCAATGTTTCTTATGTACCACGGGCAACCGGTTGCCATGCGTAAAAATTTGTTTTGGACTATTTGTAGTGCATTAAGTCGACTTTGTGGCACATGCGCGAATGCGACACAAGAGTATGACATAATGGGTCGGATACAAGTTTTATACAGGGTTAGCTTATGGCTGAGGGGCATTTTGCTGTTTTTGTTAATTAAGAAATATAAACGGCTCAAGACGAATTTGACCTTTTTGGTGACTGTCTCTATGTGTGGTCTAAATGACATCGACCTGTCAAGGGTGACCCCCAGGTATTTTTTTACTCCTTGTTTGTTCTTTATCTTGTAAGGATATTGAATAATGCATCATTATTACACTTATCAGTCATAAGTATTGTTTTATGAGTAAATATTTCTTAGATCTATAATATGAAATAACACCTAATTATGTCATTAACTTAGTATTGTAACTTTTGTGAATTATTAAGAATTTCATTTTGACCAATTGTTTGACCATTGTATATATGTTTGTTTCCTGATAAAATTATTAGACTCATTGTTATGATTGAACTATGATCTTATAATTTGAAATACACTTATAATCACTGTGCATATAATAAAATAAGATTTTGAACAATTGTTTTAACATGCATGTTTTTTTGTTTTTTTTTTTTGCATTAGTTATAACTTCTTATTATCTGTATGTTTCAATGTTTTGATCTTATTTGGAATACATCATGTGATATGAACTCTTCTGTATAACTCGTAAACTAAAGTTCCAAACATCGTGTGGTTTACATGGAATGCTCATACCTGTGCGCGGGTTGTGGCGGCTTCTTGGCGGTGGTAGTTCGAGTAGCCGCGGCCCGAGGGGTAGTGGACGTGGGCGAGACACCTTTACGAACGGGTACTGGGATACCACTGCAAATTGTAACATACAGACATTTATATTCAATGGCTATAAATGTTGTCCTTATAGGTTCGCATTTTATTAAATAATGGTTTAGCTCCCATAAATGTAAGGGGTGCTTAATTGAAATATTTTTTATAGCATAGGAGGGCAAACGAGCAGTCGAAGCTTTTTGGCGACTGTCGACACCCATACACATCCGCACATCCAAATATGCAGATGTATTGCCCTCCTTTCCCTTATCCCCCCAATGGGCCACCGGAAACTTACAAAACGCACGAAACGCGACAGCATAGCTGTCACTTTACGCTGGTATTATGTGAGCGAGAGGTACCACTCCGGTCGTGCCGGCCCAATTCGACTGCAAAGCACCTTGGCACTACTACCTCTTACACATTAATTACATTGAAACATGCATAATTTAAATAAATGCATTGTGTTTACGATTGATTAAATGCTTAATATGTTGTGATTTATAAATGCTTACGTTTAATTATTTACATTTCATTAAAGAGTGTTCTTAGGCACTACCGTTAATTAACTCTGTTCTATTGTCCGGTATGAGGTCATAATATGATATTTATAAATATTTTATGCATGTTGGAATGAACTTATAAATATGATTTCAACAGCTCTGTAATTTTTAATGAATGAATAAGCCAAATCAACATAATGATACGGTGTCATCACCATATGGTTATATAATGACCCCTAACCCGCATGTATCACCCTCTATAATCCCTAGTACCCCTAGCACCCGTAACATACCGGTGCGTGTTCTTGGCGGGCGAGTGTATGGCGGGCGCCTGCGGCCGCACCGGGGACGACACCGGTCGGGGGATCTTGGAGCCCCGCGCCGCAGCTGGCGATGTTTCACCTGGAAGTTATATCATTATGTTCTATATACAAATTTTATTAATCTTTCGAATAAAAAGGTGAGACTGGAGATTGGTCTAATGATCAGATAACTTACATTTAAAAATTCTTTATTGTGTCACAAATGCCTGTAATACCAGTTCTTTAGCTGAGTGCTGTATACGTAAAAAGTAGTTTTATTGCAATATTTTATATGTATATATTTGCACCTTAGCAAATTAATTATATCGTCGTGGGACTACGTGTGACTAATCTTAATCTTTGTCTATAGAGCGTAAAGAACTTGAAAATGATGATAGAGCAAACAGTTTGATAAATTAAGATTGTTTTATATAAAAATATAGATCATCAAAATTATATGCGAAAATATTATGGAAAAATTTATGGACAAAAAAAACCGATGGAATATAAACATTTCTATTTCGTAGATAAAACTATATTGTATCTATATGCCAGAAGTAATAGTTGTATACTTACTGATTAAAACAATTATTTCCTACCGATTGTCACTCCATTGCTACCTTTCCATTTTTTTACCATTCATACCTCACCTGCGTGAGGTATGAAATCATAGGATATATAAAATCAGAGTTCGTAATATAACAGTACACTCAGGAAGTCGCCTTTTGGCAGGTATCTAATTTGGTCAGCGCCATTGTGTTAGAGATATAATAAATAATCTTATATATTCACGTCAGCGTCGCCGAGTTGGAGATTCTAGAATGTTGGAGCCGGTCCAAGGTTGGGACAATTTTATGAATGTACTTATATTTTTGTATCATCTAATTGTCTGGTCAAATTATGAGATTATGTAGTTTCCCAGCTGTTAGGTATAAGGAATACATTCTTATAGGTCACGATAATACGAAGAATTTTGGAGCATAGTACGATTTCATAATATAGCTTTTTCTTCTTGTCGAGTCGAGCTATAACTGTTTATATATGCTAGGCCAAATGTACTATCATGTGGTACATATGTACATCGGTGGCTCTAAACAGACCCTCCATGGTACAGGACAGTCAGGGATGGAGATGAGCTCTACTACTCTACTCTATAGCTGTTGGGCTTATGTACCAATATTCTATATGAAAAAGATACTTGGTTATAGATAACGGTCGAACGAATTAACACGAAAGTTTACAGTCTCAGTTCAGAGTTAGCAAGTACATAAGGTATATAATTTAAAATCTTCTATTCATTTTTTTACTCTTGTGATAAGACGACGCGCGCAAAGCCAGTATAAAATAATAACAAGTGACTAATAGCTAATACGTAACAAGCACCCACATGTATGCCCACATACGTTTCTCAAATATAAATCAATAAATTTCGTAAAAACATTCTGATTTGTGGGTTAAAAACAATCACGTTATACAAATAGGTTTAAGTCATAAATATACTTTTTTGTTTTTTTTTACTATTCTGTCCCCAGAGGTTGTCAATGGAACTCTAATAGTGATGTCTGTTCGTCTGTTTGGCATGGGATCTATAACTTTTGAACTGTAATAGTTGATTTGATGAAGATTACTATGGTTGCTATAAGAAATAATATAATAAAACAAAAGTTCTATATAACACCGGTGGGAGGGTTCCACTGTGCCGCGCTCCCGTCTGCTTGGATACCACCATCCTGCTTGTCTCTCCCGTCAAACAGCTTCGCTGTGGTTCGGAGGGAAGGGACAGGCAGTGTTATACTGACACATAGACTTGGCATATGTCTCAGGATGGGCAACACATAAATGAGTTGTCTGGGCTAGTTCCTAGTACACTAGTTTATGTTCATGGGCGACGTCGACCATTTACCATCAGGTGGCTCATCTGCACTGTATATGTCTATCCAACTATCATAAAAAGCAGGTCCTCATAAACATTAATGACAATACCTACCTGATCCAAATCTACGTCTATAGTGTTGTGTGTTGTCAGGTAAGGAGTCCTCAGTAATGTTCGAGGCACGTAACTTGGCAACTTGAGTATACGTTACAAGAACGTATACTCTAAGCTTGGCAAGGTTTTGTGAGGGTAAGTTCACGCATCGATTTTATTTGACAATACGATGCGTGAACCTGCCCCTACTTCACCAAAACCTTGCCAAGTTACGTGCCTCAAACATTATCTGACTAGCACCTGGCTCGGGTATACATAAAAAATATGGATTGAAAACTAAAATTTAAAAGAATGGATCGTCATTTTTGAATAACAATGACGACGAGAGAATTATGACCTTGTATGATGACACGTTACATTGTAAATATAAACATTGTTTTCGTGTGACTTATCTCCCAATTTAAAAACAAGTTATTGACATGTCACGTGCATGACACAATGTGTACTTCTTGAAACGTAAGTCAGGGTCACCTCTACTTCAAATCATATAAAACTTACCAGACGGTGTGACAGGGCTCTCGGCGTTACTCAGCATCTCCCACTTGAGCTGCAGCCGTCGGAACTTGCCGCCGGAGTTGCTGCCCGTGTTACCGCTCGCGCTGCTGTTGGCCGAACCAGGTCTCCATTGCTCCTCGCCGCTACATTCCAGCTACAAATACCGTACAAAATGAAAAGAATGTTCGATTTACTTGATTTACTTAATGATTTTAGGATTTTTATATCTGCATGTGTCTTATATGCGAGTATTGGGGATCTAAGTAGTCTTGATATTTGTTAATATACGTGAAGAACATGTTTTTTAATTCTGGAAGTTTCTAGAATGTTCGTTTTCAGCTTTTAACGTTTTTCGTTAACTTCAATAACATTTTAAGGATTTTAATCCATAAGCGTTGTATATCCGTATACTAGGATGCGAGTATTGGGGATTAAATTAGTCTTATTCTTTGAAAAAGTCTAGAAGGTAGGATGATGATAAAAAACAAATTGGAAAGCCTTTATTCGAACTAAAATGTTTAATTTTTATGATAGTCTTCTATTTGAATATCACATTCATTTATTTTTCTGGCAAATCAATGAGTAGTATATTTCTGTAGAAATCAATTACTTATGACTTATCTAACACCATTAACAACAATCAAGTGAGCGTACCAATATGAACCACAATGATTGCGAGTGATAGCCTAAATTGATAACAAATAAAAGTTTGAAGTAACCGTAATAATAATCATTTGTTGATTTCGACTGATTACTTAAAACATATAAATTTTGTAGTGGAAGAGAATAAAAGAGCGAACATTCATATTTAATAAGACATTGCTATAAATTCTAAGTCATGCTATAAAATAGTAAAAAATTGAATTTCCTTTAGCCTGCGAACAATATTTACAAAGGCAAAGCTGCGAACAACATCTAGGGCAAACCGCAACAAAATAGAAAACCCTGGTGACTTCAATTATTGTTCATGTAAACAATTAACATGCCTGTATGTCTATGTCGGCCAGGAAAATACAATTATAATGTTCCACTCACTTAAAGGGAAAAAACCTTTTAATTATTTAACATAATATTTTTATGATTTTCCTGTTATAATTACGAGTAAATAAAGTTAAGAATTTATTTAAAAAGTTAAGTAGGTACTCTTTATTTTGATAAATATTTGAGAAAATAAAAAGTTTCTTCTCTTTAATAGTGGAAAAAATCTCTTATAGGAAATATATGTTAAAACACGAACAAAATCTTCAAGATGCAAACACAAAGATGAACCTATAAGCGTTGATTCGTGAGGCTAATAAGACGTAAACGACGTGGGAACAAAACAAAAATAAACTACCAAACGAAACACATGTATATCCCCAGCAAGTTACCTTCGGGTCATTGGTCGTTTTAGCCGAGGGCTTGTTATTCTCTAAGCTATCAGTGTAATCGTCACTGTCGTCAAACACTAATCTGTCGAATGCCTGCATCAGTTTGGAGCCGAGGTGCACATTCGACCATCTTCTCGTATCGAACTCAATCCTGCTGTTATTTGGACATATGTCGTATCCAACGGGGGCAGGATTGACGCACGACCTCGGCCTATTCTTTTCGAGAATCGTCTTAACTTTGTCCGTCTCATTAAGTAAGTCTGGTGTTGAGGGCTCTTTTTTGGGCTCTTTGTGTCTCATGATCACGCTGGTCTGGCAGTCTTCGACCGAAACGCTCGATTGCACGGATCTAACCAGTTTTAGTAGGTTTCTCTGGTTTAGTGTTAGTGGTGGAGAGTTAATCGTTGTGGGCTGTTAAATACATGAAAGAGGTTTTAGCATCATGCATCATACCATTCTTACATTAACTGAATGTCTTTGGCAGACGATCGTCGGTTTAAGCATTTATTTGCATTTTATGTGAAATGTGCACGGCAGAAAGGCTGAGTTTTGAGTCTGTTATGATTTGTGAATTGTAAGCGCATGCAATAAACAATAAAATGCAAATAAAGCGCTGTCTGCTTGCAATCGATGCGGCAGTTTGAGATTTGCGATTATCCCATACAAAATATTTAACAGTGATTCTTGACTTACCCGACTTGCAGCACGCATGTCGCTTTCGATCTTCTTGAAACTTCTGTGAAGTTCGCGCATCTCAAACATGAGGTCCAGGTTAAAAGGCAACAATCTTAGAGGTTCGAGGCTAGCCAACAGCGTATCCAACAGGGCTCTACATCGCGGGTCGCCGACGCAACCAGCTAATATTAAAGAATCTTGATCGTAATGTTTTGCAAGTATCGATTCCCTCGTACGAACATATGAAACCCATGCGTCGACGGACTGCGAACTGAAGAAATAAATGTTAGCAAATAAGATTAAGTAATAACATATTTGTTTTCTATTTAGGAATACTTACTTAAGTAGGCCGAGTGTGAATGCGTTGAATTTGACTAGCCCTTCAGTAACCGCATCTTCACTGTTTATTCTCAGAACCAATTCATTAAGCGATTTGGTTATGGGGCCTGCCAAAATTTAATAAGAATTAATAAAACTGCATCTCTGACATCTTTTGTCATCATTATCAGATAAATTTAGAAAAGTCTACCTTGTCTGGCAGTAGCTTCTACCATTTGCCACACAGAATTGTTAACAGCTCCAAATGAAGTTTCAATGTTTTCTTTGAGGCCATCTCTAAATATCGCGTACAAAGCTGGACATAGCGCATTAAGGGCAATCTTAGCGCAAGCAGGGGATTGTTTGGAGTCACCCAAGAAAGCTAATTCAGCTTGATCCGTTGCAGGTGCAAAATGTTGGATTAGCATCTCAACGGCATCAGTCACGTTTGAAACTAACGCTAAAAACATAGGGCTTTTAAATTCTCGATTTCTCTTATTTCAGTCTATTTATTACATTCACATTTAAGTCTATTAACATTTTGCGAAATATTTCTCAAAATGATTTCGTTTTACAATTAACATACTATAATAATATAAGTACTTCTATATCGTTAGCGGAATAAAAATCTAATTAAGTAAGAATGCAGTAATTCCATTTCATTCTCAAATTAAAAGTTTTTTCTTTATAGTTTTGTTGAATAATTACTTAATTAAGTTTAAATGTTAAATATTTACTTAACATACCTCTCTTTTGTGATATATCAATATCATATTTAAGTCGGGCATCATGTTGGGTTGGACTAATAAAATCATCGGGGCTTACTTCTCCTTCTTCACATATCGGTATTTCAGCCAAATTTTTGCCCTAGAAATCAGTTAATGCATTATAGCATGAGTTTAGGACAAACGTTTTTAATGTTAAGCCATAATAAGCCTTTCAAACGGAAATAAAGTCTATAAGCATGGTAAAAAATGAAACATCCGCAAAGTAAATACTATACACGTATAAAATAAACGTGAATAAATAAAACAGAAAAATAAAGAACAAAAATCAAAGGTACTCACAGAAACTAAACGGCATTGTAATGCGGTAAGGTGATGAAAACATGAATTGTTACCTGGTTATATCTTTGTGCTACCATTGCAGACAAGTTAGGTGAATTCGGTGGAGTTGCAAGGCTTTGTACCTTGAGCTCATCAATGGCTTTGACCGAAACATGCTGTGTATCGCTTTTAGGGTCTGTTTTTTGTGCGAAGCTCACAGATTTTTTACTATTACAACTACTGCCACTAGAATCTGTCGACCTCTGATTCTCTTCTTGAGAACGTTTCATCTGAAGAAACTTGGTTACCTGACTTCTTACCTTTTGCACCTGATTTTGGTCCCACTCATCCATATTTTGGCAATTGAAACCACTGAGTTTAAGAAATTCTTCTAGTTGTTGTAAATCAGCACTACTAATGAGTGCTTCGGGTGCCGGAAAATCAATATATTCCAATTTTCTCGTTCTGGGTTTCGGCAGTGGTGGTGTGTGTGGGCGACGATATTGAATTTCATTAGATTTCCCAGAATCTAAACTACTCTCTGTTCCAACACCCTCATCTTGAAAATATTCGTTGTAATCAGCATCCTTTTCGGCGGCATCTAAAAACTGCTGAGAGAGCCGTTTCGCGGCCAGGTCATTATTTTTTCGATAGTCGAAATTGGGCTGATTTTGAAGATAGTAAGGTTCTTGTAAGGATCTTCTCTTCGTTTTCTGTTCTCCAGCTGTTGCGTTACATGCGATGGTGTCGTGTAAATATTCATCCATTTCAAACATACTGTAGCGTTTGGTATGTGCATTTGCTTTCTTTGTCTTATCCATAGATTTACGTAAAATACTCTTTGGTAACGGCGGCCTTGGAGGCACTAGCTCACCTTGTTTAGTGAATCTTTGATCCGCTAATGAACGTTTTGGTATTGTTGGATTTATCCTTTGAGCTTCATTATTTGTACAGCTAGCCTCAGAACTGGTGGCACTATCATAGCGATACACGAATAATGGATTAAAAGCGCCGGTGGGAGCGGGGCTATTCTGGGCCGATGAATCAGTCAGCATGGTTGAGGACCCACGATAGCCTGATGATGGTTGCGTGGCGGTACTTGAACTTGAGGAAACAGTAGTATTATTTACCAAGTGATGACAATCACAACTCATTGGTCTGTTTTTCTGTTTAGATGAAGGAGTGCAATATTTTTCGGCGCAACGACATTCTTTTTCTTTAATATGTTGCATTATTTCAGGCATTTCTGATAACATTTGTTTGCATTCAAGTGGTAACAAGAAGTTTAATGAATCCCAATCCTTAATGTGACCAACTCCTTTTTTCTTAAGCATTTCAACATCGTTACAGGAGAATGGTCTCTTTCCTTTTATGCGCATACGATTTCTTTTACTTTCGTTTGCTTTTGGTTTTAGGTTTACTTTTACAGGATTGAGATAAATATTTGGTCTTCCGTGTAAAAAGCTTATATCAGGTAGAGTATAGTTAGGGTACAATACGAATACTGGCTTTTCACAGTCACCTTCTTTTAATTTTTCTAAAAATGATGATTCAAGAACTTTGATTATTTCTCTATCACGGGCAATGGTTGAAATTTGAATATTTGACGTTTGCATACTTTTATCTATAGTATTGGCATCGAGATGAGTAGAGGTTGATTTTGTATCATAGCTTTCTCTTTGTAGCATTCTATTCATTCGAGTAATTTGAGTGCCGTCTGATTCAGAACAGCTAGAAATGCTTACACTAGTTGCAGATGATTGAGATGAACATGATTTTCTGTTTACTCTCACTTTAGAAGGGCTATTTGAAGTATTGATATTAGCTTTCTTTAAGTGTGGTTTATTAACTACAGCGTAAACATGAGATTCATTATCACTTGACTTACTACCCTCAATTTCATCCTCTTCAACTAATACTTCATCGTATACCCGGTTAAATGGATTGACTGTTCTAATTTCTTCGTATACCATTGACGATGATTCATCTAGCCCATCTCGGGGTAAATCGATTTGTGGTCTTCCCTCGCATAGCGTTCTGGAGTCCCCAAGTTTTTGTTCTCCCATTGATTCACCGCTCTCGCCACCAGAACTCGAAGGCCAACATTCTGATCTATCTAACTGATCCATACTGACAATACCTTCATTGCTAATACTCTTTTGTTTCATAAACAGCTTAACTAAATTAAATGATTGTTTTGTTTGGCTTTTATCTGATGAAGTTTGATTTTCGGTAGAAGATGTACTCATCGGTTCAGACAGCTGACTTCCGTGCGATGAACGATTTTGAGATACATCATACACCTTCATGCAAGTCGATGTTCCTGTAAGTCTTTGATTTACTGTGAACGAGTCGACCTAAAAAAGGTGTTAAGTATTAATAACTAGCAGTTTTCTTGGACTAATTATAATTACCACATGCTCGATACGTACCGTCGAATTACTTAAGGCCGCGGAATTAATCGAACTGCTCATTAGTTTTCGCCTATATAAATTTGGTAAGCTTTGACTTTTAATTACGGAGTTATTCATCTCATTAACTACGTCAGCCGAATCATTCGAGTCTCCATTGTTATTACCAGAGGGATGTCTAAAACATATACACAGTTATTGCACATTGAGTATTATATACTATTTTTTTCATAAATACATTTAATTTTTAATGACTTACCTCTTCAGAGGCGACTGACTGGTTTGTTTCTTGAGTTTACTCCAAGTAGTTAAACCTAAATCACTTCTAGCCATAGACGTTGTTAGTTTATGCGTAAGTTTCTTACATCTTTCTAATAATTCTAAATTCCTGCGCGTTCTTTCATCACTATCTAGACTTATATTTATATTATCCTTAACCAGATTGTCTGAAAACAAATTAGCGGAATTAGCCGGCTTATCAGAATAGGCCAATGAATCACGAAAAAGGTAAACATGTCATGAGGATCGAGTCATTATGCGTGAAGTATTACATACCATGTTTTTGATTGACGGCGGTTTCAACACATTCATTGTCCTCGGAGTAGATGGTAAGGCTGCCCTCAAACGCGATCGTGTAGTTGTCCTTGTTGGCTTGACACGTGAGAATAAGATCCTGTTCGGTGGGCAGCTCACAGTCGAGACTGTCCACGCTGAAGTGAACCCCATGCACCGCCTCCTTCACCGGAGAGAATAGAAGCTCCGATTTGCATATCGACATGGTATTGATAGAACCGACGGATTCCTCGCCCTGGTAATTTAAACATGGTTTTCATTAGAATGAATCAAAGTATTTCATAGAACACCGAAAGCGTCGAAAGAATATTTTTGTAAGCGTTTTGTTCTCGTTTCATGTTGGGCGTCTAATTCTAACAAGTAATGTGCATTCGTAACGGCTGCCGGAAGGTTTCGAAACATAAACGTGTTGGTGAGCGCATAAACATTGGTACATACAAAGATATTTTAGGAATGGTGTTCGGGAATTACATTTGTGGAACACATTGGAATATATTAAATTCTATTCTGGATTTTTAAGGACTGATATCATACTAATTTAGTGGCTAGTGAATATAGCAATGCCTCGATAGGTATTTGAATCCAGCTAGCCAGTCAGTAGGACATTATTTCAATATATGAATTTACTAATATATTGAAATATTCATATATTGCTTGACCGACACCTACAATAAGGTTTTTGATTAAATAGATATGTTTTTTACCGAACGACCAATATTCAAAAATTTAAGTACAGAAAAACTAATTATAGATGATGACAATAACTCGTGTGCTAACACAGAAAATAGAAATAAATACCCTTTTAAAATCGATTATTAATTTATTCATTTCTTTATAAAATTTCTCTTCTAGTCAATTAAAAGATTTTCTTTTTCTATTTCCTTGGTAAACTGTGTTTGGCAGATTTGATGTTACGTTTACAAAATATTATTTTTACTTCATAATATTGTTGTTTAACTTTCGCAATACATTTTACTGTATATACTAATACGTATGAATACCTATATACCTACGTATTTAAATGTATGTAGTATGCCGATGCAGAATATGTTATACATATTAAGTAGTTTGGGATGTCGGGATATATGTCTTTTGTCTATATGTCATAGTGTTAATTATAATAACTTGGTACTTAGCGACAGTTTATATGTAGGACTAATGGCTCGCCTGTTAGTGCGTACTAAAACAAAACTTCACACTGGCATGAGTAATGTCTGTAACATGCCTTATCAATTTAATTCCCTTTCCTGCTACAATGAGGTCACAATTTAAACAAGCTCATGTTGATAGCGCTCGTGTATGGTGATGCACATTTTATATCGTATCATCATCAGCCCCTATCTATCCATTGTGTATAGTAATATTTCAATGAATTCGTATACGACCTCGATCAGTTAGTGCTGATATGGCCATATAATTAAGTTGTAGGTAGACTTTATCTTCATCATCAGAATTTTTCTATCTGTTTTTACCGGTGCAGGTGGGCGCTCCAGGCTACATGGGTACCACCATCTTGCTTGTTTCTCCCGTGAAGGAGCTTTGCTGTGTTTCGGAGAGAAGGGCAGGACAGGCAGTGTAAGTACTGGCACCGAGACTTAACATTTATGTCTCAGGATAGCCAACACGTGAATGAGTTGGGCTTAAGTCCACTGCTGGACATACGTGTCTTTTAATGCCAAGACGATCTTGCAATTACGACCGGCCACGCCACGGATATCGGCACCCCATATAGTAGCGCGACCGACCCTGCGTCTTCCAGAGAACCTCATTCAAGTCTACTAATATTATGTAGGTACTTAGTTCCAACTAAACAGGCAAAGACAAAGATTTCGAGATGATTGTACATTTCCACGGTTCATGTTCTACTTATAAAATTTGCGACAAACGCCTTAATATGGTGGTCATCTTAACAAATAAAAAAGCAAATAGGTAATTGAGGAGTTACTGTCGCTGTTCGTACGTTTTTATCGTACAGGTGCATGTAAAAGAATGTAATACGTCATAGTTGGTGGGAACATTTTATAATCCCAAGTTAAATAATAATAACAAAAGGTGGGCCCCACACGTGCGTTTGTAATGAGGATCTTAAACGGATTGAAAACACATACTATGATAGCAAAGTTGTTAATATAATATTATTGTAATAGCCAAAAGCTTATATATCAGACTAGCTTTTTTTTTTCTTTAACGCCGGGAAATGCTCTGAGGCATCCCGCGGGGGAGTGGGTCTCCCCACGCGGGTATGTGGGACTCGCTGCGCCCGACATTAGCTGGTAAATGGACGCAGCTCTACCCACTAAAACCCGGCGAGTGCCACCAATGCCGCCTTTGGTGAGGTGCCCCGGGTCTAGAAAACAAACAGGGCACCTCGACGGCTAGTCAGTCCCGCAAGGGACCGACGCCACCTCCACAGAGGGGTTGTCCCGCACCACAGAACAACCCCTCCCAACGTTGGGACAGCACAATGGGGTGAGGTTCCCATCTTCACCCCTTGCCCCCTGCTCTTCTGTCCCCTCTTCTTATAAGAGGGGTACAAAGAGCCCCCTCGGCCCAATTAGCTTCGCCCAAGGTGCACCGCTCACCCTAGGTTACTGAGCCCCATCGCCACGACAAAGCCTGAACCATGGTGGGAATATCAGACTAGCTGTTGCATGCTGCTTCACCCGCGTTAATTTACTTAACTCCTATTATTCACAGCGTGATGTTATATAGCCTATAACCTTCCTCGATAAATGGGCTATCTAACAATGAAAGAATTCTTCAAACCGGCCCAGTAGTTCCTGAGATTAGCGCGTTCAAACAAACAAACTCTTCAGCTTTATAATATTAGTATAGATAAAGATGATGATAATGATGATAAACAGCATTTTAATAAACTGAATGTTCTGTTCGTCAAGTTTATGAATACATAGATTAAAGTATACTCTTAAACTACATTTAAAGATTGAACTAGTGTTGCCTCAGGCATGATCCATCTTACTTCTTACTAATTATAAAGGCGAAAGTTTGTAAGTTCGGATGTTTGTTGATCTTTTACGATGAAACGGCTGAGCTGATTGCTTATACATATAGGTAGTGCCATGCTGCTTTGCAGCCAAATTGGGCCGGGGTGGTACCTCTCGCTCACATAACACCGGCGTCAAGTGACAGGTATGCTGTCGCGTTTCGTGCGGTTTGTGATAGAGGATAGGGAAAAGGAGGGCAACGCATTTACATAATCTTTGGTTGTGCAGATGTGTATGGGTGTCGATAGTCGTCAAACGGCTTCGACTGCTCGTTTGTCCTTATGCTATAAGAAAATCATCATCAATCCGAATACGGTTGTAAGTTCTAAGTTAACGCAGGCGAAACTGTGGGTTCCACCATGGTTAAGGCCTTGTCGTGGCGGTGGGGCTCAGTAGCCTAGGGTGAGTCGGCACCTTGGCTTTGTACCCCTCTTATAAGAAGAGGGGACAAAAGAGCAGGGGGCAAGGGGCGAGGATGGGAACCTCACCCCATTGTACTGTCCCAACGTTGGGAGGGGTTGTTCTGTGGTGCGGGACAACCCTACTGTGGAGGTGACGTCGGTCCCTTGTGGGACTGACTAGCCGTCGAGGTGCCCTGTTAGCTTAACAGATCCGGGGCACCTCACCATGGCGGCACTGGTGGCACTCGCCGGGTTTTAGTGGGTAGAGCTGCGTCCACTTACCATCTTTCGGGCGCAGCGAGTCCCACATACCCGCCTGGGAAGACCCACTCCCCAGGCGGGATGCCTCAGAGCATTTCCCGGCGTAAAAGGAAAAAAAGGCGAAACTGTGGGCATCAGCTATATAAAATAAACGCTTTTTACTAACTGCATGTGGATGTAAACACGGTACCTACTAAAATAACATTTTTTTTGTCTGCCTGTCTGTTTGTTCCGGCTATTCTCTAAAAAGGCTAGGCCGATTTCGACGGGACTGTCACTGGCAGATAGCTGATGTTATAAGGAGTATCCTACAAAAGTAATCATTATCACTTCGGATACGGCTGTAAATCTAAGTTAAAGCAGGCGAAGCTGCGATCAACAGCTAGTGTTTATTATACATTCAAAACGTTAAAATATCCGGTCAAACAAACCGAGTAATGGTAGCATTTTATGGTTACAAATCTAAAATACTTCTAACTAAATATTAAAGGTGGGTTTATGAGCATTTTAAACATCCGCCCATCGCTACACTAACGCACACATACGTCCACACATTATAAATAAAACTTACTGAATAATATCCATTGCAAGTGTCCCAATCATATTCGGTCACACCCATTTTAAAAGTCCTCAGTTCGTAACACTAATCACTAATACAAAGTACTTATACTCCACAATTTGCACAACTATCTAACGCACACACAGTTTATTAGTCTCAACAATATGCCCGATATGACCTTATTTTTGTAACAAATTGTAAACGACTTCATCGCAAGATAACGGAGCTCAGCACTCCTGAAAGCCCGGGCCACTACTGGAGTAGTGGGTATATTAATTTTAATATTAGACACCGCGAGCGCTTCTCAAACTTTAACCACACTGAACAGAGTGTTCCATCGTCACGTTTTTATGATGAAAAATTAATGTCATATATCAAACTAGCGTTACTATTTCACGGTTGAGATTTTGTGGAATAACAAAATTATATCAAACATATAATAAAACTGTAACAGAAATACCGCTACTAAATACCGCTTGTGCCTAATATATAAGAATCTTTAGTGCTACATTCATGGTTAATGTACCCAATGTGTCAGTAAAGTCCAATTCTAACCACACGCTAGTTTGGGAAGAAGTGACAATTAGATTGATTTCATTGGCAACGCACACATGGCTACCGCGTGTACAGACGGACAACCCGGATGAATATAGCGCACACACACAAACAAAAGAGGGGACTGTACGTAGTATGAAATAAAGGGCATAATAATCATTGACGCCAAGTCTTTACCCACACAAAGACATTGGTCTTATTTTATCTTTACTACTGAGTACTGGTACATCCCGCGGGACCAACGCACTGGGGCGCGTATACGAAGTCTCGTTGTGAATACGAGCCAAGTACTTTGGACTTTCCATCTATTTGTATGGACGGTGATATCACTTGTACACCTGGGATGTAATAAAACGAGGTTATACCGGTGATATTATGAAAGTGTAGGCAATTGTATTAGTATAGAATATGTCTAAAGAAATTAGTGTCTTTAGCCAAAAGTATGTTTTAATTGCTGTATGTTGTGGAGTGAACACATTTTAAGCTCATAAAGCCCAGTTAGAAAAAATGCAACTCGACCAAATAAGATATTAAAAACGACCTCTATGGAAGCTCGTGTGAACTAATAACAATGTAATGATTGAAAATGTTCTGAGACTTGTGAATGATGAATCAAGGCGTGAATGACTTGGCGGCGAGTGTTTGGCAATTGGCACATTGAACAGCAAAGCGCGAACCTGAAAACTACTGCCAGCGCTCATAGAACTGTCGAACTGAAACTTTTCCATCAGAGAGCTGGAAATGCTCGCAAACATCTCGCCTTGGGGGTTACTCTGCAATACATGTACATATGAAACCATAGCCGTAAGTTAGAACAGAACTGAAAAATAAACATAATATTAGAATAAAAATATACAAATAATTAATAAGAATAAGTATTAGTAGATATATTATATAAATAAATTAAACACATATTTAAAATAAAATATAGACCATAGAATTTTTGCTCTCGCTATTTCATAGGAATGTTAAATAATATTATTTATTAGCCAATAAATACTAAGTATATGATAATTATTAGTTTCAAATTAACTTCTCATTTGAAGTAAATAACAACGTATAGTTTAGTTAGACCTATGAAATGGTTCTTGCACTTCGGACTAAGAATATCTACATCCTGCTTATTTTCCTACCAAAGCAGTTGCAGTCCCGCCAAAGATATCGCTATTTTTTGTCACTGTACAGACATGGTACAGACGAAATACACAATAAGGACTAGGTATTTATGTTCATAGATGATATTTACCACATTATCTATATTGATAAAAACGGAGAAATATAGGTTAACTTTTTATGTTATACAACGAATTACCACTTTACTATACGCAGACCCGTATTGAAGCAGGCAGCTTTTGGTATTAAATACTGAACATATGATTACCATGTGTTTCAGAATTGTTATCGTCATAACTGCGTGTACCAAATGTGGTCGTTATCTACTAATGATCGCGAGAAAGTTTTAAAAATAAACAAAATATTGAGATGTAGGGGACGACTTTATCACCCATGTGTTCAAATCTTATAGTATCAGATAAAATCCGTAGTAAAACAGAATTTTTATTTCGCGGTTATTTATGCTGAATTAATTAAGCTCCGCAAAATACCAGTAATAATAGTGAAAATACCAGTAATAATAGTGAAAATACCAGTAATAATAGTGAAAATGACCATGTTAGTAAAACAATAATTACGCAGATAATTTGACTATTTATTCCGTGATGATAAATAGTATAATTATCTGATATAAGTTTAATTTACTTTATTAAACATCCAAGTAATTGTATAAGAACATGTTTGCCTGGATTAAAACATGACTAACATTCAAAGGATTCATTACATGATTTTTGTAAACAACTTTGATTCATTGCTATTATGTGGTTACAATAGGTTACTGATTAGTAATCTCCATATACAAATCCTTTTACCAACTTTACTTTAGGCAATTTGGCAGAAGACCTCATGATAAGTGGTCAACTAAGTACTATGGAAATAAGCGAATTCGCATAAAATTCACGCATGGTGCCAATGTCTGCCACTGTCTAAAGCATGTTAAAGCATAAGAAAGCTGCATGGGCAGCCTGTGCATCTTTTTCACCGGCTGGATCTTATATTCTGTATTTATATTAGTCGAATCTATTCTACTATTACCACAAAAAGCATTATGTAATTATATCTAAATCAATGTTACCCTAAATTGCGTTAATATTATAAAATCATCATTTTACATATTTTATTACATCCATTATAATTTAATTAATAACAAACACAAGCGTTCAATTAAGCATTTCAGATAACAAAAGATTGCAATGAATAAATAAATGACCGTCATTAACAGACCTCCTAAAATGGGTGAAATGAATGCCTATCCAGTACAAAATATATTAACGACTAATTATATTCATTTCAAGACATATAAGGCGAAGAAGACAAAACAAGGCACCCATATTTCATTTAATTGTATGTTAGAATATTATTAACACCATATTATAACGTAAGATATTACAGACACTTGAATGCAGATGCCTTTTAACAGACACTTCAGATAAGAACAATATTATAGTATGACAGACGAACTTCCAACGCAACCCTAAGTAATTGGAATATAAGTAGAGTAACAAAGGATATTTATGCTACCAGTATATTATTATCACGCTTTTTTTTTTTTACGCCGGGAAATGCACCGAGGCATCCCGCTTGGGGAGTGGGTCTCCCCAGGTGGGTATGTGGGACTCGCTGCGTCCGAAAGACGGTAAATGGACGCAGCTCTACCCACTAAAACCCGGCGAGTGCCACCAGTGCCGCCTTGGTGAGGTGCCCCGGATCGGTTAAGCTAACAGGGCATCTCGACGGCTAGTCAGTCCCGCAAGGGACCGACGCCACCTCCACAGAGGGGTTGTCCAGCACCACAGAACAAGCCCTCCCTACGTCGGGACAGTACAATGGGGTGAGGTTCCCATCCTCACCCCTTGCCCCCTGCTCTTTTGTCCCCTCTTCCTATAAGAGGGGTACAAAGAGCCCCCTCGGCTCAATTAGCTTCGCCCAAGGTGCTGGGCTCACCCTAAGCTACTGAGCCCCACCGCCAGTATATTATCATGCTACCACAATGTATTGTGTTCTTGATTGTTTGGTGAGAATTTCATATAAATCCTACTAATATTATAAACGCGAAAGTTTGTAAGAATGTGTGGATGTATGTTTGTTACGCTTTCACACAAAATTACTGAATGGATTTTAATGAAACTTTACAGTAACATAACTTATACATTAGAATAACATATAGGCTATAATTTATGCCTGATGTCCCACCGCAGGGTGCTGCTAGTTTTATATAATCTGCAGCGAATATTAGTGGTATCAAATGTATTAGTAAATGTTATGTATTTGACACTAGGCTCTTGCTGTGACTCAATGATAGCGTAGCATTTACCGGTGGGAGGGAAGAACTGTGCCGCGCTCCCGGCTGCATGGGTACCACCATCTTGTTCGTTTCTCCCGTGAAACAGCTTTGCTGTGTTTCGAAGAGAATGTCAATCCAGGCAGTGTAATTACTGGCACCGAGACTTAACATCTTATGTCTCAGGATAGGCAACACATAAATAAGTTGCCTGGGCTCGTTCCAGGTAAACTGGTTTATGTTCATGGGCGACGTCGACCACTTACCACCAGGTGGCACGTTTGCCTATCTAAATAACATAAAAAAAGCATTCCACTGGTAGGTAATAGACTTTATAAATGAAAATTAGATTTGAAAATTACACCCAAAATCACAAACGTTACCTAATAATAATATTAGTATAGATCAAGGCGTAAAAGAGTGGACTGTGGAGGTAACATTTGATAACATAGGCTAGTTTTATAAGATCAGATCAAATGAGTCTCTCCCCTTCATACGGGATATAATTTAGTCTAGAGACTGAAAACGCTGAACCAGGTGATTAGTAGTTCAGATTGGACAAATACTCCTATATTAAACATTTCAATATATACTATACTATCTATATCTTCTTATATATAAAATTTCCATGTCACAATGTTAGTTACCGTACTCCTCCGAAACGCCTTTACCGATTTTTACCAAATTTTATATGCGTATTCAGTAGGTCTGAGAATCGGCTACTATCTATTTTTCATACCCCTAAGTGATAAGGGTGGTCAACCCCTCAAATTTTAAAAGTTAACGCGGGCGAAGCTGCGGGCAACAGCTAGTATGTATATAAAAATCAATGCCACTTTTCGTTGTAATTTTATAACTCAAGAACGGGGTCACCTATCCAAACCAAATGTTTAGGCTTTGTTCGGACTATTTAGTAGATGGTTTGTGTAAAGTTTGCACAAAATCGGTCGAGCGGTTTTTCATTTATCTCATTTTTTGTAACAAATCTAAGTATATATTTTACCGTGTGCGGTAGCCAGCCCGTGTTGGATGCGAGTGGCAAAGGATCGGCCGATGACGGCGTTCATTGAGGGAGGCCAATGTTCAGCAATAAACGGATATAAGCTGATGATGATGATGAATCTATAACACGATATTCATTGACTGTTTAGGCGGTACGAAGTTCGCCGGGTCAGCTAGTATTTTAATATAATGTATAATGTACTATAGCAGCGCCCCGCGGTTTCACCCGCGTACTTCCCGGCCATGTTTATTGTAGTTTCATTAAAATCCATTCAGTAGTTTTTGCATGAAAGAGCAACAAACATACATCCATACATTCTTACAAACTTACGCGTTTTTAATATTTGTAGGCCTAGTAGGATAGTACCTACCATAGTACCTAACAAGATTTATTTAGGAAGTTACAGCTTGGCAAAAAAGAGTGTGGTAAAAATGAGGGCGCCACTTTGACTTAGGTCTCATCATAATATGGGAAAACAGTAAGATAATTTAATCAAATCGTTAAAAATAAATGTGAAACGTTAAACTTTACTCAAAATATAGTATTTGTCGGCCAAGTATTGTCAACATCATAAGTTTCATTTAGTAAAATATTTAGTTCCACTTGTCACCACGTCATACTCTTTTTTGCCAAGCTGTACTGTATATCATTTGTAAGGTTAGTTCCACGTTTTGTTAATAGATGGCGTCGTACTATGTCAGTAGATTTATCGATAGAGAACGAAGAATCGTAAGAAACTTTTAACAGCGCCATCTCACGATCTCATAATAAACCACTTACATGATTGAACATAATACATGCATAATTAAATAAAAACTCAAACTAGGGCTGGCCAGCGTCCAGCCTGGTCAACAGGTCTTACCTATTATTGGCTATTACAATATATAAATTATAATACAGGGCTTCCTAAACTGTGCGGCGTTGTCCAAAGGGCATCATGAGGCGACCCATAAGAATTGGCTGCGGGTTGCCTGTCACCTGTGTCGATGCGATCATGTCCTGTTTGGACTATATATAAAGAACAAGTAGGTACAGATCGAAAATAAATGTAGAGAAAGAGATGAGAGTGGCAATTATCATTGCTCTAACTAATAACATCATTAGACACTACTAAAAATTTCTAATTTTCGCAAAATCATAATCAAAACATATCCCTAGCTTAAATACACAACCAACACAGAAATAGCAGTTACATAAGAGTACACGCAGCATTAGCACCCGAATCAACTCATTTGGAAAAAAAAAAAAAAAACTTGTGCCCCTTTTGAGAAGCTGTGCGCAGGAAAACAAGCACATCATTCTCATTAGTATCCTTTCAACAAGGTAAAATAAATATCCCCTTTTATTTTTATTTTTATATTTTGTTTTTGTTTTTATATTCTGATTCCGATAACTTGTTACTAGGCTAAATCTACAACTGGTATGGTAAGTAGTTTTTGATCAGGGGGAGGATGTCGCAAAAAAATAGCAAATTCCCAAGTGTGTCACAGTTTTTGGGAAATCCTTTAATAGTACATAATAAAACCTTTAATAGAGATAAGCACGCCCATGTATCATATTATGTATTTATTATATATAAGTTGTAATAATTTATTATGTAGGTACATAAAGTACATAATAAGTACAAAAAAAAAAACGTTAAGTTAGAATATTATATAATATGTACCATTGGCACGGATCGTCACGCATTGGGTGCCTCAGGACGGGCAAAGACGTCGAGGCAGACCTCGAAAACGATGGCGTGACGATCTGGATGCCTATAATAAGACCTGGTCGGAGTTGGCACAGGACCGTGATAGTTAGAGCAAAGCAGGGGAGGCCTTTGCCCAGGAGTGGGATCCAATAGGCTATTAAAAAAAAATGTACCATTTGGATATTTCCAAGTAGACAAAGCTCAAATTATCATATTTCCGAATACAATTTTGAATTTAGCTTATATTAATGTAACTCTTACTTAGTATGATTCATCATCATCATCATCAGCCTCTATCCGTCCTGTGTACTAGTGTACACACACATAGTATGATTATGTATATTTAATATTTATTACATTATATCTGAAGTCGAGTCACCGCAGGCGAAACGGGAAAAAGGGTTTGCCAAATCAAATTTTTGAGATACTTACTATTAAATAACGGTCTCACAAAAAATATCAGAGACACCTAAAGATAGTGTCTAAAAGACGTGCTAATTGGTAACAAGATAAGATTTTCTTGATTCGATCATAAAAAATCATTTTATCATAATTTGCACATCATTTTTATATGGAAATATATAATTTTCAACACTAAAGAGAACGTGCTATTTTTTTTTCCTCAAGTCCTATTTTTTTTTTCAAATTTATCCCAAAACTTGAATGCTATCTAGTGTTTTCAGAAGACGCCGCGACACTCGTTTTTTTTCGTATATATTTAGTCGTAAAAAACATCACTATACCTACCCACTCAAAATCCGCGCCTATTGTCTGAGTTACTTATGTCAAACGAACAATGGCGGGGCATCAGGCATCCAACAAAACAATATTTACTGCCAACATTACGATTTGAAAACATCAAGGCTTAAGAAACCTTTCCTTTTAAGGATTATCTTACATCCTCGATGTTGCGAATTATCATAAATATGCAAACACAGAGGTCGAGATTATAATTTGTCCTCAATATGTATGCAGGTGAAAACTGGCTCTTCATTAACACATGCTAATTAAATCCGCAATTGGCATATTCATTTAAAGCTGTATTTGTGTTGTATATTTATTAATGTGGATAAATGAGATTAGTGCTATGATAACAGTGAGATGAACATGCGGCATCTGTCTAACAGAATCATGGTGGTATAACCAATATGTACATCATATAAGATATTAAATTAATTATATTAATTAGCAATTATCCCGCGAAAAACGCAGTCTTTACAGCAAATGTGTGAGTGCACGCATATGCATGCATATAGCACCGCCCTCCTTTCCCACACTGCATATGCGTACACTCGCATGCACCACCACCCCACATGCACCACAACCACAGTAAAAGACCACCACCAAACAATCTACGTACGTTTCGCCCCTCGGATGTAGACTCTACGATTAGTAATCGTAGAGTCTACATCCTGAGGATGCCTCGGTGTCGGGGCGAAACGTACGTAGATTGTTTGGTGGTGGTCTTTTACTGTGGTTGTGGTGCATGTGGGGTGGTGGTGCATGCGAGTGTACGCATATGCAGTGTGGGAAAGGAGGGCGGTGCTATATGCATGCATATGCGTGTACTCACACATTTGCTGTAAAGACTGCGTTTTTCGCGGGATAATTGCTAATTAATATAATTAATTTAATATCTTATATAATGGATTTCCGCAAGGTAACGCCTGATTCTATTAACTAATATGTACATCATCATCATCAGCCTCTATCCGTCTACTGCTGAACATAGGCCTCCCTCAATGAACGCCAAGATATGTACATAGTTTAGTAGAAACTCCGTGTAACGCTGCAGAGTAAAATGCCTTACTAGTCTAGACAACAAGCCCTTTAGGTCAAAACTTTTTCTCCGTCTCCTAAAAACATGGTTGAGGTGCCATTCGATTCGGAATCGTATGACGTAGGTTAAGATTTTTGAAAAAATTGATGCGCTCGCAAAAATTACATAAGTTATAAACAATTTAAAACTGAGAAAAAAGAGGTTTGGTTTTTGCTTATATCTCAAAAACTATTTGAAACTATAATATCCTAAAAACAGTCCTGACTCTCAGAACTGTAGGAAAAACGGGTACACGGGGTTGCGCAAATAAAAACGACTGTACCTAAGTTTCTTATAGACATAATAACTTTTGGGTCTTTCTGCATAGCGACAATAAAAATATGAGTTGATAATAAACTTCTCATGTGTGACCACCTCAAAAACACCTGAAGTGTTTTTAATCTATCTACATCAACGACGGCGTCAAGTAACGTTTTCATTTTTCAAAACAGATCTTAATTCCAAATTAAAAGATGTAATTGTCAGCTAGTCGTGTGGACACTACACACAGGGGCCGCTATGTGTATAGGTATATAACAGTAAATCAACGGGCATTTGGTACTTAAATGAACTAACAAATTAAATTTATTATCTCTATTAGATTATTTATTTATTTCTAAAACAGGCAGATGTTATTATATTTTAAATGCTGTTGGTGAACCTTGATAAAAAATTACATTTGCATTCATAAAAAAATTAAGCATTGGCAGCTGGCAAAACATCTTTAGTTTTGCCTCCAGATGAAAACGGAGAAAGACGATAACAACCAGATGATGATGTAAATTCGGACGCGGAACGATGCATAAATGGAACACAGTGATTTTGTATTGTTACTTCAATTCATGTAACTGTTTTATTATGTTTATTACTCATACATATTTAAGATGGCCGCATCATTGTTAGTCGTTAGCCGTAAACAACTAATTACTATAACCATGTTAGGCTCCACTTAGTGTTTCCTCTTGTTGATGTCTTAATAGTTTCATACGGGGTCTTAGTGCAAAAGGATCCCTAAGAAATATTATTTGATATAAGCGTTTCGTTCACGCTTAGCTTTAGCCGGTAGAAAAAAAACTTGAAAAGAAATGTAGTGTTACAACAACAAAAAAATGTGAAATGTACAAAAATTAATCTCGGAAAATGAAATATTGGCAAAAAAATGTTAAAAGTATTTTGTTTCGATTTTTATTTTGGCGTCTGATTTTTTCTCATTTAATAGTCTTCGAATAAGTTTATATTGCAAACAGGATAAATAGACGTAAATAATACAGTGTATTATTAAATGTGATTTAAGATAATAATATAGTAATTTAATATAATTATTAGTATTTATCGTATATTGTTGAGGCGAGTAGTATTTATAATATTATATCGCGTGAGATACCGGTTTATAATAATATGAATGAAATACACAAACACGATTAAATATTAACATTACCATAGAAAAGATTGCACGTAGTATTTCAAAAGAGAACGTTAAGCAAGTGCGATATAAACAAGTGAAACTACGTACATCAATAATAATAATTTGCACGTGAGAATTCCTGAACGAACGCTATATTTATTCACTCATCACGGTAAGGTCTTAAAGTGAGTGATGAAATATATAGGTTTGTTCGAGAATTATGAAGACAGTTCCTATTTTATGATAGAAGGTATAGATAGGTAGATTATATTATTTTATAATTTCCTTTTATATTATGTGAATGAAACAATAGTTCACGTTCTTTTAGAGAGAAATTCATCATTCCACCCACTTCTCCTTGGATGGACGCTACTAACTTATTTAAAACCTACGATTTCGTAAATCGACAGTTATTGCGATCAAGTTAAAGCCTGGATGGAAAGGATTTAGTGGTAAGCCCCTTATAAGCTGGCCTGTTCCTTTAAAAAACTTGCAGATAGGCAACATTTTCCTAGGTAACGCCTACAACGTTTGCACTGGTTATATTGCGTTTAGATATAAGTATGTACGTAGTACACAATCTACAAGTGTGTAATCATTTTTTGTTCGTATTGTATGCTGACTTTTTAAAAACAAACGAGTACGTCTTACATTGAAGGTTGTGCGTACGTCTCGTGCACAAATATTTGGATGATAAATCTCTCTTCCGAGGTCAAGTTTTATCCTTATTGTATATCATTGCAATTATTTTACATTTTTACTAACGATTTTTTTTTAATTTACAGCTATATATTGTATACCAATTTTGCCAACTTCTCTAGACCTACCCTCTATAACCATAATATATAGAATAATTTACTACAATTGATATATGTATTACAATATCTTAGATAAAATAAGAGTGAAAGAAAGAATTACAGAAAACTAATTCGTGGATCCAAATGTAGGTTATTTCAACCACTATATTTTGTTTCGCTTAGTTTGTATGGATGTATGAAACTTTAGTTTGTCATACTAACTATTGCCAACTATTGCTAACTGATCAATACAAAACGCGTCAAACGCAATCAATGATAATAATTAATAATAATTATTAGAAAATAATTATTACACTATAAGCGAACTTAAAAGGTTGGCATTACAAATAATCAACGACTTATGCTACTTAATGAAGATTTAAATTAATATAAAATATGTATATACAATAATGAATTTTCAATAAATCTTAGCGGTTATAAAATACTTACATCATGGGCAATATCATCAATAATGGCGTCGTGTGGCAAGTCGGTCATCAGCAGTGCATGGATGTCTTCCGTCTTGAAACTCTCCATGTCGGCTTCGGCAAGATTGGCGTCGAGGTCCCGGGCGATGTCTTTGTAGCGGGAGGTGAATTCGAAGCGAGATGTGAGATCGCTCAACCCCTTATACGAAGCTGACACTGAGGACAGTACTGAGATGTGGTGACAGGAGCCGTCTCGGAACATCGGGCTGGAAAGAGAAACAAATTGCGTCAGTCAAGATATACAAACATCGATACAATAACAAAAAATATACCTACAGATAATAATATATGAAATTTCATTCATTTTTTAATTGAATTAATTATCATAATACTTTGAAGATGACTAAATAAATTAAATTGGCAGCTGGCACATTTGGCAAAGCTAACAAAAGATACAAAATTCTTCAAGGACATTGAATATACCAACATATTGCCACTTATACACATTTCTGTCCGAAAGTTATTTTAATTGAATTTTATGCGAAACGGAAACATTTAAATATATTTAAGTTACATACAGAAGATATAATACGTCTAAATAAATATCTTGGTTCAAAGGAAAACACAATTGCTATCGACAGCAACAAAAACTGCAAGGTAATTTTTACTACATATATGTTTTTACATTGGGAAGTAAATACTCGGCAATTTACCGACCTTCTTTTTATCTAATTGTATATGTTAATGATAAAAATTAAAATAATCATCATTCCAAATGTTATACTGCACAATATATAGATAATAGGTACTTAATATTACCTCGGACCAACCGAGAATATTACGGATGAAAAACATACTTATAACAGATTTGTTAAACAATTCTCGTCTGAGCGTCAATTAATTCAATTAAATACAATTGAAGTAATGAAACCCCAAAATATCGGATATGGTTGCTAGAATACCGACCCGATTATAAAACTGTATGATTCAAAAAATTTTATTTTACTGAGTCATCACCTAAATAGTGATAATTGAGGCAGAGAACGTTAATATATTTTTGCATGTAACTCGAAAGTAACCCTGTAAATACCAACTTTTTTGATTGAAATGACAATTATAGCAAACTCCGACATGACGTGTCTCTTATTTGTTCTGTTTGAAGCATCTGTAAGTAGATGGTTAGCAATCAAACTCTAGAAAGTCTAGATGATAAATTTACAAACGTTTGTCGTGACATTTTAACATTGTAGTCTCTCCTTGATCATGGCGATTGAAACATTGCCGAAATATCAGGACCTCAATACAACTATAAATGCGGTAAGCACCCGATTCCCGAACAAACATATATTTAAATATGAATTGTAGCTATTTTTTATAATTTTATAATAAATTATATGCTAATATAGCCCAGTACCATCAGAGATAATTTAAGAGTTACGCAAAAGATGATGTAATTTTTTTAACTCTAAATTAACGAATGCAGGATTACAATACATAAACAGGTATATCTTTTTTTTT
The DNA here is from genome assembly GCA_963853865.1 of Helleia helle. Classification (NCBI taxonomy): domain Eukaryota; kingdom Metazoa; phylum Arthropoda; class Insecta; order Lepidoptera; family Lycaenidae; genus Helleia; species Helleia helle. The sequence goes on along the minus strand of OY971416.1, from coordinate 10,762,244 downwards.
ATCAATTCATAACAATAATTTGCGTTGTTATAATTTTAACATTTGTTTTTGGAAACAATATTGCAAATTTTAATTCTATTGTTCTTAAAATATGGTACAATAATGTAACATGTACTTATTTCAAATATCTGTGAACATGTATGTTCTTTTCAAAGAACATGCTGCTGGGAGTTTTACGCAATCCAAAAATAATACGTTACGCTTTCTGGATTCCTACATTTACAAAGTACGCACAAATAAGCCTATTATTATCAATTATCTTGATTAGAAAATCTTTTAAAGCGTGGAATGCATAAATTAGTTTAAAAGCAATTTTCGGTATAGGTGTTATATGAAAGAAAGGCAATGAGAAGCAGTACTGCTATATTAAAGTATGAGTTTTCTTAACTAACGAGACGCCTTCACGAAAATATGAATTCCTTTCTAAAATTTGTCAAATAATAAGAAACATGATGATGCCCCAGATGTTTTTACGGTTAAATTTTAAGTCGTAGTCTTAAATATTATCCTTGTATGACGATCGCATTGAGATCAGGTTAAACAACTGACACACAATAATAACATTTTCTACAGTTGTTTTATTTCATGAAGAAGGGTGGGCCATATTTGTAGTTGTGGGAGCCTATCAGCGTACTGAACTGAGCGCTCCCGAGCTTACGCACGCAAAGACAATGTACATTTAAAAATACAAAGATGGCTCACCCGCTTTCGTGAAATAAAACATACAACTATACAATTCCAATGCTTGAGATGTGTTGTGATATGGAATTGAAAAGTACTTTGTTTCGTATGCTTTTTTTTCTTTTACGCCGGAAAATGCTTTGAGGCATCCCGCTGGGGAGGGAGGGGGGATTCTCCAGGCGGGTATGTGGGACTCGCTGCGCCCGAAAGATGGTAAGGTGGACGCAGCTCTACCCACTAAAACCCGGCGAGTGCCACCGATGCCGCCTTTGGTGAGGTGCCCCGGATCTAATGAGCAAACAGGGCACATGTTTCATATGCTGAAATTGATCACACAAGATACTTTTGTTTGGGATTGATTTTAGAGTACACTTGGTATTACTTACTTGTAGTCGAGTAACCAAAGGTAACCGGAGTTGTCGCAGTGCGAGTCGAGTTCATCGTGTGTGGAGTGCTGGCTGCCGGCGAGGCTCGTGTTGCTGTTACAGTCCTCGTCCACACCGGGGCTCGCCGCCTTCACGCCCACACCCAGCCGTGGCGGTGGCCCTGGAAAACAACATCCAATATCTCAGTAAAATCACCATGGTTTCATAAATCACAATATATTATATCATCAAACTCAGTTCACATATTTTCTTTAAGTTACATTTTTCTTTAATCCAAAAAAAAAATAGTCATGAAATTATTCTTTAAAATCCTGTAATTTTATATGAATTAATTAACGATGGAGTTGAAATAGTTTATGCCGGAAAATTCCTTAAATTTTATAATAAAAGGACGCTTCTGCTGCGTGAATAAAGTTAAAAAAAATTTAACTTTAGCACATATTATAAAATACTAAAATATAAAATACTATATATTAATATATAAAAACCTTAATAAATTTACTTTTAAAACTCTACATTGAACACGAATAGTTCCTTATTATTCGTAACATTATAATTCCTTAAAGAAACTGACGACGATGTTCGGAAGGTTCACTAAAGAGTTTTAAATCAAGGTCCAACTTTGTTGAGGTTTATCAAGACATTGTTTTGACATCAGATCCTAAGGCTATTATATTTCTATCTAACTCTTGGAAGCGCCACTTGTGAGTCCATCTCCGTCCTAAAACCAGTACAACATGGATGCAAGTTGCAGATCGGCTTAGCAATGGATATACGAAATGATGATGGTGTAAACATAATATTTATGTAAGTTAAGAGGTACTTAACCTTTACAGTTAATTATTTTCATAAAATAACTCGCAAACAAGTCTAAACTGTGTCACTTTACAAATAACACATAATTTAATAGGCATTGGTTCAAAGTTTGTACAGGAAAAAAGGAGAATATTATTCTATTTATGATATATTTTTAAATAACTATGTATAGTTTATTGTAATGCGCGACTTATGGAATATAACGTATTAGCTTTTGGCCGCAGCTTCGCCCGAAATAACCCAGGTTTACAGGCGTATAGGGACTGATTAGTGAGAGTGATTTTCTATAGCCAATGTCAATCAATGATCGTGTATCATCAAACTGCAGAATGATTTTTAAGAATCGGATGATCTGTTTCGATTACCTCTGCACCTATAGTTTCGAACCTAACTTTTTTATTTTATTAGTGTAGAATATAGATGGTATATTTTATTATTTTTTACTACTATTATATCTACTACTATTTATAAAAAAAGAGATCTGTATATCTCTGTTCTTACGCATAATTAAACTTGACCGAATTTAAGATATTACAGTTCTAGCATGAGCGTTACCCATTTTGCATAGTAAAATTCTCAAGTGACTTCACAAGTATTGCCCTTAGCTAACTTAACACCGGCCAAGATAAATGACGCGCCACAGATTACGTTTTCTATTTCATGTGATACAAGTTTGTCTTGATACTATACAGATGTTTGTTTTATAAGACTCAAACCGGCTTAAGCCTACAATGCCACATTTTATGGAAGTCATTTTGAACTAGTTTCTCCATAGGCTGCTCCACTTACGAGTGTTCTGTAGTCTCTTCCCATACGAAGGCTGTCGTGGGTGGCGTCGGGCCTTATAGGGTATGTTGGTGCTCAGGGTTATGGAAACACGTAAATACAAATATAAGTAGATTTGGATTTGTGTAGATTTCTAGATTAGACTGCTGGTCATGACCTGTGCGTGTAGTACCTACTACTGCTGTAGTAGGTACTACACGCGCAGGTCAAGATTCGAATGGCGCTAAGTGTAAGCAAATTTAATCAAATTAATCATCTGTGTTGTGTGTATACTTATGTATTAAATGTATCCTAAATTATCTGTATATTTTTGCCTTTGCGACATCACCACGAGACTAGGTTAACGTGGTGTGATTTCTAAAGATTAGACGTTCTTATATTTATTATGACATAGAAAAGTTACAATAACCTTCCTTGTTTCTGCTTTTAATAACCTCGTTAGAATATGCAAAATTCTCAAGGCAAGCAATGAGCATTAATGAATTGAACATACAACTAAATAGAAGACTTAGTTTATATTATTCTTAGTGTATTTTCAACTATAATTTTACAAATATTATAAATGCGAAAGTTAAGATGTTTGGATGTTTGTTCCTCAATCACGAAAATACTAGTGAACGGATTTTGATGAAACTTAGTATTGTTGTTGCTTATGTACCTGAATAACACATGGGTTACATTTATCCCGAAATACGTCCATCCTTATACGGCCTTATAATTAGTAGTAATTCATAATTACGTTAGTTGAAATATCAAAAACGACGTTATTGGCAACGCACAAAATGTATATGTAATGGCCGAACGCAACAAGTCTTTCAATATAGTATATAGCTGTTGCCCGCAGCTTCGCCCGCGTTAACTTATATTTACAGCCGTATACAGATCGATGATGATTATTTTTATAGTCTAAGATACTCAACACACTGCTTATTTGTTTTTTTTATCTCATTCAAACAGGAAAATACATAAGCTACTTATTCGATATCCACGCGGGCCAAGCTGCGGGCACCAGCCATTGTTCAGTATATTTTGATGTTACATAATTATGAGACGTGATTATTAACTTTAGAACGTTTTTTAGCAAATCAAACATCCAAAGTTTAAATAGGGCAAATAGGTTTTATACTTATTATGTATTGTTTCTTTATCTTCGAACCCTACTTCGAGATAATATCTACAATATTCTATTAAGCTTTATGTTATGGTTTCAGAATACGTTACGAATCTAACGCCAAAAACGTTCTAGAAGGTTCGTCTGAAACATCAAATCTTTCTAAAATCAAAAACGCTCTAGAAAGTTCTTCTATCTGGAACATTTGTACACTAAGGATGTGTCAATCATGTCTAGCCTTATCGGGGTTACAATATTCGTTTGGAACAGTTCAAGATATAGGGTCAATAATCGTGGTATAATGTAAGGTGAACAGGCAGTTCGAGGCCAGTTAGGAAACGGAGTGACGCAAGCGTGACTCACCGAATGATACATCGGGGGACAACGTAGAGTGGTTTAGCAATTGTTTTTGCTCCTAATGTATAGCGCTACCAAATTCGGAAGAGCTGTCAAAATGTAATGTATCATTATCATTTAATCTGGCAATAACCATCTAAGTACCGGACCTATCTATGTTGCAATGAGTGTCAAGAGTCAGGACCAACATCCGTGCAATAGCACGGATTTTGTCATTGTATTAATTTTTTTATTCACAAGACTTAGATAGATCGATATATTTTTAAAACCCCTTCTATCTCATCATCATCATCAGCCCCTATCCGTCCATTGCTGAACATGGCCTATGTTCGGACAGACGGATAGGGGCTCCCTCCCCCAAATTCTATCTCTTAGGGATGGATAAATAACGAGTAAGACTGACATAAGAAATGTGGGTTCTTACTAATCTCACAGGACGTAACCGTAAATTATTTTGACTTTTATTACAAGAGCTAGGGAATGTAGTAAATGGTATGAGATATGTCTTGAAAACGTTAGATTTTTTTTTAATGTCATAAGGAGGCAACCGAGCCGTCGGAGCCTTATGGTGACTACCGACAAACATCCGCACAACCAAAAATTATGCAGATGCGTTGCCCTCTTTTTCCCTATCCCCCCAATGGGCCATCAGAAACTCACAAACCGCACGAAACGCGACAGCATAGCTGTCACTTGACGCCGGTATTATGTGAGCCAGTGGTACCACCCCGGTCGTGCCGGCCCAAGTCGGCTGCATAGCAGCATGGCACTACCTCCTAATCGTTTACTATCATCAAAATGAGCACTTACTGTTAGGTCTAATAAACAACTAGTAGAGGAATCTCAGCATATTGGACAGCTGATTAAACTTGTTGTCAGCTTCATAGATATTATAATATTATATGGCCGTCGTATAGCATGCGATAATACTGAGGAGATACTAGATACCCACTTGTACTTACACTAAAACTGATCCGATGAAAAAGGGGCGTTCTCAATCTATATTACCGTTATACTGTACCGGTGGGAGGGTACCACCATCCTGCTTGTCCCCCGTAAAACAGTTTTGCTGTGTTTCGGAGAGTAGGGCAACGGGCAGTGTAATTACTGGAACAGAGACTTAACGTCTTATGTCTCAGGATAGGCAACACGTATTGCTTGGGCTAGTTCCAGGTTAAAACTCATGGGCGACGCTGACCACTTACTTAGGTGGTACATCTGCCGGTTTGTCTATCCAAGAAATAGAAAAAAAGAACCCATAAACTGTCCCCAATACTAAATCTACAGCTGCAGGTATCAAGCTCAAAGGCATGTGATAACAAGTGATATGCATCTAATTAGCTCATTAGGCATAGTACTACATTAATGAGCGGCAAAGTTATATAATTCGCTTTACTGCGCATTCCAATCAGATTTCTCAGCACGATTAAGAACAAAAGGCTCATATGCTGTTGCGTACCAAGGGGCGGATAAATTCATAAAAGATATAAAGTTAATTATTACCATTCTAACAAATCAAATAATAATAAAAATAATCTTTATTGATACAAAAGTTACAGAAATATACCTAATACTAAAAAAGTAGTACAATTCTTTATATCATAGGGTAGAAAATAACATATTAATGGAAAAGATTGCTGCAAAATCTGTAAACTTACATTTAGACCCTATCTTTTGAACTAGGAAGACCTGTAGGTATCTCAAGGGACAGTGTTCGGCTATCAATAATTAACTAGAGTAGATTTGAACAGCTGGTGGGCTGTGCCGCCTTATCAATCACACACAAACAAAAGAATTTGTGTGTGTGTGTGTGTCTGTGTGTGTGAACACTCTCCGTGGTAGATGCGGTAGAAGGTGCAGTGCGATCCGACATCTCTACGCAGCGCCAAGGAATCAAGCCGATTGGAGATACATACATATATTACATGTTTTGCTCACTATGTTTAATAAAAACAACACTGCGAACCCTGTTTTGATGCTGTAAAATAAGAGTAGCGCAACTTTCTTACCTAATAGAGAACCGGGCGCGCCCACACGGGCCCACACAGCCTCCCGACACTCAGTGTTCACTTGTAGATATGTGCATACATTATTACATAATGGCTTATTATTTATACATGAAACACTCTTAATAATCACATTAAAAATATATATATGACTAAAGCATAGTATGTAGGTTTACGATTTTTTGTTATATACAATCTTTTAAACCATATTCTTCGTTGTAGGACAACTTTACAGAATATTTCTCATTTAGACAGCTAAGAACTCAGTGGATTTAAACATTTTAACTATTACCACACAAACGTTTATTATTATTTTTTTACTGAGTAATCGTAAAGTTTTGAACCTTTTCTGAGATTGTTGATGCTTAATTAGAATAAAAAAAGCTAATGATAGTGTATGGTGAACTATTATATCATATGCTTAAATACCTAACAGTTTTTGACACCAAACAAATAAGAAGATATCAATAAATGATTGGGAGTTGATAAAAAAATCTGCGTTTGATTTCAAAGATAAAGTCCAATTCAGAACGATACAAGATATGCAAATTCAGGGTATATTTCTTAATGTTTGTTAATTAAGGAAGCTAAGACATGATAAGCAAACAGCCCGGAGTGAAGTGTAACTGTCGTTTTATTGATGCTCATAATACGTGTTATATGCGAGAGCCCCTATAAACTGGTCCAGAACAGCGTTGCCAATGTCCTCGTTCCGGATTCCTCAAATGCGCGTCAATTTAGGGAAGTTAAACATTAATTTCGGGATGAAATATGTATGAATACGTCACGAATCCTCGCAAATTTCGGAACATAATGGACATCGGTGTTAAGAAAAAACTAAGCAATATTAAAAGACGTTCTATTTATACCTAACAACTGAAATCATAGGTATTAAACGTATTGGGTAACTATTATTAAGAAATGATAAAATACACTATATAATAATAATATCAACCCTTTTATGTCCCACTGCTGGGCACGGGTCTCCTCCTCGAAAGACGAAATCAGGCGAGGAGGGTTTTGGGCCTTAGTTCACCGATGCGCTGGCCCAATGCGGGTTGGTGAACTTCACACACCTTCAAAGACTTTTAATCTCATCAGGCATGCAAGTTTCCTCACGATGTTTCCTTCACCGGTGAGCAAGCGATGATCTCATATTCAGATACACGTAGAAATTAAGAAAAAAACATTCTAGGCATCACAGGGGGGGGGGTCAGGATCGAACCCGGACCTCTCGGCTCTCACTCAAGGTGACTTTCCATTGCCGTTTATATATTCATTACATTAAAATTTCCTTTGGAAACAGTTTGGAGATATAATTCGCCAGAGTTTGGGAATTTGGCATTGGCAACCCTGGCTTGCATTCCGTAGCCCGCGGCAGGCAGACGCCGCTATCCTGCAGTGGGCGGACACACCGCATTAGTCCATTTCTTCAATTTATGCGCCTGGACGAGGAATGCCAGACTGAACCTTATACAGCGCCTTAGTTTTGGCATTATTGAGATTTCGTCACGAATTTATAGCAACTCATGTTTGCGACAGGCTAATTTACGTTCTACATAATTTATAAAATGTGACATAAATTAATGAAATTAAAAATGAAATAAGCGGACAATGTGAAGTAATATTGCGTATTGCCAGATGAAAATACAAGAAAACTTGAGAAAATGAATTGTAAGATATGCAACACTATATGTATACATAATAAGAATATATTATGGTAGTTTGTTACCTTCAGTTTTTGCAAGCGGTCTATATCAAACAGTAGACAGATAGCTCGTAAGTTTAACGAAAGTAGGTACGGGTAGATTTTTTTAAATACTAAATACATTTCAACATTTATTTTCAGGTGCAAAAATATCATTAAGATAGCCATATAAATTCTTCCAACAAATACTTAATTGAAAGCTCTCATGAGATCTAAATAATCCACAAAGTCAATTAGTTCTGGAAAGATCTTTAATCGCTTGATCTCATTAAAATGTGCTAAACACAGGCATTTACGATTTCATAATGAGTTTTAAAAATGCAGTATAAATCTTAACCGGGTTGAACGCTTCTCCCGTTGTTGAAAAATTGTGTCAAGATATTTTGGTGGATGGCGGTCTCATTTGTCTTATACATTCGAATTTATTTGAAAAACATGCTTTCACGTCAAACTCACACTCAATATCCCTAATAATTCTGAGTCTATCTAAATATTTACAGAAAAGCTTTAAATTGATATTCAGTATTCCGAAAAAGTCGTAGACAAAACCATTTTCTTTTTGAAGTCAAACTTCTTTGCGCGCATGAAGTAAAAAATTTTACGGATGAAACGTCACGAAAATGTGCAACGTTTTTGTCCAAGAAGATGGAGAGAGTGATTGAGACGGCATTCGAGAGAGTGAGAAAGGGCGAACGTAACATGAAGCACATAGCTATGGTGTGAGAGTGGGGAGCAAGCGAGTGAGAAAGATCGAGAGAGAACATAGCATCGTAAGTCTCTGAAAGCTTTAGATTTGTATAAATATAAACGAGATTTGAAAATTAGTTTGTCAAATAAATTTTACTTCTGGCTAGTGTACTTTGTACGCACGCACTTTTTTTTTTGTTTCGTAGTAGTTATTTATGTCGTGGAAAAGATTTGATGTGTTTCGAGACTGGCACCGGGACTTCTTACGTGTCAGGATAAGCCATGCATGCATGAATGCCTGGGCTTAATCCAGGTGAACTAGTTTTTGGGCTACCCTGACCACTTATCAGCAGATGGAACATCTGCTAGATTATCTATTTTAACATAGGTATAAAATAATTATTTAAAGGTCATTATACTATTAGATTTTTTTTTCTTTAACACCGGGATATGCTCTGAGGCATCCCGCGGGGGAGTGGGTCTCGTAAGTGGACGCAGCTCTACCTACTAAAACCCCGCGTGTGCCACGAATGCCGCCTTTGGTGAGGTGCCCCTGATCTAATGAGCAAACAGGGCACCTCGACGGCTAGTCAGTCCCTCAGGGGACCGACGCCACCTCCACAGAGGGGCTGACCCGCACCAAAGAACAACCCCTCCCAACGTCGGGACAGTACAATAGGGTGAGGTTTCCGTCCTCGTCCCTTGCTCCCTGCTCTTTTATCCCCTCTTCTTATTAGAGGGGTACAAAGAGCCCCCTCGGCTCAATTAACTTCGCCCAAGTTGCAGCGGCTCACCCTAGGCTGAGCCCCACCGCCACGCAAGGCCTGAACCACGGTGGGGATCACATTATTAGATGTCACAATATGACCTTACAAATTCAATTACAAATTTTGATATAGCAGTGAGCTGATGCAATGCGTGACACCTGGCCATTGTTCTGAGGAACACGCTTTCGAATCCAAATGCACCTGGCATCAAACTATAAAACCACTATTAGTGTTGTATTTCACATATTATTTGCATACATTTATTTTTATAGTAAAAATAAAGTAATAGTCTGTCCCATTTTTTTACAATTCCTGTACAAATTATTGCAATATATTTTTTTACAGATCGGTCGTCTTACCGTTCACTGAAGCTTTAATTTGTCCACTGCCAGACGATGATGATGATAGTTTTTTAATCATCAAGGAATGTTACCGATCTGATAATATAATTATTATTAACGTTATAAATGTGAAATTTGTTTGTTTGTAGCCCGATAATTCGTAAACAGGCAGATAATTTAACAATGACACTGACATTGTCCATGACAACTTTACATATTATGTCTTTCCAAAATTAAATTACCGACTTCATACTTTCTAGCCAGATTTTCCATTTCTTTATATATATATATATATAATTCTTCTGTACGTGTGTATATCACTCCTCCTAAGCGGCTGGACCGATCTTGATGATTTTTTGTGTGTGTTCAAGTAGATTCGAAAATGGTTTACATTCACAAAAAAAAAAAAAAAAAAAAAAAATATATTTAAATTTTTTGTACAAGACAACGTCTGTCGGTGCCACAAGTTCCATATAATTTATTTACTCAAAAAGATCGAGTTCTAGTATTTTTTCGTTCGAGAACATTTTTTCACAACAGTAGCGAATCGTAAATCGTTCAAACAATGCAGTCGCGGATTTATATGGCCGTGATGCGGTTCCGGCCCGTACCAGGCCGTATCACGTTGCCAACGATTGCTTAAATTTTAAACATATTTCGGATGTATGTCTTTATATTATGGACGTATGTACAGTTTTAGTATTCATGACATTTTGGTAATTAAAATTATTCAAATCCTGTAATAAATGCGAACGTGAGTTTCGTTGTTGGTGACGCTTACACGCCTAAACCGATTTTAAATAAATTTTCACCAATGGAAAGTTTCTTTGTAGCGAGTAACATAGGCAACATATATTTTTACCCTGTATTTCCACTGGGACAGAAACTACGCGAGTGAAACCACGGGATGCTTTAGTAAGACCAAATATACCTATTTTTTGTACCTCACAGTGTCTCAGGTAAATTAGGTAGAAAAGTTTAACAGAAACCAAACATTACAAACATTTACTAGTAATATTTAAAAATCATATACAAGATTGATAAAAGCGAGAGGCATTAAATTAAACCACGTATACTATGTACCATTTTCAGGCTACACACCAAAACTTAGACCAATAGAATCAATAGTTTAGTTACAGGATATTTTTAAAGTTTTAAAGCCGCTCCGGTTTGTTCGACCCAGTGAGACGCAACGTGCTGTGCGACGTTGCCTTTTAGATTCGTAGGACATTTTACAAAGGTTTACAAAGAGTTTTTACGTTTTACTTTGACTATTCACGTATTTAAGTTCTTTGAAAAACTTTTTTTTTATTGCTATCAAACTTTTTTTTTATAGTTTCGGATTAACCGTATCCATGTGTAGTAAATGTAGTTTAATTTAATGCTTCTCGCTTTTATCAACATTGTACGTACCTCGAATCCTAAAATTATTTAAAAAACGAGGAAATAACGTGTATTTTTTCCGGTCGAACATAATTGTAGGTGTTATTATACCTGATCACCGTAGCCTTCATAAAGGTCGACTTTTCACGGGCAAATAAAAGCACTTGGCATTTATTCAAGTTCACAAAATGAACCTGGATTAAATAGACCGAAATGGCATTATAATTGAAAGAATGGATATTGTATAGACTCTATATTTTTATTTATTTTATATTAGTTAAAACCAACAAGCTTCTTTGGTCACTGTCGTAACTGTACTCGTAAATCGATTTGTCCACTTCTAGTATACATCAAGACCAAAGATGGTGTCGATGCTATTGTATATCCTGATCTTCTTCAAACACACCGAAGCCATAAGAAATAAGCAGTTCGCTGCACAAGACGCATCATATATACAAACAGCATCATTCCTACGGGTAGGCCGCAGGAATTATGCTATTTGTATAAATTGTAAAACAAGCTTTACTTTTTTTATTTTACGCCGGAAAATGCTCTAAGGCTAAGAGGGATACAAATGCTTCGCCCAAGGTGCTGGGTCCACCTTAGGCTACTGGTCCCCACCGCAACAAGGCTTGAACCATGGTGGGGAAAGCAAGCTATAACAAGCTAGCTAAGTTCATCGTGTTCGTTACTTGTAACTAGTAACGATCGAAGTAAGGTTTTTCCTCAACAATGTTACATTGACCCACTTTTTTTTTAACGCCGGGAAATGCTCTGAGGCATCCCGCGGGGTAGTGGGTCTCCCCACGTAAGTATGTGGGACTAGCTGCGCCCGAAAGCTGGTAAGTGGACGCAGCTCTACCCACTAAAACCTGGCGAGTACCACCAATGCCGCCTTTAGTGAGGTGCACCGGATCGACGGCTAGTCAGTCCCCCAAGGGACCGACGCCACCTCCACCGAGGGGTTGTCCCGCACCACAGAATAACCCCTCCCAACGTCGGGACAGTACAATGGGGTGAGGTTCCCATCCCCGCCCCTTGCCCCCTGCTCTTTTGTCCCCTCTTCTTATAAGAGTGGTACAAAGAGCCCCCTCGGCTCAATTAGCTTCACCCAAGGTGCAGGGCTCACCCTAGTCTACTGAGCCCCACCGCCACGTCAAGGCCTGAACAATGGTGGGGACATTGACCCACAAGTAGTGTAAATACTAATAAACAAATTAATATTAAATCATGTGAACACATAATTAACTTTCAATTTTAGTCTCTGAAATTGAAATTACGTGTTTAAGTGGGAAATGATAAAAGAGTTTTGTAACATTTCACCGAATTTTGATGTTGACCACTTATCATCACGTGGCTCGGTCGTCGATTGACTCAACTAGAAAAATATCTATTTCTTATTATAGTTATCTATATCTATCTCCCTACTATATGGTTCAGGCCTTGTCGTGGCGGTGGGGCTCAGTAGCCTAGGGTGAGCCCAGCACCTTGGTCTAAACAAGTATCATGAATTATAATCTACTATATAAAATTCTCGTGTTACGGTGTTTATAATGAAATGTGTGCATATCGGGTAGGTCTGAGAATCGGTAAACATCTATTTTTCTTACCCCTAAATGTTAAGGGTGGTCCACCCCTTAATTTTTTACGTAGGCGAAGCTGCGGGCAACATCTAGTAAAATATATATTTAACCATATTATGTGGTTTCCAAGGGCTATGAAACCCAATAAATGACAAATTTACATGCGGCATATGGCGGTCTCAAAATTCAGGGGCGGATTATAAATAAACACCAAACAAAAAATGTGGGACTCGACGGGTATTGGGTACATGTTATGAGTTTTGAAGTTACTACAATAGATAAATTGTACTAAGCTATTATATTTTAATGTGAGATGAGCTGAATTAAAGGCGAGTTTATTTCGAGTACATCGTGCACTTAAAAATAATGGTGATGTAATATTTAGCAGGTACTCTTAAATACAATTAAAGTAGGTGTATTATTTACAACACAACACAACACATATTAATTATACTATTAAAAGAATTCAAACAAGAAATATCATATAAAAAGGGTCACAGTAGATATCAAAATAAATCCCAGTACCTATAGGAATTTATAATCCTTCTACAGTAGCTCGTCTTGAAGGGATTATATTTGGGAAAAAAACCAACGAACAGTTCGTATTATATAGATCTGATCCGCATTGGAATTCCCATTAGACGTAAAACAGGATTTATGATACGGTCTGTTTAGGACGGGAATGTATTAAAAGGGTATTAATATTTTTCATATTCCCAGACGAAGATGATAAAACATATTAGACTTGATAGACAAATAGTTTTATGTGAATTAAGTCATAAAAACTTAATAACATGGACTAGAAGTGGCGTCTCAAAAACGAAAAAAAAGTATTATTTGATTTTATAGAATATCTCTGCAGTACAGTTTACTCAATGACATCAATAAGACGACAAATCATATCGATACGAAAAATATTGTAACGAAAAAAAAAACATTAAAAAGTTTGAGTAGGACTAGAAAACTTTTTTTTTTTGTAATAAACGAGTATCGTCTCGTTTCTTCATCAGGTAATTGGTACAAATATGCAAAATCTTTAGTTAAATCTATTTAAAACAAAAGCATAATAAAATCTTGTCACCTAAATAAAACTCGTATTTCCAAGCGTTGAATTTTAGAGAAAGAGCACCTACAGTCGTTATTTTAATCGTAAAATGAGTCACATGGAAAAACAAACTGCGACAATAAGAGAAAAGACCGATGGCGCCGGATAATTTCACAGTTGGCTCAAAATGGAAGAACTTACAATATAAATAGCTCGGCATCTCAAGGGCTTATGTGACCAATCTCCTAATTTTGTACTTGCGCTTCTTGCTAAACCTACAGGCTCGTTTTTATTAGACCTTTTCGTTTATGATTCATCTGCGTACTGTACTGTGCAGATGTTATTCCTTATGGTCCTTATGGTTACTGTCTACTGAATACTAAGTGCTAGTTTCTAAGTAGTTTAGACTACCTTGTACACACTTATTTATTAGTTAGCATTAAAATATACATATTTTTATTAAATGTAATGTTTTACATCATTTTTAAGATTTTGTTTGCACTTTTTGTCACTTTCATTGGGTTTTTTAGACAAAATTCTTATTTTACCCTCCAAAATTATTGGTAAGTCTTGCATCAGAAAGGCAGGCTTACGAGACCCGTATAGGGAACGTATCAGAGCCAGTTGCAAGTGAATAATAGTCCTCGGTCTACATCTCGACGTGAATCTCCTGCCATTATTTCAATAACACAATCTTCATAAATACTAAAATAAATACTGCAATGGAAGCTAAATTCCGACAGCGGCTTAGTCCAATTTTATTTCTTTTGTTAGATACTTAAGAAACACTTTAATTATTATAAAATGTTTAGATAGAAATTTATACTTATAAGTATCTACATAGTTATACTAATTATGAAAAAAGGAAATAGAGTAAAATATCGAAATGCAAATAAGTGCTGGAATAAGTGTTTGCATTTGGTCATTCATAATCTCTGATCGTTTTCGATAGAGAAGGATATTTGGGTCGCTGAAATGATATTTACATAACTAAGTGTAAGGTCAGAAAGGATAATAAGATACAATATTGACCACGATACTGAAAAATATATTTTGGCAAAATTGTAATATGTATTTTACATATTTTTCGTAAATCTATCTTCTATTTAAAAAGTTATACTTAACATGAGAACATTTAACCTATAGTGATATTTTGGAAAAACTGCAGCCGGTTAAAACCAGCTTGACTTTAACCGTTAAGTCTCCACGTTAATTAAAATAGCCGATTATTTATCTCTTAACCTGTTGAAACAAGTGGGCGGATATTCACGCAACAATAAACTACAGATTAAACACGACTGTAACACAATACTGCCAACACAAAAACATTCAAACGCCGACATTCTTGGCATCAATATTAGTCATTGATACGTTGATAAACAGAGGATAATTTTAGATTAGAGACACTTAGTTCATTATGCAAGTGAGTCGATTGTTCATTGATGTATCAGCTGCAGCCTGCATCCCGGTGTAAGAGGACTTATCTTTTCAACTGATATTGAGGAATTAGGAGGATTTTTTTTCTCACCATTATAATAACCGATACGGTCCGCTTTTTTCGGTATGCCCTGTATTTTAGTTTCAATATAGTTTTGATATATTCAGCAATCAAAATAAACAACCCTTATCATGTGTCTGATTTTTGAAAAAATTGTCAAAAAGCGGTATCAAATATAGGTGAAGTCACATTAATAATAATAATAATCTTTATTGACATATTTGTAATTACAGATTTTTTGACATATTTGTAATTACATTCACTCCTTATGTTTTCGATTTGAAAACCTTTACTGGAAAACACATGTCATATCAAGGTAAATGTAAAAAAAAAAGACAATACTGTCTTACAACCCAAACAGCAAGTGATTAATTGCCTCGGATTGTCTAGTACGGATTTTCTATCTAAGGCTATATGAACTTTCTAACAGAATTAATGTGGGAGGTAAAATAGCGTACTGACCTATGAATTGGTAATTTGTGGCTTGGGTTTGTTATTAAATGAAAATCCATATATAGACATTAAAGGATTGTTAGATTGCAACTATGGCGCATGCTTTGAATATAACCTCTAAACTTATCATCATTTCGAAATCAGTAGAAATATTGTCTAAATCTGAACTAATTGTGTTCGTGATGACCTTGATTATATCAACTGATGATTCTGTAGCTAAGGTATCTCTTCTATCTCAAAACATCTGTTTTATATTTGTAACATCTTTTGATATTGACATTTATGCTTCATTTATGCAATGTAAGAGATTTCTAGCCCTATTATCACTTTATTCTTATTTATCATTATATAAGGCCGGTATTTAGGCGATAGGTGTTTCTTGCAAATTATCTTCTCTATTGAAGCACTTCCTAAAAAGTATTACATATTTATAAATTGTCTATTACGTCAGGGAGGATCCACGCATTTGTCGCATCAATTTAAATGTAGATGAAATGTGCGAAGGTTTCACGGCTGTTGCTTGCCTACGCTCTGTCCGTTTGCAGTGATTGACTCTTCATCTGATAACGATTATTAAGATGATGAGATTTATTTAATATTCATGATACGTGTTTAGAACTGGTTTGCATTTACATTTAAGTACACGATAAATCCAAGTTCCTTGTGATACTTAAGTGTTGTTTTGGATCTCAAAGTTTTTTTACAAAAAAATTGATGGCTGCATGGTCTGAGCATATTTGCATGATAAATATGAATATCTGTAGTCTGTTCGGCTTTACATACTAGACATTTTATAATTGCGATAATGGAGGTAGACTTACAATAAAAGTATTTCAAGTCTTTTTTAGTATTGTTTCAAATTCAAGTCAGTTAATATTCAAGTCTCAGCCTATATAAAACAAAACGATATAATATGAAGAAAATGATTATTATGATTGTCTTAGTATATCGATGATTTAATTCTCTTATCATTGACTCTTGCACTTCTCAGGTCTAGGTATTGCCATAGATGCAGCAAGGAAAGAGAGTTAAGCTTATATTTTATGACTAGCTGTTGCTCGCAGCTTCGCCCGCGTTAACTTAAATTTGGAGCCGTATCCGAATTGATGATAATTATTTTTATAGCCTAAGTTACTCTTTCTTTAATCAGCTATCTGCCAGTGTAAATCCCGTTAAAATCGGCCCAGCCCTTTCAGAAATTAGGCTTACCATAGAGACAGACAAAAATTTAAAAAATGAGTTTTTGATAGCAGTAAGTACCGAATAATGTTGTATACCTTCATATGCATTTAGTGAAAAACTGTTAATTCTAAATTACAAACGGACACTTAAATTTTATTTATTTGTATAGATATCGCTTATCCAAGACGTGAAGTACATCAATATATGTGCAGTCAGGTGTCACTTTGTTGGTTATTGTGGATAAAATTTTATACGCCTAACTGACCAGCCCGGCTCTTGGATTAAATAAAATAAATTGCCACAAAATTAAATATTGTAGCGTATTTCAAACATTTTCAAAGAAAACACTACATCCACATTACTTATGTTTATTGGATTATCTAAATATACAGGCAAAAGCTAATCAAAAAACGATTCTTTATCTAAATAGTTAGATGTTTTTACGAGTTACCAATAGATCAAAGAACGAGAATCGCTCGTTTAGTTAAGATAAGAAGCTAACTTAATAGGGCATAAGAAAATACGCACTCAATTATTTAGAAAACGTAATTGGGATTTCACGAAATACTTAAAGAAATTGTGTTAAAAGGAATTTAAAGATTCCATACATTTACATATTTAATTTAAAACATCTCGTTGCGTTGATATTTAAGAGCAAAATTTGTGAAATGGTAATAAGGTTACAAAATAAGCCAGCTGAGAGATATCATACGTAAAAATTAAGAAAGATTGTGTGTGTGCGTGTGTATTTGTGTGAATTATTATAAATTAAAAACAAAATACATTTTCGTAATTCATATTTCAAATTTAAACACCCTTTCCCTTCACATTATATATATTTTAGTCGTTCACATACCTACATCCTAGAACCGTTGAAGCGTTAAAACTTAGAAACAATAACTAAGCAAACCTGCTCTTACCCCACCAGGGTTCAAGCCTTGTCGTGGCGGTGGGGCTCAGTAGTCTAAGGTGAACCCAGCACCTTGGGTGAAGCCAAGTAAACTGCTTATTGTATCCCTCTAATAAGATGAGGGGACAAAAGAGTAAGAGGGGACAGGGAGCGAGAATGGGAACCTCACCTCATTGCACTGTCCCGACGTTGGGAGGGGTTGTTCTGTCTTGACGACATCACAGTGGTGCGGGACAACTCCTCTGTGGAAGTTCCGTCGGTCCCTTGAGGGACTGACTAGCCGTCTAGATGCCCTGTTTGCTCAACAGATCCGGGGCACCTCACCAAAGACGGCATTGGTGGAGCTGCGTCCACCTTACCATCTTTCGGGCGCAGTGAGTCCCATTTACCCGCCTGGGAAGTCCCCCGCGGGATGCCTAAGAGCATTTCCCGGTGGGAAAGAAAAAAAAACCTACTCTACTCTCTAGTTTTCTCCTACCCCTAGCAAGCAGGTTAAATTTGCGATTCTAGGTCTCTATACTTTTGAACTTATCATGCATTATTATAATATATGACTATCGAAACTCTTAACTGATTAAATTGGAATAACCCTGCTAATTCTAAGAAATTTTACTTTGGTGTCATTTGCTTATTTTAAGAATAAGCCACGAATAGAATAACGGATACCCAACTCTCGAAGCAATTACTTACTTAATGCCCATTCTGATAACGTCGTGCTGGTGCCCGATTCATATTTGAGATTATATACCCAATTTGAGCCAACACAAATTGACAGCTAGTACAAAAGATAAAGCTGAATTAATGGTATTACCATATGGTCAGATAGCTGCAGTGAAACTATTATGGCCGCTCTTACTTCGACCATTCCCTGAGTCGCTAATCGATGCAATTTGTCAGTTTCCCATCACTTGATAATGGACCACACTGGTTTTCAAATTTGATAACTAGGCCGGCTATCTCTCTGTCTCTATAATCACCATCGTTTCCATTCAACAAAAATAATTCGATTCAAGTCAATTTACACATACATATGTAATAACTTTTTGTTAACTTTAACTCTTAACTCAAGTCTGGTATTACTGATTGTATAAAATTTGCAAAAAGTTCAAATGATTTTATGAAGCCTAGGTTGAAATTAACCATTACAATAAATAATAAATAATCATGGTTACAACACTATGACAGTGTTGCAATGTCTCGAAACCTTAAATTCCAATCAAAAACTGAGGTTACGATATTTTGTGACTTGTCTATTGTTTAGCAACTTAGTTTCTCGGTACTGACCGCTCTAATTAGTGTTACTTGTTATCGTTGGCTAGTTGCGTCTATTCTTACATATTTTAATTGTATTGAATAATACTCTATTGAGAAATATGGCTTTAAAAATATGTTCGTACATCAGTCACGAATCTTTTGTGATTCGCGGGTATTCGGAGATCAGTCGTAATTTTTGTCCCGACTTTTGACTTAATTTGGGCTGATGATGATTCGCACGTTTCCATTTATAACTAAAATTTTTTGCAGGCAAAAAAAAAACTATATATATTTAATATTTATTGTTAGGTAATAGAAATATTAATAAAGACATGCAAGTCCTGATAAGAAACTCTTCTGAAAGTATTGATCGTCTTGGCGTACAACAGTAGTCTCAGACTATTACATAACTATTGCACAAAAAAAGCTAAACGGATTAAATGCTTCTACAGTTTGACCAGTTAGACAAAGACCAGTAGACAATTATACATAAATGCAAATAGCCTACGCCAAAAAATATTGTAGATATTTTATCAATTTCTTAGAGTGCTGTTTGTAATTGAAGAAAATAGATACGGCATTGTTGTCTCTTTTGTAATTAATTTCAAAGATCTTCCCTTAGTAGTTAGTACTTTTTTCAGTAGATTAGTCAGTACGAGGTAAAACATCTTATCATAAGCATTATTACACACTATCTTATTTTCTGCCATTTTGAAAATTATACACAGAGTATACATATATAAGTTTTATAAAAATATTTTTACCCACTTCCAGATACCCTCTATAAATTACACTCCTTATTTATAATAAATATGGCAATATTTGGGCACCGATTACATGCACTAACGAAGGCCCCGCCCCGCTGGGGGCACAAAGACCGCTATCATATTCATGTGCGTGCACTCGCATACATTACCCACTCTCATACAATGACGACATTCTATTGTTCCATTTCTCACATTAAGCGCTTTAGTGCCGAAAATTACGTTGAGTATGACTTAAAATTTTCTAAATAAAGCAAAAAATCTGAATTATTATCCTTTATACATAGCAGCGTTTCCCAAACTTTGTCCTGCAATGGCACTCAAGTTTTTAAGCCTCCTGGTATATAAGATATAATAAAACACATTTCTTGCAAATAGAAGAATACAATATGTATGTATTACAATCATTAATATAAAACTGCTTATTTTTTACTCTTTTGTCTCGTTAGTCAAGCTCTCCTAATTACCCGGTATTTTTTTCGAGGACCGGGTCACAACCCACCAAATAGGAAACGCTGTTTTATATAATTCAAAGGCATCAGCCCAAGCCCAACAGTGGACGGAAAATGCTGGTAATAGTGATAACGATAGAGTATTACAACTATTGAGGACCTTTTTTATGTGATAAGGAGGCAACCGAGCAGTCGAAGCCTTATGGTGCTTATATTGACTACCGATGCCCATAGACATCCGCACAACCAAAAGTTATGCAGATGCGTGGCCCCCCTTTTCCCTATCCCCCCAATGGGCCACCGGAAACTCATAAACCGCACGAAACGCGACAGCATAGTTGTCACTTGACGCCGGTGTTATGTGAGCGAGAGGTCATGCCGGTCGTGCCGGCCCAATTCGGCTGCAAAGCAGCATGGCACTACCTCTTATTTAAGGGGCATAACTATACATATATTATGCAAGGATGATTATCGGCCAGGTTCTAACCGAGTTATCGATTTTTAAATGTTCATATCAATGCTAAGGATTGTTAATGTCATAAAATCATATTTAAGTATATAAATTAAGAAGTATACTTTTAAATTCTTTAAATAAATCGTTATCAACAAAAGGAAGCTAATTATTGACATAACTTTTCCTTTTATACTCACAGTTCATAAACTAAAAGTGCAATTTCTAAATTTATTAGTAGTTGAAAAATAATCATGTGTCATATCTTTTATGGTTTATTTAAAAAAATATAGTTCTTCTAGTCCACAACCAACGTAAACTGAGCTTTCCGTATCATATCGCCGTCAACCATATCAGATCAGATTACTGTTTGTTACTTGCAAGTTAAATAAATTACCTGCAAATTGTATGGTTCATACTTCTTTTTTACATTTTATATGTACTATTTTTATTCAAAGTAAAAAAAACATTTTCGTATACAACAAAATGTATAAAATATTTGTTTCGTTTAAAAGCGTTCATAGATAGTTATTACTTATTTTTACAAGTATAAGGACTCCTAGGACTCCTCGCGTGACCATGGTAGCAGTAAAGTATCCGAAACGTGGGGCAGGTAAAAAACTTAATTAAATCCGTAAAATTGTTTCACTATAATTAGTGAAATTCGCGTAAACATTAGAAAACAATATTACATTAGTTATTGAGAATAAAGATGTATTTGCAAATAATATTTTAGTAAGTAATAATTTCCATATATCATTTCGGTACGTCGAAAAATAAATTTTGAGACGCTAAAGCTTTACCCAAAGTCAATTAATGTTTCAATCAGCAATTCAGTGTTTTTTTACAATGTCTACTATGAATCAGGCCGTCTATATTTAATACAACCCTTAAAATGTTAGCATTCTGACACACATACATGCATTGTATCAAATCGCATAAAAATAACATTTTATAAAACTTTAAATTCAACATCGATAACCACAATCGCCATTCTCATTATCCTTGACTCATTGGCGCCGACCGGCCGCCTCGCCTCTCCCTTTAGAGGTTTTAGTATCACCAACCTTACAATATAGACAAAATTTCATTGACCTTAAAGATGAGGCCTTTGAAAAGAAGGTATAATTTAGCACAGATACTTATTACAGGGCTGAGTTGACAATAGTGCTAACAAGACGGGAATACTCTACTGAACCTTGCTATAATATTAACATCGTCATTATTTGTCTGCTATCGGAAATACTCTTTCAAAAGTATATGGTAATACTAACAGTTCCCGCGGTTTTCACCCGCCCCAAAATAACAAAATATTAGTCTTTTTTTATGTTACTTGGATAAGCAAACTGGCAAACGTGCCACCTGATGGTAAGTGGTCGACGTCGCCCATGAACATAAATTAGTTTACCTGGAACGAGCTCAGGCAACTCTTCTATGTGTTGCCTATCCTGAGACATAAGATGTTAAGTCTCGGTGCCAGTAATTACACTGCCTGTCTTGCCCTTCTCTCCGAAACACAGCAAAGCTGTTTCACGGGAGAAACAAGCAAGATGGTGGTACCCATGCAGCCGGGAGCGTGGCATCGGGTGGCACTTCTGTCAGTTTGCCTATCCAACTAACATAAAAATAAAATAAAATATCAAAAGGGCTTGGTAGATCCTAAAATTGACGTATTTAAATAAACAAACATACTTAAGTTCGCACATTGACTATGATTTATTTGACGTATCCCAAATATAACTGAACATAATCTGGAACAACAGTTATCTAATAAGATGTACTTGAGTATATAAAATGAAGGTAAACAGTCATTGACCACAACTAACAGCTAGAGACAGGTACCGTAATGTCTGCGCTACACATTCACGCCGGTGTTAACGATTTGGGACACTGGGACAAACCGTGTCACACAATTTCTGCCAAATTACACGACTATTAACTCTGTACAATACTGTAAACCCAGATCTGGTGAACATTTTAAACTCTTAAGCCTTTGTAATGTTATGAGAATTGTAAAAACTGACAAGGCGGGATAATTTTGCTTATATATATAAAGCTGAAGAGTTTGTTTGTTTGTTTGAACGCGCTAATCTCAGGAACTATTGGTCCGATTTGAAAAATTATTTCAGTGTTAGGCAGCCCATTTATCGAGGAAGGCTATAGGCTATAGCCTATATAACATCACGCTGTGACATATAGGAGTTGAGTAACGCGGGCGAAGCTGCAGGTAACAGCTAGTATTAAATAACTCTCAATTAGTTCAAATTCTACATCCAATTCTTTACAATTGCCTTAAAAATGCCTACTTTATTGAGTCTACTAATTAAATCAATACTTACTATCTTATTTATAAGCTTATTTAGGTCTTTCCTTCCGCATTCAATACGGAGAATGATTCTAACTTCTAAGATATCTGTGCGACCGTTAAAGTAACCGTACATCGGCATTTTGGCGCCTATTAGAAGTTTAGGAATAGTATGAGAAATTACTCAATTCCGTCATACAATTTGAATTTTAAAATGTCTACTTTATTGAGCCTTCTAATTTTATCAAGACTATCTCTTATGTCTGATCTTATTTAGGTATTTCCTTCCGCATTACTACTGAGAATGATTCTAAGATTTCTGTTCGTGACCGTTAATCTTACCGTACATCGGCATTTTGGCGCCTAATAATAGATCAGTAATAGTGTGAGAAATTACGACTAATGTACATGGGATTACATTTATTTCTGTCCTGACACATGTCGGCGGCTGAAATAAATCTGACATGTGCCCATTGAAACATTAGTAACGAGAGCCTGGTTTCTGTTTTTAGGGTCCCGTGTTGCAATTTAAAATTCTCTATAACTAATAACTATCATATTGTAACACGACACAAGATTCTTGGAATTGGATTAATTTACAAGATATTGCTCATAGAACACGACATTTAAAAAGGTAACAAAAATACTTTATTGTTTTCTAATGTTTGCGCGAATTTCACTCATTATAATGAAACAATTTTTACGGATTTTATCGCGGTTTATTAAAATTAAAAATCTTAATAAACCGCGATAAAATCCGTAAAAATTGTTTCATTATAAAAATACTTTATATATAAATATCCATTCATCACCATTAGCCTGTTACTAGACATCGGCCTCTTTTAATGAACGTCAAAACGACCAAAAATACTATAGTGAAAATAAAATAGTAAACCGATCGATCGACGAGCGCGACTCGCTTTTCATCCAGCTGTATCTAGATAAAAACAATATTTTCAAATGGATTTGCAATTCCTATCTGCTATCTGATGTATAACAGTCGTACTGATAAAATAAAATATAATCTACAATGAGTTGATTCTAATGTTAGCGAGCCATCGTATTATTGTTCACAACAAAACTAACATGTACAAGAATGCATAATTAAGATAAGCAACATGTCTCATCATCATCACCATTGTCCATGTACATCCCACTGCTGGGCACGAAGGCGAGGAAGGTGTTAGGCCATAGTTCACCTATGCTCTCTTCCAATGCGGAGTGATGAACTTCAAACGCTATTAAAACTTTTAATCTTATTTTTTATAGAAGAGAGGGCAAACGGACTGTCGTTTCACCTGGTGTTAACTGATAAGGAATAAGCGACATCCATAGACACTCCATCCATCATTAGCAGGTGCGTTGCCGGCCGTCGCGTCGGCGTATTTCCTCGCGATGTTTCTTTTCCTTTTCTTTCCTGTTCCTTCACCTGCGAGCAGGCGATGTTCATAGGGGGAAATTTAGAAAAACTCATATTAGGTGCACCTGGTCAGGATCGAAACATCTAACTTTGAGGAGGAATCCCTCACCGCTCGCTCACATCACCACTATTCACTACTATGAGGTAACATTATCGAGCATAATATTATAATCACAATATAACCGTAATAGAGCGATAATGTTATATTATGTTTTTTATAAAAATAAATTCCGCCAAATTTGTGTTGCGAGTTGCGACGCTGCGTCGATTCTGCGCTATGATTGGCCGACTGATGGCCGTTGACGGATGATTGCTCGATGGGACGTCCATACAGATCACTGGTTGGTTGAATTGCTATTACGTCAGTGACAAATCACTTATCAGTTTCGGAATTGTATGGCTCACATTACTACTTTATCCAGTTATACATATACTCGATAGGTAACATCAAGATAGATAACAATAAAAGATAACTTATCTGTATCACGTGTGCGTGATATAAAATGTTGAACAAAGGGGGTTTAGACTTGATTGGGGAGTTATAAATAGAGCGGGCGGTATTCGAGGCGGGCATGGACAATGGAATCCGTAGACGAGACTTGTTCCGTATGGATGATCGAAAGGGCGAACATGGCATATTCAATAGTTTAATGAATATCATTGAAGCGATGAGCTCGAATGATCTGATTACGAAAAGTGTAGGTTTTATTTTTAGGCGTGTTCATTTTAAGGAAAAGTATGTATGTGCATAAAGTAAGCTAGCACGTCAAGTAATGTAAGCTGAAACATAACTTTCAAGTTAAGCATAATGCGCTAGAAGAGAAACAATGGATACAGCATATTCCTTTTTATTAATATGTTTTCAACATACATATTACAATTCATGTTTATGTTAACAATTGAATCTCCAGAAATGTATTTTGTTTATTTATATAACAGCAACACTAAATCGTAATTTGTTGTAGAGACGTGGTATTTCTGTTTGAATCTGTGGTAGAACATTAATAAAACTATATTACTGTACGCACTATTTTTGCGATACGACTGCCAAGAACTTTCAAATATCAATGCCAACTTTCAGTGTCGGAGAGAATATGACGTTTGAAATGAATGAAAAAATCAATAATTTACTTTCTGTTAATGGTTTGATCAAAGACTTTGTATCAGCACTCATTACTGTTTTTATATTATTATGGGGAATATTTCGTAATAAAGTTTTTTTTATTCAAATCTTACATGGACCTTCATCATACTGTTATTTATTTAGTATATTCACATATACCTAAAACAGGTGACCTGTGAGTCAGTTAAGACTAAGGCCTCATTCAACACTCATTGTGTTGACAGACGAAGACCTTCATCGACGGATAAAAATCTGTGTCTAGTTTGTACTAAACACATACACTACTACCCAGCTTGTGCTGGGAAAAGCAATAAATTAGCTGTCCTTTCATTCATATAAAATGGGTTTATTAAGAAATAAGGCAAATAAAATATTTTGTCTATATCTACACCAATATAAAATTATTCATTTTAATCTTGTAAATCAAACGTGCTCATTAGCTGTATTTTGTGTTTGTAAATAATTAGTAAAAAACAGTATCAGTAGCTATTATACTACTTGCCACATAAGTCAGGACTCTTTATCGACCATGCTCATAATAGGGAGCTAAATTTAGACAAGAGGAATTCGGCACTTCAACCTTGGGAAACTAACGACCGCTTACGGAGTGGGCATCTTTATAGCATTTTATAAACCAGCAGTACTTGCTCGCATCGCTGTGTAGTAACTTAGTAAGTAGTAACTAGTGCCTAAGTAATAAGTCTTTCATTATAATTTATAAGCATGTCATTGTTTTTGTGTCGTTTTTTTGTTTGGTTTTATGGAATATGTGAAAGCTAAAAACCAGGTTTAGTGAGAATATATTTTATATCAACTACATTAAAAGGCACTTTTTAAATAGTAAAAGAAAAACATTAAACAAAGTATACTTTGCATATCATAAACTAGTTGTTGCCTGCAGCTTCGCCCGCGTTACTCAACTCCTATAAGACACAGCGTGATGTTATATAGCCTTCCTCGATAAATGGACTATCTAAAACTGAAATAATTTTTCAAATCTGACCAGTAGTTCCTGAGATTAGCGCGTTCAAACAAACAAACAAACAAACTGTTCAGCTTTATAATATTAGTATAGAAGCATAGATATTAACAAATCTATTATTAGTCAATGAGCGTATTTATTGAAGAATAAAAGTAGACATTTGTTTATTTTATAATAAGCCAAAATACTTGCAAATCTAGTCTGATCTTTTTGGCGAAAGTAACAAGATCTAAAATTGGCCCGGGCCTGGGCTGATTTTGTAACAAAAAATGATAACTTAATGAAAAACATCAGCAAATCAGCAAAAAATCAAGACAAGTGACGCATAGAGATTAGAATCGGAGCGCAGAATTAATTATACGAAAAGCCTTTTTGAATTGGCATGTCTCCCGACTACCTTTGGACAGGGAAGGCTAAACTTGTTCAGCTACATCTGGCAGCTCTTAGTTTTGGCATATAACGCGCCTCTCTGCGTTTTCGTTTTACGAACATTTCTTATTAGTATATTGAACGATATTTTTATCGGTCCTTTGACTAATACTAAATGTTTTTATCAGTTATAATTTGTTTGTTCCGATATGGTGAAATTATTTAGTTGGTAGTTTCATAAATTAGTATTTAACACAATTCTAATCCTAAAAGCCCTATAAATTATATAATAAAGTATTATAAGTACTTTTTCAATCCAGCTCAAAAAAGTATGCGTATATTAGAATTCTTAAAGCCATGTATGTCTCCTCATTTATGTATTTTTTATTTTATTTAGAAGATGAATTGAAAATCTATAAAAAATTGTCTTATACTTTATTCTTCTTTGTCGTTATAAACATTTTGCATGCATATTAGAATTGAATGAACTGGAAAAAATAGAATGTACAATTTTGCGTTTTCTAGACAATTTTGCAAAAACGTGACGAATGCGTCGATATCAAATTTCACACATGGCGTGATACAAATGTCTTCCTGAAAACTTAATTAACTTTTAGATATCTAATAGTTTTACCACTTTCTTCTTTGAACACCTGTTATATGACTTTTATTACGTGTGGATGACCATTCGTTAATTATATTAGGTAATAGCATTAATTGATGGGTAGACAGTCATTTATAGATTTCTAAAAATATACTTATGTGTGCCTTGATCATTAGTAATTTTGTTATATAACCATTCCCCTTAAATGATGGACTAACAGTATTTATATTTTTATCGATTTCTAAATTTTCCTTTTGAGCATGAAGTTTGAATGTGCAATGACTGACCTCAAGAGAATCTGGAAAAACCATGGTATTCAACTGAAGACAAAACTGCGTCTGGTATGGGCACTGGTTTTCTCAATCTTACTTTACGGTTCAGAGACCTGGTGCGTAAAGAGTCGCGAATGTAAAAAGATAGATGTATTCGATGTGTGGTGTTGGAGACGTCTCCATGGACAGCAATGAGAACCAATGAATCTTATAATAAAATTAAAATACTTGAGGAACTTAACATCAAAAAACAGCTCTCAACAATATGCTAAGAAAGGGTTCTGGGCTTCTTCGGTCACATTATGCGTTGTCCAAGGCATGATCTGGAGAGGACTTTCCTTTTGGGACAGATGGAAATAAAACGTGCAAGATCAAAGTGGGGGGCAATTCGCACCGGGCAGTCCACTTGACCCATTTTTTTTTTTTTTTTTTTGTTCTGCAGCGGAAATTTGCAGACCAAACCGTAACTAGGACCGGGGTGAGTTTTAAGCCTAGCCGTGTGTGGGGTTCGCACTTAGATGCGTTACCCACTAAAACCGCTGCACGTGCCCTCAGCCGCCTTTTATGAGAGTCCCGGATCATGCAGGCAACGCAGGACCCTCGGCGACAGGCTGGCCCCGGCGAAAAGGCCAGACTCCTCCTCTAAAGGGGGACTGCTCGGCTGTTCGTTTGTTTCGATACTTTTAGCAGTCCCCGACGACGTCGTATCTAGCTGGACCCAGGTTAAAACCTCATCCTGGGCCCGACACGAGCACAGGGGCGTTACTGGAGGCGCATTAGGTAGCGCCTCCTACGCACCCCCGTTCGTCGCCCGCGGTGGGAGGCCTCGTCGGTGGCCTCCTCTCTCACCCGCTCATCGGCCTCCTTCTGGGACATTACTGCCTCGCAGAAGGAGACCATCGCCGTCCAGGACTCGTCGTCGCCGAGCATCGCGGGGATGACACTCGGCAGAGACAAGTCCCCTCCGATGACCGATGTCAGATCATGACGCAGCGCCGCCCATCTCGGGCACACCTCGAGGGTGTGCTGGGCCGAGTTCTTGACCCATGACCGTGTCCAGTGGAACATCATATGTGGTCACGATCCTCAGCAGTGAGGGAACGTTAAATAAGAAGAATGAATGTAGTCGTCATAATACGAACGAGACACGTTTAAATCATGACTTGATCATATTATGAGCCAAAATGTACGAGTCACGTACTGGATGCTGGAATAATGGCGTCCGGGAAAACGTTCTGTAGACCTTCAATTTCGACTTTTGACGATATGATTGCTCTGTACAGCGATCAGATCAAGTTGGATGTTTCAATTACAGTTCAAACGATACAGCAACAGGTAGACTAAGCAGGATGGATACATTGGACAGAGTGTAGGATTAAAAATAACCCATTCAGTGGGTACACAATTTTGGCTATGGGCATTTAGAACTCTTAAATAATATCGTCTTGGCATTTATTCGTCACTAGACGAATACTTTAAGTAAAAGATTGATTGGCATTATGCATTTAAATGTTATTAAAAATTTAAAGTCATTAAAGTATATTTTGATTGCTTACAAAAAAAAAACATTTATCTCACTGTTTATTTCACACCTTTCAAGAAGAGTTTCATGTCAAAATGGTTACATAAGGAAATATCAGGTACATTAATAGTTAAATTGTAAAAATACACCATTCGAAAGTGGCCTTTACAAAAAACTAGTTCTTTTAATGGCGGCATTTAATAAATTTACGTGGCGTTTATTATAGTTGATTGATTTTTTCTAGGTTATCTAATATGAGATGGTTACTCAATAGTCAATATTGTATACAATTGGAAAGTAAGTAAGATTTATTGATTCTAATTTATTCACATTGATGTTTGTTTTCTAAGAGGATTTACATAATAAAATTATAAACAAAATTGATTTATCCTCGTCAACGGTCATTTTTACAAATATTAGTTAGAAATATGACTTTGATTAAGGAAAGTGAATAAAAAGTGAAAGAAAAAATAAACGATGATGTGAATGATAAAGGGAAACGTGATTTAGGTAGAATTAATTAATCTAAGTTAAAATTATACATTACTTTGTGCATAGTCTTTAAAAAAGGATGATAAATAACATCAAGTTGTAATTAACAGATTTTTTATATTAAATTTCTAGAGCTATTTCTTGAGCTTTTATAAAAGCTCAAGATCGGCTATCATCGTGGGATGACTATCAATATCAATAGGCATGAGTTGATGACTTTGGTGTTATTAAAATATATTTACTATGTAGCGTAAAATCGGAAGCCAGGAACCACATATATGTATGTATTTGCCATACTTAAGAATTCACGTAACTCACCTTCAAACAATGGCCCCTCACAATAGAAATTTAGTTATTTAGCACAACAATACACCTTCACATATAATGAATATAATAAATGTTAATGAACTGTTAAATAAAAAGTTAAGACACTTAAGTGTTAGTTTCACACTTATCAGTATATTTGAAGAGGAAATTTTCACTTTCAATTCCGTCAA
This sequence comes from Helleia helle, assembly GCA_963853865.1. Classification (NCBI taxonomy): domain Eukaryota; kingdom Metazoa; phylum Arthropoda; class Insecta; order Lepidoptera; family Lycaenidae; genus Helleia; species Helleia helle. The sequence goes on along the minus strand of OY971416.1, from coordinate 10,732,037 downwards.
CGACTACGAGGATTATAATGAAAATTTACAAAGCGTGTCCTTACTGCGAACAAACACTGAAGGACACTATCATCTCGTTGCACAATTGTTATGAAAAATTTAAACCTTCTTACGTGGAAATAAAGGCGAAAATAGTTGCGGTTTTGTAAGAACAAAGCCAAGATTCAGCGATGCGTGAACCATGAAAAGATGCTCTAACAGGTAACACGGAATAACGTTAAACGTCATATTTACTTTATAACTACGTAATTGCAAATGCCACCATTCATATTCGCTTCTCTAATATTCGCAAGATTAAGGCGTGTATCAGTTTCATGTATATCCATAGTTAAACTCTATATACTGATATTTAAAAAATAGAGTTTGTTTTCTTGGACGCTCTGTTTTTATTTATTCGTTTCTTTGGAACTAGGAATTATTCTGATCATAAAAAACTGCTACAATTGATCAATCGTTGAGAAAGAAGAACTTCTTTTCTAAATTCTGTGCCAGATGGCACAGCTAGTAAACAAGCGTACAAATTTAAAAAATCTTTAAAATTTTATAATCAAACATAATATGCTGATTATAATTATTGAATAATGGCTATCATTTCTATGAATCCGTCTAAAATTTATCGAATATAAAATTAAAAACCACGAGAGTAGAGCTGCATCTGGGTAGTCGACGGGCAACAGCTGCTAAGTGAATGAATAATTGGCGATTGATCGGTGAACCACTTGACCCTATAGATACCACTCGTTACTCATCAAAATATACCAACTAGCTATTATGAGAAAATTGTAATTGCTAGTATAATATAGAGTTCACCGAACTATAAAGGAGCTTAAAATATGTGTGAAATGTTGGTGTTATTTTATTTTCTTATATTTACGAGAATTTCACTCACACCAAGGCTATTAAATTAAAATTTAAAATTGCAGGCCGTGAGGGACGAGGAAATTTCGGGAATAGTTACTGGGAAGACTGAGACTATTTCAACTGGACCAAGATTTTAAATTATCGATCATGGAAGTGCTCTAGGTGACCATTGGGATAACTTTTGGAGCCAATGTTCTAATAAAGTAACCGAAAAATCTTTTCTGTAGGTTTTAGTTGCATGCTAGTAGCGGGCTGGCTGTTTTATTCATAAAAACGGGCCTGTTTCTAGCACTGCTTAGTAGCATCTAGATTAAAAATCGTGAATTCCAGTTTTAGTAATACAACATGGTGATTAAATAAAACTCATAAAAAACACATCAAGAGTAAGTGATCCTGACCGTTCAATGGATCCTTGTTCGTGAGCGATATCAAATTTTAGGGCTTTGGTAATTAAGATACACACCCAGGATGCGGGCCATTGGACTGAATGGGTTCCGTTCAAGTAATGACTGACATAAAGTGACGTACATTGAACTTTGCCATTACTTTTTATGTACAAATTAAATACACAGTATCGTTTATATGCTATGTTAAATGCTTATAAATCTTGTGGTGATGATATTTATTTCATGGGGTAAAACATTATTAAATTAAGCTTTAACTTTTTTTTCTTCTATATACTAAATCCAATACTTTGTCTTATTTTGTTCTACTTTGGAATCTTTAGTTTCAGTATAACGTCTGGATTTGACCCAATATGGACAAAACTACTCGTTTATTATGTGCGCAGTTTGAATACTATCTGGTGCCTCGTCCACACCACCTTTAGCAACTAACTAACATACAATAATAGTGATTCTGTTCTTATATTTTATTGTACCACAATTTTTTGCGCTATTTTTATTTTCTCTATGCGCGTGCTATTTTAGTTTCCTCTCACGGTCGAGCCAGGCGTTAAATATTATCATAGTAAATGTGTCAACTGAAAATTATAAAATTTATTCAGCAAATTCCAGCATATTTATGTTATGAGATCATGTCAACACTAATAAAGATATGTTTAAGTCTAGATATGCTAGACGCTAGACTTCTGGGTATATATATCTCGTGATTATATATAGAACGTGATTTATCTAACAAAACTATTGTGCAATTGAGATAGATAGAGATAAGTAAATTTTGATTTATTGCGACGAAAACTTAACTAATCAATTATTTTGCATTGATATTACTATTTTTGTAAATACTATAAGAACTGTGCTCAACGTTTTTGGAATGGACGCGAAAAACGGTATTGTTTAAACGCGAAAATAATTATGTCATGTTATCTTTTCACTTAGTCATTAATCGGATCTTGAAGGAAAGATGATACATGCCATCCCAAGGAAGGGGATAGGCTATTAAAATAGTTTTAGTAAAACGCTTAAATGTTAATTAAACCAAACACAGGCAAAGCCACGATGATCAATATTCATTGAGTATGATGCAAAAATGATATTGACGACAAATCTGTCTTAGATAATTAATCAATTTCTTAATTTAAATCGATTATAATATGTTAACCAAAGTATATGTATAAGTACTCTAAGAAGAATAGATTTTATAACAATTGTACAAAACGTCGTATGAACATTTACGTACACGCAAATGAACTCTTATGTGAAATGCTAACGGAACGGGAAAAAGCCGTCCACGGCTACTCAAAGGAGCCAGTCACGGATTTCGTCAAACAAAAAGTAACTTTCGCCAATGTCACAGTAATGTAAGCAGTAATAGCTTTCCAAAGCGGGTGTCGGCTCACCCATTGTTTCAGCGAAAGTGACAACAAAAGGAATCTCATATACGAAAACTTAAAAATAGCAAAAATCATAAATACACATATACCTAGGTAGTTGTGTATGTTTGGATTGTTTGAATCTCCAAATCTAGTCCAAAGTATTAAAGTTCATTGAGACAGTTCCTTAAAAATGTAAATTATATTTTAAACATGTAGTTTTCGATAAAAAGCAAATTCTGAAAATGTTTTAGAAATTGCTCACTTCTTGGAAACACAAATTTTGTCGTTTAAAAGATTTATCAAGGCATTAACAATAAGAAATCCTACAATACAGGGCAAACCTTGAAATGCAAAATGTTTTCTATTTTAGAAGCCTTTTAGCAACCTAGCGAGAGCTCGATCAAAGAGACATTTGATCTTGAAGTTTTCTATGCTATGATGCTTCAAAAAGTAGAATACTTATGTAATAATTACCATAAATAAATGCCTGACATAATTTAAAAGATCAAGAAAATATAAATATTTATACTAAAAATATAAAAGTAATTAGAATTAAACATGTTATGTAAACCTTGCAGAATTGTGCATTTTAATTTAATATTGCGGAATTATTTATTTGTATCACTTCTTACTGTAAGAAGTAACGTTTCTGTGAAAGTTATGAGGCTTGCTAAATTGGGTTCATGTAAAAATCTCAATAAATCTCGATATAAACCGAAAAAAGTTGTTTCATTATAATGATTCACTCACTATAACGAAAGAACTTTTTTCAGCTTATTCGCGTAAACATCAGAAATCAATACACTATTGCTAATGAGTAAAACGATATAACAATATTATTAGATGGTTTATACGACGGCAAAGCCGTATTTATAGGCTATTGCAATATTATCTCAAGAGACATTCGAGCCTGGTAAGTACAGTTAGTCACGGCAATTCCTCAGTTTTATTTCGCAAACAACTTGTTTCTTTTGCGACACACTTTTTTCACCGCAGCGGCGCGCCGGTAAAATAAGAACTGCTAAGCACCGGTCGTTGAATTCTTTGAGTCCCCTTGAGCTGTGGTTCAGAAGTGCCGACTGAGTCTTCTTTCCTTCTAATCATATAAGGCTTCTATTACGTCATGTTATACTTTTATAATAAAGCTGAAAACTTGTTAATTCTCTTTTTGCATTTCATAGCCGAATGATTTAGGCAGTCAAGTGGCTGTAGTATTGCTGACCTTTTTGTTCTCTAGAATTCGGAAGTGTGGTGCCAGTGGCGGATTAAAAAAAAACACCCCCATAAATCTGCCGCCCTAGGCCTACTCGCTGCTGGATTCAGGAAAGGTTATTAAAGTATTAATTATTATAATGTTTCTTTGGAGGCGAATGGAACCGCCGGAAACAATATTAACGTTAGGTTCACGAGATTATAATATTATATTGGAATGGAATTTTACTAGTGTTCTTACTGCAGCGTTTAATGGTTATTCAATAATACATAGACTTTATTCTACTTGTACGTAAGTCTTCCTACTTTCTATTAAAACATATTATTCCTCAATTGATTCACGTAATCAATATTCTACATATTGTTTGAAAGGTTCTTATTCCGTTTTATTTTGCGCCTGTATTGTTATGGTAATAGTTAATAAAAATAATATCTTATGAAAATAAATATATTATAGATAGAAACTATGTTTTATATTGTTGTTTAACGCTTACGCGAATTTCACTCATTTTAATGACGTCTGACAAGTGACATCTCAGTACTTAAAGGTAGTGATTACATTCTCTTGGTCAGTACTCCCGTTACCATGGTTGCTGTAAAGTATCCAAAAAGTCGGGCATGTAAAAAACTTAATAACTGTTTTTTAATTACTATCTACTCATCCTACCACCAACGGAGTCTGCCTGTAATGTTATTCATAATTTATTATTGATTACACTAGCTAAATAAGTTAGAAAACGATGAAATCTTATTTTCTAACGACCGCCGTCATGTACCAACATTCAATAAGTCTATTACTAGATCAATAACATTAGAAAGTTTCATTCCTGGTCATACATCTAATGCGTTAACCTGTATCGCCTTATAAGACAGATATGAGCTGTCACTCGCCACCTACCTAGAACAGCTCTCTCTTAATTTATTTCATCGAAACACGAATTTTAATTTCACATAAAACGACAGTGTATTAAATAGCACATAATTAAAATAGTTGTATAATTATAAGTCATAAGCACTTTAAAATTATCAAGCGAGTAATGTTGTTTGCGGGTGCTATCTATCTCGACCAATCATAAAACGAAGGAAAACTTGCGGATAACCGCTCAGCAATAAGACTTAACTAGTTTTATTAGCCTAGTAAATTAGTTTTCAACGATACACCGAGATGGGACTTAAGGCTTTGATTAACTTTTATAAACGAGAAATAAGATTATTATGAATTCTTATGCATTTTTTTTCATCCTTTTACCGCACAATTTTGGTCATCATATCATAATATGATATATTATATGTACTAACATTTAACATAAATTTAACATCATATAATAAATGACCACTATTATTGCCACATTAAAATATGATAAATTATACACTTAAATTTTACATAAACCTTTTTATGTAAAATTTAAGTGTATTATTTATCGTAGTAAGTGTATACATAGGCTGCACTAAAAGTATCGGGAATAAAATATTTCCACTGTTCCTGTCATATATAATATTTAAATCTTTTTAATTGAAAACTCCTTGGTTTTTAAAATCGAATACCATTTATTTATTTAAAAAAAGATTCTCGGTCTTGTCACAAGGTCTTGTCAAACTTGTTTAGTCGTTGAGAAAATGGAATTGACTCGAGAAAATTCTAGAGCGATGATTTATTATGACTTTCGAAGTGGTTTAACACAAAAACAGTGTGTTGACCGGATGATTTCTGCATTTGGTGATGAAGCCCCATCCAAAACCACAATTTATCGCTGGTTTGCTGAATTTCAACGTGGACGTGTCAAGCTCAGTGATGATCCCCGTCAAGGTCGTCCAAAAACTGCAGTCACCCAATAAAACGTTGATGCTGTGCGTAAGCTGATTGAGGAAGATCGACATGTGACATACCGCGAAATTCAGGCAACTTTAGACATTGGCATGAGTCAAATACAAATAATCTTGCATGAACAATTGTTCATGCAAGTTGTTTGTTCAACAATGTTGTTTTCCCGATGGACACCGCATTTGCTCTGTGAAGAGCAAAAAGCGGCTCGCGTTACTTGGTGCGTCAGAACTCTCGAAAGATTCCACACAGGATCCTCAAATGCTGTATACACCATCGTATCAGGTGACGAATCCTGGATATACGCGTACGAACCCGAAACAAAAAACCAGTCACGAGTTTAGGTGTTCGAAAATGAGTTAAAGCCAACAAAAATTGTTCGTTCACGGAGTGTTGCAAAAAAAATGGTGGCCACGTTTGTCTTCAAAACCGGCCATGTTGCGACTATTCCTCTTGAGGGACAAAGAACGGTTAATGCAGAATGGTATGCTAGCATTTATTTGCCACAGTTCGTTTCTGAACTCCATAAAGAGAACTGCAACCGCCGCATCATCCTCCATCACGACAATGCGAGTTCTCACACCGCGCACAGAACAAAAGTTTTTAGAGCAAGAAAACATAGAATTATTAGACCATCCGCCGTACAGCCCCGACCTAAGCCCTAATGATTTCTATTCTTTCCTTAAAATAAAGAATAAATTGCGTGGTCAGAGATTTTTATCGCCTGAAGAAGCTGTTGACGCCTACAAAACGGCCATTTTGGAGACCCCAACTTCCGAATGGAATGGTTGCTTCAATGATTGGTTCCATCGTATGGAAAAATGTGTCAAATTTCGCGGAGAATACTTCGTAAAGCAATAAATACATTTTTAAATAGTAATGTTGTGTCACTTCCTTGATTCCCGAAATTTTCAGTGCCGCCCTCGTATGTATAGTATATAATACAAGTCTTTATTATAAAACAAATATTTCACATGTGTTTAAAGAAGGTTTTGGTCGCGTGTCTGTCCGTTTTGACTTTGACAGCCCGCATGCCCACATGTGCATATTATATTGATTACGAGGGCCGGTGGCTTTTACCTCATTGTTTGGTAACAACAATCACTAAATGAGTATTATATATTGTAATAAACTCATATACCTAAGTATTTGTTTATATTAGCCAATACTGAATTTGCACAGGAAAAAGGGAAAAAGAAGAAAAATGTATTTTTCTGGTAGTTTTTGCTGAACACTGGAGAAGCAGGGCTCGTTAATTAAATAAAATGTGACCGAAATATTAAAGGCTAAAACCATCAATCATTTATACATACAACAACAACAACCCCTAATAAAAATAACGGTTCAAGCCTAAAACACTAGCTTTTTTTTTTTACGTTAGGAAATGCCTTTTGCATACCACCAAGCCCGGGGGGACCCGGTGGTTATGTGGGACTCGCACCCACTAAAACCCAACGACGTTCCACCTTCCTGCTATATCGGAAACCTACAGCATAAAGAAAATAATTAATTAATTAAAAAATAAATTTAAAAAATTAAATTAAATTTTATTTTTTCAATAATTTCTTGTGTTATTTTTGCTCATCACTAATCTATGGCAGTATAGTAGGATTACTTTTAAGCGATAGTCTATAATTTTCATCCATATCTATCCACCTACGCAGACCGGCCTTCTAATTTACAAATACAACGTGTATTTAACTTTTCAACGAGAAACCATTTATTGTTATCAATATAATTAAACAATGTAACGGTGGGCCGGTACACGTCGAATACTGAGGCCGATGGACGAATAAGGATATACAGATTGTAATGATATAAAAGTCCAATGTTATAAAAAACGATTTCATTTAGCACTAGTCATCTTAATTTTTTTTTGTTTGTCTAGGATAGTTGTCTATTAACAACATATTTTTTATGTTCCAGTTGAGGAAACAGAAAAAAATCACATTTTTTTATTCTAGTTTTTTGCTACTCTTGTAACTTTTTCTCATGTGCATCATTTACAAGTGTTAGACCATGGCACGGTTTCATTCAAGAACAACTTTCAACCGGTATAAAATGTTGTCGATTTTTGATAAAATAATTACCCACAACACAATTAAGTATGTTAAATTATATTTTTTTTAATTACTCGTGTTTTAAATTTTGTGAATATTTATGAAAAAATTTAAGAAATTGCATAAAATCTCGTATCGAGAATTTTATGCAATTAAACGGATAAAACGGACCAATAGCCTAATAGAAAAAGAGTTACTCAAAATAAGCACATGAATTAAGGCTGAAAATAAAAATCAGTCCTATTCCCTGGACTCTATAACCAACATCTGTTCATACCCGTTGTAAAATATGAATCACAACACAAGACTGTAGTATTAATTAAGAAAAACACGTGTCGCAATCATACTTGTTGCGAGTATGTTCTTGGCCCAATAAAATACTCTGGTTCACACCTAAATAGGAACGCGCCGTATATGGTTTAGAAATCACCAACATTAGATAAGAGACAAACATAGTGACAATATCTATTTCATAGCATTTTTGCATAATTAGGAATGATAAGACTGCATTTTATCGTTTTACGTCAAATAGATAGGATTTCGATTACGGCTTTAAAAATAAAAGTAGTAATTTATCAAAGCAAAATGTCCGGTCGTGTTTCTATAGATCGAAGTTCTGTTCTAACATGTTAACCACTTACAATACTCAAATGTCTAAAAAACGATCAATAAACATATCTTAATAGCACGCAAAATAAAATGTCCTCAGGAAATCCAAGCCTTTTTGAGTCTGTATTATCACTTCATTAAAGCATAGGTATAATACTTATCAATAAAGTATTATAAGCAAAGGCCGTTGAATAACACATATAATAAAATATAATTTATATTATTATAGTCCAATAATAATTATAATGAAAGAGCGTTCTCTTTCATTATAATTATTATTTCTCTTTATATTATTATTCTTTAACAACTTTATTCTTAATCTCGACTGATATCGCTTATACGTTCATGACAATTTTAATAACTCAATTTAATGAGAGCGAAATTTCAAGAACATCATTAATGCTGGTTATTTTTAAATTGGTAAACCTTAAAGATTCGACGACGATAAGATACTCACGAAATAAAGATTGAAACGTTTAATGATGTACAAAAAGTAATTATATTTGTATATAGGTAGGTAAAAACTGGTGGTAGGTTCAACAATAGGACAGAATATCACAACTTAAATCAATTAGACTAGAAGAACTTAGAAACAGGTGGCATCGAATTAGAAGTCAATTAACAATATTTTTCAAAAATAAAGATTGCATTTTCAAACCCCCATCACTTACTTCAACGTGTATTCTTAGGGTACACAATTTTGACCGCCCTGTGCCATCTTTTATTTCCTATACTAAACGTTATTTCTATCTTCATGTGCAACTGTTACATGTCCGTTCCACTAGACACATATTATTAATAAGGTTTCTGATCTCATACTCCGTGAATCAGCTTCCCATATTTAGATTTGGTCTGGGCATCAAAGGCATCATGTACAACTTATTATTTGTAAGGATACGTCCTGATTAAATGCTTGCTAATAATTAGCGTCTTTTTATATCATTTTACGGTCAGAATGTTACACCAAATTGTATCAACAGCGGGTTATATAATTACATAACATAGAATAAGAAAGAGTCAATGTATTTACTAATCATTAAAAGGGTAGAGAAATTTAAAGCCCCATGGAAATCCTTTCTCTGATAATCTTATTGGCTCTTGCTCAGGTTTGAAATTTGCAAATGCCGCTTCACTTTGTGACAAAATATTATTATCGATCTTTGTGCCTGAAAGTGAACCACTCGTTTTGTTTTTGTATCTTGAATTAAAAAAAATGTTTGCAGAAAAAGAAAGTATGATGCTATCGCCTACATGTTTACCAAACTCTGATATTCTTGTAATCAATTTATTCTTTAATGAAAAAAAAAACTATTTGACCCAATCATGGTTGCTTTAAAGTATGCGATAACCTCGTACCTACTTGTAAATAACTTATTAAACCACAAAAATCCGTAAAAGTAGTTTCAAATGAGTGAAATTCGTTTTAACATAAAGAAAAGCATTTACTCTTGTCATCAAAGTATTAGAAACCCATACACTAGCAAGTCGTAGTCTTAGCATTAAAATGTCTGTTTATAGTACATCTGACGACTCATATGTTACCTATTTTATGGGCACGTAAAATGCCCTCAAATAACCTTTACAATTTGCATTTCAAATAAAGTCGTGAGAATGATTTTCCAACATTCATTACTTTAGGTTTATAATGAATAATTAATTATTTTCAATCAAATCTGTAATTTGCCATAGTTTCCAATTAAAAGTCTAGCAATGAGATTCAAGCAAGAGTCGGATTTTACTTTCGACATATTTTTTGCTACCAACTGAGCACACAAATTGTCAAATAAATGAAACATTCGCGACGAATCCTATGCGGCGATGACGTGTTCACAAAAATATGTTTTATATGTTGCATTGTTACCAAAAATATATTTACCTACGTTCCATCATCACTTGGTGAAATAAGATGCACGTTAAACAACTAGATTGTTAGGCTTTTAGGCACATTTAAGCACCTTGTTATACTCGGAGCGCGAGCGAGATTAAAAAGTATCTCAAAAATGAAGTGAGTAAGCTGTTTCAGTAATTATGTTTCAGCTCAAACAATGTTGTTTATCATGCCATGAAACTAGGTTACAGTAACATAGTGTCGTTTATAGGTCAATGTATATGAGGTATCATGTGTGTGGTTAGACAATATTATAATGATAAAATATTTTTCAAAATGTTGAATAATGACTATAGATGTACATTTGAGTACATTCAGTAAGAACTAGTGTCATGCTGCTATGCATCCGACTTGGGATGATGCGACCGGGGTGTTACCTCTCGCTCACATAACACCGGCGTCAAGTGCTAGCTATGCTGTCGCGTTTCATGCGGTTTGTGAGTTTCCAGTGGCCCATTGGGGGAGGGCAGAGGAAAGGAGGGCAACACATCTGCATAATCTTTGGTTATGCAGATGTGTATGGGCGTCGGTAGTCTACAGCTTCGATTGCTCGTTTGCCCTCCTATGCTAAAAAAATCATTATAATTTATAATAGTGTTTTCTGTGGAGCTCTAAAGGGCGGTCAAATTATGTTTTAAAAATATCGTTTAGACAAAATATTTTCGCAGATGCAATTTTAAATATGCATCATCGGAAGACATAAACATGTTTACATACAATTATATTAGATTAACGTTTTAGCACAAAAAACGCGTCTAAAATAATGTCGAATCTATAAATAGAGACAGAGTCAATGTTGGCGCCCCCACAGCACCTTGGCGAGAGCACTTGGCACTGTGATTACCGACCAGGTGTGTACGTGTAACGAAATTGTACTAGATTCGAATTATTTCTATCTCAATAGTATTCGTTCTATAATAAAAAGATATCCAGTTTCGATTTGATCGAGTAAAACAATTTGATTCGATCAACTTGAAACTTGTTAATTGTTTGAAATCTGAGACCGCTTTATTTCCAAGACATGATATCCTCAAAATTCTTATTTTATACTAACATACACAGCCACGAACACGCTCCTGAAAGGTAAAAATAATACGTATATTTTTCTAAAAATAGTTAACATAGAGACAATAAAATTCCTGACTGTTTTGATAGTGTTGCGTAAGTAATCACGTAAATGCGAAATACTTGATGTTTTTTAATAATAATGCGAGTTGTTTTGCTTTCAGTTAAAATTGTGTCTGACCTTGAGCGCTGAAACCTCATTATTATGCAGTCAAAATTAAATGACGTTACTAAACCTCCATTTTGATATGAAGATCTCACTGTAATAGCCTGTCCCAGTTGGTTACGATTGGCGGGAAGTGTTTAATGATCACACAAAAAGAAATTTAATGAAAAATATGGGCTGATTAAAACCTACACATTCATTTTGGTTCAACGATGCTTTGGCTGATGCTCTCAGAATTTGTATGTTTAGTCTCGGCAATATTTAGGCTACAAAATTTGGTTTCATCATCTTTTTGCCTTTTAGAATACACTTAAGTTAGAAGCAAGAGGCTACAAGTAAATCAGTTTAGTTTTCAGGATTAAATTAGGTAGTACAGTACCTAATTGTAACAACGTAACAAAATAACGACACAGGTGAAACGACTGTCCGTTTCTCCCTATTCTATAAAAAAAATATATTTTTTTATACTTTGTAACTCCGATGACAGTGATATTCTAGTCAAACTTTTAAAAGTCTTCTTTGTATATTATTACTAGCCGTTGCCTGCAGCTTCACCCGCGTTACTCAACTCCTATATGTCACAGCGTGATTCTTCCTCGATATATGGGCTGTCTAACACTGAAAGAATTTTTCAAATCGGACCAGTAGTTCCTGAGATTAGCGCGTTCAAACAAACAAACAAACTCATCAACTTTTTAATATTAGTATAGATTATATAGCTCTATAGTAAAAAAATATTTTAAGTATTTTTTTTAAATTTATTAATATGTACCTACAAAAAAATAACAACATTATAAAAATATCACAGAGACCACGACGGTCTGTGGGTGATAGTGATGGTAAGTTTCTAATAAGTCTTAAATAACTTAGTAACTGAATGTTAAACTAAACACTAGTCGTTTCATCATGTGTATTTCGACGATGAAAACAATAATTATTGTTCATCAGAATATTATGTATCAATACGAGAATTATATTTATCAATCAATTATCTTTGCACTTATAATGTTAGTTTGGAAAGTCATAATCATCAGCATATATTCATATACTAACTTGTATTAATTTCATTGAAAGGTATGCGAGTAAGGCGAAGGTCCCTATGATCTGTCGGTCGAAGTGACTCGTACGAAACAAAATACCTAAAAACCCAGTATGAATGTGGCATCAAATATCAATGATGTGGTCACCATTTTCGTAAACATGATGCCATAGTATGCGTGGGCCAAACATTTAACAGTTGTATTTGTTACCTAGTTCTTATATAAAAACTAAAATAAATTACTACTAGTTACTAAATTAGATCATTTTTCCCTGTCTATATTAAAATGAGTATAGTTTCTCAAAGAGGGCAAACGAGCAATCGAAACATTAGACTACCGACGCCCATAAACACCCGCACAACCAAAAGTTATGCAGATGCGTTGCCCTCTTTTTCCCTATCCCCCCAATGGACCAGAAACTCACTAACCGCACGAAACGCGACAGAATAGCTGTCACTTGACGCCGGTGTTATGTGAGCGTGAGGTACCACCCCGGTAAAGCCCGGCAAGAAGCTCGGAACTCCCTCTTACTAAAAAAGTTTGATAACATCATGTGGATTTTGTGTATGTCTATAACGAAAATGTTTGATATATGATACTTTCCATACCTTAGCCAGAAGTGGGTCTTTAAATGGTATAGTCATCAACTGGCAATAGCTGCTACCATCTTGATTCATTCACCTGTTATCGACATCAATTTGTAACAAATGACCGCCATAAAAGACGTTAATATTAATTAAACGAGTTCATCTTAAACCTATTAACACGAGAAATTGACCTTTATAATGTATATCGAATGTTTAGTAATTCCACATTAGCAGATATAACATCAATTTAATAGATAGCCTAAGGCAATAAGTGATATTATAAGCGTTAAAATTAATATCGGCGTTGTTATTGACAAATTGGGATAAAACATGATTTTAGCATTCATCATCATCCTTTATCCGTCCACTGCTGAACGTAGGCCTCTTTCAATGACCGCCAAGACGACCGATCCCTTGACCCTTTATTTTAATAACTTAACGAATTAGGTAGTTATTTGACACTTTTTGCACTAAATTTAGTAAACATTATTACTACATATAAAAAAGCAACAGATAATTTAATACATATTCTTTATATATCGTAAAACAATTATTTTGATAGAATTGACTTTGGGGTGTCAGTGACATTTGGTGTAATTAATAGTCAGATGATTAGTCATCGTGTCAAAATATTTTTGTATAGTTTTTGTGATTAAATATGATACCACAAAATGTGATATCCGACATTGAACTCAGCTACTATTTCTTTGGGCTAACAATACAAATACAATAAAAAAACGTTTCATAAGCGAAGCATGACCGCCAAATGGTCACCACCAGTCCATAGCCATCCACCGTTAAACGTGGTTAAACATTGAGTTTATTAATAAATGTAATCGCAGCTCTAAAAGCTAAATACTTGAAACATCTATACTAATATTATAATACCTACGATATTTAAAAACAATGCGAGGCCGCGAGTAACAACTAGTTTACAATAAAGATATTTAATTAAATATGATGATGATTATTAATAAAGCCTATGTCACGTAGTGTTAATGTAGCACCCCACCATGGTTCAGGCCTTGACGTGACGGTGGGGCTCAGTAGTCTAGGGTGAGCTTAGCACCTTGGGCGAAGCTAATTGAGCCGAGGGGGCTCTTCGTACCCCTCTTATAAGAAGAGGGGACAAGAGAGCAGACGGCAAGAGGACGGCGAGGACGGGAACCTCACCCCTTTGCACTGTCCTAACGTTGGGAGGGGTTATTCTGTGCTGCGGGACAACCCCTCTGTGGAGGCGGCGTCGGTCCCCAGAGGGGCGACTAGCCGTCGAGGTGCCCTGTTTGCTCATTAGATCCGGGACACCTCACGAAAGACGGCTTTGGTGGCACTCGCCGGGTTTCGGGAGCAGCGAGTCCCACTCCTCAGCGGGATGCCTCAGAGCATTTCCCGGCGTTAAAAAAAAAAGTTACCAACTACGGTCTATGCATGTGCAAATTTGTATCGAAATCAGTCCAACACTTAACGCGCAACAAACCAACAACTTTACAAACTTTTACAATTTAATATTAGCAGAATGAAAAGAAACTCAAAACTATCTGTCTCCTATCTATGTACTTGATAGGTCTACTTGAGCTGGTTTTAAACTAGATACACTAAATTTTCAATTCAAGTGCCTGTCCGAAGCCATAGAGGGATTGTCTTCACACGTTATAATCCACGTAAGACGCTTAGCACCGTCTGTTTTACGTCATACGATACAATAAAATTCCTGGGCAGTATTTTTAGTTGCTCTCATAATAACTACTATCCGGCCGTTAATCATTTTGAAATTGGTAATGTTTGCTCTTGAGGGCCCTTCTGTGAAATGAGAGCGGGTTATCTGTGGTTATTCATCGTAAATTGGATCGACATTATGTTGGAAAATTAAATTTATCAAGACGTTATACTGGCTGTCTTGATTGGTTTGAATTATGTACATGACGTATTAATAAAACGTTTACGTACATCATTCATTTTTTTATGGTAGTTGCATAGACAAACGTGCCACATGTTGGTTAGTGGTCGACGTCGGCCATGAACATAAACAACTTAACCTGGAACCAGGCCAGGCAACTCATTTATGTGTTGCCTATCCTGAGGTCTCGGTGCCAGTAAATACACTGTCTGTCCTGCTCTCCTCTCCGAAACACAGCAAAGTTGTTTCACTGGAGAAACAAGCAAGATGATGGTACCCAAGCAGACGGAAGGGCGGCACAGCCCATCCCTCCCACCGGTAATTATCCTTAATTTAAAGCCAACTTGTAAGCCTTTACGATTTTAGTTAAGTTGAAGAATTTGCGAGAATAAAACCTATGTTAGGTTGAGAGAAATTTAATATTCCAATTGTTTGGAGTCGTCGGCTTAGACAATATAAAACTTAAATAAAACCTTGCGCTACATTGCGCCATTTCTCGCTACTTGGAACTGGGTCGTGATTTTTCGTGAATTGTAAAGCACGTTTATTGTATTACAATATAAGTTTTATAATTTTAAATTATTCCTATATGTTTATTATAATATAATAATAATATAAACCCTTATATGTCACACTGCTGGGCACGAGTCTCCTCCTCGAGGAGGGTGTTGGGCCATAGTTCACCGATGCGCTGGCCCAATGCGGGTTGGTGAACTTCACACACCTTCAAAGACTTTTAATCTCATCAGGCATGCAGGTTTCCTCACGATGATTCCTTCACCGGTGAGCAAGCGATGGTCTCATGTTCAGGTGCACGTAGAAATGTAGAAAAGCCCATTTCTAGGGGGGTTCAGGATCGAACCCGGCCCTTTCAATCAAGACCCAATTTTGTCAGAAAGAAATTGAGGCCATGGTCGCTCACAATATGTTTATTAATTAAAATATTATTGTACCTACAAAGTAATTCCTAGTATTAATTATTATCCTATTACTATACTGTCATGTATCTGTTTATATAAATATTTGAAATACCAATTAAATTTCTTAAGGAAATGAGGTGAATGAAATATTAAAATAAGTTGGATTAAGTAATCGAAGTAACTTACTCTAAATTGTAACTGTGGTGAAACTTGAAACTAACATTTTTGATACAAAAATCCATTATTTATATTGTACCAAATATATCAAGATATTCCAATGTTGCGGAATGTTAAATTTCTCATAATTGTATTATAGTGCTGACATAATGCTGACATTGAGTTTTGAATTACTGTCATTTTTCTAAAAACAATAACAAAGCGTCAAGTCGCCTCAAACGCCTTGACACATCTTGGCATTGCAACAGAAGTACTTTTGCTAAGTATTGGTAAGGCAGTGTAATTACACTAGTAATTACTAGAACTAAGATCTAAACTTGCGTCTCAGTTTACAACACATATGAATTGCCTGGGATTGATACTAAAAAGACTAATCCCGGACGACGTTTAATCACTTACCGTGCCACATACCAAGTATCTTGTCTGCCAGATTGTGTTTTAGTTTTAAATATGCAGCCTCACATAAAATCGTGAAATAAACACGTACATATAAAGAAGTCACCTTACATTAACGAAGCAGGCACAGTTGACGTTAATAGGTTATTGCCATCTAAATGTCGCCTGCAAAATATCCATGTATCGAACCGGACGGGCAGTAAAATTGCAAGGAAAAGTTGGCAACGGGCCAAAGACCGTGAAGCCAATGAAAGCGCGATTCCAATCTTGTGTAGAGAGGAAACTTATTCCTTACCCAGCCGTGGAAACAGTATTTCTTTGAATTAAAAATAACTTTCATAACTTTTATATAAAACGTCTTCTTAGTTAATTTTTATGGAGTCTTCGTATCTTGAAATATGTGAAATATTTTTACTATTATTTATATGTGCGATTTATTCGTAGGTTATTACACACTATCATATCTTTGAAGGTGCAAAAGTAAAATAAGATAATAATTAATGTGACTGCAGCCGACTAATTAATAAAACTAATCATAATCATGACGTGATGGTCTTTCTGAACAATTTATAATTCAATCACATCCAATGTAATAATTATTATGCGAAGCATGGACCACATCGTCGCAACAAAGAAAGTATGATGAAATATAAGTCCAAATATGTAAATGAATTTTTGCTACATTCATTAAGAATCCCCAGGGTATATTATAGTATTTGATGGAATAGAAGCTGATCGATCTACTCTCTGGCGGAACTATTATAGTATTTAGAATATCTCTCTAGGGCCGGTCTCTCGTATATGAGTATCGTGGTCAGCATAAGGGTTGCCTCTGATGATCTGCCCCTACCGTATAGAATGGAAGAGGACGAGTCTTTCACTTGATCGTACCACCTTATTGGTGAACGACCGCGAGTTCTTTTGCCTTCGGTGTCCCAACCGCGATCAGTTTTAATATTTAACTAAATATATTCTAAGAATAATTGAAACACGAAAGTTTAGCCTATTAATAACTGTTTATTAACTTCACCAATTAGAACTTCTTTTCAAAATTAATGCACAATCGTTAATGAACGAGTCTGCATTATATAGGTAAAGATATCTCTTTGAATTTGTACTGAATATAAAATTGTGATCGTAATATTTTTTAAATAATAGTTCGTATTTAAATAACAAGAGGATGTACCAATGTGAGAAACCTACTCAACTCCCCTACCGTCCTTGTTGCAAATTTAAAAAGCCAGTCGACAGCGCAGTTCCATGACGAGGTCTGGCAATATTTTGCCATTGCCATTTTATACCAGTTTTTACACATATTTTAGTTTATATTTTAAAATCTACCTACCAAAAAGGCTTGTTGATTAATATAATACCTCTTTGAAGCCTCTAGAAAATTTTGAGATAAAAAGGTGTAAAGTGGAAGTATTAAAACCCCCATCATTTCAAATTCTAATGCCATAGTAGGTAATACGTAGGTGTAACAATACCCATATATAAAATTTAAGGTGCTAAGGCTCATAAATATTAATATGTTAGTACCTAAAAGTAAAGAGTCAAAACCGCTATGAATAAAATGTGTAAATGTAAACCGTAAGTACATTTCTATAGAGTATATATTTGTAGTGTCCAAATTATAAGACAATATCGACTCAGACGGGGGTTTGGCCACTTCACCCTAATGTCATTTGATTCTCGGAAAATCACCCCAATAGTGCAGATATAAAAGTTTGGGAAATCCAAAAGTACACGACTCATAATCTCATTTTCCACGATAAAATTGATTATCTGTAAAAAAAGCCTGTCAGTTGTTGTCACTTAGTTTTTTATAAATAATAATAATTACTTAAACGACAGTGAATTGAACGCTCATATTAATTGAGAAAGTCCACAGTGCGTTACTTTATATGATAAAGAAATTATTATTTGTAAAATACACGTCTAAGTAATTGAGCTGTTAGTTGCTTAGCAACGAATAAAGAGTCCGTCACCAGACTGTATCTCATGAACTGTGATTTGAAATTTTCACCGATGATGTATTACTGTTGCCGCTATAACAACAAATACAATAACAATAAAACAGATATAGCAATATAAACGGAATAAAATCAATATTTAAGACCCCCTCTTAGGGAGCTTTCCTCCCATGCAACAAACGTGACTTTTTTGTTAATTGTTGTCTTGTAATCTGCGGATTTTCTTTCTTTTAAATATAGCACATTACATTACACAAGCTTATAAATATGATTTTATCAAACGCCAAATGAAAGCACGCTTGAATATGAAAATCTTAAAATTCCAAAGTTGAAATGAAAATTTTATTATCTCCTCTTAAATTTTATCACTTTACGTAAAAGGTTGACCGTTTACGTAATGGCTTTATCATTAACAGAACGAGGTGATATGGGTGAGTACATCAGAAAGAAAAGGTTTATAACGGTTTATAAAAAGGAAGTTTATAACATCATAAAAAATATTTGTGGGCACAGAGTATAGTAGCTTAGGATAAAGGTTATTAATTATGTATGAAATGACCTAACTAAAAATGGCATATATAACACATTTTCGTAATTATTTTCTTTTAGGTTACGTGTCAAATTTTCAAAAGTACTATTTTTATCCCAAAAATCTTCTTTTCATTAGAAATCGACTAGTCAAATTTAAAGTTTACTACCATCTATATTTCCCGACATTTCAGAATGTCACGTTTTATAGATGTAGATAAAAAATAATCTAATCGCGGACGTCGATGCATCTGCCACAACACCGTCACAGCTATTGACATTATTGTCCTCAAACAGACGGTTGATATAAAGAGATATTCATAGAGAATGTCCACTGTAAATGAGTCCCATTGTCCCCCACAAGAACATCTTGATAGCATTGTTTTACATATGAATACGTTTCTCTCCACTCGCTAACAATTTATTGTTGCACGTCAGTTATTTATGTAACTTTGAATAAATGAATTATGAGGATTAAATATAAAATATTGTTATTGCAAATGAAACATCAGATTGTTAATAATGAGGTAATGAGTCAAGAGGTAGTGCCATGCTGCTTTGCAGCCGAATTGGGCCACACGACCGGAGTGGTACCTCTCGCTCACATAACACCGGCGTCAAGTGACAGCTATGCTGTCGCGTTTCTTGCGGTTTGTGAGTTTTCGGTGGCCCATGGGGGGCCACCGGATAGGGAAAAGGAAAGCAACCTTAGAATAATTACACTATAGAAACCTAGTCCGCGCAGCCATTTTGAAGCAACTCACATGGAGCCATTTTGCACCAAGCGCCCGGCAGTTCCGCAGTATTATATGTCAAACCGCACCAAACGTGTCTCCGTAAAATAAATAATTATGACGATTTGTGCAGTTCAATTGTATGACAATACATCTGAATAACAAAATAAATGTAATAACATATAGCTGATTTAAAACACCGTCGCTACACTAAGTCTGCCATCTGTGAACATAGTCTTGACAAAGCTCGCCATTATATCAGATTTGATAAACCACAAGTCCTCGCAAAAGAACACAGATTCCAACCAAGGATGATCCGTGAGGCTATTGAAATTAAAAAACATCCTAATTTCAATAGAGAAGATGGCTGGCTTCTACCACCTGCTTGGGATCCCATTATTAAAATTATCAAATCAAAATCCAAGCATAATATGTCACAGATTAAAGATACAGTTAGCACTTTCTGCGTAGATAGGACTGACCAAAATATTGATGTATCATAGGGTAGTTTCAAATAACTTTGTAATAATAGGACGTATGACACATCAGTCCTCCCGTGACCATGGTTGCTGTAAAGTATCCGAAACGTCGGGCTTGTAAAAATCTTAATAAACCGCGATAAAATCCGTAAAAAATTGTTTTATTATAATGAGTGAAATTCGCGTAAACATTAGAAAACAATAAATGTAATAACATCACCTTTTACTGGAAATCTTTCAATATTTCGTAGTATCTTGTAATTAATTAGGTTTAAATAAATACAATTTTTTTCAATGCTCAGTATTGCCCAATTGTGAAAATATTTTTACTGATTATTTTCCCCCACTGAATAAATTTAAAACAGTTGCTACTGATATTTACGTAGATACGTGACACGTTCTCGAATTAATGTGTTTGTGTGATTTAACGATATCAAATACAAACAGTAAAACAGTAACAAATATTCATACTTCCATACATACAAACTTTCGCGTTTATATTACAAGTTACAAGTTTAAACAATAATATGTATAACAACTTTACATTACAACTGTGTTTCATGCCAATAAAAAATAATTATAAAAATGTATATTTCACTAATTCCCTACTGTTATATTTTCTTCGTTTCATATAAATAAACATTCTTGTAATATAGCAATTATACATAATAAATAATAATATAGCTTGTATACGGTTAAGGAAAGTTGTTATAAATTAATACATAAATAGATATGCCCACCTAGCTATTTATGTATTAAATATTATTGCTATAACAAATTGTTATCAGCGGCCGAATCATTTCCCGTTTTCGGGAAAACTTCACCACTACTGGCAACATTGAATCAATTTTGTGCTTCATTTTTGACAGCGCGCTTGTATGAAGACTGACCTTCTATAGTGTAATTATTCTAAGAAAGCAACGCATTTTCATAACTTTTAGTTGTGTGAATGTCTCTGGGCGTCGGTAGTCACTATAAGGCTCCGACTGCTCGGTTGCCTCCTTGTGATATAAAAAAAGAAATACCTTTTACGTATATTATCGCCGTTTATTTAGTTTACATTTCAGATACTTTATAGGTATGGTCACAAGAATATTGTTAACAAACGTCGGTCGTGAAAAATTCTAAATAAACTGCGATAAAATCCGTAAAAGTTGTTTCATTATAATGAGTGAAAATTGCGTAAACATTAGAAAACGATAAACAAGCTTTTGATCAACTAATTCTCAGTATTAAAGGTACAGGAAGTAAAACTAAATATCTTAAACAAAATGCTAATTTAAACTGTATATGGCCAAATCGTTTCACAACGTCTCCATCTCATCCCACATTGTCGATTTCTCGGAAACCTCGCCTCATCTATTCCGTATCAGAACGATGTAATAAAGCCTTAAGATTAATGGCGTGAGGGTGAAACCCCAATCTTTCATCTCGCTCACACAAGTTTTTCCAGGAACATGCACGGTGATTCATCGAAAGGAAAAAGGGACGCACGCACGCAAAATAACTTGTAGGCCTTACAGTAAAAAATATTCATTTAATCAAAGTATCAACCTGTATATTAGTCATATTTTTTCAATAAAAGTTATTTGAAGCGGCGACTACGGTGTCTTTCTTTATCATGGATTAGCGTATTCCTAAGTATAGTCCCCACCATGGTTCAGGCCTTGACGTGACGGTGGCAAGCCCACCGGGGTCACCCTAGGCTAATAAGCAGTAGCCTAGGGTGAGCCCGGTACCTTGGGCGAAGCTAATTGAGCCGAAGGCGCTCTTTGTACCCCTCTTATAAGAAGAGGGGACAAAAGAGTAGGGGGGCAAGGGATGAGGATGGGAACCTCACCCCTTTGTACTGTCCCGACTTTGGGAGGGGTTGTTCTGTGGTGCGGGACAACCCCTCTGTGGAGGTGGCGTCTGTCCCTTGGGGGACTGACTAGCCGTCGAGGTGCCCTGTTTGTTTATTAGATCCGGGGCACCTCACCAAAGACGGCATTGGTGGCACTCGCCGGGTTTTAGTGGCTAGAGCTGCGTCCACTTACCAGCTTTCGGACGCAGCGAGTCCCACATACCCGCGTGGGGAGACCCACTCCCCTGCGGGATGCCTCAGAGCATTTCCCGGCGTAAAAAAATCCTAAGTATAATTGGGAATTAGGATGTATCCAAGTAAGAATTAAAATAGTTGGCTATAAATATAGAGCTGTGCTGAAGTATTTTAATACTAATTACTAACATTCTTTAAGTTATACATTCTATATAATATAATAATATAAATATCATATCACATCGTCTGGTTTTGGTCTGTTGGACTTTATTAAAAATTTTATTATTTTATTACGTGCTGTGGATGAAATTGCGCTATGAAAATTCACACAGAAAATTTCATTATAAATATTAAAAGTATATTTTAAACAATACTAGTCCCTGTCCACATATGTTACCATCATCATCATCAGCTCGTTAATGCCCACTGCTGAGCATAGGCCTCCTTTCTTTCTGCCAAGTTCCTCTGTCCCTTGCCTTTCTCGTCCATGTTTTGCCTTCTAGCCTTACATATGTCCATCTCGCTATCAGGACGTCCTGGACTTCTCCGACCCAGTCTAGGTCAGAATTCGGTTACCGCCGTGGACAACCTTTTTTTTTTTCTTTAACGCCGGGAAATGCTCTTGAGGCATGCCGCGGGGGAGGGGGTCTCCCCACGCGGGTATGTGGGACTCGCTGCGCCCGACAGCTGGTAAATGGACGCAGCTCTACCCACTAAAACCCGGCGTGTGCCACCAATGCCGCCTTTAGTGAGGTGCTCCGGATCTAGAAAACAAACAGGGCACCTCGATGGCTAGTCAGTCCCGCAAGGAACCGACGCCACCTCCACACAGGGGTTGTCCCGCACTACAGAACAACCCCTCCCAACGTCGGGACAGTACATTGGGGTGAGGTTCCTATCCTCACCCCTTGCCCCCTGCTCTTAATCTGTCCCCTCTTCTTATAAGAGGGGTACAAAGAGCCCCCTCGGCCCAATTAGCTTCGCCCAAGGTGCACCGCTCACCCTAGGTTACTGAGCCCCACCGCCACGACAAGGCCTGAACCATGGTGAGGCCGTGGACCACCTGCCATCACCACGTCTAACCAAGTGTCCTGCGCAACTCCATCTCAATTCCGCTACCCTATCTCCGACGTTTTTGACTTTCATATGACGTCGGATCTCGGTATTCTGTACATGTCTCGTACCTACGCCAGTCCAATCCCCTGGTACTCTTTGTATTTTTACTCTAACTATTAAAGGTATTTAATAGTAGTCTACTACATATTTATACTACTATTAGTAGAGCAGTAGACGATGATAATTCTTATCAACAATCGACCTACACTTGCCAAAGTTAGGGAACGTGTTTCTCCTTAAGTCATAAAATAAAATCCCTACCAAGCTTCAGCTTCAGTTCACAAATGAAATACCAAATAAATATTGTGGTATTATAAAATTATAAATCTGGTAGAGAAATAATATTTACCGTTGCATCGTAAAAAAACTTAACAGGCAGCTAAATTTCAGTTGCGGTGACAATACTTCTACCGGCGACCATTAAGAGGATTATGGTCTCACGTTTGTTTAACTTGAAGTGATTTAAGCTCCAAAAGTTTTAATAAAGCTGGATCCAGCTCAAATCTTTTTAGTATTTCTCACATTATCACGCAACTGCAGTAGGTTTCGTGGGAAAGTGCTATTTTTGTAACAAATTCCAGCCGAGCGAAGCCAAGGGCGCCGTATTTAATTACAGAGATTTGTAACAATATGGGATACATTGGTTAGCATTAAATTGCGATTGTAAGCCTATCACGTTAATAATATGCAAGTAAAAGCGAATAAAAATATAGATACCAAATTCGTATTTCGTGCACACGTTTACCTTTATACCATCTTCTCAACAACATAAATATTAGAAATGAAGAAAGTTTTACTATCAATCATTCTACACTAATATGTATAAAATTTATCTCGAGTGTTCACTCCGAGCGCCATCATTCTAGAACTTAATTGGGCCACACCTATCATTTATACCAAATTAATAAGTGTTTTAATTAATACCTAAAATTAATACGTGAAGCAACAACTTTCGTGTCCCTTTTTAAGAGGATTGCGCAAACGGAGGCATTTGAAATTTGGGAAAAGCTATTATTTTTGTGTAATATGCATTAAAAATACATTAAATTAATTAAATGAAATGTTACAAGCACTACGATACATTTTTGTAACATTCAACAACATTCAACTTCAAATACAGTTTGACATTCATGTCAAACTGTATTTGAAGTTGAATGATTTCTTATTAAATTGAGATCAAATTTCGTTCGCTGTGCGACCTCTTGTACTAATTACAACTTATTGATTCCCTGAATCTTCAATATACTTCATAAAAACTATATAAAGTGTACATTATTGTTAATTGGAAGACAGATGTAACAAGTTCCTCAGCCGGTCCCTAAAACACCTTGTCGGCGGCGAGTACGTTGGTCATATGACCATTTATGGGACCAGTAGCGTTTCATGTTTGCCTTATCTTGACCCTTGCCTTTTGCTTTTGTTAACATTATACAGTTTTCTACGTATGCTAACAATACCACGTAAGGTTTGTGCAATTCTCTGTATATTATCTAACTCAATTTCCATTTATGGCGAAAATACAATCTTTCACAGTATTTCTATTATTCTTGTGTTTCAAAGTCAATTAATACAATAATTTACATATTTATATCACATTAACCTAGTGAGGTACTAGGTTCCCCCTTTACGAGGAGTAGTCTGGCCTTCACCGGGGCCAGCCTGTCGCTGAGGTGATCCTATGGCATGCAGATTCGAAACCCTCAAAAAGTAGCTAGAGGCGCTCGCAGTGGCTAGTCCGGTAATAGGCTACTTGGTGTCGGAAATAGGTACAACTCAGAGATTTTAATACACACAATATGACGAAGTACACATGATACCTACATATAGATGGCACGTCTGCCAATAATACTAATATTTGTTAATGTAGCGAGATAACTATACCATCAGGCAACAGTTTAAAACAATTTGGACAAGTAAAATCGCTCCAACCACTTATTTACTATCTAATTCGAAACCAATAAATTGATCAAGCAGAGACATCTGTTTAGAACAGAAAACGTGTCCAGATAGAAATTCTGTACATGCCCATGTATGTGTTTGTTAAAAATACAAGTGAAAGTGCGTAAATGTCAATAAACTTTCTACAAGTGGCAAAGACAATAGGTTTCAAAAGTAAAATTGCTAGCTATGTATTACAAATTCGAATTCATGTTTGTAAGTACAGTGCGTTGGACGGATGTGATACTAAGTGGCACAAAAATACAGCTTTACAACCTGAGCTCAAAAAAATAGGACAGAGAACATTCCAAATCAATGATGAAAAGAATCATTCCAAGCAGACCTATCAACTAAAATATTTTTCTCTCTCGCACCCAACGAAAATATACAAGTACTTATTTGAAATTCCATAGAATTATATATTATAGAATTAGAACCGCCGCGCTGGGGTAGACTGGTTCCTAGATACCCTCAGGATATATGGATGTACGCAGTGGCTAACAAGAGAGCCGACAGTTGGACTCAGGCGTTCGTTAGTCTATTACATCGAGCATATTAACCGGATAAAGTAGTAATGTGAGCCATAGAATTCAGAAATTCGTTAGTGATTTGTCACTGACGTAATAGCAATTCAACCTATCAGTAATCTGTGTTTACGTCCCATCGACCAATCATCCATCAATGACCATAAGTCGGCCAATCACATCGCAGAACCAGCACAGCGTCGCAGTACAAGGGCGGAATTTGTTTTCATACACAACAAATACACTACAGCTCTATTCCGGTTACATGCTCGATGGTCTATTATGTCAGCATCATCTATGAAATAATGATGAAAGAAATTTAACATGTTCTATCATTATGTTTTCAAAACATGTTTTTCTCTTGTTATATAATTTCGAAACATAGGTCTTTCGAACATTATGTTTCCAAACGTTTTCCGGTGTGAAAGCCTTGCCGAGGTGTCGCAACATACAATATGTTTCCGGAGATGATTCTTATCATATTGATGCTGATCAGAGACATTTAAGATTCTTAATAGTATATAATACATAATATTAATGTCTTTAGTATATCAACGAAGCAAGACAAAATATTTAAAATAAAAAATAAAAACGTTTTTTTTTATTAAAACTGTTTAATAGGGGTACCGTATAACTGTATATACCAGGGGTGGCCAACTTGACTAGACCTAATAATATCTACTATTGACTCACGAAACCCTGTGCGATCTACCACTTACGTAATAATATTATTTAGGTACTTCGTGAAATTTTAAATGAGACAGCATAGTTCAGTACACAATTTTGTAGTATTTTTAAGGTAAACAAAACTAAAAAATATTCTTAGTAGGTGAGCATTGCGTGTAAGCATCCTCCGCTAGATGAGCAAAATCAGGTTTGTAGTTGGAAATTGCCAACCTCAAAGAATCCAATGTATGAGCGTCTGTCAAACGAGAACGGTGTTTATTTTTTGTTTGTTTTAAGTAGGAAAATAGGAAAATGATCGACTGGATCGATCGCGATCGACCGGTTGGCTACCCCTGGTATATACCTACCATCTTTGGAACTTTATTTCGGGGGGCTCGATATTTCAGCAATGTCAATGAATCTCGTGAGCTCGTGAGCAAAGTGAACTGTAAAGCAACTCAATATCCCTCGTAAATATTCCGTTAATATATTGTTATAGTTTGTAAAATTAGCACATTAAAACCTTAAAGAAAAGTCCGTAGCGCAAATAAGTTACGCGCAATGTATTTCTTAAGAACGTGTAGCGTGAACTTGAGTCTTGAATCAATATTGACGTGTAAGGAGGGTTGTTTGATTGCGAAAGATACCCTTATCCCATGGGGTGAAGTGAGCTGAGGGTAGTGTGGCATGACTCAAGCAATCCAATAAGGCCTAGAGTTAAAATTTTACTGTGGCATTAAGTTCGTTAGGGCAAATCGTTTCACTTATGAGCATTACAGTTGTTTAGCGACAATCTAAGATAGTATGTATTTCTATTCTTACATTTCGCTGCTTAATTAAAACCTAAGTTGTTATTTTTACTTAACTACCTATTGTTAAGGAGGGCAACCCATCTGCTTAATCTCTGGTTGTGCCAAGGTTGTGCGGATGTCTATGGGCGTCGGTAGTCACCATAAGGCTCCGACTGCTCGCTTGCCTCCTCATTCTATAAAAAAATGTTTAGACTTTTCAATAGTATTAATTTCAATTTTCATGTTTGTATTTGACTTTACGCTGGGCAAGGAGTTCGCGAGAAGAAGGTATTAGACGAAAATTCATCTATTTGGAGAATTTCACACACAATCACAATTCATGAGACTTACAATCTGTACACTGCATGCAGCAATAAATATCAAATGATGTAGGTACCTAAATTTTCACTAGAAATACATTTTCTGTAGATATTACAACCTCATTTGTTATCTTTCCCGCTTCACACAGTTTATAAACTGTAACTGTTGTGGATTTTGTTTTATCCTATTGTATTGAGCTTAACAATGGCACCCCATAAGTCGGAACCAGTTAGCCAGTTCGTAACAATGGACAGAACAACTGTCCAAATACCTACTATCAAAGTATCACAGATTATTAAATGTTATCGTGTAAACTGTATGTGTCAAACTACATGAGTAATAGTAAAACAAGTGACTCTCGTTTCTTGTTAGTATATCGTCATCTACAGCGTATTGGTAGAACGCTACCACACCCTTTATTGGACGAAATAAAGGTCAAGAAAACATTGTTAATACTTCTTTCATGTGTTTTATTTACCCTTTACATCATGTAATACCTTTATTTCTAAGGTAATAAATGTTCTGAAGTGGCGTGCGTTAGGAAAGGTGAGACTTGAATCAAAAACTAGATGGTACTGACATCTGAAGTAGCAGAGGATCAGCCGTCTTAATGGTTATTGAAACACGACTGTGTCAAGTGGGCGAGTACTATCTGTCCAAGATTTTATAATAAGAATTGATAACAGTATCTATACGTTAACTGTTATGAATGATATAGTAAAAGTAAGGAACAATTTGGTTACATTTCATCTATAATAACCATATATAGGTACTTGAGGTCATGCTAAGGAAGTTTATAATTTCATTTGGAAATACATTGTTCCTGATGATTCACATCGTCTGGACAATCGTGTCACAAATCAATTGAATGTGTCATAAACAATTTGCATCATTTACCACTTTATGATGTATGTCGCATCACGCATGCATCATTGGTGTCTCAGAGAAATCTTAATGTATACGACCAGGACAAATACTAATTTCAATGTTGACGTAATTCCGGACAGAGTTTGTGTAAATTTCGATTGTGCGTCTGCCGTCAAAATTATATACAATTTCTGTTTTCATAATCAGCCTATTTCAGGGAATGAAATGTCATTATAATAATTAATTCTTGCAGTGATAAGTAATTCGCCCCGAATCTGCCCTTGCAGAAATATGAATCCGTGACCTTATCATTAGTTTATTCGCTTAGTCTTCTTTCAGTTCTTAGTTTCTTAATCGTATCTTCAATTATGCTATCCATGGTAGAATAGTTTTCCGTGCTGCTTTGCAGCCGAATGGGCCGGCACGACCGGGGTGTTGCCGGTGTTATGTGACCCCTCGCTCACATAACACCGGCGTCAAGTGACAGCTATGCTGTCGCGTTTCGTGCGGTTTGTGAGTTTCCGGTGGCTCATTGGGGGGAGGGAGGATTAAGGCAAAGGAAGGGCAACGCATCTGCATAACTTTTGATTGTGCGGATGTTTATGGGCGTAGGTAGAAACCATAAGGTCTCCGACTGCTCGGTTGCCTCCTTATGACATAAGTAATTAAAAAGTTAATTAATGTCTACGTGTTGGTGGTGAGTACTAGATTAAATCATATGGCACACGTAATGGTCGGTAGTGTAGCCACAATGACTCGTTGATTAGGGTAGCGTCGTTTATTCGGCGGAAAGTACCTACTCGGGTGAAACTAATCACTTAACATATAAAGTAGGTACTTTCTGTACTCCCCGACTCCACGTGGAAATCAATATTTAGCGTTTAATAAGAATGAGCGATTGTCCAGTGGCCGAAATTTATGGAAATTCTTGTCTTAACGTTATTAAAATGTATTGGCTAATAATAATAATATATATTGTGTTCCATATATAGATACATGAATATAAATAATGAATAATTGGATGTAAAATATTTAATGTAACTGTCATACATATATTTAGCTTCTTCTTAAGAAAACTTTGACTAAAAATAAAGCTACCTACTTTGCGCCCAAAATCTTTCAAATAATAACATCCTAATACATTTAAAATATAAAGTAGGTAAATATCCTATTTCAGTTAATGACGAATTACTGTTGATAAACCAATAACCAAAACCACAATTTAAGAAACTATTTTCCCCATAATTGTTTATTGATCAAAGAATGAAATGATTATATGCCATGTGCGCAATGAAGTGAGTGAATCAGCCAGTGAGTGAGGACATGTTTTTTATGATAGTTGGATAGGCAAACTGGCAGACGTGCCACCTGATGGTAAGTGTTCGACGTCGCCCATGAACATAAACTAGTTTACCTGGAACTAGCCCAACTCATTTATGTGTTGCCTACCCTGAGGCATGGGATATTAAGTTTCGGTGCCAGTAATTACACTGCCTGTCTTGCCCTTCTCTCCGAAACACAGCGAAACTGTTCCGCGGAAGAAACAAGCAAGATGGTGGTGGTGGCAGCTGCGAGAGCTGTTTTTTTTAATATTTTATGAGTACAAATTTGTATTCGCCCGTCTGAATGGTTCCACCATCATGCTTCTATTTTCAGTGAAACATGAAAATCATCAGAAAAAAAAAATACTTTAGTAGCTTTAGATACTGATCTAAATCTTACATCACTGGATGTAAGGATGTATAGTTAACAGATTAGTCACTACTCATTTTATCTACTGAGCGTTGTGGTCACTAATATGTGAACTTCAAAGAAGCAGGAAAAATTATTATCCCAAAAACGCATTAAATTAACAAAGACATACTGTGAAGTTGCTGTCGTTTGGCAATTGGGAGTAATCGATATTATGTTAGTCTATCCAACGAACGTCAACCACTGCGCCGGGGCTCAGGACGTTTTCCTGCAGTCCATGGCGGAGTGGGGTGTTGACGTCGCGATCGTTGCCGAGCCGTACGCTGTGCCTTCCAGCCCACACTGGGCAGGGGACACCGACGACTCGGTGGCGATCGTGGTGAGGCCCGGAGCCGCCCCCCCCCCCCCCTCGCTATCAAAGCGAGGGGCCGCGGGTACGTGTCGGCGGTTCGGGGAGAGGTGGCTTTCGTCGGAGTCTACTTCTCACCGAACCGCGATTTGGCGGCCCTGGAACGGTTTCTCGACGTTCTGGGGCCGCTAGTGGGGCAGCTAGCTCCCCTACAGGTGTTCGTGGCAGGTGACCTCAACGCCAAGTCCACGACTTGGGGTAACCCAGCCACGAACCCGAAAGGGAGGGAAGTGGAGGAGTGGGCGCTAGCTGCCGGACTGTCCCTGCTCAACAGAGGGGCAGTCCAAACGTGCGTGCGTTGGTCGGGAGGTTCCGTGGTGGAGGGTGGAGACGGGGGTGGAGACTCTCTCGGACCATCGCTACATAAGGTTCGAGGTGTCTCCAGCTCCCGTCCGTCCGGCGTCGTCGTCGTCGCCGTCGTCAACGGGGCGAAGCCAGTTTCCGCGTTGGGCACTCACGAAGCTCGACCGGCAACTGGCAGAGGAGGCGGCTATTGTCTGCCGGTGGAGCCTCCCGCCGCTGTCGGAGCTGGGGGTGGACGAGGCGGCTGACCGGCTCTGCGACGCGTTCACCGCGGTCAGCAGAGCGGCCATGCCGCGTCTGAAACGTGCGACCCCGCGGCGGGCGCTCTACTGGTGGTCGGCCGAATTAGCCGACCTTCGGGCCGCCTGTAACCGGGCAAGGCGGCAATATACCCGGAGCAGGCGGCGACGCCCCCAGGAAGTCGACAGGGACGAACGCCTGCACAGGGTCTACATAGACAAAGTAAAGACCCTAAAGCAGGCCATTTGCCGAGCCAAAGAGGAGGCCTGGCTGGAGCTCGTTGAGGGTCTCGATCGAGACCCCTGGGGCCGACCGTACATATGGGCGCGGAACAAGCTCCGCGCCCAGTCGGCTCCTATCAACGAGACGCTCCAGCCGGACCAACTGAGGATTCACGCCCCCAAGGATGGCTCGGCAGACGCCGGACGAGGAGGGTGTTCCGCCACCCGTCACGGAGGCTGAAATGGAGGCGGTTCTGTCCCGCCTCCAGAGTAAGAAGAGGGCACCGGGTCCAGACGGGGTGCACGGGAAGGTTTTGGCCATCTCCCTCGAGCACCTCGGTGATAGCCTTCGGGAGCTGTTCGATCGCTGCCTGCGGTCCGGACAGTTCCCGAGGGCATGGAAGGAGGGTCGGCTCTGCCTGCTTCCGAAGGCAGGGCGGACCCCGGACTCGGCATCGTCGGTGCGACCGGTGGTGTTGCTGAACGAGGCTGGGAAGGCCCTGGAGAGAGTCGTGGCTTCCCGACTCGTTCAGCACCTGGAGGAGGGCCCGGGACCGGGACTCTCAGAGTCCCAATTCGGGTTCCGGGCACGCCGGTCGACGATCGACGCCCTCAAACGCCTGCGGGCGGTGACGCGTGAGGCGGAACACAGAGGGGAGGTGGTGGTCGCGGTGTCCTTGGACATCGCGAACGCCTTCAATAGCCTCCCGCACAGTGTGATACGGGAGGCCCTGAACTACTTCGAAGTGCCTCCCTATCTCAGGAGGCTGTTGGAGGCGTACCTCTCCGAAAGGAGGGTAGCCTGCGAGAACCGATGTGGGTCCGTAGAGTGGTGGCAAGTCGGCTGCGGTGTCCCGCAGGGATCGGTTCTTGGTCCGATCCTGTGGGACATCGGGTATGACTGGGTCCTGCGAGGCCGTCTCCTTCCCGGGATGGGTGTCATCTGCTATGCGGATGACACCCTCGTTTACGCCCGGGGACGAGACTACAAGGAGGTGGCGCGGCTGGCCGAGGTCGGGCTCGACCTCGTGATCAGCCGCATAAAGAGGTTAGGGCTTCGGGTCAGACCATCTAAGACCGAAGCTCTTCTCTTTCGCGGGACCGGGCGGAAAGGACCCCCTCCGGGGGCTGCCCTCCAGATCGGTGGGGTGAGGATCAGGATGAGCCCCCATATTAAATATCTGGGGCTCATCCTTGATGGAGGATGGACCTTCGGCCCACACTTCGCACAGTTGGGACCGAAGGTCGTAAAGGCGGCGCGTGCGTTGGGCAGACTCCTCCCGAACCTCGGAGGACCCAGCGCCGCCTGCAGGCAGCTATACTCCGGTGTCTGCCGGAGTATGGCGACATACGGTGCTCCCATTTGGGCGGGTCACCTTACCGCGCGGAGTAGGGCCCAGTTGCGCTCGGCGCAGCGGGTCATCGCGGTAAGAGTGATTCGGGGGTATCGTACAATATCGTGGGCAGCAGCAACTGCCCTAGCCGGCGACCCCCCGTGGGAACTTGTGGCGGAAGTTCTTGCTGAGGTGCACTCCTATGTCTCGGATAGGAGGTCTCTCGGCGAGAGCCTGACGCTGGACGGGATCCTGCGGGTCCGCCGACTAGGGCAAGAGGCGTTAATGCTGAGGTGGGGAGAGGACCTGGCGTGGGAGCCGTATGGCAAACGCCTAACGTTTGCCCTGCGTCCGGTCCTAGAGCGGTGGATGCGTCGTAAACGCAAACCCCTCACCTTCCGTCTGACACAGGTGCTCACCGGGCATGGCTGCTTCGGTGAGTACCTGTGCCGGACGGCCCAAAGGGAGCCGGCAACTGTATGTCACGATTGTGGCGCGGCGGTGGACTCGGCCCAGCACACTCTAGAGGTGTGCCCGAGATGGGCGGCGCTGCGTCACGATCTGACGTCAGTTATCGGAGGGGACTTGTCTTTGCCGAGCATCATCACCGCGATGCTCCGCAATGATGAGTCCTGGACGGCGA
Source organism: Helleia helle (assembly GCA_963853865.1). Taxonomy (NCBI): domain Eukaryota; kingdom Metazoa; phylum Arthropoda; class Insecta; order Lepidoptera; family Lycaenidae; genus Helleia; species Helleia helle. Next base: position 10,698,743 of record OY971416.1, on the reverse strand, counting down.
TGGTCTCCTTCTGTGAGGCAGTAATGTCCCAGAAGGAGGCCGATGAGCGGGTGAGAGAGGAGGCTGCCGACGAGGCCTCCCACCGCAGGCGACGAACAGGGGTGCGTAGGAGGCGCTACTTAATGCGCCTCCAGTAACGCCCCTGTGCTCGTGTCGGGCCGAGGCTGGGGTTAACCTGGGTCCAGATAGGCACGACGTCGTCGGGGACTGCTAAAAGTATCGAATCAAACGAACAGCCGAGCAGTCCCCCTTTAGAGGAGGAGTCTGGCCTTTTCGCCGGGGCCATCCTGTCGCCGAGGGTCCTGCGTTGCCTGCATGATCCGGGACTCTGTGGTGTCATCTGTGAGCCGACGCTAATGTTTAGTGGATTGACGAATAAAATAAAATTAAGACTAGTACATGCGTGGCGAGCGATGACAATAACTATGATACCTACCTATTATGGGTGGGTTTTTAAAAGTGACATGCAGTTTATTTTATACGACTTTTAAAATATTTCGTATGTTAAAAAGACGTAAGTCTAGGTTAGCTACCGAAAAACTAAGCGAATTTGAGTTTGTCTTGCTAGTTGCTACCCTTTTACCACTACTTATTTTTACAAGTAGATAAAGTGGGAAATATAAAATGGGATATTTTAATATTTACTGGATGTTTATCTTTTCGGGAGCTCGATATATCGGTCTTGTTCGATACTCTCATAAAATGGAATGGCAAATATAGTTTTAAATAGATAAAATAATTATGCATATAATAATACGAATAAAATTATCATTTAAAGTGGAATTGGCTCCATTATACTCAGTTCTATAATAAAATCAGGGAATGATGTATCATGCCATGATTTTATAATAAAACTACAATAATCAAAACTACAGTTTTCATCATGATACTCGAGTCTCGACCTTTATTCTATTGCACGAGATAAAACCGCGGCCTCGCTTGCCTCAATTACACTCAATGAACGGACTGACAAGTCATCGCAATTTAAAACATTTGAACATACCAGTGTTGAATTGTTTTTAATTATTTTAGACCCATTTCAAAATATGGCCGCCCTTCTGCCATTTTCGATCACGAAGTGAGTTAGGTACATATTTAGGAAAATCTTATATAACTTTACTTGCGATATGATTATGTTTTTGTGGATTTATTCTTCACTCTATTATGTCTCCAAGTACGTAAATACTAAATACCTAGTTTATTTAATTTTATTCTATAGATCGAGTAAAACAATGTAACAGTAGCCTGTAGTTTGAGGTTCTGACTTGTGATGTTGAATGTTGATGTTGATGACATGGATTGTGATGTTAAAATACCTCTAACATGTAGGGTATTATTATTATTATTTTTAATTCACTTTTAAATTCAAATTATTCTAATGTGCCTGGGCTAGTAGAGTAATAATCTACGGATCTGCATGCTACCTTCGACACGGAGGTCCGAGCCTTGTTGGAACAATAAATGAATATTTATACCACGAACATTCTAATCAAGGAGAAAGTGTCGTAATCATAGCTGGAACGATCATATCCAAAGACAATACGTGTATTCCGCTGGGAAGTTTAGCCAATATTAAAACTATTTACATATTTATGAATATTTACATTAAACTTTTGAAATAAATTCATATATTACAAATATATGAAAACAATGCACGAGTTTCTTCATATTATGTTACCGGTTGCTTTCATTTTAGTGAAAAAGAAATCTTTAAAAGCTTTAGAGCTTTACATACAGTTCTACAAGCAATATACAAGCAGCAAATAAATTTTTAAAACTTATTTAAAAGGGAACTAAAGATATGAAATATTTACCATTAGGGCGATAATCTGAATACGACTTGATCCGCATTTTCTTTTCCCAATGTATCCTTTTATTGTTCGAACTAAAACGCACTATCTTCCTTCATCACAATCCACTTCACAGCCGAAGGCGAAATACCTTACATTTTGCGTCTTTATTGATTTTAAGTCGAAAAGGATACAAGTTACTAGGAAAAATAATTTAACAACCACTTTTCACATTGTTTTGCACTTGACAAATACAAGCAAAGGAACTGGAATGTAGATATAAAATTAAATGTTTATTGTAAGTTTAATATTATTAACACGTTAAAACTGTGTATCGCTTGATTTGACAGCTGCGTACGCTTACAAGTTACAACTAAACGCGCGCCGTATCCCCAATCCCGAGAATCCCTCGTCTAATCACGCTATCGGGTTCGGCTCCTCGCTTGAATGAATGTCGCGCTAGAGCGGGATGGAATGAAACGAAGTAAGGCGCAATAGGGAACGACAGGAACAGGAACATGGAAATAGTACGGGATAAACGTATAGCACGCCAACACCCGAAAACAATTTGATACTTGTACAATAAACTATCGAATTAAATTAGAAAACATCACAAAAAGAAATAATGCAACGTTCATATGTTTTTAATGAGCATTATTTACAGATTTCTAAATAGAAGTAAAGGAAATTTATGTTGAAAATATTAAAATAAAAACGTTATCTAATTATCGTATCAAGTTCAAGAATACACAGTTTTACAAAAAGATTTAAATAAATGAGTTTTAGATAAAATAAAAGAAAAACTGACGTTGTTAATCGGATCTAGACTACACCACCGCCGTGTAAACGTCATACGCGCAAGCGCAGTGCGCCTAACTGACGTACGCTTGCGTGCCAACTTCACACTAGACGACGTCAGATCAGATTACCATTACCTCCTTGCGGCAAAGTTTGAATTCGAAGATTTAAATATTTTAATAGATTTTAATGTTTTCTTACTAAGAGAGTACTCTAAATATAATAATTGTGGTTCTTATACGAGATTATGGCTGGTTTTAATGAGTTTCTATACATAATAAATAGTAACTGGTGTTTTATAGTTGTATTCGTTACCGCATTATATAAAGATAAAACAATTACAACCAAAGTTACATAGGTATTATTTTTCTTTTTGTTTTATAATAAGTAATACTTTTTTTACTAACTGTTGTAGCTAATATTCTATACTCTCTATTTATTTTCTGTTAAGTAAATACTTATACGAACGTGTTTGCGAATGTGCAGTTAAGAATTGAAATGTTAACGGTACATTTAGCAAGTAAGGTATAATAAATATTACGAGGCTATGTGAATGACCTGACGTGGACATCGTTTTAAGCAAAGTATATAGGCAGTACAAACATTATATTCTGAACATACTTCTATCTTACTTTCTACAGATAGTTCCGGTGCTTCGGTGTTCTTTCTGAAACACCGAAAAGTTTTACACAAGTGTACCCACTAGGTGTTTACGTGGCACAAGCGCATCCCTACTGGTAAAATATTAGTTTTTTCCTACATGGACTTATCGATTTTTCCCTTAGACACTCTCCCTGGGACATGTGCCACAACAGAAGGGTTCCATTAGTGTGAGGACTGAGGAATGGGCTGTGAGCGCGATCTCGTGGCAGGCAGTGTAATTACTGGCACCGAGGCTTTTTTATTGATGCAGTCATAATCTTCGGGTAGATGCTGACCCAATGTGGGACTCGCACCTGAGAGTACCCACCCTAACTAAAACCACTGCGAGCGCCTTCAGCCGCTTTTTGAAGGTCACGGATCTGCAGGCGCAACAGGATCACCGCAGCGACAACCGAGGCTCGTCTTATGTCTCAACATACGTAACACATGAATGAGTTGCCTGGGCTAGTTCCACATGGTGGGCCATGGTTCAGGCCTTGACGTGGCGGTGGGGCTCAGTAGCCTAGGGTGAGCCCAGCACCTTGGGCGGAGCGAATTGAGTCGAGGGGGACCTTTGTACCTACCTTTCTTATAAGAAGAGGGGACAAAAGAGCAGGGGCAAGGGGCGAGGACGGGAACCTCACCCCATTGTACTTTCCCGGCGTTGGGAGGGGTTTTTCTGTGGTGCAGGAAACCCCTTTGTGGAGGTGGCGTCAGACCCCTGAGGGACTGACTAGCCGTTGAGGTGCCCTGTTTGCTCAAAAGATCCGGGGCACCTCACCAAAGGCGGCATTGGTGGCACTCGCCGGGTTTTAGTGGGTAGAACTGCGTCCACTTACCAGCTTTCACTCCCCCGCGGGATGCCTAAGAGCATTCCCCTGCGTTACAGAAAAAAAGGTGAACTTACCATCAGGTGGTATATTACTGCCAGTTTGCAAGACTGCCAGTTACGGAGCTAATCTAAATTTAACAAGAGAAAAAAATGACACACAACCAAAACACTTGACATTGGCATTGGTTGACATTTGCTTGTTTCTAACTGAAATAACAGACTAGGCGGCCGCCTGCGGCCGCTTGCAGAACTAAGAGGATTACGCGATGCCGCGTTGTCCTCTCTGTCAATGGGTTTATAGAATTAGCTTGTGGATCTCAATGCTGCAGATAATAATTGCATCCGAATGGCTGCATAGGTTTGTTATTTGTGTTAGTAACTTACATACACTAGTAGGTAAGTTATCAATGTCATGATATAAATAAGTTTCCCGACGCAAGCCCTTATTCTACCAGAATCAAGCTTCTAACTCAGTGTCTATCCTGAGATGCCATTCGGTTAGCCGAATGTCCTACTCTACCTGCATAAAACTGGTATCCGACATAAACCATCCTGTTTATTTGACGATACGAGACGATTTTTGCACGAATCGTTTTAAATTGAGGAATCAGTATCTAGTCATCATCTTCAGCCTTTATCCGTCCCCCAACATGGTTCAGGCCTTGACGTGGCGGTGGGGCTAAGTAGTGAGCCGCTGCACCTTGGGCGAAGCTAATTGAGCCGAGAGGGCTCTTTGTACCCCTCTTATAAGAAGAGAGGACAAAAGAGCAGGGGGCAAAGGCCGATGACGGGAACCTCACCCCATTGTACTGTCCCGACGTTGGGAGGGGTTGTTCTGTGGTGCGGGGCAACCCCTCTGTGCAGGTGGCGCCGGTCCCTTGGGGGACTGACTAGCCGTCGAGGTGCTCTGTTTGTTTATTAGATACGGGGCACCTCACCAAAGACGGCATTGGTGGCACTCGCCGGGTTTTAGTGGGTAGAGCTGCGTCCACATACCAGCTTTCGAGCGCAGCAAGTCTCACATACCCGTGTGGGATGCCTCAGAGCATTTCCCGGCGTTAAAGGGAAAAAAAGCCTTTATCCGTCCACTGCTGAATATAGGCCTCCTTCAGTGAACGCCAAGACGACCGATCTCTTGCAACTCGCATCCAATACGGGCCGGTTATTGCGCGGAGATCTTCTTTCCATCTGGTTAATGGTGGACCACCACTTCGTCTACCTAAACGCGACCTCCACTCTTGAACCTTATTGGCCCATCGGCTATCCGTTCTCCTGAGTGTGTGACCACTGCGACTTCAACGAGCTTATTCTTCGCGTAATATCGGTAACTTTAGTTCTCTGGCGGATGACTTTGTTTAAAGTTCTGTCCAGTTTAAACTAGTTTAAAGTCTTAAGGTTGAACTAGTCGGTGGCGCGAACTCTAACAAAATGATTGCTATCTCACCTGACATAGTGCGCGAACATGCGTGCTAGAATGAAATGCACACTGATTTATTCCGAAAATGTACTTTCAGCAAAACAGTTATTATAGCAAAACTAATAAGTGTACCTTTTGAAAATAAATTTATCTTATCCTTTAAATAACTAAACTATATCTGCACGGGCTTTATTTTTGAGCTTTTGTGCTCGGTATACTATTTATTTACGCCCAAAGTTGGGCTAAAATCAGTGTTGAAATACGAAAATTTAGAAGCTTGTATTTTTAAATGTATAATTTTTTTACGATTTTGGGTACATACACACATAGATAATGACGAGATCAATTTATATTATACTTAGTTTTTCATGGTCAACGTCAAACATTGTAGTAATTACTGTTCTGCGTTTGTATGGAATGATGAACGACTTGTGTAACCTTAAAGACGTCCTCCAAAGCATTGCCGAACAGTTTCCAGACAAGGCGCTAATTATATATTACATATTATTAGTTCACTGTCGGCTGTCCTATGACAGAAGCATAAACATATTCCGCCTTATTCCAAAAACGAAGACTAAATATAGTACCGAGTTTAATACCAGCTTTAAACCATGGTCTAATATAAATGTTATTACAAAAACTAGTTTAACGCTAGTACCAGGACTATCTATGGTACTAAAGTTAGACCACCGTGACCCCTAGTTTAACTTCGGTACTAACCTCAAAACTTTAAATTATCAGATGTCTTATGCGTTGAATTTGCGTTTTTTCGTATTAATTGTATTGAAAGGTAATTAAATGAACTCGATGTAGACAAAATTATGGAATTGGACTAACTTTTAAAATAATTATTCTGACATCCTTATATAATTTAACATTCTATTTCTGTAATTTTGTTGTATTGTATTTTGTCATTGATATACATACCTATTTTATATCATATGTAATAATTCTAATTAACTCTGATATTTTTCATGTATGTTTGGATTAAATAAACACTAACCTTTTCTTGAGAAGTCCAATTATCATCCCTTTTTTCTTTTGTTGATACATTTTACAACATAAGTAATGTTCGTGGCACACAAATTCACAACAAAAAATATTATACTATTCTTATGAACAACATACCGTCTATTTAGAATCAAAGAACAATAATGGCTGTATTGTAACTATTGGTAACTCGACTTACATTGCAATAAGTAATAACTAAACATTAAACAATAAACATTTCGATGACATTAGAACTACGCGCGCTTTGTATTTCATTCCCTTATACGCTAGCTATATAAACAACTTAACAGCGAAATATTACAATATTTGTGTGTAAGAAACAAGAATTTAAATCACACTACCTCAAAGTACAAAGTAGTAAAGATTTCAGATATTTTATATAACACAATAAATTTTATTATCAAAATATTGATGTATTTTCCACATTATATTTAATTATAAATTAGCGAGCTCTGCATAAAAAGGAACGATGTACCGAACTAATCAAATATTGAACGAACAAAATGAATGATATGTTGCTCAATAATCTGTGGATACAATTAAACCAGGGACGATCTTTGGTACTACCTAGACCTCGGTTGGTCCTCGATTTGTAATAAGAATAAATTTTAGTCCATGGACTAACGTTAATACCGTAACAAACCTGGACTTTTCAGTCTTGGTTTAATCCTGGTACTAGATAAGTTTTTTGTAATAAGGCGGATTACGTATATTCTAAGTCTATGGACAGAAGTGTTATCGTGAAAATCATAAGTCGTTGACGTCGCGCCTGTCGCCTGTCAACAAAATGACAAATGACACCATCAGGAATTTTATCGCCTTTAAGTCGATGAAAAGGTTTTTTACACCCACGCACAGGAAATAGATGACTAATTAAAATCCATAGTTTTAATATGCATACTCACATTGTTAATCACAGTCATATCAAACACAAATATGTTTCATATCTGATTAACAAGTAACCAAAGATTCTAATTGTGAATGATAGTGCTCTTATTGTAAGAACAATTAACGTGTAGAAGCGTGTAGACGTGTGAAATTTGGTCGACAATAAACGTTTTTTGTATAGTAAGATATTTATAATCTGTGGAACTCTACTATATTATTTTACTTAGATTGATAGAGTGAATTAATTTTCATTGACAAACACAATGTATAATGAAAATGTATGTACTTAGTATCTAATACTAGGTTCTAGGTAAGAAGTAGAGAAACGGTTCTCTACTCTGTGGTCATGGGTACGCTTATATAAAATATTATATTTTTGAATTCTATTCTACTTAAACCTTTGTTGATCGAAGAGTTGCACTCGTTGCTCATACAATATGAACATAAAGCAGATATATTTTAAAGTTATAGATTTTTAAATTAGAAATATTTGAGAAACATAGGGTAGCTTCAACTACGAGCTTCTTTAATAAGTACATAGGTACCATTTTTAATTTCACTCACATCTTTCATCGTTATCAACAGGATAAATGGTCTCTCAGTTCGGGTATACTTATTAAATAGCTACATATTTATTCATCTTTCAACATAATATTATGACTTTTTAAAATGTCGATTTCGATAATTTATACAATGTAATTATTTGTACTAAGCGTTGGTTGGCCGTGCGGTGGACGGCCCGTGTAGGATGCGAGTGGCAAGGGATCAGCCGTCTTGGCGTTCATTGAGAGACGCCTATGTTTAGCAGTGGACAGCTAAAGCCCTTATAGGCTGATGATGACGATGATGTATTATTTGCGCCATCTATTGGTGAAATAGCTAAAGCTTACTGCATAAGTAATCGAATGTAGCGTACCACATATCATATTGATTCTGTTAATGTACGATAGATGTCACTATACTAATTGTGTAAATAATGTTATCGGAAATTATTAATTAGCAGAAATAACAATTAAAAAGTCCATGACACAAATATAGTGTATACAATTATAGACTCGATAATAACGTCTTCCAGCATTCTTATTTAAGTTTAATTAATAGTAGTAGTATTTTTTTCTGCAGATAGGTACCTTTTTTTTTTCTTTAATGCCAGGAAATGCTCTGAGGCATCCCGCGGGGGAGTGGGTCTCCCCACGCGGGTATGTGGGACTCGCTGCGCCCGACAGCTTGAACCTTGGTGGGGTGCAGATAGGTTCCTACTACTATATTAAAAAAGGACGTCTGAAGTTTATATAGACGGTTTTGGTTATTTTTACAGAGCACAGAAATACTACTAACCACGAAGTGGTTATTTCAAAGTGTACTACTGTATATATTCCTACAATTATTACTGCCAATTTTCAAACCGGCCTTGTTACCTATTTTAAGTTTGATGAAATCTGTTTGAAAGAAAAACTCAATCAGCTCTTATCAACAGCAATACTGTTTGTAATTTTATAGAATATGCATATTTTGAAATCGATATGATGACTATGCTCATCTCACCATATCAAATTGATGGTCATAATATTGTGTTTCTCTCAATGAATCAAGACGACAAAAATCCACGAATCAATGTAAATGTAAACCCATAGCACATCCCATAGTAGGCTTTGACGAATCTTGGCGATTGTAGCTACATAACTAAATAACAACAGCAAGCTGCTAGATTTTTACCTGGAAGTATTCCAATGAATCCTGGCCCTACGTCGCTATGTTTTTTAATATGTGACAAGTCGGTTTATATTTGTATGGGGATAAGATCGTTTTGTCTCTTCTAATATAATTTAATTAGTAAACTACGTACCCAGTGCTTGAACATTTAGAAAATTTCATCTTGAAGGAATGTTTGCCTTTTTTCAGTTTAGTTAGGGTCACACATGAAATATATATTATTTTTTAATAATAGATACATTCGCCAATTAGCATTCAACCACTTGATGGCAAGCAGTCAACTTAGCCCAAGAAAAACGAATTAAAACATGAATTATTCATTTAGGCAAGTTATACACACGTTACTTTTCATGAGACACGAGTACCAGTAAATTTATTAAATTATTTCGTAAATATTACGCCCCAAAATAACTTTAATAAATTGTAGATAGACGCGTTATAAAACTCTTAATTTTCCATGAGTCAACGACGCACAAAATATTAAAAAGGATTTATAGCATACAAAAAATAATTATAAATACATTTTATTCCTATACATATATTATATTTATAGGAATACATACATATATAATTATCAGTATCTCATAATGGAATGTTGTAAGGCGTATTTTTGTAACCATGCAGTTACCGTACATTGAGAAAACTCAGCTCTACAGAGGACCTACTGGTTGTTGATGACACTAACGGAAATTTGAATAAGAACCTTTGTGACTCGACTTATGCTTTATAAGGTACATACCTTTATTGTTATGTTCATGTTTGTTTTCTTTACTTTTCAAGGTCAGAGATTTCGCCAGGCAGATGATTTTAGCAAACACACACAATATTATTACAATCATGTTCGAGTTCTTCTCATTTTTATCATTAAAAGTATAATAAACATCAACACCAACACTATATTCCACATAACCTTTGAGAACTCACAGTAAACTGCATTTTCATATGAACAGTATTTATCTGAGGGTTATCGCGTAAGATAAACTATTAGTATATAATAGATCTAAAAATACATGCCTCTCGCGATAAGCCATTTAAACTTAGGATGTGGACGTCATGTAATCCTATACCTAACGGCTTACATAATCGTGTATATGCGCACAGTCCTTCACCGTGCCACAGTATGAATGACAAAGTTGACTAAACGCACTACAGTTAATATAAGCAAGGATATGCGATACGTGCCTTTATTAGGTTAAGAAAGCAGATATTTGTATGTCGAATGTTTTCATATAAATGCAAGTCCATTTAAAGTTGACATTGCGACATTTCATACATGTGAAACTGTTGTAAGGTAAATGATTCCAGTTCACACATTGCGGATTTGATTCCCGACAAAAAGTAAATGTTGGTACTGTATACCACAATATAGTTGGTACGGTTTCGAAGTGAGATGTGGGTTCAAGTCGGATCGGTGCATCGCAGGTATGTTTTTTACCTTGTCAACATCGGCTTGTTAATAAAGTAAAGTAATATCTACATAGTGAATGGCGTGTCTGATAAGATTAAATGTCTGGACCATAGAAGAACTGTAGGCTGTTGTATCCTCGCCAGAGAGGAGACGGGTCCAGTAAGTGGGACGTATTAGAGTCGCATGATAAATATTTAAGGCACAGCAGCCTTAAATAACTTGCAGTATATATTTTCAGTTATGTGACGTTGATGGCAACATAATATTCCAAATTTGAGTCCCCATTTTTGACCTTTGAAGGTTCCTCAGTGTAACGGCATGACCGACGTGAATAATGCACGGCCTAGACCTTTAAACGCTAGTCACCGAAATTCTATACACTCTAGGTACTTACTTTTATCATCATCATCATCATCATGATAGTATATACATGTTATACTTACTTTACTTTAAAATATTATACTTGCGAATGTGACTCTGTTCGTTTATCATATACTAGCTGCCCGCACTGACTTCTTTCTGTCAAATCCGTTCTTAGGTGACCTCTACCTGGCAAAAGTAATATTCCTACCAAATTTCAAGTCTCTAGGTCTTACAGTTCCAGAGATATCGTGATGAGTCAATCTATCTATAGAACAGCTCCTAGATATACGTTCAGAACCTGAACCCGGCACGACCACAGGAACGTTACTGGAGGTGCATTAAGTAGCGCCTCATACGCACCCCCGTCCGACGCCATCGGGGGGAGGCCTCGTCGGCGGGGTCCTGTCTCACCCGCTTGTCGACTTCCTTCTGGAACATTACTGCCTCGCAGAAGGAGGCCATCGCCGCCCAGGACTCGTCGTCACCGAGCATCGCGGTGATGCCGCTCGGCAGAGATAAATTCCCTCCGATGACTGATGTCAGATCGCGACGCAGCGCGACCCATATCGGGCACACCTCAAGGTTGTGCTGGGCCAAGTCCACAATCGCGACATACTTTCACGGGGCCCCTGTGGGGGCCGTCCGGTACCTACTCACCAAAGCAACCATGTCCGAGCATGAGTAGAATAGATGTTAAGTCTCGGTGCCAGCAATTACACTTTCTGTTTTCCCCTTCTCTCCGAAACACAGCAAAGCTGTTTGACGGGAGGAACAAGCAAGATGGTACCCATGCAGCCGGGAGCGCGGCACCCTCCCAGCGGACCGGTTGTGAAAGTCAAACAGTCGGACAGTCCAGACGACAAACAATACTTATCGTTCGTACACCTCAATGTCAATGATACGCTGACTATCGCGAAATATTTCGTAATGACTTCTGTCCATACAAATATTTCCTATTGTACTTTATATTGGAATCTCACCAGGTTTTCACTTTATCTACTAAAGTAGTAATGCGTAAATGGATCGCGATGACAAATCCAGATTTTCTCATCCCTTTGTTATAAGGGTAGGCCTAAGGGTCCGCGGGCGACGAACGGGGGTGCGTAGGAGGCGCTATTTAATGCGCCTCCAATAACGCCCCTGTGTTTGTGTCGGGCCCAGGACGGGAACCTGGGTCTGTATGGCACGACGTCGTGGGGACTGCTTAGTAGCGGCCGGGCAGTCTCCCCCTACGAGGAGTAGTCTAGCCTTCGCCGGGGCCAGCCTGTCGCTGAGGTGATCCTGTCTGTTGCCTGCATATCCGGGACCCTCAAAAAGTTTTTAGTTAGGGTGGGCACTCCCAGGTGCGAGTCCCACATTGGGTCTGGATCTACCCGAAGATCCTGACTGCATCCATAAGGATTTCCCTGAGAAAAAAAAGGCCTGAGGGTAAACTCCACGGCTCGATAAACGAGAGAGTAATGTAATAAATGACTTAGTGGACTCAACCATCTTTCTTGGCATTACCTTAGGTTCCAATCTTCAATGGGCACCACATTTAGCTACTTTGTCGAATAGACTCGGTTCTGTAGTTAGTATTAACTATTAGTTATCATTAACGAATGTTAATACTGCCCGAATAGTGTATCCATCTTATTTTCAGAGCCTTAATGTCCTACGGCATTATACTTTGGGGAAATGCCGCGGATATTAATAAAATTTTCGAACTGCAGAAGCAGGCTATTTGAGCTATAAGAGTAGTTTAGAGTATAATTGCAAGATTTATTTTTTTTGAAAAAAATAAACATTTTAGCTGTAGCTTCTCAATACATATTTGTGAACGAGATGCATGTTCGCAAAAAAAATATAAACGAATTCGTTAAAAAAATGCTATAATCACCATATAAATACAAGGAGCAAACATAAACCTGATGTGCCCTTTTTTGACCAAATAAGGTCAGTAATTCTTTTATGGGTCAATGTATACGTTTTTACAATGGGATCCCAGAAAACCTCTAAAACCTTTTAATGAATAACTTTAAAAAAACTGTTTTGTGTGTAAAGGACAGGTAATATTATAAAATAAAAGAATTTATTGAAGAAGGTGTGGTACCTTGGGAAATAGGCGTTCGCTATGAGCTTCTGTTAATAATATACTATATTGTAAAATATTTAAAAATTAGTTTCACTGAGTTTATTCCTTGGTTTTTCTCAGTGGACTAGCTTTGTACCATGTATGTAACCGGTAGCAATATTGTACATACCTGCATATTATATACAATATTGAATAAAAACTTTTAAACTTATACATAGGTACTTAGAAATCTGCGGTAAAGGACAATTTCACATAACATTATGTAAGATTGTCCATGTCCAAAATGCATATGCCGCCATTGATCACATTTTTTTTCACTAAAGGGCGACGACATGCAATAGTCAGTCCATGTTGCCTGCAAACATTTATAAAAATGAGAATTCACCAATCACCATCCGAGGGATCCCCTGAAGCAAGGTCTTTATGGGTATTTCGGATCAGAAATATTGGAGCTATTTCAAGGAATGTTCGCGTTGAAAAAATAAGGGTCCGAGAAACAAAGTTGTTGTGTTTGTTCTAGGATGTTTATGTCCTACCAATTACCATGGTACGATCTGATAATGAATTGACTGTGAATTATGGTAAGTGCACTCGTAGTAACAAGCGTAAATTATTTTTATAATAAATGCGTTGAAAACAAGGTCATGTCTAATGCTTTGGAAAGAACGCTGGAGCATTACATCCGCTCTCGTTGCAAGATCCATTCTAATCAGTCTTACGGATGAAATGTAAGTGATAAATATCTTTATTATCGTATAATACATTTTTATACCTGCAAGGAAGGTAGGCAATTATACAAACGTAATTAATCCTACTAGATATCGAAATATTTAATTTGCTCTACTCTTAAATATTATTTTAATCAAATCAATTGAGTAGTTTCTGAGCCTATTCGAGACAAACTTTTAGATGGACGAAAGACTGTAGACTTATATTTATATCCTTAAGTTTATTGGATAAATTAGTTCTCTGTTATATTTACACTAGCTGTTGCCCGCAGCTTCGCCCGCGTTAACTTTCTGAACTTAATTACTGTTAGTCACAGCGTGATGTTATAGACCCTATAGCCTTCCTCGATAAATGGGTTATCTAACACTGACAGAATTTTTCAGAACAAATCGGACCAGTAGTTCCTGAGATTAGCGCGTTCAAACAAACAAACTCTTTAGCTTAATAATATTAGTATAGATACTTGAAAATAAAATTTCGAAAGATATAAAATCATGTCACAACCAATGAAATTTTGGTATTTCAGTTTCAAATTAGATGTAAATATTTCACTCAAAGTTCACTCAAGATGAGTGAACTTTGAGTTGACTCATGATTGATCTGACTGTAAAGTTTTGGAAACGTCGTGAATGTAAATTTTCTAATAAATCGCTAGTAATCCGCTTAAGTAGTTTCATTATAAGGATTAGGATCATTACTTAAGGGATTTGCTTCAATGTCACGTAATACCCGTAATACTCAACTTAGTCAATTAGAAGTAATTGTACTACAGGCCTAGGTTGAATATTTCGTCGAATGTTTGTTTTAAATCGAAAAAATAGGTTGAGTTTTTATATAGATTTATAGTCGTAATAACTAATTTAGATAATTAGGTTATTAAGAATGTTTTTTTAAATTATCGTAAATATTTTATGGTTCTCTAAGCTCTACTAAAATTACAATATTACACATGTAACTTTACTATTACCACAAAATAAATAATATTCATAGACTACTATTACTATTTAGGTTTACTCCACAAGACGCTATAGTGAAGTTTATCTATCATATATTATATCCGTTTTTTATTTTAGGTGTAAATTAATTTAATCTCGTAAATATCAAACTTACCCAACATTCTATTGACTTCCTTTTCAGTCATCGTCGTCGACGTCTTTCATGGCGTATAATCTGAAAGTAAAATTACATAGTTTTACTTTTTATCAACTTTTACTTTAATATTAATGAAAATTAGTCATTAACACGCGTACTATTATTTACTATTACTCTGATTAGTGATTACAATGTAATATTGTGGCGCTTGTAATATTGTGGCAAGCTTTACCTTAGTTACTCTTTAACACGAACCGTACGCAACACAACAATTAAACACAGACACTGAACCGACACAATTAAAAAAGAGATAAACACACAAACATATTATACATAAAGTTCACATTTTTTAACTTAAATTCCATATATTTTACGAAGAAAACATTTTAAAGATTTTTCGGGTTGGAGAGGCATTTCTACTGGGGTTGGAAAGCGCCTCGCGGAAACTCACGAAATCCCCCGACGAGTACCGAACACTGTAACCCTACAGAGATGGATTTGAAAACAACTTGACCTGTTTCTTATGTAATTTAAAAGTGAAATGAGCTAAATTATCCAAACCAATGAAAATTAGTAACTAAAATCTATTACTAACAAGCAATGACTAAAATTACGTTTGTCAAAAACGTTAAAAAGTTAGTACGACAAAAACCTTGAATTTTCTAATGCGCAGTTTAGCTTTCATATACCTTGTAAGCAATTCCACATTTTTTTATAATATAAAGGTTTTAGTGTTAAAAATAATAACGAAATAGTTGTTCTGAGTCCGTCTTTATTACCCTGCAGTGAGGTCGTTTCCTCGCCATGGTTTTTACGCATGCGCCCTCTTTCCCTCTACGGGGTAATCACTAAATGTCTTATTTGTAGCTATAGTTTTCGAGTGTTGCCACATACAAATAAGTTTTCAATATAAATTTTATGAATATTAAACATTGTGACTGTTCATCTATGTCTGTAAGTAATTTAGTTTTTTTAAATTACGAATGCATTTCTAATGCCAATTGCGCAGATCATATGTTGTACTCAGCGCGCAGTGACGTCTGGGTTAGATCAATATGATGACGTCACGCCATTGAATGTCGACGGAAGACTGCACTACACTTCCCTTTTGACACGGAAATATGTACACTCATTAATATAGTTGCAGCGTTTCGTTTTCCGCAATCTATAGTATATAAGACATGATTTCACTTTTTCTTGACCAATAAATAACTACGCCTAAGGGCTGATACTAAATTTAGTATTATTATAAGGTTTTGAAAGAATACTTGTTAGCTTCAGTCTGTCCGTTACAGACGTTTTAAGCTTTAATAAGTAAATTGAATCCACTAATATGTTATTTCAGCGGATTTCCTAGAAATGTACTAACAAGAAACAGCAATTAACGTTTTCTTGTTTTCCTCCATGTTACAAATATACACAAGCGTCAAATGTTTATAGTTAAAACCTAAGTTAAAACCTTGTTAAAACACTATAAAATGTTTGTTTAAAGTCCGTCTGTATGTCGGTATGTATACCATGCTTATGTTTTCCATCAAGTAATTTTCCTTTTTCTTTATTGCTTCCAAAATACAGTCAATTTCTTATTAAAATTGTACTTGGATAATTATGTACTAAACAAATTTTATAATTATTTATTATTACCATAAAATGTTATATTAGTATAATTTATGACAATAATATAATTTTATAAACTACAATGATCGCTAAAGGAAAGTATTATTTATATAAACAATAATCATCACTATCAGTGATTGCTTTCGTCCAAGGGTAGATAGTTGGATATACGTCTCTTTATTGAAACCTATCCAGGGCATCGACGGTATTAAAATCATTATTACCAGTCTTGTGGGACTAGGAAGTAGGAACCTACTAATAAAATTCCGCAGGTTTTAATATTTCAGATCGTTTTAAATTTTTCGAGAAACCTCTACGTAGCTTCTTTACTAACTTAAATGAAAACTATTTTGTAATTTTAAGGTTACATTCCTCAAATTACAAAACTTATAGGATAACTCCGTTGTCTGTCTGTCTGTCCAACGAAAACCTATTGACATTGAATCATGGTATTTTGTAAGATGCTAGTTCTCACAATGTTGTACAATGTACTTTAATGTGTAGCAGTGGATAATCACTGATGATTATTCTTAGTAAAAATAATTATTTAGTGGGGTATATACCGCGCTGTACATATACCAAGGCCAACTACATGCCAAAAAAGGAGCCCTTTATTGTTGTATTGTAATGACGTGTCATGTCGGAATATATTATAATTAAAAACGAGCTGTGTTAGAATATATTGAGAACGGAATGATTTGCATGTCATTGTCATGATTCCGTAGAGATTGCTAAGTGGCATGTTGAGGACGATATTTCCCTGGGCAAACGAGGTGATTCTCTATATGTAAAAAGGTCACCTTGTGCCTAAGCCGTGTCTTATCTTAGTGCTTGTGCCTCCATCTAGTAATCTGTTTTATCCTTAATGTGTTAGTAACGTAAGTGCTCTGTAACGTTTTATCAAAAATCCCTCAAAAAAGATGTAATTTATTGTAATAGTCTATACTCGTATAATAAGGCTGAAGGGTTTTTTCTTAGCGCGCTAATCCACAGAATACACGATTTTTTTGAAGAATATAGGAGCATATAGTTTATTTCTTTTAGATGAAACTCTTTTTTGGATGAAAGAATGAAACCGCGACGAATTTGGAACCGATAGATACTCAAAAACTTTTTTTTTAGAATCTAAAGGACTACTCTCAAAGGAACCATAACCATTATAATTTTGCATAATATTTAGAAAGTCTAATTTAAAGATAATCGTTCCTATGACTAACTATCTAATGTTAGCTTAGCTGCGTCATAATTTTTATCATAATTACTTGGCTTTTAGCTTGCGACATCATGAAATTGCTGAGATACTTGAGAGCGTGTTACTTAGCTAAATTTACACAAGTACCTAAATATACTCTAGCACTAATTATACGGATTAATGACCTAGAGAGTGGTTAGGTTAAGGTAACCGATATCACGCAATGAAATGAAAATGAAAAATCACCGATGGCCGATGGTGCAATAAGGTTCTAGAGTGGAGGCCACGTTTAGGTAGACGAAGTGTTGGTCGGCCATTAACCAGGTGGGAAGACGATCTCCGTGCGGTGGCCGGTCCGTGTTGGATGCGAGTGGCAAGGGATCGGCCATCTTGGCATTAATTGAGGGAGGCCTATGTTCAGCAGGGGACGGATAGAGGCTGATGATGATGATGATGAGTGGTTTAGAATCCCGCAAGGTCTTACATGTAGGTATCCTCTCTGATAAGAGCTAGTGCCATGCTGCTTTGCAGCAAAATTGGGCCGGCACGACTGTGGTGATACCTCTCGCTCACATAACACCGGCGTCACGTGACAGCTATACTGTCGCGTTTCGTGCGGTTTGTGAGGTTACGGTGGCCCATTGGGGGGATAGGAAAAATGAGGGCAACGCATCTGCATAACTTTTGGTTGTGCGGATGCCTATTGGCGTTAGTAGTCACCATAAGGCTCTCTCATACAATAGGTACATATACATAGAAGTCGAGTTACCTTACCTTACCTAACCTTAGGAAGAAAATATTGAATAGTTCTACGGTGTATTACAAAGATATACGCAGGTTTTATAATAGTTCTACGGTGTATTACAAAGATATACGCAGGTTTTATAATAGTTCTACGGTGTATTACAAAGATATACGCAGGTTTTATAATAGTTCTACGGTGTATTACAAAGATATACGCAGGTTTTATAATAGTTCTACGGTGTATTACAAAGATATACGCAGGTTTTATAATAGTTCTACGGTGTATTACAAAGATATACGCAGGTTTTATAATAGTTCTACGGTATATTACAAAGATATACGCAGGTTTTATAATAGTTCTACGGTATATTACAAAGATATACGCAGGTTTTTGGCCAATAAAGAATGGCCTTTAATAATTATGTACATATAGGAATTAAGTAAATATAATGTGTTTAAATACCGCCTATTTATGCGGTGCTCTGTCTTCTCAGCGAGGCATTTATAATACTTTTTTATGTAAACGACAAAAACTTATAAAATGATCCTAAAATTCCTGGCAATCTCCCAGGAGGCAGAAATTTTGGCGTTTATCGAAAGTAGCTTTTAGCGGACATGAAAATATGCTAATTTCACATTCGTTTATAAATATTTCGAGAAGTCCACACTGCACTAAAAAGCATCCATTTTGAAATATAATAAAAAATATTAGACAACTTTGTAATGTTTTCAAAGGAGTTCTAACTTCTAACCACTTTCCCATTTAAGTTTAAATGCCGTTTACAAAAATGTTATAAAAGTATTTCGCTTTTAAAACTGCATATTGAGTGGAGGTGACTTTGAAAAGTGAGTTTGAATGACTAAATACTAAGTGCATAGTCGGCATACATAGGTACATATATCGACATACTTGTTATATCAAAATAATTCTTACTGTTTTCGCCTTATAGCTGTTTTTTGTTTAAAGAGGGTTTTACATAAATTAGCTCCACCCGGTTTTAAAGTTATTGATTACATATAACGTATTAATTATAAGTCCTTTCAGCGGTAATGAAAACGACCTATAAACCTAGCCTTCACGAAGTGATAATAACATACTGATCTATGTATAATATGTTGTTTGTTTGTTCGAAATCATAACACTACAAAACTTCATGGATAGGTTTTGAAAGTTTTCAATATTAATCTAATAAAGTAGAATAGGTGGTTCTCTATCTTCATTTTTCAGCCTCACTTTTCTCGGTGGAGTAAACTCAAATCCTTCCTTCGCTCTGCCAATTCCTTCATCTCCAGATACTATAGGACCTACCTACTCCTTCTCCTCTTTTTTTTTTTTCTTTTACGCCGGGAAATGCTCTGAGGCATCCCGCCTGGGGAGTGGGTCTCTCCAGGCGCGTATGTGGGACTCGCTGCGCCCGAAAGATGGTAAGTGGACGCAGCTCTACCCACTGAAACCCGGCGAGTGCCACCAGTGCCGCCTTGGTGAGGTGCCCCGGATCTGTTAAGCTAACAGGGCACCTCTACGGCTAGCCAGTCTCGCAAGGGACCGACGCCACCTCCACAGAGGGGTTGTCCCGCACCACATAACAATCCCTCCCAACGTCAGGACAGTACAATGGGGTGAGGTTCTCATCCTCGGCCCTTGCCCCCTGCTCTTTTGTCCCCTCTTCTTATCAGAGGGATAGAAAAGCCCCCTCGGCACAATTAGCTTCGCCCAAAGTGCTGGGCTCACCCTAGGCTACTGAGCCCCACCGCTACGTCAAGGCCTGAACCATGGTGGGGATATAAGTTCTCCTCTAGGACATTAGTTATTAAAACAATAATTATCAACGTATACATCTATGTCTATACAGGCGTGGGCGCAAGTAATGACATTGATATCTATACATCTATACAGATAAATAAAATTGGAGTGTCTGTTTGTAATATTAAAATTACCGCTTTTTATTGAATGCATATTATGAATTTATACACGGTACATATTAAAATAGCATTTTTTTTACAATTTTTGTCTGTCTGTCTGTTTGTTCCGGCTAGTCTCTGAAACGGCTAGGCCGATTTTGATAGGACTTTCACTGATAGATAGCTGATGTTATAAGGATTAGCTTAGACTTTATAAAAATAATCATCATCAATCCGTATATGGCTGTAAATCTAAGTTAACGCGGGCGAAGCTACGGGAAACAGCTAGTTCTTAAATAAATACTAGACAGACAGACAGGCAGACAGACAGGCAGACAGACAGGCAGACAGACAGACAAAAATTGTAAAAAATGCTATTTTGGTATATGTACCGTTTATACATCTTATATGCGTTTAGTAAAAAACGATTACTTTAATAATACAAACAGACACTCCAATTTTATTTATCTGTATAGATTTAGTTTACCGGTAGGAGGGATGTGCTGTGCCGCGCTCCCGGCTGCATGGGTACCACCATCTTGCTTGTTTCTCCCGTGAAACAGCTTTGCTGTCTTTCGGAGAGAAGGGCAAGACAGGCAGTGTGATTACTGGCACCGAGACTTAACATCTTATGTCTCGGGATAGGCAACACATAAATGAGTTGCTATGGCTCATTCCAGGTATACTAGTTTATGTTCATGGGCGACGTCGACCACTTAACATCAGGTGGTACGTTTGCCAGTTTGCCTATCCAACTAACATCTTATGTCTCAGGATAGGCAACACACAAATGAGATGCCTGGGCTCGTTCCAGGTATTCTTCAGATCACTTACTATCAGGAGACATTTCTGCCAGTCCTGCCAATCCAAGTAACATAAAAGAATTATAGAAAATGACAGTAAGTAGATTACTTAGTTCTGCGATAACCTAAACTATGTGTGACGAAACCTCTTTCTGTAGAAACGGCCATAAGTGAACTGAGGGTGTGTGCCGTTCAAAAAGAGCGTGATAATTGTGATAACCACTAGAATGATGATGAATAATAATTAAAAATATTTTGAATTCTAATCATTTTTCCACGAATCGCGATACAAAGGTCACGAACGAAAGGCATAAACAATAATAATTTGAAACGGTCTGGAAGTCACCACTTAATAAAGTTCTCCGTACAGACTATTAGAGAGCTGAATTTAAAATAAAAAGGGGTTTGAAATGTGCGGGTGATACACTAAAAGTAGGGATCGCCAGTGAGCGGTAGCTTTGGAGATTCTATCGAGAGAAGCGAACTACTGGTAAACGTGGTAAACCTATTATTAGTTCTGTGGTGCGGGACAACCCTTCTGTGGAGGTGGCGTCGGTCCCTTGAGGGACTGACTAGCCGTCGAGTGCCCTGTTTGCTCAACAGATCCGGGGCACCTCACTAAAGGTGGCAATCGCTGGGTTTTAGTGGGTAAAGCTGCGTCCATCTTACCACCTTTCGGGCGCAGCGAGTCCCACATACCCGCCTGGGGAGACCCACTCCCCCGCGGGATGTCTCAGAGCATTTCTCGGCGTTAAATAAAATAAAAGATGTAAAAGACTCCAATGTAGGTGGTATAGATAATGCGTAATGCATTTATGAAGATAAAACATTTATTTATTGTTGTTTTTTTATTTGTTATTGTCCAAATTTGTTGTTTTTTACACTACATTACACTACATTACACTACATCAAGTCAGTAATTCTTTCATTTTTTATAGAAGAGGGGCAAACGGACAGTGCGCTGTCGTCCTTTCAAATATGAGTATGCTCTTTTCTTATATATAGGTACGTCAATCAATACGTTTTTCCAATAAGATCCCAGAAAACGTTCAAACCCTTTTAACAAATAAATACAGAAAAACTGTTAAACAGAGTGAGACACACCTTGGAAATAAGGCGTTCGCTACGAGGCTTCTGTTAATATGTAAAATAAATTATAAGACATTGATAATATTAGTTTCACTGAGTTTGTTTCACCGGTTCTTCTCGGTGTAGAGTTAATTTGACGTTCAATAAGATACTTTTATATATAATTTTAAATTTAAAAAAAAACTAGTTCATCGAAGCTAGCACTTATTTTGTACACGACTTGCGTTCTCTATCTTGAGTATCCATTATGTGGATCTCGGCGCCTTTATTCACTCTATCCTACCCTTTTAACACTCAAACTATTTAGCAAAGGCAATATTGACAGAAATAAGCAGAGTGGTTCCGAATATCTTGCTACTACCTGTTCCCACGGCTTTACCCGCCCCAAAATAGTAAATAAAACTTTTCTAATTATCAAGTGCAAAAAGATTTTTTCTAAACCGACAGGTAGTTTAAGTGATTAGCGCGTCCAACGAAACAAAAACTTCAGCTTTATTTTATTTGAATGTGAGGAAAATTATGTAAAGAACTAGAAGAAAATATTTCAGAAACATTTAAATTTAAAAATCGTCTAAAATGTGCGAACTTAATTAAACAACTCATAATTGTGATAATAGTTCTTGTTTAATTAGTGGTAAATTCCTTCTTTAGGAGTTATATTATTGTTTTATAAAGATACGTTTTAATTTTTTAATTCGATGTTATGTTATGTGTTAAATGCTCTTGTGGATATTTTTTCAGTAGGTACTTATAACAATATAAGGAAATTCGGTTTACGAACATAGGGTTAAAATGTGTTGAATAATTCCTTTGTTACTTTATTTATCTTTGAAAGTATAATAATAATTAATTACCAAATCCAAATACACTTGAACAAATAAACTTTCACTTTAGCACTAATAAACAAACACTTATTAAGATTACACAATCCCCGTAATCGTATTCGCGACGCGTGCGGACTGCCGAACAGTATTCTCAACTGTTTTATTTTAGAACTGGCATACACTTCGACCATGAAAATCGCAAAGGTGTTCTCGTAGGCAGTGCATGCGATGAGCAACAATAATATGACTGTACACCTGTCATTACTGAACGTTTTTAATTTTACAGCACATCACTATCATTACCTCGTGTGCTCAAAATGACTACACTCGTCGTTACTAAACATTTTTAATTTTATAGAACAACATTGTTATCACCGCGTGTGCTCAAAATGACTACACTCATCGTTACTGAACGTTTTCAATTTTACAGCACATCACTATTATCACCACGTGTGCTCAAAATGACTTTTGGTTTTTTTGCGTTTTGCGGGAATATGCAACTCACTGCGCCCGAAAGATGGTAAGGTGGACGCAGCTCTACCCTCCAAAACCCGGCGAGTGCCACCAAATGCCGCCTTTAGTGAGGTGCCCCAGGGCACCTAGATGGTTAGTCAGTCTTCCAAGGTACCGATGCCACCTCCACAGAGGTGTTGTCCCGCATTACAGAACATCCCCTCCCAACGTTGGGATATTGCAATGGGGTCAGGTTCTTCTTTAGGTCTTTATTAATTATTGTTTAGTTTTATCAGCGTGAATAATGTTATAAATTACACCACCGGTAGCCACCGGGTACAAAGCTTCCGAAATTTCTAATGTTCGATGCCTAAACTTGTCGAAATCTGATTATAAGTTGTCTGACGATGGATGATCATACGCTACACAACACTGATGTTAAAAGTCGTCGCCGTAGAAGGCCATCCGTCACGCAGATCATCGTTGAGATTATGGCGACCAAGGGGCAACCACGTTTAAGCTCACTAAACCAGTTGTAAACAGTGTCATGAAATGGGGCTTCATCGTGAAAGGCCCATCGAAGTTTATCATAACTTTCTCGTTAACTTAAACGACATCGAAAGTCATAAAAATCATAGCACGAAAATATTACGTGACACAGACAATTTTTAATTTGCCGCCAAAGCCAATTCGTAAAACGAATGACAAATGAATAAAATACATACTACACAATAATATTGGCAAAGAGTTCCATTTTCAAAAGAACTGCGAATCTTATCGAAGGTGAGGCAATACTTTTCACCGGAACAGTTGCTCAGATTGTATCAAGCACAAGTTCGATCGTGTATGGAGTATTTTTCGCATCTTTGGGACGGCTCTGTAAAGCACCAACTCGAAGCTCTGGAATTTATTGAAAAGCGTGCTTTTAAAATTATTTCAGATAATGAATGCACTAGTTGCGTCAAAGGTCCAGAGCTTAGATCATCGGAGGAAAGTCGCTAGTCTTTCGATATTTTATCGGATTCATTTCGTAGTGTGCTTCTGAACTACATCACCTCATCCCACCGTCACCTTTCTATCAGCGAACAACCAGACGTTCCGAGACCTAACACCGTTACATGGTTGATATTCCACCAGTACGTACTACGTACTAAAAGATTCGATTCCACATTTATCATACGTACTGCTAAATTATGGAATTCGTTACGAGCATCTGTTTTTCCGGATACTATCAACTTGGGGATATTTAAAACAAGAGTGAATAGGTACCTTCTAGGCAAGCGTGATCCATCGTCAGCCACGTCATCACTTTCCATCAGGTGAGACAGTGGCCAAACGCAAGCCTATCAATCATAAAAAAAAAGAAAAAAAAGATAAACTTATTTTTTTATTATATCGTTTACAACTAGCCAGTGCTAAGAACTTTCAGTGTCGCCCTCGTAAATAAATATCTTAATCAAGTTGGATAAAGTGCAGTAAAAAGTAGTTTTATTGTAAATAAAAAAATATGTATTTTTAATTCAAAAGTATGACTATGGATAAAAAATCTTAACATTTTTAGACTGTTTGTAGGGAACAAATAAACAAACAACAAACATCGAGCTATAATCGCATAGAAATTTGTGGAATTTTTATATCAAATATTGAATGATGTGAGTTAACAATTATTATGTAAACATAGCGCTAAGCTCCGTATAGGTTAATAGGGTGCATTTTGTTTTATATAATATGACTTACTCCGCAACCTTACAATCAGCCCGTGACTAGCGCAGACAATTACGCATGTTACCACGCAAATATTTTATCTAAATATTATAAATAACTAGCAGCGCCCCGCGGTTTAACCCGCGTATTTACCATTCCCGTGGGAGTACAGGGATAAATTATAGCTTTTATATTATTCTGACGTATAAGCTATATAATTGTAAAGTTTAATTAAAATACATTCAGCAGTTTTTGCGTGAAAAAGTAACAAACATACAGCCATACATCCATACATTCTTACAAACTTTCGCGTTTATAATATTAGTAGGATAAGACCATTGAGAATAACATTTTGTTTTGCTATGGGTACATATACACTTAGACTACAAGCCCATGTCAAAAAATGGATGGGTCATATGATCCACCAGGTGACGTATATAGGACGATATAAGAGCGTAAAATAATAAGATTCAGCACTATGCCGTCACTTGTAAGCTGTCCAACTGAGTGCTGGTGAGAATTCAAAAGTGCAGGTAGAGTGAGTCAATCAAATCAACACAAAGTCGGTTTTATTTTTTATTTTTTAACAATTTCCAGGGTAAATTTGGTCATTTCATTCTGTACGGCATCAGTTTCATACTATTTCAATACAGCTTCTGATCCATTATTCCGCAACGCCGTACAAAAATCATGTGACAAGGGGAAAAAATCGAGGGTTGCAACCCCCTCTCTTTCCGTGGTCCGGGGGGTGATTTGAAAAAGTACGGCTTCGGTTCCAAAACATTATCTAGCACTCAAATGTACTATTAAAAATAATGCCGTTAATAAATTATTGTTCATTCGAATGGATATTAATAATTATCTTAATTTCATGGTATACTTGATTTATAAAGCTGTAAAATCATTTGACTCTGTACGGCAACTTTTTTTAACATGATATTGTAAAATACAATTGTTAGATAGTATTGCCGTTCAAAAGAAACTGTTCTAAAAAAAATTATAGAGAAATACAAAAACTGATTTTTTTAAAATTATTGCAAAAGTTTAAATATTCATAGATTAATAAAATAAAGCAATTTTCTACATTGTTCCTTTGTTTCAAATAGTATTAAGATAAATAAATTAGGAAAAAATGATGCCGTACATTTCAATGCAGACCATATCTTTTAGGCTGGTGAAAATGACGCTACCATTTTAAGGGTGTAGTACTTTATGGCCATCTGATACTGTACCGTGTACAGTATTAACATATTTTAGAAGAGAACAATCGATAATATGATAAAATCATTATGACGTCTAACTGAAGTGAAAGGGTGTGTATATAATATCCAAGAATTGAAACTGTAAATCCCAGTATCAACAGTTTTGTATACTTTTTGTTTTAATATATACTTCAAACATTATTGATAGATGTATATAATTGATTTGTTTCATTGTAACGTCCGATTTAACTTTTCTATCATTTTCTGAAACATGAATAAGTTTTTGTCAAAAGCAAAGTCTTACATACAGGTTAAAGATGTAAAGATTTATTTATTTACCTATGACGTCATCAATTTCTTCGCCTGATTCCTCATCTGGTTCCGTTATGTCACTGACTTTTTGGGGGCATTCCTCGCCGTGGAACCAGTCGAAATCGTACAGACCGTCGTTTAAAATCCATCCATAGCTTATTGGTAACAAGGTCGACGGTATTTGTTTGTACACCAAATCTGTGCTATGTAGGTACTTCTCTTCATATGTTGTTTTAACTCCCGGAAACAAGGGGGAAACGACGTTGCTTCCATTTTCATAGTTGTCTTTTTGAAAGCGCTTCATTACAGCTTTTCGGTGTATAAATCCTATCGAATATGATACACCTTGCTTCCATTATGAATTGTACAATAAAATGTAAATTATATTTATCTAATATTTTTATTATTTTTTTATCAATATGAACTTTCAGATTTGTACGGCATTAACTTTTTATAAATTATTGCATTAAGTACAAATTAACTATCTAAATGCCGTATAAAAAAATATCGTCATAAATTTCACCTTACATTTTGTTATATGGATTTTTCTTACATTTCGTTCTATGGATTATTCCTTGAGTTTTTTTTCCCCTACAAACCTTTGGACCAACGAAAATGTACGGCATGTAAAAAAATATTATCTATGCATAAAATACTTTCAAAAAAAATTAATTTTATGTTGTTTCAAATCACCCCCCGGACCACGGAAAGAGAAGGGGTTGCAACCTTCGATTTTTTCCCCTTGTCACATGATTTTTGTACGGCGTTGCGGAATAATGGATCAAAAGCTGTATTGAAACAGTATGAAACTGATGCCGTACAGAATGAAATGACCAAATTTACCCTGGAAATTGTTAGAAAATAAAAAAAATACCGACTTTGTGGCGCACCATTTTTTGACGGCACTGCGCGCTTTCTTGTTATTTTTCAGGGATCTATCGATGGTAAAAATGCCGTACAAAAATATATGACCAAAACGTACTCACTCTACCTGCACTTTTGAATTCTCACCAGCACTCAGTTGGACAGCTTACAAGTGACGGCATAGTGCTGAATCTTATTATTTTACGCTCTTATATCGTCCTATATACGTCGCCTGGTGGTTCATATGACCCATCCATTTTTTGACATGGGCTTGTAGTCTAACTGTACCGATGACAGGATTTAGAATAATTAAAAAAAAAAAAAACATAAGGGTATAATTTTTATATTAAATATTGATGTCTGTATAGTAGGTATACTCGTGTTTTGTACATACATATATTATGTAGCCATGATCGCGGTGGCCTTGGTTAAATGTAATACAGGGTTGTTGGTACAATTTGGTAGTAATAACATCATCATCATGCTAATGATCAATGAAAAGTGAAATTGCAGATGAAATTTTGGCAACCCTATATTTAGAGGCATCGCCGAGACCGTCACAGCGTGCATAGATACACGACTTGGCAAGCGAGACTAAATAAATTTTGGCAAATGATAAATTTAGCTCTCTTAATATTCTGGCCATAGAAGATTTTTTATATATTTCATCGCAATCTCTCACATTTTATGGCGGCACTGGAGGAATGCGATGTCAACAACTTGTTTCGGTCACAATCAAAATTGGTTGCTTATATCACAAAATAAATATCTATTTTGTGCTTATATATCAATCATAATTCACAAGTATGCAGCAAGATCAAGTCTGACCTTCGTAAGGCTTAGACTTGTGATGATGATAATGATGGGTCAACGTGACCATCACAGGAAGATAAGGAGTAAAACAGTTTATCCCTGTTTCAGACAGAAATACCTGGCAAGGTTCTTTCATCAAGCGAATTTTACTCATTGTAATGAAATTTATCGCGGTTTGTTTAGGTTTTACATGCCCAACGTTTCGGGTATTTTACAGCAACCATGGTCACGGGAGGACTGTCTCCTTACAACTGTCTTAATTCAACATAATTTGATGGATTCCAAGAAATAGTGAAGGTTGGTAGGCGCACAACAGATCCCATACAATCTAGATGCCGGTCGAATGCTCTCCGCTCCCGTTCAAACAAGATAAGATACTTTCGCACTTATTGTTATCGATATACATGTCCATGGCAATAGACATATCCCATTTTTTTATGTTAGTTGGATAGGCAAACTGGCAAATGTGCCACCTGATGATAAGTGGACGACGTTGCCCATGAACATAAATTAGTATACCTGGAACGAGCCCAGGCAACTCATTTATGTGTTGCCTATCCTGAGACATAAGATGTTAAGTCTCGGTGCCAGTAATTACACTGCCTCTCTTGCCCTTCTCTCCAAAACACAGCAAAGCTGTTTTACGGGAGAAACAAGCAAGATGGTGGTACCCATGCAGCCGTTAAGGTACCCATTGTTTCATATTGCACCTATGTGACACGCCTCACGTAGGTAGAGCCGAGACGTAACGGTGATAACAATGCTAATGATAAAATTGATAATTTCTAGTTCGATTGCTTTGGATAATATTGACCGACATTCTTATCATTATTATTGTTTCAAATTAGCGTCCCTTTAGATGAGATTACGTAAGTCGTCGATAGTAGTCAATTTAACCAAACTATTATCATCATCGCCATCATCGTGATGAACATCATCATCATCATCATCATCAGCCTCCATCCATCCACTGCTTAACATTGGCCTCCTTCAATGAACGCCAAGACGACCGATTCTTTGTTTAGTATAAACTATACTATAAATATACTTCCAATGAATATAAGCCTTAATTTTAATGTTTAAAATATTTATTACCAGTACTACGTTCAAAACCGAATATCAACATTATTAGTCGTAATGCCACCTCCCGTAAAAAGTCTTTCTTTAAAAGAAAATCATCGGTTTGGTTGGAAACAATGAAATAAAACGTTAAAAAAGAGAGCAACGCAAGTGTGAATATCCTCAATACGATTTATCAGTGCACCGACTGTCATGCTCAAGTATCCAATTGGTGTAATCGAGTTGAATCACTGTACAGTTACTCTCACCGTGCATTTACCGATCGAGTCTCGTTCGAGTCTGTATAGTCTAATGATTACATTTGTGATTACACTAATGTCATTAGCGTAGTCAGTACTATTTGTTGTCCCATGCAAACAGTAATGATATCTTATCATTCGACATTAGTGGAAGTAACGCGGGACAGTCTGCACGTTGAGTGATGTGACGTCGGTGTAGTGTAAAGCATGAGTGTATATATATTTAATAAATATGACTGAAAGTACGCTCGATATCCAGGAACTGGAGAAGTTAAGGTGTGATGACTTTATATAATAATATTTCTAATTAAAATGTTTCATACAAAAGTCGGATGAAATAATATAGCCAAACAAAAAATTTTGTGTTTACTGATTTTTTTTTCGTAATAATTGCCATTAAAAATGGGATAAATTCACTAGAATAAAATTTGCTGATTTTGAATATAATCACATTTAAATAATTTTCGTAATGATATTTCTTCGGTGAAAGCCATTATGACGCAATGAAATCAATTATCTTAAAAAATATAAAATTCTTCATAGTTTTAATGTTTGGTGTTTCTTTTTAATCTTCGACAATAAAACCGTTCTAGTTTTTCCAGTCAACAAGTCTTTGTTTCCGCTATACACACTACACACATCAGTTATAGGACATGACAATTGTTAGCCTTCGCGAATAGGACATAGAATGTAACTATAACCGTAATATTTTCCTGTGGCTTCGAGATCGTTTTTTTAAAATTGAATATGCGTTGCTGGGACCATTCCTAAAATGACAAAAATTGCAATTGGTTTCTCGACATGACGAATCATTATCGTTTAGACCGACTTGATGATTAAGGAATGATTTCTTGCTTCTTAATAATTTCTTAATACTATAAATCCAGACTGTCCTAATTATTTTGACGTGCATATCATTTCCCGTATGCAAGTTCCTACAATGCTCTTTGTTAAAAACAATGCTACGTAAAATGCTCACGCGTGGATTAACTTTGACCTCCATTACCGTATCAATGCGATAAGAGATAAAATATTAGTTAACGTGTGATAGTAAATTATATGACGGTTCTGTTTTACTAAATTAAACAAAACCATTTCGAGTTTACTCTTTACGAATCGATTTTAATATGAAAATAACTTGATTACATTACACATACAAGCCTAGTTATTGCATTTTCCGATAAACATTTTGAATTATATTTTGCTTAGTCACGAAGCCGATTTGAGTTTTGAAAAAAACATACTGTTATTTAGCACTCCTTCATCATTCCATTTTGGTTATTCGATACACGATTTTGTTGTTCGATACATTTTCCTGCATTAAAAAAATGCAAATATAGGTCAAAATTGAGATGAAAAAACCATTTTATTTGAGTAATAACAGGTTTTGTACTATAAAACTTATACCAAAATAAACCTTGTAGAAAATGTGATTAAAAACGGTCGTCATAAAGTATTTTTTTATAAATCCCCCTTTAATTAAATAAATATGTGTTTTCACTCGCTGCTAAAGCGCTCGACGCGGTTTCTGTGCCGAGCAGAGCTCCATATTATAATTCATCCAGTTATCGGATAGCCCCGCCTTAAATATAGATTCCAGTATACCTAGGTCCTATATACTAGTAGTATAGTTCCAGTATACTAGGTATGTAAAAAGATATTAAATTATATTATATTAATTAGCAATTATCCCGCGAAACACGCAGTCTTTACAGCAAATGTGTGAGTGCACGCATATGCATGCATATAGCACCGCCCTCCTTTCCCACACTGCATATGCGTACACTTGCATGCACCACCACCCCACATGCACCACAACCACAGTAAAAGACCACCACCAAACAATCTACGCACGTTTCGCCCCGACACCGAGGCATCCTCAGGATGTAGACTCTACGATTAGTAATCGTAGAGTCGATAAAAATCGTTGTAGAATAAGAATTACTTAGGTAGGTAAGGTACATTGAGATTGTTGATTACGATTTATAAGAATGCATAGACTATTATAATATATTATGTTAAGAATGTAATAAAATAAATTATATCGAATCCTTCTTTTTACCAGTTTCGGAAACATATTGGTTTTTTTTTCAATTTTAGCTACTTTTTTTCTATTAAGCATTCTATTCACCAACTTCTTTGTTTCTAGGTCACCAAACTCGAATAAAAGAGCAGAAGAGAAGGAACCCGCTTCTCCACAGAAATGGCAGATGATACTCGAGCCGGCGCTGGTTGGTGCGATGATGGCAATAAACCTCGGACAGACATCGCTGCAGAACTTCTATTTGCGCACCGCCTGCACTGTAGATCTAGGGCTACCACTGGATGTGTGCGACAGGGGTGTTGGAGAAGAATTCCGAAGCGCTGAGGTAACAATCTCGCAAATGCATCATTCATTTTTCAGGTCTTCCTTGAGTCAGAAAATTGTTTCTTGTTAGTCAATATTTTGAGTTCGTCACCGTGATGTTGCGTAATAAATTAACATGATTGTTAATTATGCCTCATTTTGAAATTGGTCTTTTTTATTAAATGTAAAGATCACCGGGCATCGGAGACCTTAAATTATACTTAGGATGGAAAAAATACATACAGACAACAAAACTAGAAGACTCTCAAATGTTTATGTTATCTTTATCTTTTTCCTAGCATATGTTATGCTAATGGAGACACGGATAAGGAGACAGATCACTGTTATCTTCTGCATCTTTTCTCTATAAACTTGCATCTTTTTGAACAGTTGGTATTGTGCATTCGTTCAAATACCTCGTATCTTTTATCGGTTCTACATAATTATTAACGGGAATTAAACGAACCTTAAAAAGTTTATTTATTACTACTTCCGTATTTACATGTATATACATCCTAAATAATATTATAAATGCGAATGTTAGTTAGTTTGTTTTTGTTACACTTTACCGATTTTAAATATTTTTTCAACAATGAAAAGCTATATTATCAGCGACCAGCGTCGCCCATAGTTTATACCCAAATTTCCACGGGAACGAGAACTACGTGGGTGAAACCGCGGGGTGCTGCTAGTTCGTATACGTATAAAACTTTTATACGTATTTATTATGAATATGTATCTTTCTTTTTATCGCTATATATATATATATATATATATGTAGCTACATTGTTGCAAGCGCAATACATAGCAGTGTCTAGTCTATATTCTGTACGCACCCGCCGACTGTGACGGCTAACGATCGGTTTTTATTGCCAAATAGACCATTACAATTAATAGAGATTGGATGATCCGTTTGATTTATGTTCACGACGTGTACGAGAACATGATAGTAGGTACCTACAACTTCACCGTCGAGATATAATATTTTGTTAGCAACGTTAGACTATTAATTATAATGTACAACTTAAATCCTATCCTACAATTTAAGGCTTTTCTATTCTTTCATTTATGTTACTTGTACCTAGGTAACACTGAAAATGTTTAGAAAATGAAAATCGGCTTAATGTAGAAAGTTGCCAATACTTTTATTGTTTTTCGAAGTAATCTCAGTTTCTTTCTACACATCGTCGCATTCGATGGAACCACTGAGAAAAGCAGTGGGCCCATTCTTCCTTAGGAGTCTCTTCTATGGCATTTTCGTACGCTTTCACCGCATCTTCAGGGCTCGTAAAGCGAATACCTCGAATTTTATCTTTAGTTCTTGGGAATAAATGAAAGTCGCAGGGCGCCAGGTCAGGACTGTAAGGCGGATGACTCATTATCTCGACACCTGCCATAGTCAAATATTCAACAGTCCGTTTTGCGGAGTGCGCTGAAGCATTGTCGTGGTGAAGGAGGATCCTGCTTCGAGGGCGCTGCTGTCGAATTTTTTCATTTAACAGACAAACAGCGATTGACATACCAGTCTGCAGTAACTGTCGCGAAATGACCTTTCCGACCAAAGAATGAGGCAATCATATTTTTTCCTTGACTTCTTCCTTTCTTTACCTTAGTTGGCCGATCCTCGAAAGGAAACACCCACTGAGCTGATTGTCTTTTGGTTTCGGGTTCGTAGCAATATATCCAGCTTTCATCACCTGTGATGATGTCAAATACAGCATTTGAGTTACCGCCGTTGAACTTATCTAACATTTGGCGACACCAGTCCATGCGGAGGCGTTTCTGGTCGTCGGTTAAAGTATGGGGAATCCATCTGGTACAAAGCTAAATGACGCCTAAATGTTCGTGTAATATTTTTTGAACTTGACTCATACCAATGCCTAGGCTTGCCCGTATCTGCTGATAGGTCACTCTCTTATCTTCCTCTATCATGCGTCGCACAGCACTGATGTTATCTTCAGTAGTCGCTGTTAAAGGACGTCCCTCACGCGGATCATCACTGAGATTGCTACATCCACGCTTAAACTCGTTAAACCAATTGTAAATAGTGGCACGAGATGGGGCTTCATTAAAAAATGCTAATCGCAGCCTATCATAGCTTTGTTGTTGAGTAAGCCCACAACGAAAGTCATAATAAATCATTGACCGAAAATTTTCTCGCGTTATGTTCATTTTCACGTGTAACAAGAGTTTTAGATTTGCCGCCAATTCACAAAAAAAAATGACAAATGAATGCAATATACTACATTAAATTACCAAAGAGTTCTAAAATTGAAATTTAAAAAAAGTTTTCATTTTCAATATTTCTAACTGGCCAGTTCTAAACATTTTCAGTGTTACCCACGTATGTCATTTATATACCTTGTAGGTCCGGGTTCGAATCTGACCCCTGTGGTGTCTTGAAATGGGTTTTCTAAATTTCTACGTGCACCTAAACATGATACCATCGCTTGCTCATCGGTGAAGGAAACATCGTCAGTAAACCTGCATGCCTGGTGAGATTAAAAATCTTTGGAGGTGTGTGAAGTTCACACACTGGCCTGATTTCGAGAAGGAGACCCGTGCCTAGCTGTGGGACATATAAGGGTTGATATTATTATTAATCAATACTTAGGTGCGAAGGCTTTAGGTGATTCCTTTGATTTTTTAAATTTATATGGGTAATTTATTGGATGCGACTCTCTGAATTAGCTGCTAGATCAATATGTAGATTTGTCCAGTTAAAATAAAACCTCATAACCATTTCTGTAATATGTATCGATGGCACACAATACTATTGCATTATCATTATTCATGAAAATCTGACTCGAACAGGTGAGTTATCGATGAGTTCACTATTTCTGTGTTACTAATTATAGCTTTTATCTTTTGTTTTTTTTTGTCGATATTTTTATCGTGAGGCATTGAAAGGTGGGTGTGTAGGTCATCGACATTTTCTTTTTTAAGGTGTCAATTTCAGAAAAAATGTTTGATTAGTCTTAAAATAAATGAGTGATTTGTCTTTTTAAATGCTGTTAATTTTACAGGCAGCAAGTCAAATGGTGGTTTCAAGTGTGAACGTAAGCCGAAGTTTCGTCGGCTCTCTCCTAGCTACGGTTGTCTTACTTTTCGTCGGTCCATGGAGTGATTGCAGTGGGCGACGAAAGCCTCTGCTAATCCTACCACTGCTGGGAATGTGTATCATGACCACCGGGGTGCTGTTGATGCTAACCTTCCCTGGAGCCAGCACTGTACAAGTCCTTTACATGGTGCAGATTCCAATCTCCCTGGGCGGGAACTTTGGATTGTTATTGGCAGCTGCTTTCAGTTATATTGGCGATGTAAGTATTTTTGAAACGATCAGGATACGAAAATAAAAAATATATTGATAAAAGTGGATTTCGACAATAACACAATTTATCAAGAAGATTTAAACCTCAAAAATGTTTCTTTTGTCGTCAAGACGAAGTAATTATAAACTAAAATATTTGATACTTACATATTTTGTCATAGAGTAGGCCATCGAGCGTATAACGGGATAGAGTAGTAAAGTGAACCATAAAATTCCGACACTGGTCAGTGATTTGTCACTGACGTAATAACAATTCAAACAATCAGTGATCTGTGTGTATGTCCCATCGGCCAATTATCCTTCAATAACTATCAGTCGGCCAATCAGAACCGGCGCAGCATCACAGCAAAAATTTTGTTGAATTTGTGCTCATACAAAACATATAATATTAGGTACCGCGCTATTCGGGTTTTATGCTCGATGGAGTAGGCATAATATATTTTACAAAAATTAAGTCGTAATAAAATTTCTTTATCATGTTCCAGCTGCGAAAATAATGAATTCGCTAGGTCACTATCAATATGTATGTAGAGCACTCTTGATACATATAATGATAAAGTTATTCTATCAGCTCCTATTTATCAAAAGATCGATCACACGAGAGTTGCATCAGTCGATGATTCATACAAATTTGATATTACATCATACACAATTCATACACCTATGTATTATTACTGATAATAATTAATTGATAGTTTATTTATCTATCGATAGGGTTATTATTACTACTAGGTATATGATATGGTAAAAGATAGGTATGTAACTTTAGAACAGAGGCGTTTTTAATTTTTTTTCTTTTACACAGCAAAATGCTCTGAGGCATCCCGCTGAGGAGGGAGGGACTCCACATTCGGCTATGTGGAACTTGCTGCGCCCGAAAGATGGTAAAGTGGACGCACCCACTAAAACCCTGCGAGTGCCACCAATGCCGCCTTTGATGAGGTGCCCCTGATCTATTGAGCAAAGAGGGCACCTCGACAGCTAGTTAGTCCCTCAAGGGACCGACACCAACTCCACAGAGGGGTCGTCCCGCATCACAGAACAACCCCTCCCAACGTCGGGACAGTGCAATGGGATGAGGTTCCCATCCTCGCCCCTTGTCCCCCGTCTGCTCTTTTGTCCCCTTTTCTTTATAAGAGGTACCCTTCTTATAAGATCAGCAGCTCCCTCAGTTCTATTTCCTTCGCCCGGGGTGCTGGGTTCACCTTAAGCTACTGAACCCCACCAACACGAAAAGGCTTGAACCATGGTGGGGTTGTGTTATTATTATGTGTTATTAATAATAGAATTTTAAGACAAAAGTCAAAATATTACATTTATTATAGTATAAAAGTATCAAGACGATTCGTTCCTAGTTTCAGGCTTACGCACACTAACTGACTGTAGTGTGCGTCAAAACTACGTCGTTTTTGCATTTTGTACGTCAAAATATAAGTCAAAATACAAGTCATAATCGAATACATGCTCTGTTTCTTGTACAGATTCACGTGTCTGAGAGAAAGGGATGTCGGTTAGTAATTTTTCCAGTACAGTCCAGGGGTTTGTAACTTTTAGATATGGTTTAGGTAATTTAAATAGGAAAAATGCTGACAATTTAGAAATAAATGTGGGCGATGTGTAAGAGATTTCGCTATAGACACTTTCTAATTATTCTTTTTATTACTTGAAACTCAATAGAGTGAAAGACAGTAAATATCTTATTCTCGGTTCGCTGGTGTGTACCATGATAGTGCAGTCTTCTTTGTCATAAGCTCACTGCTCAGGTCAACTCATGTACACATTCAGAACTGCTGTTGTTATATTAACAACCTATTGCCTAATAGTTGCTTTGTACAATCAATGAAAGATCTTGTATAGATCTCTTGTTGTGTGTATAACGAGCTACTCAGCTCGCTATTTATAACACGCTCTATGAATCATGTATCAGACTGTGTAGACTGTAGATAAGTGTCGATAATAATTGAATAACGTGTCACCGTTGAAGGGTCCATGTCACGGTGTTATAATGTATTATAGTGCATACTTGACATTCTAGATATATCTTTGTATATATGTGTAGGTGATAATGTTCTGACTGGGCGCAGTTTCACATGAATGGCGTGTCTATACATTGAGTTTGTTAGGTTTCATATTTAGTTGCAATAAGTATAGTTATTATATATTATTGTATTTATTGCCATGCGATTAATCTATACTAATATTATAAAGCTGAAGAGTTTGTTTGTTTGTTTGAACGCGCTAATCTCAGGAACTACTGGTCCGATTTGAAAAATTATTTCAGTGTTAGACAGCTTATTTATCGAGGAAGGCTATAGGCTATAAAACAGCACGCTGTGACTTATAGGAGTTGAGTAACGCGGGCGAAGCTGCAGACAACAGCTAGTATTTTATATTCCCTCTAAATTTATAGAAAAATCAATGCTACTGAATAAATTTTGGAAATTTTACGGTGATGTTGAAATTAGAGTAACTTTAATATTTAGCTGACATGAATTTATAGAGCAGCTAAGAAGTTCTATAGTCAACGCTACTGTAAAACCTTGTCGAACAAGCCGCGCGAACTGTTCGACAAAAAATTGTCGAACAGTTCGCGCGGCAACCGCGTGTTATAGATACAGGAATAGTTTGAGTTGGCTCGCGAGTCAACTGTACCTACACCGATTTCTCCGTCAATTGTGGACCGATTTTAAAATTATTTTTTTGTTTGAAAGGCTATACTTGTCAAATGGGACCATGATAAGGAAACCAGGGTTTGATGACATCCTAGAGAAATCGAGGTGAAAGCGACTAGTGCGCTTAATATTTTTTTAATGAAGCATTTTAAAGCACTACAATTTAATGAAGGTCTAGAGTCGATCTGATGCTGGAGCTGAAAGATAGTCGAGGGATCTCCGCGACGATTAACTTCAGTAACCTTGTGTTTGGCTTGATCAATTTGTATTGATGAGAACTTTACACCTAGATAGGTTGTGACTATTATTGGGGGTCTGATGATGAAGACGAAGGACAGTTAAGGGAACTCCTAAATAGTTTACAGTAGTTGCCTTGTCTTTGGACTTAATTAATTTAAACTGATGAGAACTTTGAACCTATATAGGTGATACATGCCATTACAGGTCTGATGATGGTATGGATATGGTCTCCATAGACAGTCGAGGGAACTCCTCGACGATTTACTTCAGTAACCTTGTGTCTGGGCTTGATTAATTTGTATTGATGAGAACTTTACCCCTAGGTGGGTTGTGACTATGATTGGGGGTCTCATGATGAAGACAAAGGACAGTTAAGGGAACTCCTAAATAGTAGCTACATTGTGATTGGACTTAATTAAATCATACTGATGAGAACTTTGCACCCATATAGGTGATACATGCCATTACAGGTCTGATGATTGAGACCATAGACAGTCGAGGGAACTCCTCGACGATTTACAGCTTTTGTTGGGCTTACTTTATACAGTTCAATATGCCAAAATGTCTATCTCAGTATTTCTTTCTTTAATGAATCACTAAAATTAAAATTAAAATTAAATTCCACTTATGGAATAAGTAGTAACTTTGTACCAGTGTTTGTTATCAATATTTCATTATGTATGTTTCTCAGTGTACATAAATTATTAAATAAATAAATAAAAATTAAGAAATATTTTTTTTTAATAAAAACCGACTTCAAAAACATATGACCACCATTTCGAAACGAAAAAACCCAATTTTGAACTTAACGTTTCAGTTATGCCATTCAAGAGGCAGGGACGTGACACGGACTATGGGGTCCCACCGCGCGGCCATCCAGATAGCGCACGTGGTGGGCGCGGTGAGCGGACCGCTGCTGTACCGCCGTCTCGGCTTCTACGGCGTCTTCCCCCTTGTGCTGTTGCTGCAGGTAATTGAGCTTGCAATTATAATAGAGGCTTGAATATGGGAATTAATACACTTTGTCACACTCATTGTAGTCGAGTCTTGCGAATTGAATAACATTCATGTATCATCATCAAAATTATTAATTGAGCATATAACCGGATATACTTAGTGTAATATGAGCCATAAAATTCCGAAACTGTTTAGTTATTTGTCACTGACGTAATGGCAATTCAACCAACCAGTGATCTGTATGTACGTCCCATCTGTCAATCATCCATCAGTCGGCCAATCAGAGAGCAAAACCGGCGCAGAGTCGCAACACAAATTTGGCGGAATATGTTTTCCTACTAAACATACGATCTATACCATTACTGCTCTATTCCGGTTATTATGCTCGATGTCACTATGACACTATTATCATCATCTTCAATAGCAGTCTTTTTTCGCATACTGCTGGATATAGGCTGTCATACAATGTATAGGTATTAAATATATAAATCTCTAAAAATTATACATGAGTTCTTTTAAAAAAATATATAAATTTATTTAAGAATTAGTAAGTACACTTTTACTACGTCCAAAGTTATTTTTGTCTGTCTTATATATTTACAAGACATGACTGATTTTTATTATAGGTTAAGATTATAAAAACCTCATGATACATTGGTAAGCGTACATTTTGAAGAAATTTTGCGAAAGTAAATGCCACACAATCACCATTGTAATGATGGAATGTCTTAACACGCTTTTATTATGCGCGCTATTATACGCGCTATTTCCAGTTGTCGTCCCTCGTGTACGTGGTGGTAATGGTTCATGACGTGAACGTGAACGTGGAGAACAAGGTGTCGGTGGTCAACTGGAGGCTGCCGGTGAAGGCTGTCCAGTGCCTGCTGCGGCCCCGGGACGGCCACAAGAGGTTCATCATCCTGCTCATGATGGTCGTGGCACTGGGAGACAGGATGCTGTTGTCTGGTGAGATAATATATTAAATATTGACAATTTCACTACAAGAAGGTAGGCTACAGGTCAGTTTATAAGAAGCGTGTACAGGTTTTTTTTTTCTTCTTTTTATGTTAGTTGAATAGGCAAACTAGCAAACGTGCCACCTGATGGTAAGTGGTCGACGTCGCCCATGAACATACATGGAATTATCAATACACGCTTTAAAAAACAACTCTTAATTTTTGTAAACTTCATATTTATCCTATTTTTTCCTAAGCTTCTGTTATCACGGCTTCCTAGGATTTTTCCATTCCTGACGTTTTGTATATTTTGTAGCAACCACTTTGGGGTATGCGAAAATCGTAATAAATCATGAATAATGTTCAATAAGTTGTTTTATTACAATGAGTGAAGTTCGCGTAAATATTTACATACCAATAAACATCTATTATGACTTGGTGCAAGACAGATATATATTTGCCGTTATAATTGACGGTATTCGAACCCGCGATCGCTGGCTGTAGTCAGCTACTAATAAGAATATAATTAATATACTTATAATAATATATAAATAAGATAGTACTTATCTATTTCCTACTGTCTATAAACTTGTATTAATAAATTTTAAACACCATATTCCTTACATCTGATGTTTTTTTAGAATAGGTTTATATTACTTCAGATAGAACACCGTGATGAAATCCGTAAGAACTAGAGCATTGGGGTACATTCACTTTTCGTAAAGCAAATCCGCAGCTCCATGAATGTGGCTAGATTTTTTAAAGGCACTTTAAAATATTTCGTACAAAGTCAAATGAATGGTTTGAAAACCTACGAGTATTCAACTGCTCTGTAT
Source organism: Helleia helle (assembly GCA_963853865.1). Lineage (NCBI taxonomy): Eukaryota > Metazoa > Arthropoda > Insecta > Lepidoptera > Lycaenidae > Helleia > Helleia helle. The sequence goes on along the minus strand of OY971416.1, from coordinate 10,657,809 downwards.
TATTCGAAAATGCATAAAAAACTACATGTTTGTAAAAGCCTGTTGAGGTTTCGATTAATTAGGGTGATTTTAGAATTAGAAGGGGATACTGTCCCGACGTTGGGAGGGGTTTTTCTGTGGCGCGGGACAACCCTTCTGTGGAGGTGGCTCCGGTCCTCTGAGGGACTGACTAGCCGTCAAGGTGTCCTGTTTAATCAATAGATCCGGGGAACCTCACCAAATGCGGGATGCCTCAGAGCGTTTTCCGGCGTGAAAAAAAAAACTTGTAAGAATATTATAATCGTTGAATCTGTTTTTCACAACTTTATGCCAACTCCAGAAATAAAAATATTCACTAGGCTTTTTATTTTATTGCAGATGTTATATCCATTTTATGTTGAATTAATGTTATAATATTTTTGTTTTCAGCGGAAGTACTTCTGTCGTATATGTTCTTCAGATACAAGTTTCATTTCGACGATGTGCTATTTGGATCTTATCTAGCTTATAAGAATACTATTAGTTTTTTAGGTATTGTATTATTTCTATATATTTTTTCTCAGATTCTTAATTTCTGTCAAAGTTCTATTAATACCTACATTTTTATTCTATCCAGTAAAAACCCACGCTTAATGTTCATACGTTGCCTATCGCCTACATCACCCGAAGCGCAAGTTGGTATGTGGTGTAAGGAAGAAATAAGCAGACCGGTCGTACTCATGTAGATGAACTCCACAGAGTACCCCACCTTTTTTTTATGTTAGTTGGATAGGAAACTGGCAAAAGTTCCACCTGATGGTAAGTGGTCGACGTAGCCCATGAACATAAATTAGTATACCTGGATCGGGCCCAGGCAACTCATTTATTTGTTGCCTAACCTGAGACATACACTGCCTTCTCTCCGAAACACAGCAAAGCTGTTTCACGGGAGAAACAAGCAAGATGGTGGTACCCATGCAGCCGGGAGCGCGGTACAGCGCTCCCCTCCCACCGGTTTTTTTATTTTATATATATATATATATATATATATATATGGATTAATAATATATGCCTTAATTTTTAGGTACTTTATTAATATTGGCTTTACTGAAGCGAAGATTGCGGTTGTCCGATGAGACGGTTGGTGTTCTCAGCTGCATGTCGTACATACTAGCCACGTCATCACTCATAACTATCACCAACACTATAGTTGTATTTGTAGGTCAGTAGCTTTTATTTCTGTTTATTATATTAGACCGCGAAAGCTTAGGTTCAAATGTGATACGAGAAGACGCCCCCTCCCTCTTCTGAAAGTGTGATGAGGGCCGCGTCTCGTAATGATAGAGTAATTTCAAACGAAAGATTCATCGACCGCATCGGATTTGACTAATCTAAATCCTACTCTCCCGAGTAGCGCGTGCGATTAGCCGCGCCTCCTGAGGGTCGCGGCAGGGCGACCCCCCCTTTCGAATAATTCTCAGGTGAGCCATCTGATCGAGCACTGATCTACTATTCCGATTGAGCTTAAAGGCCATCAGGCCGAAAAGTCTACCCCTTCCGAAGAAAAAATTTAGACCTCCATCTAGATCGAATGACGGTCTCCGTGTAAGTAGTTGTTCACCGTCGTAGTGTACAATTGCAAAAGGTCAATAGTCCATGCCAAGCAGGAGATATGAGCTGATCATGTTGATAATACTAATAGATGTGACCCAATAGTGGTAAATTTTTATATATAATATTATCGCATAATGTACGCCTGTAATATCTAAAACCTAAGGAAGAGGTAGTGCCATGCTGCTTTGCAGGCGAATTGGGCCGGCACGACCGGCGTGGTACCTCTCGCTCACATAATATCGGCGTAAAGTGACAGCTATGATGTTGCGTTTCGTACGGTTTGTCAGTTTCCGGTGGCCCATTGGGGGGAATAGGGAAAAGGAGGGCAACGCATCTGCATAACTTTTGGTTGTGCGGATGTCTATGGGCGTCGGTAGTCACCATAAGGCTCCGACTGCTCGGTTGCCTCCTTATAACATAAAAAAATACTACTATAATATATTACGGCCAGTGTCCAATATATTGTTCTAAACACAATAGTAAGATTAATTTCATCGAACAACAGGCTAAAAGAATTCAATGAAGTATATTTTTATTTTTAAAGTAATAAAATATATTGAATTCTAACGTGAACCATGGCGTTCATTGAAGGAGGCATATTATAGCAGTGGACAGATATAGGCTGATCATGATGATTATGATAAATGTGAAGATCTGTGAATGTGAACCAGCTTAGCTCGAAAATCTTATAGAATTACAGTTTGTAACGCCTTGTAAACATAAATAGCATCTATCTTTGACGCGCTTATACATTCATTTTGTTATTTTAAATTTCAATCAAGTTTGAATATATTTTCATATTAGTGTTTGCAGGAAATTGATTGTCACTTTAAGGTTAAAAAGTACTCTCATTTAAAAAAATAAGGCGTAAAGCAAAAAAAAAAAATACAGCCAAGATAGTATTAATATTTCGAATTATAAGGATATTTAAGTTTAAAAGTCGTGATTTAATTTTAATGTAGAGATACCTAATTTAAATGATGTCCTGTTAGAACTTTAACTTTAAATAGAATATGTAAAATCATTTATATTTTTTAATTTCAGTACCAATCCTCGGAATCATATCTCAGGGCTCTCAAGTGGTGCAGCGGCCGTTACTAAATAGGCAGATATTGCCAACTGAACAAGGTTAGTAGTAAATATTTACCTAACAACGGCAAAATAGGGTAATCAAATTAGCAATCTATGTATGTAGGTTGTGTGTTAGTGTTTTTTTACATAATATGTATAAAAATCTCATGTCACGTTGTGTTTGTCTCCACCGAAATAAAAAGAAAAGTATATTCGTTTTTTTTTCTATTGTACCGGAAATGTTCTTAGGCATCCCGCGGGAATGTGGGACTCGCTGCGTCCGAAAGATGGTAAGGTGGACGCAGCTCTACCCACTAAAACCCGGTGAGTGCCGCCAATGCCACCTTTAGTGAGGTGCCTCGGATCTAATGTGCAAACAGGGCTAGTCAATCCCTCAAGGGACCGACGCCACCTCCACAGAGGGACTGTCCCGCACCACAGAACGACCCCTCAGAACAACCCCGACGTAACCATTTTAAGTCAATTTTCGCTTGGGGCAGAATTTGGCTGGCTTGCCACGGTTCATTACGATGAGCGCTTCCGATTATCGTACATGATCCACTTTTCATCACATGTAGTGATTTGATTTAAAATTCCTTCATTATTGTGCCGGTTGAGTAATGTAACGCATCAGTGTAAGCGCGTTTGTCGGTTTGCTTCACTCAATTCGTGAGGTTCGCACCTTTCAAGCTTTTGTACCTTCCCAATTTACTTCAAGTTAGTTCAAGACCGCAGCCTGCAGCTAACTCGGACGTGGTTTGTGATGGATCCGCTTCCACAATAGCCTTCTACTCTTTCTTCATTATCAACTTTGATCTCCGGCCGTCTACGGAGCTTGTTCTGCAGGTCGAAATTTCCAGAACGAAAATATTATCACATTATTAATCCTACGAGCCGTTTCTGCAGCACTGGTGCCACGGTGGAACTCGTACTCATAAATAACCACGATATTTCAAGTTTTCCATTTTGTAAAGTGAATGACGCAACGATGAAAAACAAAAGAGGAAAAAACAAATGAATTAGGTACGGTTTTCGAAACGCAAATGTATGAGTAAGTAGCTGTATAAATTTGAATTTGGAATTCCTAACCAAAGAGAAATTATTTTTAATCAAAGTGGCCAGTAGTGCCAGTACGACAAAACATATGTAAGGACCTAATATAATATACTTTATTTCTCTCAGCATGTTGTTGTCGTGTAGACTCTAGGAATTTACTAGTAAAAATCGAAGAATGATTGTTTATTAATTTTAAAATACATAATATGTTTTTATGTTAGTCGAATATGCAAACTAAAGTGCTCAAAGTCGTTATGAACATAAATTAGCTCACCTGCGACTAGCTCCAGTAACTCATCATGCGTTACCTATCCTGAGACATAGGATGTTAAGACTCGGTGCCAGTAATCACACTGCCTGTCCTGCCCTTCTTGTCTTGTCTTGAAAAAAATAGCAGGCGCACGGCACAGCGCATTCTAACTTGTCAGATCACAGTTGAGATGAGGCGAACAGGCGAATAATCACCGATGGCACTATTGGAGGGTCCGGCTCGTAGGCTTTGCTTGTAGCACACTGCTTAATTCTGCCGCTAAGCTCTGTTGTATTGCAAATAGAAGGCTAGGACATTCAATGTTTACTCTTTTATTAGCAAATTGAAACATATCTGTGACTGAAACCAATAATTTAGAGTCTCAAAATAGACAAAGTTAGGATGGATGATCACTGGGCCTGGTATTATAAACGTTAGTATTTAATACGAGGCTAGTGTGGTCAAGCTCTAGAATAATTCGCCTCCTTTAGCTTTCACATTAGCAGGGATAAGAAATTCTAGAGAATACTAAACAATTCTTCTAAATACTGCTGGTAAACACATATATACTGTATGTGTTATTGGCACCATAGATATAATGTATATTGGATGATTCACGTAATGTATCGAACCCTAATTAATCTCCCTTTACCTACTTCATTATTTATTCATCAATCATTGTCAACGAACTTGACTCATACATATCTTCAAAATGAACATGAAATATATTAATTACAACTTTCTTTCGCAGGCAAAATATACAGTGTGATGGGCGCTTTAGAATCAGCGACGCAGACTCTTTCGTCTCCGTTGTACTCCCTTCTATATACCAAGACAGTTTCGGTAATGCCAGATGCATGGCTAATACCTGGCATCATACTAGCTGTTATACAGCTTCTTGCCTATGTGATGACAAGAAGATTGAATACCAAAAAACACGATATACCAAAGAATATACAGCTTCCTATTTTAAAAACTAAAGAAGAAACCAAAGACTTTAAAATCAAGAACGAATGTGTCAAAGACTTTAAAACCAAAGACGAGAGTATTAAAGACTTAAAAACCATGGACGAAAGTACCAAATACATTAAAACTAAAGACGAAAGTATCAAAGACATTCAAAGCAAAGACGAAAGTATTAAAGACTTTAAAACCAAAGAAGGTAACGGCAACCAAAGCCAATTAGTTAATGATTCGAAATAAATATATTAATAGTATAGTTTTTGTTTTATTTAAACTTAGATATTCCAATAGTTGTGTTAAAACGATTTTTTTATGTCTTGAGGCAACCGAGCAGTCGGCCGGAGCCTTATGGTGACAACCGACGCCAATAGACATTCGCACAACCGAAAGTTATGTAGATTCGTTGCCCTCCTTTTGTCTATATGGCCGGAAACTCACAATTAATGTGAACACGCCATGTCAAATATGTTTTTTTTCTTAAGACTTTCTTCATTGTGAAGTCTGGGTACGTCGTAACTTTGGAACAGATTTCTATTCAAATAAATGTTTGTTCTATCAAAACACCAACCATTACACCAGTGAGGTCTACACAATCTTTGATTTATATTGCATTAAAGTTGATGATTGCTAAATATTACGCTAATGATTTTTTATTGTGAAAAAGTTTTTGACGTGATAACGTCTTATAAATTGATGAACACCGGCAGCACGCACGAAAAAGCATCCTGTTCCGCTATCAAACGATAAACAGGCCATGGACAGGCCCAAGCGTTGGTTTGGAAAGCATTATTTCTAACAAATGTTAATACGTGACAAAGTGTTTTGGTGGTTTTGTGTTTATTTCTATAACGTAATAAGATGTAATTAATTTCCTTCATAATTTTTAGTCTAATTTCATTTTGTTCACTTCAATTAACTGGTTTTCTCAAAACAGCGGCAAATAAGGTAATAAATTTTTCGTCAATATTTCTTATCGTTAACGTTACCACATAAAACTATCGTCCGTAAACTGTGATCTGTGATTATAGTAAACAGCAATAACAGCTTATTTTTCTTATAATTTAAGTCACAATTTGTGATCCAGAAAACCCCATCTAATATTTAGTCAGGGAACAGACCTCGTCTAATAAAATATAGTCCTTTTTTTCCGGAATGATCTATGCTAACGGCCCAAAGGCCCTAATGATACATCGGATTAGTGTAGTCATATCGTCTATAAAAGATACCTACTATATGCAATATTTTTTTGGATATCTCCAAAAATGCAGAGCTTTCTTGTATTATTTCGAAAAAGGAGATATATCTCCACATTATAATATGTGTGACCCGCAACCACAAAAATCTAAATAATAAGACATTGTCGTATTATTTAGATTTCTGTGCCCGCAACTAATGAAACTATCATTCGCAAAAGAAAACAAAAAAAATGAAGATACTTCAGTACACAGAAGCCATAATATATTCCGTTTGCCCCCTCGTCTATTAAAAAAAATGTACCTACAAGATCAAGATCCGGAGGTGATCTTGTTACTATGATGATTATGTCAGAATAAAACGGCCTTTATCAGAAGGTTGTCACTATTCTTATTAATTCTGCAATTATTATCCTATAATAATTGCAGAATTAATAACGGGGCTGAAGCGTGGCCCTAAATATAGGACTGGTCCGCAAGTTTGCCGTAGCTCAACGTGCTATGGAGCGTGCTATGCTGGGTGTTTCTTTGACAGATAGGATTCGGAAGGAAGCAGGGTTGGATTTAGGTACGTTGAAAACGATAGTACAAAAAGTTTAAAAAGATAGTATTTGTAAAAAAATTATAGTACACTTTTAAATTTTGAATTTAACATAGGTAGTCAATAAAATCTTTAAAGTTCAAAGTCAATAAACTCCTCTTTAAAATATATATTGCTTATATATTGTCCATTGAAAAAGTGGCAAAATTTCAGTTTCTATTTTGTGTACAACTAATAATTAATACAAATGTTGACTTTGTGAAAACTTTTACTTTACTTTTTTTTTTACTAATACAATTCATATTTATTATAACTTTGTTACTAATATATAAATTATTTTTTTAAGTTACTGGTTTTTACTGTTATCACCTCATAAATGATTACTTTATTTAATTTTTTTTTTCTTTAAATTATATATTTTTTAAAATAAATAAGATACTCAAGTTCCTTTTCTAAAATATTATTAATCAACCGCAAAATTATAATCGGGGATCTTTGCGACTGCAACGCACCCTTGATCCTTAAATAAAACTTTATTTTCTCTATATTCCGTAGACATGAACATAACGATTTATGATCGTTCTCCTTCTATATCCAAGCTCCGTGACATTGACAAATATAACATTGCTGGTAATATCGATTAATCGATTTTGTATTGTTCGACAGCATTTTATCATGATTACTGATTACTGATTAGTGATTACAAAATATTGGTCAAGTATGTAAAGTAATGAAATAATAGTATTTTTTCGTACTATCCTTAGATATGGATAGTATATAGTACGAAGCATGAAATTATAGTATAAATACTATAATTATAGTACGAAATCCAACCCTGGAAGGAAGACATCCGTCAGAGAACTAAGGTAACCGATATCACGCAAAGAATCAGCTCGTTGAAGTGGCAGTGGGCTGGTCACACACTCAGAAGAACGGATGGCCAATGGTGCAATAAGGTTCTAGAGTGGAGGCCACGTTTAGGTAGGCGAAGTGTTGGTCGGCCATTGACCAGGTGGGAAGACGATCTCCGTGCGGTGGCCGGTCCGTGTTGGATGCGAGTGGCAAGGGATCGGCCATCTTGGCGTTCATTGAGGGAGGCCTATGTTCAGCAGTGGACGGATAGAGGCTGATGATGATGATGAATAATTATCATTTTGACCTTATGGAATTTGTCCTTTGCAAATGTTACTTCAGAAATATTATTTAATTAATTATATTTTTTCAGTCCTAATACTATCAAATGGATTCGTGGAAAAAGGTACCTAAAACAAAGCTAGATGCTTTATTTACATATAAAACTCTGCTACCGGTTTTTTTTTCAATTACGTATATATTAATACTAGAGGCACCAACGGACGTTGTCCTGTACATTTTTTTGTGCATATAAACCACTCTCGTATTATTCACTTCAATACACACAAAAAAATATCAAGATCTGCCTAGCCACTTAGGAGGAGTTCAGTGACATACACACGTACAGAAGAATTGTATATAAAGATTTGCAAGAATTCTGAAGATAATATGTAATTATTAAAATTTATGATAATCGTGTTTTGAAGAAGAAAATTAATTTAATAAGCGTAATTTATAATTAAAATGTAATATTTTATATCAAAATTTATTCTGCAAAACTCAATAGGGGATAAATTTGATACGCAAGTAGCTACTGTGGTTGCAGTAAGTAAAAAACGCCCTCATATGTCCTTCAGCATATCGAAATAACAAATAATATTATGTGTGTGTATATATACATATTGTGTATATATGTATATTGTATATATACACAATATGTGTTGGTATAAATTGCTTGCTAATTATGATTTAAATAAACTTTATTTCTTTATAAAACATTGATTTTACTGGCGGCAATAAAAGGTTTTTTATTGCTTTAATTATATTTTACACTAGCTGTTGCCTGCGGCTTCGCCCGCGTTACTCAACTCCTATATATGTCACAGAGTGATGTTATATAGCCTATAGCCTTCCTCGATAAATGGGCTGTCTAACACTGAAAGAATCTTTTAAATCGGACCAGTACTTCCTGAGATAAGCGCGTTCAAACAAACAAACAAACTCTTCAGCTTTATAATATTAGTATAGATTCTCGATATTTCTGATATTTTACAAATAAATTAGTCATGGAAGCCTTAAACCTACGGTAGTAAATATTTTTTTTATAGAAGAGGGGGCAAACGGACAGTCTGTTCACCTGATGGTAAGTGAATAGCGACATCCACAGACACCCGCTATACCGGGAGATCAGCAGGTGCGTTGCCGGCCTTTTAGATGTGAGTATGCTCTTTTCTATATATATACAACTATGTGCATGCTCTCAGGAGAATTAGCGATATAGACAAATCGCCAATCTAACTTAATATTTTGAGCGACTCAGTATAATTGGTCCATCCAGGCAGGTGATTTGTTACCAATTCAGCCTTAACCTGTCTAAAATATAGAGTCTATTGACAGACCTTTCCTACGAAAAGATTGGGTACACACAATGTATGTAGGTACGCTTTTTTTTTCTTTAACGCCGCGAAATGTATATAATAAATCTCGCGCGGGAGTGTGGGACTCGCTGTCCCCGAAAGCTGGTAAGTAGACGCAGCTCTAAACACTAAAACCCGAGTGCCACCAATGCCGCCTTTGGTGAGGTGCCCCGGATCTAATGAGCAAACAGAGCACCTCGACGGCTAGTCAGTCACCTAAGGGACCGATGCCACCTCCACAGAGGGTTTGTCCCGCACCACAGAACAACCCCTACCAACGTCGGTACAGTACAATGGGGTGAGGTTCCCGTCCCCGCCCCTTGCCGCCTGCTCTTTTGTCCCCTCTTCTTATAAGAGGGGTAAAAGGGCCCCTCGGCTCAATTAGCTTCGCCCAAAGTGCTAGGTTCACCCTAGGCTACTGAGCTCCACCGCCACGTCAAGGCCGGAACCATGGTGGGGAACGTATGTGCGCTACTTTAAGGCAGTTTCAAGTAGAAGCAGGTGTTTTGGCGAGTGGAACATGCTCACATGTATGGTTTAGGAATTGGGGCTTTTTGGTCACCTCTCTCAGCTAAGAACGGATGCAGTAAATGATGACCAAAAATAAACGACATAATTTAAGGCCTATAAAGTGAGTGCTTTGGAGCACTTTACTAAAAATGGGTACACCCAAACACCTTGTGCACATTTTGAGGCGTCTCTATGAAGATGGAACAGCGTCAGTCAGAGCGGAAGAAGTTCAGTCGAGTCAGTTTTACCCCAGTGTGGGAGTTCGCCAAGGATGTATCATCTCCCCACTTTTGCTCAACACATACACTGAACTAATCATGAGGATTGCGTTGGAGGATTGGCAGGACGGGGTCGCGATCGGAGGTTTAACACTTTCTAACCTACGCTATGCGGATGATACCACCTTATTTGCAACCAGTATTTCCCATATGGAGGGTCTCCTAAATAAAATGGAAACCGTCAGCATGGAGTTTGGTTTGAAAATCAACCGCAGCAAAACAAAGATGATGATCATAGACCGGACCAATAACAACTCGCCAGAGGTCACGCGAATCGCGAATGTCATGTGGTCCAATCATATATCTATCTGGGAGCGCTAATTACTAACAATGGCGGATGCGTCGATGAGATCAGGCGTCGCATGGCGATTACTATATCTGCTATGGAGAGGTTGAAAAAGATATGGAGAAACCTTAACGTAACCAAATCCACAAAGATCCGGCTCGTGGACCCTACGAGAAGTTGAGCAACGAAAGATAGATGCTCTTGAAATGTGGTGCTGGAGAAGAATGCTTGGAGTATCATGGACTGAACACCGAACAAATGTCTCGATACTTCAGGAACTCGGCGTTACGGGCCGACGACAAAGAAGAAGAAAGTGAATGACCTACAAAGAACCGGCTGATGCACTGCACGGAGAATAACCTCAGATAGACTGCTCGCACTCTAATCTCTCTCACTCGCAGTACTCATCCTAACTTTCCTTACAACTATACATGTATAAATGGGATGGTTTGTAATTATCGATGGAAGTTTGTTACACTAAACTGAACAAATTTGGATAAAACTTTACTTTAAAATAGATTATGAACTATAGAAGTAAGTGGACAAAAGTTTGCCAGATTATAAACATGACTACGTAAAAAACACTAATTACATAGGCAGAATCACGGACAATTAGTTAAAAATACAATGTTATAAAAAAATATTTTCTAAATATTTTTTTATAGAGGAATTTAAGCAAACGATCAAAACCGCGATAAACAACTAGTAAAACATAAAATTAAATATTTTAAACGGAACTTGATTGAGGAAAAAAATTCACAATACAACCTACAAGGTAGTTTACCTTTTTTATTTGACCTTTTTCAAAAGAGCCCACTTCATATTTTAAATGCAAAATATTGTGGCATGGATGTTTATGACATGGATCAATTACAAAAATCCGAAATTACTTACGCGGGAACACTAACATTGGCAAATCTTTGTAGACGCTAAAATTTAGGAAGAAGAAGAAGTATATTGGACTTTAGCCCAGTGTTTCCACAAAGAGGAGAACTTCCCCTTTTGAGGGGAAAATAGGGTCCAGAGGGGAAGAGAAAGGGGAAATCGAGAGACTATTTCCTGCATTTTTTTTTAATTTGAACTTAAATAACTAAAAAGGTCGTCAGAAAAAAAGACAAAAATTATACTATAGATCATAGTATAATTTTTGTTGAGGGGAAATAAGACCTGAAAAGGGGAAATCTCAATTGAGGCGAGGATAAATCTCAATTGAGGTGAGGGGAAATGAAATCTCTAAAGTGGAAACACTGCAGTTTAGCCACAACTTCTTTCAGGAAGCTATCTCCTACGGTGTAGCTACGTAGTACAGTAAAACTGTTGCCACTGGCAGAAACAAGAATACACGGACCGGTAGAAACTAGAACTTAGTTGTTGAATTCGGGATTTGAGAAGTACCTTGTTCAATAGTTTAATAATATAGAAATCATCAATAAAGCTGTTTTACTCTTGGTCTTGTGAACTCGAGAAATACTATTATTACCTATATATTAAATAGTATACGATACGCATATAAAGCGACCTTCACCGAGATGTTTATTTGATGAAACGTATTTTATATTTAATTTAATATGTCAATAAATATAATGCATATGGACAGCCTAACAAATTTTAGTCCAGGGTATGTCGAATTAATAATTAAAAAAAAAAACATTTTACCGGTATTATTAGATAAATTCTATACCAATCGAAAGTACGAAGCCCATAGAAAATGCAAACGATAGGTTGCCTTTTTTTTTCTTTAACGCCGGTAAATGCTCTGAGGCATCCCGCGGGGGAGTGGGTCTCCCCACGCGGGTATGTGTAACTCGCTGCGCCGACAGCTGGTAAATGGACGCAGCTCTACCCACTAAAACCCGGCGAGTGCCACCAATGCCGCCTTTGGTGAGGTGCCCCGGATCTAGAAAACAAACAGGGCACCTCGACAACTAGTCAGTCCCGCAAGGGACCGACGCCACCTCCACAGAGGGGTTGTCCCGCACCACAGAACAACCCCTTCCAACGTCGGGACAGTACAATGGGGTGAGATTCCCATCCTCACCCCTTGCCCCCTGCTCTTCTGTCCCCTCTTCTTATAAGAAGGGTACGTAGGTACGAACTTACGTACGTACGAAGGGCTTCGTATTTTCGATTGGTATAGAATTTATCTTATAATATCGGTAAAATGTTTTTTTTTTTAAATTATTAATTCGACATACCCTGGACTAAAATTTCTTAGGCAGCCCATATGCAATATATTTATTGACATATTAAATTAAATATAAAATACGTTTCATCAAATAAACATCTCGTTGAAGGTCGTTTTATATCCCGTATCTTAGCCTACTAGATTATTACGATATCTATAGAAATATTTGACAGTATATTGACAGTTCTTCTATTGTTCAATTCTGTCTAAGGTTCAATTAGTGAAAACCTTGTGAAAAATAGTAGCCATGTAAGAGTCAAATTTGACAGGATTAAAAACAATATTACCTATATGAATATTTACTAAACTGACACTCTCTTTTGATAGAGCATACTGTATATTATAACTTTCTGCAATGTATATTAACTTTCTGCACATCTTTTCCTTATAATCTTCACTTACATGTATATAAAGCATACAAACGAATTGAGAACCTCCTTTTTCGAAATCGGTTAATAAAATATCACACAACGATTTTCCTTAACATAACTTAGAGAACTTACCACGGGACCAGATTGACGTGGTGTGAAAGCGTCTATAGATATATAAAAAAAGGATATTATATAATAGATGAATATATTCTTAGTAGTTTATATCCTACGTGTAAATTATGAGAAATTCCTATTTCCATATTAATATAGTTATAGGTCGTAAAATCACAAGTAAAATCAAACACAAAAAATATTTTTGTAAATATTCTGAATATAAATTGTACGAAGAAATTATATTTTGAAACCAGCAAGACGTAAATTACACTTGCATATACCATAAAAATTGATATTTACGTAAGTATTTTAAACGAACAATTCAAGTGAATATTTTCGAAGATAAATTACAAAAATCCTACCAATATTATAAACGCGAAAGTTTGTATTATGTTTGTTACTCTTTTACGCAAACACTACTGAATGGATTTTAATGAAACTTTTCAATACCATAGCATAAATATCAGAATAACACAGATGCTAAAATTTATAAAGATATTTTGTGAATGTCCAAAATCTAATCCTGCGCAGACGAAGTCGCGGACACCAGCTATTAGTACAACAGAATAAATAATAGTACGTAGTACACAAAACGAGCAAATGTCTTTATTTAATATTGCATATAACACCGAAATTATCAAAATACACAACAAACGATTCGGATTTTCTTACCAGCATATAATACAAGTCATTGAGGATATATCGCAGTCTGTTTCAAGAGGTTGAAGTCGGCAGTAATGGAGGCAATCCCCAAAAATGACGTCCTGCAATACAATCCGGATACCTTACAGTTTCTTCGGAAGCAATACAAGCTGGACGATCCGGCAAGGCTAAACGAATCTATCGATATTTTAGAAGAGTGGCTGAAAAAACAACAACATTTTGTTCACAAAGAATGGTGTAAGTGCTTTATCATTTAACGCGGTTAAGTTTTTTTTTATGGTCTGTGGCGGGGACATTGGGGTTCTGAATTTAAATGTGAGTTGAAATGTGTGCGATTAAGGCGTTCATTATCACGAAGGACGTAAAACGCAGATGATGATGATGATGATCAGGGTCAGGGATGTCTTTGGTGTGATATGATTTTTTCTTATCTAATCTTACAAGCTCATTACCGGACCCCATTGACGTTGTATTTATTATTGCTCACAAATATTCACCATTTATTTATTTTAAATTGCAAATATGTGGGATAATAAAAAAAAGAAGCATTAGATAAATTTTTAATGATTATTCAAATGACACGAGTAGTACTCGTTATTAAAGTTATCACCTTCACATAATTTTCTTTTTTTGTTTTGTGTGTGTGTGTGTGTGTGTGAGCTCCGATGCACGACTGCAGTTTACTCCTTACCAACCTTTGAGTTACCAATGATTATAAAATTACTTAATAAAATTATAATTACGATATAATATTACAATATTAATATTGCATTTCATTAATTAATATTATATGATTATAAAAAAATATTCGTCATTTTATTAAATAATTAAATAAAAACATATTTGCTATGAATTACAAAGATCCTAAAACTAAAAACCTTAAACAATATAATATAATAACTTAAGTATATTAATAAAAAGGAGTCCCTTTAGACAAGATCCCGAAGATACTGGCAGCGATCCCTCTTTGAATTGCTAGACTTATTCTTTGTCCTAGGTAGCTGCCAGCTCTTCGGTTGCCTGTGATGTCAACTAACCTTTTTGTTAAAAAATATAGTTCAATATACATATACATACATAATGTATACTAGCCACCCTGTTTGATCATTAGGCAAACAGGGCACCCCGACGGCTAGTCAGTCCCCCAAGGGACCGACGCCACCGCCACAGTGGGGTTGTCCCGTACCACAGAACAACCCATCCCAACGTCGGGAGAGTACAATGGGGTGAGGTTCCCGTCCTCGCCACTTGCCCCTGCTCTTTCGCCCCCTCTTCTTATAAGAGGGGTACAAAGAGCCCCCTCGGCTCAATTAGCTTCGCCCAAGGTGCTGGGTTCACCCTAATTACTGGGCCCACCGCCACGTCAAGGCCTGAACCATGGTGGGGATTATGTATCATACCTGGTTATTGTAATTAACATAAATTATGTTGATAAAAAACTAAAATGAGATTACGTTACAAACGGGAAACAAAACTAAATTTTGACATTGAACGTTTTAAACAATTAAATTTACGAAACAACTTCAAATAAACAAAGTATGTATATAAATGACGTAAACCTCAACAGCTAAATATTAGGAAGGAATTAGGAACAAATAGACAGACAGACAGACAGACAAACAGATGGCCAGACAGATAGACAGACAGACAGACAAACAGATGGACAGACAGATAGACAGACAGATAGACAGACAGACAGACAAACAGATGGACAGACAGATAGACAGACAGATAGACAGACAGATAGACAGACAGACAGACAAACAGATGGCCAGACAGATAGACAGACAGACAGACAAACAGATGGACAGACAGATAGACAGACAGATAGACAGACAGACAGACAAACAGATGGACAGACAGATAGACAGACAGATAGACAGACAGATAGACAGACAGACAGACACACAGATGGACAGATAGATAGACCGATAGACAGACAAACAGATGGACAGACAGATAGACAGACAGACAGACAAACAGATGGACAGACAGATAGACAGACAGATAGACAGACAGATAGACAGACAGACAGACAAACAGACCGACAAAAATGGTAAAAAATGCTATTTTGGTATATGTACCGTGCTTACAAACAGGCACTCCAATTTTATTTATCTGTAGATTATGTTTCTACATATTATATTTATACAACGCGCATTGCGAATTTTTTAGGATATTAATTTGTAGGACAAAAAATAATAATAATTTATGTTTTATACTCTAATTAATAAAGTTCAGACGTTTCTCGTCATTAGTATTTTTTTTTATTAAAACAACATGAATTAGTATAACAGAACTGTAATCTGTTGGATCTTTTTAAAAAAAAACGACTTCAAAGAATTAAAAAGTAATAGGTTTTAGCCATAATTAATTACGTTTCTTTGATTTTTTCCTGCAACTTATTCTTCTATTAATGTATATATATCGGTGTCAGCCAAGGTAGGTAGGTAGGTACAATAAGAAATACACATTACATCGACAAGTAATACCTCTAGCACATCATTGACGGAAACTAAGTCAACCAAATAGGCATAATTTTTTTTGTGTTAGTTGGATAGGTAAATTGGCAAACGTGCCACCTGATGGTAAGTGATCGACGTTGCCCATGAACATAAACCAGTTTACCTGGAACGAGCCCAGGCAACTCAGTTATGTGTTGCCTATCCAGAGACATAAGATGTTAAGTCTCGGTGCCAGTAATTACTGCCTGTCTTGCCCTTCTCTCCGAAACACAGAAAAGCTGTTTCACGGGAGAAACAAGCAAGATGGTGGTACCCATGCAGCCGGGAGCGCGGCACAGCGCTTCCCTCCCACCGGAAAATAACTCAAAAACGGCTGGTCAGATCTTGATCAATGGAAATAATAAAGGATCATCAAAATACATTCACAATTGGCGGAGTAATCGCGTCACAAACATATAAAAAAGAATCGAACACCAATTATTTAATTTATTTGTAACCTTATTATATTTACATACATATTAATATGTACAATTGATTTAATTAATAGGGATGTAAGTATGAAATTTATTGATATGACAATTATTGTCGTTTTTACGTACTGGTCAGTTTGTTTTAAAATCAAATATGTAAGTAATTAATAAAATTATTTGAATTAAAACAAAAACAGTTTTTTCACAAGACGAAGACTACGTGTTTGGTTTTAAATTTAAGAGATAAATGACATTGTTTGACTTTTAAGCATTTTTGTTCAAGACATACAAGCACGGCAAGGCAGCGTTTTCGTCGAAAGCTCTCAGACGGCTTATATTTTCCGACAGCTCCGTGACTTTACCCCGCATAGTTCCCGTTCCAGAAGGATTTCCGGGATACAAACTCTCCTATGTCCTTTCTCGAGTCTCAAACTATCTTTGTACAAAATTTCATCTAAATCAGTTTCGTAGTTTAGGCGTAAAGAAGAGACAGACAGACAGAAATACTGTGTTCTGTAACTCTTTCTGTCTGTCAGTCCCTTTCTTTGGCATCTATACAGATAAGTAAAATTGGAGTGTCTGTTTGTAATATTAAAATAACCGCTTTTATTGAATTTATATGTATGTACATTATATTTATATACACATATTTATATTTATATACACAGTGCATATAGCAAAATAACCATTTAAAAAAAAAATTGTCTGCCTGTCTGTCTGTTTGTTCAAGCTAATCTCTGAAATAGATGGGCCGATTTTTATGGGACTTTCACTGGCAGATAGCTGATGTTATAAGGAGTAACTTAGACTATAAAAATAAACATCATCAATCCGCGTACGGCTGTGAATCTTAGTTAGCGCGGGCGAAGCTGCGGACAACAGCTAGTTTATAATATTAGTAAAGATATATAAAATAATGAGCACTCCAATATTTCAACGTAAGATTTTAATGTTCTTTTTTTTTTTCTTTTATTAATTTTGTAATTCTGGCCACTAACAAACCTTAAGGTTCTCTCTTGTGGAGTGTTTAACAAAACTATAATATGAAGCGTTTCGAAATTACGATATGGTTACCAATTAGACAAAAGCGGAGTTGAATGCAGTTGTCTTAGCCAAAATCGACGATTATCATTATTATTAATAATAATCCTCCCGGATTATTGTTATTATTATTATTGACAATAATAATCTTATTTATTTAGATTATTATTATATTATAATAGATTATTATGAATAATAATAATTATATCTATGGACGCTTTACACACCACGTCAATCTGGTCCCGTGGTAAGTTCTCGAAGAACTTGTGTTACGGGTACCAGACAACGGAAATATATCTATATAATTTTTTTTATTACATAATACACATATTTAATACACATCCATGACCCAGGAACACAGAAAATATTTTTGTTCCTTGGCGGGATTCGAACCCGCAACCTTCGCCTTGAGCGCCAACGAGGTTACCACTGAGCCACAGAGGTCGTCATTATTTTAATTTTATTTTCACATTATTATTATTGTTACATTTTTTTATTTATAACTAGCTATGCCCGCGACTTCGCTCACGCACCAGTAATGATTTAATTAAAACGAAAGGATTTTGGAATTTAGTTTTCATCTACTATGGCGTTAGATGGAGTTTACATGTAGTTACAATGTAAACTCCATGTAACGTCACTCGATTTAACGACAAACTGCCTAAACTGTCGAAATCAGTCAACTTTGGTTGGTTTATATATTCCTACCTCTTTGGTTTAGCAGTTTAGTTTGTTTTCCATACAATGATATTTATGTAGTGTCAGTGCTGGGCACACATTAGGCTACTGAGCCCCACCGCCACGTCAATTCCTGAACCATGGTGGGACCTTTCATGTTTAGGCTGTTGTTAGGTAGTGATCTTTTTTATAGATGAGGAGGGGGGGTAGCTGACGGGAACGGGACTGTCGGTTCACCTGATGGTAAGTGAAAAGCGACATCCATAGACACCCGCTACATCAGAGGATTATTAGCAGGTGCGTTGCCGGCCTTTCAAATATGAGTTTGCTCTTTTCTAGAAGGTCCCTAAGACGTATCGGTTCGGAAACACCGTAGTTGGCAGCTGATTCAGTATCACTATATTTATTTATTTTATTTAGGACAACAAACAATTGCTCAATAAAAATTACATAAAAGTACTTAACTATCTATAATAGACTAAGTAATTGTACAACCAAACCACAGTTTACTATGTATATCTTAAATACAGACAATTTAACAAAATTATTTTAAAAAAATGGAATTATTTAGTGCCTACAAAGATTAAAAGTAGAAAAAAAAGAAGTAATTTAAACATGATTATAAACAAGCTATAGAATATTACATACTTAATGATAATTACGTATAATTATGGTTCAGATAAAACCTCAAATAATATATTTTTTTAAATTCAGAAGTGATTCCAAAGATATCAATGTGATTAAATTTGTTTACAATATTTTTGTTGTATGATGCGATTATCCTATTTAAGGGTTCACCCGCACTATATGGAATCAGCTGGGGAAAATGGCGATTCCTAATATTGTGCTTTTCAGTGTAACCGGACACAAAATAAATTTGAAGAAATCTAGGCTCAATATATATCTGGCTTGGTATATAACATATCTGGCAATAATGATCTGATGAGATCGTAAACTTGAAGGCTGGCTCGTGCCAACCTTCAAAGTGCAAGTCCGTAAATACGGACCCTCCGTTATTTTGTGTTGTATATGTTTTGCACCAAAGGAATAAGGATGCCATTTGGAAAGTATTATAGGAACGGATAAGGTAACTCAATTCTAAAAAGTGTCATTCTTTGGTACCGCGATTCAGAAATAACATGATATGCACAGCACCATCTATTACGTTTAGGGGTTCTACTCTAGGTAATCATTCACACACTGTTAAAAAAATCGTTTTTATGGTATCTAAGTGACACAGTCATTAATTATTACTAAAATCTATTACATTTAGAGGTTCAACTCTAGGTAATCCTTCGGACACAGTTAACAAAATCGTTTTTATGGTAAGTAACATAGTCATTAAATAATATTTGAAAACGATATTTTCCTAAAGTATTAAAATAATTTAATACTATAGGATAATATTGACTATTCCTTTCCAACGTATTAAATCTTTAATAATAATAGCTCAACAAATTCGTTGGTACTATTAGTAGTCAATAGAGGGCGTTGCATGTATCTGTTTCTATTTATATCTAAGTTTTCTTTGTAAACTTCTTGAAAATTTCAAATACTCATATCTCTTGATAGAGTAGAGTGATTGTAATGAAACAAAATCTAAATGTCGTCGCAAGTGTTCCTGAAGGCCAGGTGCATTATAAGGCTTATATTCTATATTTTGTAAGTCTGTAAGTGTAAGTCTCAAGGGGACTTCCCTTTTGTCGACGCTGTTCTAATGAGTTCAAATTTGACAATTGTTGTTTGTTTTCAGCACGTGAATATTTAGAAAGATGTCTTATAATAGCTAAAGGATCAGTAGAAAAGGTGAAGAAAAAACTGGACTCTTTGTGTACCTTCAAAACATTGCTACCCAAATATTTTCAATTATTCGATGCAAGTATTTGCCGAAATTCTGATAATATGTAAGTTTGCATAATTTATACTAACTAAAAATAAATACCTAATAATTATTTTTTTAATAATTACACACAAGTCACAATCGAGCAGTCGGAGTCTTATGGTGACTACAGACGCCCATAGACATCCGCACGACCAGAAATTATGCGCATGCGTTGCCTTCCTTTTCCCTATGAAACGCACGAAACGCGACACCATAGCTGTCACTTGTCGCCGGTGTTATGTGAGCGAGAAGTACCTCTAAATATTATAATAATTATTCAAAATTTATTTATATTTTAGATTTGATGCATTACTACCGAAGATGACACCTGATCATTACCGAGTTTATTATGTGAAGGCTGTTGGATCGATATTTGATGATTTAAACAATTACTACAGATGTTGCATAGCCGTAAGATTCATTTGATTTATATTTATTTGGTTTTAATCTTAGAGTATACATAATGTCACACCGCTTCATTGTGCCGATCGTAAGCAGATGCGGTATAGATATTCGAAGCGCTGTGAGAGTGTCCTTTCATGCGTAATGCATTAATAAATATCGATATTTGAAATTATGACATTCATCATTATCATCATCATCATCATCAGCCTCTATCCATCCACTGCTGAATATAAGCACCCCTCTATAACCGCCTAGACATAAATGTTATTGCTTCTTTTATTTTGCTTCCAGAAATCATTTCTACAAATTGGGACTTCATATTTCACAATTTTAAAACATAAAAACAAATATACATCGCTCGCGGACCTAATGTGACGCGTGTTGTTATGATAGATACTGATTACTGATTAAACGTTTCCAAGACAATGGTTCATACCTGTGCTTACAGTTCATACTTACTGACGCGGGCTCTATATAATAAGTATACTCGAAGGTTTTAATCCTATGCTTCTTTTATTTCTCTAACAGTACACATAATTTTCCATCATAAGATTAACGATTTACTTTTAGCAAAATTTTTTATTTCTTAATTTTTTGTGATTCCAAAATTCGTCGTCTTGGCGTTCATTGAAGGAGTGAAATGTGAATGTGAGAAATGATGATGATAAAGATGATTACGATGACCGCGACATACTATGGTGTGCTGCCAAAGCATCCTATACAATTGTTACATCGACAAGTAATATAAGGAGCACAATATCATCGAGGTAAAGAAAACCAACCAAATAGGCATTATTGGGAATAACTAAAAAATGACTTGTCAGATCTTATTAAAATTAATATGGGACCAAATTGGAAACACCAGTTTTCAAACAAGAATTTTTCAAATCGGTCCATCCATTTCCGAGTAATCGGGGAACATACATAAAAAAAACCGACGAATTGAGAACCTCCTCCTTTTTGAAGACGGTTAAAAATGTCGTTTTAGGAATGAATCATTGTGCATTTCATTCTAGCACACATGTTCGCGCACTATGTCAGGTGAGATAGCATCGATTTAGAGAGTTCGCGCCGTCCATGTCGACTTGTTCAACCTTAAAAGACAAAAGTGATAAAAATAATTCTAATCATGTAGGCACTACAATATTTTCGGAATAGTAGCTAATGTGCTATTCCAGACTACTGCCTATCTCTGAGGAAAATTTTACTCCGATCCGTTCAGTTGTTTCAGTGTGATTGAGTAACAAACATCCATCCATCCATACTTTAGCATTTATAAAATTAATATAAATATATTAATTTTATAAATGCTAAAGTATTATTTCCATAAACACGAAATTACTTCATACACATTTTCAAACAGAGAGGTCGAGGGTGATTATTCTGTCTCAACCATAAATAACCTCCAATGGTTTCCTTAAGAGGATAAGAGGACAGCCCTGATAAGTCGGTCACCTTTATATTTGTACTAGCTGTTGCCCGCAGCTTCGCCCGCGTTAACTTAGATGTACAGCCGTACACGGATTGATGATGATTATTTATCTATGGACGGACATAGGACTTTATTTTATAATATGAAGTGATTAATACCGTATTTTTGTAAATAGCTTTTACATTACCGCTTTAAGATTGCCAATTTTTTAAGTATTAAAATGGATATAGGTAGTATGTTATATTTAACATAATATAGACATATTATGCCATCGCGGACTTTTCAGTAGGCATATTTAGGATACACAATTCTACCATATTACATTGATACAATAATAATTATTATCCTAACTTTCGGAACCGGGGCTCGGCCCGGCTCGGGCGCGAGGCGCGGCATCACGGAGCGCCCGGCTCGCGCGGCTCGGTCGAAATCACGGTGTCGCATTATTTTGATTTTGCTATATCTTCTAAGATATGCATTTCATTTGCATGGTGTAAACGGGAAAAACATACTTCATGAAATGCTCAAGCTAACTAACATATTTAAAATGATAAGGATTAATACCACATTTGTGTAAATAGCTTTCCAACTAACGTTTTATAATTGCCCATTTTTTAAGTATTAAAATGGATATAGTATGTTATTCTTAAGAGATACACATATGCCATCGCGGACTTTTTTGTAGATCTTTCTAAGGTGTACAATAATGTAATACATAATTTTGATCTATCTGTTAGTGTTCATCCAGCGTTTGCAATGTAAGTGCAAAAAATGTGTTTATTTACGACATCACATTAGAAACCTCAAAAATAACAGTATTTTTTCACTATTTAATGGATGTTATTATACATATTAACCTTCCTCTTGAATCACTCTATCTAATAAAAAAAACCGCATCAAAATCCGTTGCGTAGTTTTAAAGATTTAAGCATACAAAGGGACATAGAGACATAGGGACAGAGAAAGCGACTTTGTTTTTAACCGACTTCAATAAAAAGGAGGAGGTTCTCAACTCGGCCGGTATTTATTTTTTTATGTATGTACACTGATTTCTCCGTCAATTGTTGACCGATTTTCAAAATTCTTTTTTTGTTTGAAAGGGTATACTTGCCAAATGGTTCCATGATAAGGAAACCAGGATCTGATGATGGCATCCCAGAGAAATCGAGGGGAACTATCGTAATTCGTAGGAGCGACTAGAGCAATTAATATTTTTTTTAAATAAGCATTTTATAGCACAACTACAATTTAATGAAGGTCTAGAGTCGATCTGATGCTGGAGCTGGAGGACAGTCGAGGGAACTCCTCGACGATTTACTTCAGTAACTTGTGTTTGGGCTTGATTAATTTGTATTGATGGGAACTTTACACACAAGTAGTAGTAGTAGTAGTAGTGTGTCACGATTGTGGCGCGGTGGTGGACTCGGCCCAGCACACCCTTGAGGTGTGCCCGAGATGGGCGGCGCTGCGTCATGATCTGACATCGGTCATCGGAGGGGACTTGTCTCTGCCGAGTGTCATCATCGCGATGCTCGGTGACGACGAGTCCTGGACGGCGATGGTTTCCTTCTGCGACGCAGTAATGTCCCAGAAGGAGGCCGACGAGCGGGTGAGAGAGGAGGCCGCCGAAGAGGCCTCCCCCCGTGGGCGACAAACGGGGGTGCGCAGGAGGCGCTACTTAATGCGCCTCCAGTAACGCCCCTGTGCTCGTGTCGGGTTCAGGATGGGAACCTGGGCTCAGTATGACACGACGTCGCGGGGACTGCCCAAGCAGCCGGGCAACCCCCCTTAAGAGGAGTAGTCTGGCCTTCGCTGGGGCCAGCCTGTCGCTGAGGTGATCCTGTTGACTGCCTATCCGGGACCCTCAAATTAAAGCGGCTGAAGGCGCTCGCAGTGGTTTTAGTTTACGGGTAGGGCACTCCCAGGTGCGAGTCCCACATAGGGTCAGGATCTACCCGCGATCCTGGCTACATGCGTAAAAAGCATTTCCCTGCGATAAAAAAAAAAGTAGTAGTAGTAGACACAAGAATTAAAGAAACGCGATTATTTTATTACTTTTAGTTATTTTATTTTTTGAAGTCGGTTATAATTTTTGTTTAAAATTTTATACTATGTAGTGATTACTGCTCATGTCAAAGTTAGGTTATTACTGAATAATGTATGTAATATGTATGATATCTTTGATTAGTTTTAATGTGAACTATCTGCTCGCGTTTGAGCATTTTAGCAGCATGAAAGGTTGTCATGCAGTCATGGCCTTACTACGCGGCTTCTCTCGACTACTTTCTGTGTCCGAGCGTGTTACATTCTATGTTTCTTAATTTTATTCTTCTTATCTTATCTTACGTTATACTTATATTTTTAATAATTATGAATTCTTACATTAACATAGATGTGCCACATCTGCCGGGCATCCCGTTAGTTTCGGAATTTTATGGCTCGCATCACTCTATCCGGTTATATGCTCGATGCTGACATACCTACAACGAAAATGGACTACAACATTACTATTTTACAGATATATGAATACTTTCATGCCCACGACTATAGCAATGGAGTAATAGTAATTTTTGACTACACAGAAGTAGAGCTGTTGGATTTGCTCAAGATCTTAGATGTAATGGATGTGCAGCATATGATAAGGATACTAGTGGTAAGAAGGTTTTTTACTACTAGAAACTATCACCGGTGGAAGGCTTGCAATGTGCCGCGCTCTCGGCTGCATGAGTACCAGCATCCTGCTTGTGTCTCCCGTCAAACAGATTTGCTGTGTTTCAGAGAAAGGGCAGAACAGGCAGTGTAATTACTGGCACCAAAACCTAACATCTTATGTCATCAGGATTAAAAACACATAAATGAGTTGCCTGGGCTAGTTCCAGGTAAACTAGTTTATGTTCATCGGCGACGTCAACCACTTACCATTAGCTGGCACATCTGCCAGTTTTGCCTATTCAAATAACACATAAAAATACTAGACAATTTAGGCAATGTCATCTAGATGATAAAGAGTGTTGCACTTGTGCACCCGTCTGATAGGTACCACCACCTTTTTTTTCCTTGACGCCGGGAAATGCCCTGAGGCACCCCGCGGGGGCGTGGGTCTCCCCCGGCGGGTATATGGGACTTGCTGCGCCCGAGAGGTGGTAAGTGGACGCAGCCCTGCCCACTAAAACATGACGAGTGCCACCAATGCCGCCTTTGGTGAGGTGCCCCGGTGCTGACGGTCATTGGAAGAAGCGTGCCTGTGATGACAATTTGATGTCTTCATATCCCCTTCTGGAGATACTGAATCATGCAGTATTAGAGCCAATAGGCCTTTAGCTTATACATTTGGAAAAGACAGACAGACATTTAGACATTTCGTGTTTTTTTGTGCTATTTAATTTTTGTTCTTGTCGAAAAGCTTTAGGCCGATACAAAATGCCACCTAATAAATATATCTAGTAGAACACAAGAAAAAATGTATTCATCAGTATAGTATGTTTATTTAAATATTTTCAATAATATGTACAATATGCAAGTTCCTAAAAGTTGATAATAAATATGAATATAAAAGCGAATTTATAAAATATTTTTTGAATATATATACAAACAAAGACATTTAACTTGCAAGCCCAACTTAGTGGGACTGAATTTAATGTGACATTGTAAACTTATTATTTTTTTTAATACAAAGTGCCTTGATGTCATGGTCAAACCTCCGTAACTTCAATCGGGAGAAAAACCGCGAGAATTCTTATTGCGGGCGCCCGATAAAGGTCACCCACTACACACGATTTGTCCTCTCCTGTGTTATTACACATAAATCTTTTTTATACTTACATAATATATATGATAAATATCATCATCATCAGCCTTTATGAATAAATTGGTTACCATTGACTGCTGCAATGCTGTTTCTGCCATAACACATAACAATTTGACTGTGAGTATGGGTGTGCCCGTATCACCAAGTCATACAAGGTTGATAAAAGGGAGAGGCATTAAATTAAAGCACATATACTACCATGTGTAGTATATGTGCTTTAATTTAACTGCTTACGGTTAATACGAAACTATTAAAAACAGTTTATGAGAGAAATAAAAAAAACTTTTTCAAAGAACTTAAATACGAGAATAGCCAAAGTAAAGCGTAAACATCCTTTGTAAAATGTCCACTGACTTTCGAATCTAAAAGGCAGTGCGATGCACAGCACTTGCGTCTCACCGGGTCAAATAAAGCGGAGTGCCTTTAAAACTTTAAAAATATCCTGTGACTAAACTATTGATTCTATTGGTCCAATTTTTGGTGTGTAGCCTGAAAATGGTACATAGTATATGTGGTTTAATTTAATGCCTCTCGCTTTTATCAACCTTGTATATTGGTTCATGAAACCACTTCACTACACTCTTATGCTTGTAATAAATCTGAAATTAATTTGATTACCATCATAACCAATATCGATTACCGTTTCTGACAACTGTTGGAAATAGGCTTCATCAATGAACGCCAAGAGGCAAGATATATAAATTTTTGTATGCAACAAATCTAGTTTAAAGAATATAAATAATATTTTTCAGGATGGCTACGGAGTGAGGTTAAAAGGAATACATATAGTGACACCATCGAAAATTATAAACCTCATAGTTTCGGTTTTCAAACAAGCTGCAAGTGCAAAAGTTAAAGACCGCATTTTTGCGCATAAGGATTTCGAAACACTATACGATGCAGTACCAAGAGATATTCTACCTTCTGAATGCGGTGGCAATGATAAGTCCATAAGGGAACTACATGGTACGATTATTATTAAAGAGCTCCATAAAACTCCGATGGAATAAAGTTAAGAAACCGGTCTGACTCGACTTGTCCATTACAGTCCAAAGCTATAGTAAATCATAAATTCTTAAATTATTCTTGGTTGTATATGTGTACTTTTTTCTACAAACTAAGCTTCGATCAAAAATAGTTGGTATGGTTGATCGAAGAAACATCGTCATAATTTTTTTTTGGCGAATGGTTACTGTTTATGAGTCTTATTGTCATATTATGTTGCTCAAATTAGATCTATATCCAGAAAAATTGAAATTAATTGCGCCTCTATAATATTACAGTGCCTTCTGGGTGCTAAAGGCTGAGGATTCGAATCCCTAAGAGCAGTAAAGTAAAATGAAAGAAATATCGATAACGAGATTATGGATTTGATGGATCTAAATATCTTAGTTCATAAATAAATAAATAAATTGTTAAAATTACAAAATAAAAATATATATAAAAAATTCAAAATAAAAACTTTTTAAACGTTATCAATACCTAATTAGACTTTTTGCAAAGAGTTTTTGCAAATTCGATCCGATATTTTTCGAGTTAATAATTTTTATAATAATTTATAATAATCATTACTATAATTATTTTAGTATAGATATAAACAATATTGATGTCGATTGATGCTTTAATCAAATCTAATGCCATTATTATATTCGGCTAATTTTTTAATCACAAAATATTTTGTTTACAGGTCAATTTGTGGATGCTCTAAGTTCACCAAATTTTATAGAATATTTAAAGAAGATGCAGAAGGCGTGTACAAACGAGGAATTGAGAGCAACAGACAAATTTAACAACGACTTCATGGGAACGCCCGGATCTTTTAGGTCACTGTGTTTAGATTGAAACTGAGTAAAGTAATAAATTTCCTTATCTTTAAAATTCGGAAAACGGTACTGAATAAGAATATCGAGAGAATAAATAACAAAGTCTAAAATAAGAAATATAAAAGGAGCCCGAATATTATTAACAGAATTGTCTGAAAATATTTATAAGCAATTTACAGTTAACACTGTTGCGTGTTGGCTGTTGCAGACATACGTTAGACATTTCTAATGGAAATGCGCTTGTCAAATGCGGGTTAGTAAACTTTACACCCTCAAATATGTACTTAAAAACCGGTCAAGTGCTAGTCGGACTCGCGCACAAAGACTACCATTACATAATATACAACATTAGACACTAACAAAAATTAAGGTTTATGTTTATGAAATTAAATGTTTTTCTCTCTAATATATAAATATTTGAGTTGATTGAATGAAAGGTAAATTGCAGTTTACGATTTATGACGAATAAAAAAAACTACTAACTAGATCTTGCTCAAACCAATTTTCGGTGGAAGTTTACATGGTAATGTACATCATATTTTTTTTTTAGTTTCATCATGCTCTTATTTTAGTTAGAAGTTACAGGGGGGGACACACATTTTTACACTTTGAAAGTGTCTCTCGCGCAAACTGTTCAGTTTAGAATAAAATGGTATTAGAAACCTCAATATCATTTTTGTAGACCTATCTATAGATACCCCACACGGATGGGTTTGATGAAAAAAACATTTTTGAGTTTTAGTTCTAAGTATGGGGACCCCCAAAATTTATTGTTTTTTCTACTTTTGTGTCAAAATCTTAATGCGGTTCACAGAATACATCTACTTACCAAGTTTCAACAGTATTATAGCTCTTATAGTTTCGGAATAAAGTGGCTGTGACATACGGACGGACAGACATGACGAATCTATAAGGGTTCCGTTTTTTGCCATTTGGCTACGGAACCCTAAAAACTATCAGTATATTAGTGAGCGAACGATGTTATTTACAAGGTACGGTGGGGGTACCTAGACGCGATAAACTTATTTAATTTTTTCCTTATTGTAAGAGCTAAATTTGTCAAATAGGCTTTATCAGTCATACTGACGGACAGATCAGAGATCACGGACAGATCCCGTCAAGAGTTAACGATGTATATGATTGTACACACTACACAGTACAGGGGTAGTGGATGTGTATAGATTCATACAATCTATACATTGTGGGATACAATGTTTAAATTTCTTAACTTTTTCATATTTGGTCTCATGCAATAGAAACGCAAATGTTTTGCAACAATAGAGCAAAGGACTTTTTTATTGTTTAATACATACAATGAATACGATTCTGTTGTAAATTTTTGAATAAAATAATTTTTCAATAGGTATACCTATCATGTATATTATTTTTGTAACCCAAGGACACTATAACAAAAGACATTGTGAATCCTTCCCTTTTTAACCGACTTCAAAAAGGAGGAGGTTATCAATTCGTCGGAATCTTTTTTTTTTTTTTTTTCTTTTTTTTATGTATGTTACCTGATTACTCAAAGATGGCTACACCGATTTGAAAAATTCTTTTTTTGTTCTAATTTTCATCCCAGAGAAATCGAGGGGAACTTTCGAAAATCGTAGGGGCGACTAGTGCGTTTGATATTTTTTTTATAAAATGTTTTGAAGAACTACAATTTAATGAAGGTCTGGAGTCGATCTGATGCTGGAGCATTATTGTTACTTTTGAAGCCGGTGTCGTATTCGTTGATATACCTACCTCCCTACCTACCTTGGCTGACACCGACTACAAAAGTAACAATAATGACGTGGTAAATGCAAAGATTGTATATTAGTAGAAGAACAAGTTGATTATAAATTGTAGGCACAAAGATTAAGGAAATTATTTTATTACTTTTTAGTTTTTTTTTAATTTTGAAGTTGGTTTTAATTTTTGTTTAAAATTTTAATAAACGACTTCGAAAAGGAGGATATATGTTCGTGTGTATATATATTTTTTTTAATGTATGTTCACCGATTTCTCTGTGAATTGTGAACCGATTTTCAAAATTCTTTTTTTATTCAAAAGAGTGCACATCTGAGGTGGTCAAATGATAAGGAAACCAGGATCTCATGATGGCATCCCAGAGAAATCGAGGGGATCTTTCGAAAATCATAGGAGTAACTAGTGCATTTAATATGTATTTTAAAGCACTACAATTTCAGGAAGGTCTAGAATTGATCTGATGATGGAGCTGAAAGACAGTCGAGGGAACTCCTCAACGATTTACAGCAGTAACCTTGTGTTTGGGCTTGATTAATTTGTATTAATGAGAAATTTACACCTAGATAAATTGTGACTATCATTAGGGGTCTGATGATGAAGACGAAGGACAGTTAAAGGAACTTCTCAGCAGTTTACAGTAGCTACCTTGTATTTGGACTTAATTAATTTATATTGACGAGAACTTTGCACCCATATGGGTTATAAGTGTCATTACAGGTCTGATGATGAAGACCATAGACAGTCGAGGGAACTATTCAACAGTTTACCGTAGCTACCTTGTGTTTAGACGCAATTCATTTATGTTGACCAGAACTTTGCACCCATATGAACAAACTTTTGTCTGAAATCGAGTCTCTGCTGGCCAGAGTCTCGGAATGGGGGCGACTTAACCTAGTCCAATTTAACCCCAACAAGACACAAGTTTGCGCGTTTACCGCTAAAAAATCACCCTTCGTCGTTCCTCGACAATTCGAAGGCACTTCCCTAACCGCCTCAGCCAGCATTGGGATACTTGGCGTCGATATATCGAGAGATGTGCAGTTTCGTGGTCATTTGGAAGGAAAGGCTAAACTAGCCTCGAAGAAACTCGGCGTGCTCAATAGGGCGAAGCAGTATTTCATGCCTTCACACCGCCTTCAATTATACAAGGCGCAGATCCGGCCTCACATGGAATACTGCTCTCACCTCTGAGCTGGAGCGCCCCAGTATAAGCTCCTTTCATTTGACCGCATTCAACGCCGGGCGGCTCGAATCGTCGACAACAATGTTATCTCCGATCGGCTTGATTCTTTGGCGCTGCTAAGAGATGTCGGATCGCTCTGCATCTTCTACCGCATCTACCACGGGGAGTGCTCTGAGGAATTGTTCGGACTAATACCTGCAGCAGAATTGCACCACCGGACATCGCGGAAAAACTCCAAATTTCACCCACACCATCTCGATGTCCGGAAATCCACAACAACTCGATTTTTACGGCATTTCCTGCCTCGCACGACTAATATATGGAATCAGCTGCCTCCTATGGTGTTTTCGAACCGATACGACTTAGGGACCTTCAAGAAAAAAGCATACTCATACCTGAAAGGCCGGCAAGGCACCTGCTAATCCACTGGTGTAGCGAGTGTCTGTGGATGTCGCTCTTCACTTACCATCAGGTGAACCGACTATCCGTTTGCCCCGTCTACTATAAAAAAAAATGTGTTATAAGTATCATTACAGGTCTGATGATGAAGAAAGATTGTAATTAGTAAAATAACAAGTTGATTATAAGTTCTAGGCACAAAAATGAAGGAAACGCAATTATTTTATCACTTTTTAGTTTATTTTTTACTTTTTGAAGTCGGTTTCAATTTTTGTTTAAAAAATTTTGTTAGTTATAGAGGATAGGCAAACTGGCAGACGTGCCACCTGATGGTAAGTGCTCTACGTTGCCCATGAATATAAACTAGTTTACCTGGAACTAGCCCAGGCAAATCATGTATGTGTTACCTATTCTGAGACATATCACATATGATGTTAAGTCTCGGTAGCAGTAATTACACTGCCTGTCTTGCCCTTATCTTCGAAACACAGTAAAGTTGTTTCACGGGAAAACAAGCAAGATGGTGGTACCCAGGCAACTGGGAGCACGGCACAGCGCATTCCTCCCACCGGTAGAAGCCTTCCCTTGCTACCTTTTCTATATAAACTATTTAGGTGGACAAAACCTTGAGAGGATTTAATTGGCAAGCAGAAGCCGAGCTATATTTTGTCGCCATAGTAACATAAAAATATAGTCTTTTTGTTTGTTATCGCAGGGAAATGCTTTTTACACGTGTAGCCAGGATCTCGGGTAGGTCCTGACCCTATTTGGGACTCGCACCTGGAAGTGCCCTACCCGTAAACTAAAACCACTACGAGCGCCTTCAGCCGCATTTTACACGCTTTATATTAGCTTCACTTGTATGTTATTTGTATGTTTGTAACAGACTTCCCCACCATGGTTCAGGCCTTGTCGTGGCGGTGGGGCTTAGTAGCCTAAGGTGAGCCCAGCACCTTGGGCGAAGCTAATTGAGCCGAGGGGGCTCCTTGTACCCCTCTCTTATCAAGCACCACGTTTTTTTACAATAAGTAATATCATTTATTTATTTTGTGAACCCATTTAATTCTTCTATTAAAATTGATTTTCAAATTTTTAGTTCGGTTTGTTATTAAAGCGTGTTTTATAGTTTTTTTTTAAACTATAATTTTTGAAGGTCCCGAATCTGCATTTAACGGGATCACCTCAGCGACAGACTTGCCCCGGCGAAGGCCAGACAACTCCTCGTAAGGGGGGACTGCCCGGCTACTAAGCAGTCCCCGCAACGTCGTGTCATACAGGGCCCAGGTTCCCATCCTGAACCCGACACGAGCACAGGGGCGTCACTGGAGGCGCATTAAGGGCCCTTGGTAGGTGAAAACGGCAAAGCTGTTAGCTGTTTTCTATTAGCTGCTATTTAACAACTTGAAGATTTCTGGCACTGAAATTTCTAATATGTATTACAGAACGTATGTATGAGGTGATGACAGTTTTCAAAACACGATTGGAAAAATTTTGCTCGATAGAAAAAAAATCTGAAGTAACCTCTAAAATTTCATATAAATGAATATTACGACTGTGTTTTACAATAATCATTCTTATAAAATCACAAACACATAGGTTTTTACCCTGACGATGTGTTGACAGTTTTAGATTTTCAAAAACTAAAAAAAATATTAACTTTATGATAAAAATTCGAAGTTTCCATACTAACCACGGACCTCGGGCCACACATCACCCGTGAGACCCAGTACCGCTTCGGTATTCGGATGTGGGGCTGTGTCGCTCGTCACGCGGAACCCGCGAAAGTTACGAGTCCAAAGCAAGAGTAAACAAACTAATATTACCTTGGGAAATAAAAGAAAGCCACTATCGATATTGACTACCTACTTGTCTGTCTTTACAAAATAATGTTTAGCTAAATATCACAATATATTATGGTATGGTAAT